>JANJGN010000012.1:66776375-67376375 GCA_026770705.1 Isurus oxyrinchus | reverse complement strand
TCTCCTCTCTTGGACAGGCACAATCAGCTCCCCACTTGTGTACAGTAACTGTCAGGTCAACGGTCCTGGTCAGAAACAGTCAGCTCTCCACACCATGAGTGACACAGTCAGCCCTCCACTCCTGTACAAGCACAGTCAGCTCTCCACTCCTGGCCAAGCACAGTCAGCTCTCCACTCCTGGACAGACACAGTCAGCTCTCCACTCCTGGTCAGGCACAGTCAGCTCTCCACACCATGTCAGACACAGTCAGCTCTCCACTCCTGGACAAGCACAGTCAGCTCTCCACTCCTGGTCAGGCATAGTCAGCTCTCCACTCCTGGTCAGGCACAGTCTGCTCTCCACTCCTGGTCAGGCATAGTCAGCTCTCCACTCCTGGTCAGGCACAGTCTGCTCTCCACTCCTGGTCAGGCACAGTCAGCAGTCCACTCCAGGACAGGCACTGTCAGATCGCCAGTCCTGGACAGGCACAGTCTGCTCGTCACTGCAGGACAGGCACAGTCGGCTCTTCACACCATGACAGACACAGTCAGCCCTCCACTCCTGGACAAGCACAGTCTGCTCTCCACTCCTGGTCAGGCAGAGTCTGCTCTCCACTCCTGGTCAGGCACAGTCTGCTCTCCACTCCTGATCAGGCAGAGTCAGCTCTCCACTCCTGGTCAGACACAGTCAGCTCTCCACTCCTGGACTGGCACAGTCAGCTCTCCACTCCTGGTCAGGCAGAGTCAGCTCTCCACTCCTGGTCAGGCACAGTCTGCTCTCCACTCCTGGTCAGGCACAATCAGCAGTCCACTCCAGGACAGGCACTGTCCGCTTGCCAGTCCTGGACAGGCACAGTCTGCTCGCCACTCCAGGACAGGCACAGTCGGCTCTCCACTCCAGGAGAGGCACAGTCAGCTCTCCACTCTTGGTCAGACAGAGTCAGCTCTTCACTCCTGTACAGACACAGACAACCCTCCACATCTGGTCAGGCACAGTCAGCTCTGCATTCCTGGATAGGCACATTCAGCTCTGCACTCCTGAATAGGCTCACTAAGCAATCCACCCCTTGTCGGGGACAGTCAGCTCTCCACTCCTGGACAGGCACAATCAGCTCCCCACTCCTGTTCAGTAACAGTCAGGTCAACGGTCCTGGTCAGGCACAGTCTGCTCTCCACACCATGACAGACACAGTCAGCCTCCACTCCTGGACAAACACAGTCAGCTCTCCACTCCTGGTCAGGCATAGTCAGCTCTCCACTCCTGGTCAGGCACAGTCAGCTCTCCACTCCAGGACAGACACAGTCAGCTCTCCACTCCTGGTAAGGCACAGTCAGCTCTCCACTCCTCGTCCGGCATAGTCAACTCTCCACTCCAGGTCAGGCACAGTCTGCTCTCCACTCCTGGTCAGGCACAGTCAGCTCTCCACTCCAGGACAGGCACTGTCAGCTCTCCACTCTTGGACATACACAGTCAGCTCCCCACTCCTGGTAAGGCACGGTCAGCTCCCCATTCCTGGTCAGGCAGAGTCGGCTCTCCACTCCTGGTCAGGCACAGTCAGCTCTCCACTCCAGGAGAGGCACAGTCAGCTCTCCACTCTTGGTCAGACTCAGTCAGCTCTTCACTCCTGTACAGACACAGTCAACCCTCCACATCTGGTCAGGCACAGTCAATTCTGCATTCCGGACAGGCACATTCAGCTCTGCACTCCTGAACAGGCACACTAAGCACTCCACCCCTGGTCAGGGACAGTCAGCTCTCCATTCCTGGACAGGCACAATCAGCTCCCCACTCCTGTACAGTAACAGTCAGGTCAACGGTCCTGGTCAGGCACAGTCAGCTCTCCACACCATGACAGACACAATCAGCCTCCACTCCTGGACAAGCACAGTCAGCTCTCCAATCCTGGTCAGGCATAGTCAGCTCTCCACTCCTGGTCAGGCACAGTCAGCTCTCCACTCCAGGACAGAGACAGTCAGCTCTCCACTTCTGGTAAGGCACAGTCAGCTCTCCACTCCTGGTCAGGCATAGTCAGCTCTCCACTCCTGGTCAGGCACAGTCTGCTCTCCAGTCCTGGTCAGGCACAGTCAGCTCTCCACTCCAGGACAGGCACTGTCAGCTCTCCACTCTTGGACATACACAGTCAGCTCCCCACTCCTGGACAGACACAGTCAGCTCGCCAATCCTGGACAGACACTGTCAGCTCGCCAATCCTGGACAGACACAGTCAGTTCTCCACTCCTGGTCAGGCACAGTCTGCTCTCCACTCCTGTACAGACACATTCAGCCCTCCACCTCTGGTCAGGCACAGTCAGCTCTCAACTCTTGGTAAGGCACAGTCAGCAGTCCACTCCTGGACTGGCACTGTCAGCTCGCCTATCCGGGACAGACACAGTCAGCTCGCCAATCCTGGACAGTCACAGTCAGCTCTCCACTCCTGGTCAGGGACAGTCTGCTCTCCACTCCTCTACAGACACATTCAGCTCTCCACTCCTGGTCAGTCATAGTCAGCTCTCCACTCCTGGTCAGGCACAGTCTGCTCTCCACTCCTGGTCAGGCACAGTCAGCTGTCCACTCCAGGACAGGCACTGTCAGATCGCCAGTCCTGGACAGGCACAGTCAGCTCGTCACTCCAGGACAGGCACAGTCGGCTCTCCACTCCAGGAGAGGCACAGTCAGCTCTCCACTCTTGGTCAGACACAGTCAGCTCTTCACTCCTGTACAGACACAGTCAACCCTCCACATCTGGTCAGGCACAGTCAGCTCTGCATTCCTGGACAGGCACATTCAGCACTGCACTGCTGAACAGGCACACTAAGCACTCCCCCCTGGTCAGGGACAGTCAGCTCTCCATTCCTGGAGAGGCACAATCTGCTCTCCACTCCTGGTGAGGCACAGTCAGCTCTCCACGCCAGGGCAGGCACTGTCAGCTTTCCACTCTTGGACATACACAGTCAGCTCCCCACTCCTGGTAAGGCACGGTCAGCTCCCCATTCCTGGTCAGGCAGAGTGTGCTCTCCAACTCCTGGTCAGGCACAGTCAGCTCTCCACTCCTGGTCAGGCACAGTCAGCACTCCACCCCTGGACAGGCACAATCTGCTCTCCACTCCTGTCAGGCACAGTCAGCTCTCCACTCCAGGACAGGCACTGTCAGCTCTCCACTCCTGGACAAGCACAGTCAGCTCTCCACTCCTCGCCAAGCACAGTCAGCTCTCCACTCTTGGACAGACACAGTCAGCTCTCCACTCCTGGTTAGACACAGTCAGCTCTCCACTCTTGGACAGGCACAGTCTGCTCTCCACTCCTGGTCAGGCACAGTCAGCAGTCCACTCCTGGACAGGCACTGTCAGCTCGCCAATCCTGGACAGACACAGTCAGCTCGCCAATCCTGGACAGACACAGTCAGCTCGCCAATCCTGGACAGGCACAGTCTGCTCTCCACTCCTGGTCAGGCACAGTCAGCAGTCCACTCCTGGACAGGCACTGTCAGCTCGCTAATCCTGGACAGACACAGTCAGCTCGCCAATCCTGGACAGTCACAGTCAGTTCTCCACTCCTGGTCAGGCACAGTCTGCTCTCCACTCCTGTACAGACACATTCAGCCCTCCACCTCTGGTCAGGCACAGTCAGCTCTCAACTCTTGTTAAGGCACAGTCAGCTCTCCAGTCTTGGTAAGGCACAGTCAGCTCTCCACTCCTGGTCAGGCACAGTCTGCTCGCCACTCCAGGACAGGCACAGTCAGCTCTCCACTCCAGGAGAGGCACAGTCAGCTCTCCACTCTTGGTCAGACTCAGTCAGCTGTTCACTCCTGTACAGACACAGTCAACCCTCCACATCTGGTCAGGCACAGTCAGCTCTGCATTCCTGGACAGGCACATTCAGCTCTGCACTCCTGAACAGGCACACTGAGTACTCCCCCCTGGTCAGGGACAGTCAGCTCTCCTCTCTTGGACAGGCACAATCAGCTCCCCACTTCTGTCCAGTACCAGTCAGGTCAACGGTCCTGGTCAGGCACAGTCAGCTCTCCACGCCATGACAGACACAGTCAGCCCTCCACTCCTGTACAAGCACAGTGAGCTCTCCAGTCCTGGTCAGGCACAGTCAGCTCTCCACTCCTGATCAGGCAGAGTCAGCTCTCCACTCCTGGTCAGACACAGTCAGCTCTCCACTCCAGGACTGGCACAGTCAGCCCTCCACTCCTGGTCAGGCAGAGTCAGCTCTCCACTCCTGGTCAGGCACAGTCTGCTCTCCACTCCTGGTCAGGCACAATCAGCAGTCCACTCCAGGACAGGCACTGTCCGCTCGCCAGTCCTGGACAGGCACAGTCTGCTCGCCACTCCAGGACAGGCACAGTCGGCTCTCCACTCCAGGAGAGGCACAGTCAGCTCTCCACTCTTGGTCAGACAGAGTCAGCTCTTCACTCCTGTACAGACACAGTCAACCCTCCACATCTGGTCAGGCACAGTCAGCTCTGCATTCCTGGATAGGCACATTCAGCTCTGCACTCCTGAATAGGCTCACTAAGCACTCCACTACTGGTCGGGGACAGTCAGCTCTCCACTCCTGGACAGGCACAATCAGCTCCCCACTCCTGTACAGTAACAGTCAGGTCAACGGTCCTGGTCAGGCACAGTCAGCTCTCCACACCATGACAGACACAATCAGCCTCCACTCCTGGACAAGCACAGTCAGCTCTCCACTCCTGGTCAGGCATAGTCAGCTCTCCACTCCTGGTCAGGCACAGTCAGCTCTCCACTCCTGGTCAGGCATCGTCAGCTCTCCACTCCTGGTCAGGCACAGTCAGCTCTCCACTCCAGGACACACACAGTCAGCTCCCCATTCCTGGTCAGGCACAGTCTGCTCTCCACTCCTGGTCAGGCACAGTCAGCTCTCCACTCCAGGACAGGCACTGTCAGCTCTCCACTCTTGGACATACACAGTCAGCTCCCCACTCCTGGTAAGGCGCGGTCAGCTCCCCATTCCTGGTCAGGCAGAGTCGGCTCTCCACTCCTGGTCAGGCACAGTCAGCTCTCCACTCCAGGAGAGGCACAGTCAGCTCTCCACTCTTGGTCAGACTCAGTCAGCTCTTCACTCCTGTACAGACACAGTCAACCCTCCACATCTGGTCAGGCACAGTCAGCTCTGCATTCCTGGACAGGCACATTCAGCTCTGCACTCCTGAACAGGCACACTGAGTACTCCCCCCTGGTCAGGGACAGTCAGCTCTCCTCTCTTGGACAGGCACAAACAGCTCCCCACTTCTGTACAGTAACAGTCAGGTTAACGGTCCTGGTCAGGCACAGTCAGCTCTCCACTCCTCGTTCGGCATAGTCAGCTCTCCACTCCAGGTCAGGCACAGTCTGCTCTCCACTCCTGGTCAGGCACAGTCAGCTCTCCACTCCAGGACAGGCACTGTCAGCTCTCCACTCTTGGACATACACAGTCAGCTCCCCACTCCTGGTAAGGCACGGTCAGCTCCCCATTCCTGGTCAGGCAGAGTTGGCTCTCCACTCCTGGTCAGGCACAGTCAGCTCTCCACTCCAGGAGAGGCACAGTCAGCTCTCCACTCTTGGTCAGACTCAGTCAGCTCTTCACTCCTGTACAGACACAGTCAACCCTCCACATCTGGTCAGGCACAGTCAATTCTGCATTCCGGACAGGCACATTCAGCTCTGCACTCCTGAACAGGCTCACTAAGCACTCCACCCCTGGTCAGGGACAGTCAGCTCTCCATTCCTGGACAGGCACAATCAGCTCCCCACTCCTGTACAGTAACAGTCAGGTCAACGGTCCTGGTCAGGCACAGTCAGCTCTCCACACCATGACAGACACAATCAGCCTCCACTCCTGGACAAGCACAGTCAGCTCTCCACTCCTGGTCAGGCATAGTCAGCTCTCCACTCCTGGTCAGGCACAGTCAGCTCTCCACTCCAGGACAGGCACTGTCTGCTCTCCACTCTTGGACATACACAGTCAGCTCCCCACTCCTGGTCAGGCACAGTCTGCTCTCCTCTCCTGGACAGGCACAGTCTGCTCTCCACTCCTGGTCAGGCACAGTCAGCAGTCCACTCCTGGACAGGCACTGTCAGCTCGCCAGTCCTGGACAAACACAGTCAGCTTGCCAATCCTGGACAGACACTGTCAGCTCGCCAATCCTGGACAGACACAGTCAGTTCTCCACTCCTGGTCAGGCACAGTCTGCTCTCCACTCCTGTACAGACACATTCAGCCCTCCACCTCTGGTCAGGCACAGTCAGCTCTCAACTCTTGGTAAGGCACAGTCAGCTCTCCAGTCCTGGTAAGGCACAGTCAGCTCTGCACTCCTGGTCAGGCACAGTCTGCTCGCCACTCCAGGACAGGCACAGTCAGCTCTCCACTCCAGGAGAGGCACAGTCAGCTCTCCACTCTTGGTCAGACTCAGTCAGCTCTTCACTCCTGTACAGACACAGTCAACCCTCCACATCTGGTCAGGCACAGTCAGCTCTGCATTCCTGGACAGGCACATTCAGCTCTGCACTCCTGAACAGGCACACTGAGTACTCCCCCCTGGTCAGGGACAGTCAGCTCTCCTCTCTTGGACAGGCACAATCAGCTCCCCACTTCTGTACAGTAACAGTCAGGTTAACGGTCCTGGTCAGGCACAGTCAGCTCTCCACACCATGAAAGACACAGTCAGCCCTCCACTCCTGGCCAACCACAGTCAGCTCTCCACTCCTGGACAGACACAGTCAGCTCTCCACTCCTGGTCAGACACAGTCAGCTCTCCACTTCTGGTAAGGCACAGTCAGCTCTCCACTCCTGGTCAGGCATAGTCAGCTCTCCACTCCTGGTCAGGCACAGTCTGCTCTCCACTCCTGGTCAGGCACAGTCAGCTCTCCACTCCAGGACAGGCACTGTCAGCTCTCCACTCTTGGACATACACAGTCAGCTCCCCACTCCTGGTAAGGCACGGTCAGCTCCCCATTCCTGGTCAGGCAGAGTCGGCTCTCCACTCCTGGTCAGGCACAGTCAGCTCTCCACTCCAGGACAGGCACAGTCAGCTCTCCACTCTTGGACATACACAGTCAGCTCCCCACTCCTGGTAAGGCACGGTCAGCTCCCCATTCCTGGTCTGGCAGAGTCGGCTCTCCTCTCCTGGTCAGGCACAGTCAGCTCTCCACTCCTGGACAGCCAGTCTGCTCTCCACTCCTGGTCAGGCACAGTCAGCAGTCCACTCCTGGACAGGCACTGTCAGCTCTCCACTCCTGGACAGACACAGTCAGCTCTCCACTTCTGGTAAGGCACAGTCAGCTTTCCACTCCAGGACAGGCATAGTCAGCTCTCCAGTCCTGGTCAGGCAGAGTCAGCTGTCCACTCCAGGACTGGCACAGTCAGCTCTCCACTACTGGTCAGGCAGAGTCAGCTCTCCACTCCTGGTCAGACACAGTCAGCTCCCCACTCCACGACTGGCACAGTCAGCTCTCCACTCCTGGAGAGGCACAGTCAGCTCTCCACTCCTGGTCAGGCACAGTCAGCTCTCCACACCATGACAGACACAGTCCGCTCTCCACCCCTGGACAGGCACAGTCAGCTCTCCACACCATGACAGACACAGTCAGCTCTCCACTCCAGGACTGGCACAGTCAGCTCTACACTCCTGGTCAGGCACAGTCAGCTCTCCCATCCTGGTCAGGCACATTCTTCTTTCCACTTTTGGTGAGGCACAGTCAGCTCTCCACTCCTGGACAGGCACAGTCAGCTCTCCACTCCTGGTCAGGCACAGTCAGCTCTCCACACCATGACAGACACAGTCACCTCTCCACTCCTGGACAGGCACAGACAGCTCTCCACTCCTGGTCAGGCACAGTCAGCTCTCCACTCTTGGTCAGACACAGTCAGCTCTTCACTCCTGTACAGACACAGTCAGCTCTCCACTCCTGGAGAGGCACAGTCAGCTCTCCACTCCTGGTCAGGCACAGTCTGCTTTCCACTCCTGGTCAGGTAAAGTCAGCTCTCCACTCCTGGACAGGCACAGTCAGCTCTCCACTCCTGGTCAGGCACAGTCAGCTCTCCACACCATGACAGACACAGTCCGCTCTGCACTCCAGCACAGGCACTGTCAGCTCTCCTCTCCTGGACAGGCATAGTCAGCTCTGCACTCCTGGTCAGGCACAGTCAGCTCTCCACACCATGACAGACACAGTCCGCTCTCCACCCCTGGACAGGCACAGTCAGCTCTCCACACCATGACAGACACAGTCAGCTCTCCACTCCAGGACTGGCACAGTCAGCTCTACACTCCTGGTCAGGCACAGTCAGCTCTCCCATCCTGGTCAGGCACATTCTTCTTTCCACTTTTGGTCAGGCACAGTCAGCTCTCCACTCCTGGACAGGCACAGTCAGCTCTCCACTCCTGGTCAGGCACAGTCAGCTCTCCACACCATGACAGACACAGTCAGCTCTCCACTCCTGGACAGGCACAGTCAGCTCTCCACTCCTGGTCAGGCACAGTCAGCTCTCCACTCTTGGTCAGACGCAGTCAGCTCTTCACTCCTGTACAGACACAGTCAACCCTCCACATCTGGTCAGGCACAGTCAGCTCTGCATTCCTGGACAGGCACATTCCGTTCTGCACTCCTGAACAGGCTCACTAAGCACTCGACCCCTGGTCAGGGACAGTCAGCTCTCCACTCCTGTTCAGGCACAGTCAGCTCTCCAGTCCTGGCCCGGCACAGTCAGCTCTCCACTCCTGGACAGATACAGTCCGCTCTCCACTTCTGGTAAGGCACAGTCTGCTCTCCTCTCCAGGACAGGCATAGTCAGCTCTCCAATCCTGGTCAGACACACTCAGCTCCCCACTCCTGGTCAGGCAGAGTCAGCTGTCCACTCCAGGACAGGCACAGTCAGCTCTCCACTTCAGGTAAGGCAGAGTCAGCTCTCCACTCCTGGTCAGGCACAGTCAGCTCTCCACTCCAAGACAGGCATAGTCAGCTCTCCACTCCTGGACAGGCACAGTCAGCTCTCCACTCCTGGTCAGGCACAGTCAGCTCTCCTCTCCATGACAGACACAGTCAGCTCTCCACTTCTGGTAATGCACAGTCAGCTCTCCACTCCAGGACAGGCATAGTCAGCTCTCCACTCCTGGTCAGGCACTGTCAGCTCGCCAATCCTTGACAGACACAGTCAGCTTGCCTATCCTGGACAGACACAGTCAGTTCTCCACTCCTGGTCAGGCACAGTCTGCTCTCCACTCCAGTACAGACACATTCAGCCCTCCACCTCTGGTCAGGCACAGTCAGCTCTCCACTGCAGGACAGGCATAATCAGCTCTCCACTCCTGGTCAGGCAGAGTCAGCTCTCCACTCCTGGTCAGGCAGAGTCAGCTCTCCACTGCTGGCCAGGCACAGTCAGCTCTCCACTCCTGGACCGACACAGTCAACTCTCCACTTCTGGTAAGGCACAGTCAGCTTTCCACTCCAGGAGAGGCATAGTCAGCTCTCCAATCCTGGTCAGGCACAGTCAGCTCTCCAATCCTGGTCAGGCGCAGTCAGCTCTCCATTCCAGGTCAGGCATAGACAGCTCTCCACTCTTGGTAAAGTACAGTCAGCTCTCCACTCCTGGTAAGGCACAGTCAGCTCTCCACTCCTGGTCAGGCACTGTCCGCTCACCACTCCACGACAGACACAGTCAGCTCTCCACTCCTGATAAGGCACAGTCAGCTCTCCACTCCTGGTCAGGCATAGTCAGCTCTCCACTGCTGGCCAGGCACAGTCAGCTCTCCACTCCTGGACCGACACAGTCAGCTCTCCACTTCTGGTAAGGCACAGTCAGCTTTCCACTCCAGGACAGGCATAGTCAGCTCTCCAATCCTGGTCAGGCACAGTCAGCTCTCCACTCCTGGTCAGGCAGAGTCAGCTCTCCATCCTGGTCAGGCAGAGTCAGCTCTCCACTCCTGGTCAGGCACAGACAGCTCTCCACTCCTGGACAGGCACAGTCAGCTCTCCACTCCTGGTCAGGCTCAGTCAGCTCTCCTCTCCTGGACAGGCACAGTCAGCTCTCCACTCCTGGTCAGGCACAGTCAGCCCTCCACACCATGACAGACACAATCAGCCTCCACTCCTGGACAAGCACAGTCAGCTCTCCACTCCTGGTCAGGCATAGTCAGCTCTCCACTCCTGGTCAGGCACAGTCAGCTCTCCACTCCTGGTCAGGCATCGTCAGCTCTCCACTCCTGGTCAGGCACAGTCAGCTCTCCACTCCAGGACACACACAGTCAGCTCCCCATTCCTGGTCAGGCACAGTCTGCTCTCCACTCCTGGTCAGGCACAGTCAGCTCTCCACTCCAGGACAGGCACTGTCAGCTCTCCACTCTTGGACATACACAGTCAGCTCCCCACTCCTGGTAAGGCGCGGTCAGCTCCCCATTCCTGGTCAGGCAGAGTCGGCTCTCCACTCCTGGTCAGGCACAGTCAGCTCTCCACTCCAGGAGAGGCACAGTCAGCTCTCCACTCTTGGTCAGACTCAGTCAGCTCTTCACTCCTGTACAGACACAGTCAACCCTCCACATCTGGTCAGGCACAGTCAGCTCTGCATTCCTGGACAGGCACATTCAGCTCTGCACTCCTGAACAGGCACACTGAGTACTCCCCCCTGGTCAGGGACAGTCAGCTCTCCTCTCTTGGACAGGCACAAACAGCTCCCCACTTCTGTACAGTAACAGTCAGGTTAACGGTCCTGGTCAGGCACAGTCAGCTCTCCACTCCTCGTTCGGCATAGTCAGCTCTCCACTCCAGGTCAGGCACAGTCTGCTCTCCACTCCTGGTCAGGCACAGTCAGCTCTCCACTCCAGGACAGGCACTGTCAGCTCTCCACTCTTGGACATACACAGTCAGCTCCCCACTCCTGGTAAGGCACGGTCAGCTCCCCATTCCTGGTCAGGCAGAGTTGGCTCTCCACTCCTGGTCAGGCACAGTCAGCTCTCCACTCCAGGAGAGGCACAGTCAGCTCTCCACTCTTGGTCAGACTCAGTCAGCTCTTCACTCCTGTACAGACACAGTCAACCCTCCACATCTGGTCAGGCACAGTCAATTCTGCATTCCGGACAGGCACATTCAGCTCTGCACTCCTGAACAGGCTCACTAAGCACTCCACCCCTGGTCAGGGACAGTCAGCTCTCCATTCCTGGACAGGCACAATCAGCTCCCCACTCCTGTACAGTAACAGTCAGGTCAACGGTCCTGGTCAGGCACAGTCAGCTCTCCACACCATGACAGACACAATCAGCCTCCACTCCTGGACAAGCACAGTCAGCTCTCCACTCCTGGTCAGGCATAGTCAGCTCTCCACTCCTGCTCAGGCACAGTCAGCTCTCCACTCCAGGACAGGCACTGTCAGCTCTCCACTCTTGGACATACACAGTCAGCTCCCCACTCCTGGTCAGGCACAGTCTGCTCTCCTCTCCTGGACAGGCACAGTCTGCTCTCCACTCCTGGTCAGGCACAGTCAGCAGTCCACTCCTGGACAGGCACTGTCAGCTCGCCAGTCCTGGACAAACACAGTCAGCTCGCCAATCCTGGACAGACACTGTCAGCTCGCCAATCCTGGACAGACACAGTCAGTTCTCCACTCCTGGTCAGGCACAGTCTGCTCTCCACTCCTGTACAGACACATTCAGCCCTCCACCTCTGGTCAGGCACAGTCAGCTCTCAACTCTTGGTAAGGCACAGTCAGCTCTCCAGTCCTGGTAAGGCACAGTCAGCTCTGCACTCCTGGTCAGGCACAGTCTGCTCGCCACTCCAGGACAGGCACAGTCAGCTCTCCACTCCAGGAGAGGCACAGTCAGCTCTCCACTCTTGGTCAGACTCAGTCAGCTCTTCACTCCTGTACAGACACAGTCAACCCTCCACATCTGGTCAGGCACAGTCAGCTCTGCATTCCTGGACAGGCACATTCAGCTCTGCACTCCTGAACAGGCACACTGAGTACTCCCCCCTGGTCAGGGACAGTCAGCTCTCCTCTCTTGGACAGGCACAATCAGCTCCCCACTTCTGTACAGTAACAGTCAGGTTAACGGTCCTGGTCAGGCACAGTCAGCTCTCCACACCATGAAAGACACAGTCAGCCCTCCACTCCTGGCCAACCACAGTCAGCTCTCCACTCCTGGACAGACACAGTCAGCTCTCCACTCCTGGTCAGACACAGTCAGCTCTCCACTTCTGGTAAGGCACAGTCAGCTCTCCACTCCTGGTCAGGCATAGTCAGCTCTCCACTCCTGGTCAGGCACAGTCTGCTCTCCACTCCTGGTCAGGCACAGTCAGCTCTCCACTCCAGGACAGGCACTGTCAGCTCTCCACTCTTGGACATACACAGTCAGCTCCCCACTCCTGGTAAGGCACGGTCAGCTCCCCATTCCTGGTCAGGCAGAGTCGGCTCTCCACTCCTGGTCAGGCACAGTCAGCTCTCCACTCCAGGACAGGCACAGTCAACTCTCCACTCTTGGACATACACAGTCAGCTCCCCACTCCTGGTAAGGCACGGTCAGCTCCCCATTCCTGGTCTGGCAGAGTCGGCTCTCCTCTCCTGGTCAGGCACAGTCAGCTCTCCACTCCTGGACAGCCAGTCTGCTCTCCACTCCTGGTCAGGCACAGTCAGCAGTCCACTCCTGGACAGGCACTGTCAGCTCTCCACTCCTGGAGAGGCACAGTCAGCTCTCCACTCCTGGTCAGGCACAGTCTGCTTTCCACTCCTGGTCAGGTAAAGTCAGCTCTCCACTCCTGGACAGGCACAGTCAGCTTTCCACTCCAGGACAGGCATAGTCAGCTCTCCAGTCCTGGTCAGGCAGAGTCAGCTGTCCACTCCAGGACTGGCACAGTCAGCTCTCCACTACTGGTCAGGCAGAGTCAGCTCTCCACTCCTGGTCAGACACAGTCAGCTCCCCACTCCACGACTGGCACAGTCAGCTCTCCACTCCTGGAGAGGCACAGTCAGCTCTCCACTCCTGGTCAGGCACAGTCTGCTTTCCACTCCTGGTCAGGTAAAGTCAGCTCTCCACTCCTGGACAGGCACAGTCAGCTCTCCACTCCTGGTCAGGCACAGTCAGCTCTCCACACCATGACAGACACAGTCCGCTCTCCACCCCTGGACAGGCACAGTCAGCTCTCCACACCATGACAGACACAGTCAGCTCTCCACTCCAGGACTGGCACAGTCAGCTCTACACTCCTGGTCAGGCACAGTCAGCTCTCCCATCCTGGTCAGGCACATTCTTCTTTCCACTTTTGGTGAGGCACAGTCAGCTCTCCACTCCTGGACAGGCACAGTCAGCTCTCCACTCCTGGTCAGGCACAGTCAGCTCTCCACACCATGACAGACACAGTCACCTCTCCACTCCTGGACAGGCACAGACAGCTCTCCACTCCTGGTCAGGCACAGTCAGCTCTCCACTCTTGGTCAGACACAGTCAGCTCTTCACTCCTGTACAGACACAGTCAGCTCTCCACTCCTGGAGAGGCACAGTCAGCTCTCCACTCCTGGTCAGGCACAGTCTGCTTTCCACTCCTGGTCAGGTAAAGTCAGCTCTCCACTCCTGGACAGGCACAGTCAGCTCTCCACTCCTGGTCAGGCACAGTCAGCTCTCCACACCATGACAGACACAGTCCGCTCTGCACTCCAGCACAGGCACTGTCAGCTCTCCTCTCCTGGACAGGCATAGTCAGCTCTGCACTCCTGGTCAGGCACAGTCAGCTCTCCACACCATGACAGACACAGTCCGCTCTCCACCCCTGGACAGGCACAGTCAGCTCTCCACACCATGACAGACACAGTCAGCTCTCCACTCCAGGACTGGCACAGTCAGCTCTACACTCCTGGTCAGGCACAGTCAGCTCTCCCATCCTGGTCAGGCACATTCTTCTTTCCACTTTTGGTCAGGCACAGTCAGCTCTCCACTCCTGGACAGGCACAGTCAGCTCTCCACTCCTGGTCAGGCACAGTCAGCTCTCCACACCATGACAGACACAGTCAGCTCTCCACTCCTGGACAGGCACAGTCAGCTCTCCACTCCTGGTCAGGCACAGTCAGCTCTCCACTCTTGGTCAGACGCAGTCAGCTCTTCACTCCTGTACAGACACAGTCAACCCTCCACATCTGGTCAGGCACAGTCAGCTCTGCATTCCTGGACAGGCACATTCCGTTCTGCACTCCTGAACAGGCTCACTAAGCACTCGACCCCTGGTCAGGGACAGTCAGCTCTCCACTCCTGTTCAGGCACAGTCAGCTCTCCAGTCCTGGCCCGGCACAGTCAGCTCTCCACTCCTGGACAGATACAGTCCGCTCTCCACTTCTGGTAAGGCACAGTCTGCTCTCCTCTCCAGGACAGGCATAGTCAGCTCTCCAATCCTGGTCAGGCACACTCAGCTCCCCACTCCTGGTCAGGCAGAGTCAGCTGTCCACTCCAGGACAGGCACAGTCAGCTCTCCACTTCAGGTAAGGCAGAGTCAGCTCTCCACTCCTGGTCAGGCACAGTCAGCTCTCCACTCCAAGACAGGCATAGTCAGCTCTCCACTCCTGGACAGGCACAGTCAGCTCTCCACTCCTGGTCAGGCACAGTCAGCTCTCCTCTCCATGACAGACACAGTCAGCTCTCCACTTCTGGTAATGCACAGTCAGCTCTCCACTCCAGGACAGGCATAGTCAGCTCTCCACTCCTGGTCAGGCACTGTCAGCTCGCCAATCCTTGACAGACACAGTCAGCTTGCCTATCCTGGACAGACACAGTCAGTTCTCCACTCCTGGTCAGGCACAGTCTGCTCTCCACTCCAGTACAGACACATTCAGCCCTCCACCTCTGGTCAGGCACAGTCAGCTCTCCACTGCAGGACAGGCACAATCAGCTCTCCACTCCTGGTCAGGCAGAGTCAGCTCTCCACTCCTGGTCAGGCAGAGTCAGCTCTCCACTGCTGGCCAGGCACAGTCAGCTCTCCACTCCTGGACCGACACAGTCAACTCTCCACTTCTGGTAAGGCACAGTCAGCTTTCCACTCCAGGAGAGGCATAGTCAGCTCTCCAATCCTGGTCAGGCACAGTCAGCTCTCCAATCCTGGTCAGGCGCAGTCAGCTCTCCATTCCAGGTCAGGCATAGACAGCTCTCCACTCTTGGTAAAGTACAGTCAGCTCTCCACTCCTGGTAAGGCACAGTCAGCTCTCCACTCCTGGTCAGGCACTGTCCGCTCACCACTCCACGACAGACACAGTCAGCTCTCCACTCCTGATAAGGCACAGTCAGCTCTCCACTCCTGGTCAGGCATAGTCAGCTCTCCACTGCTGGCCAGGCACAGTCAGCTCTCCACTCCTGGACCGACACAGTCAGCTCTCCACTTCTGGTAAGGCACAGTCAGCTTTCCACTCCAGGACAGGCATAGTCAGCTCTCCAATCCTGGTCAGGCACAGTCAGCTCTCCACTCCTGGTCAGGCAGAGTCAGCTCTCCATCCTGGTCAGGCAGAGTCAGCTCTCCACTCCTGGTCAGGCACAGACAGCTCTCCACTCCTGGACAGGCACAGTCAGCTCTCCACTCCTGGTCAGGCTCAGTCAGCTCTCCTCTCCTGGACAGGCACAGTCAGCTCTCCACTCCTGGTCAGGCACAGTCAGCCCTCCACACCATGACAGACACAGTCCGCTCTCCACCCCTGGACAGGCACAGTCAGCTCTCCACACCATGACAGACACAGTCAGCTCTCCACTCCAGGACTGGCACAGTCAGCTCTACACTCCTGGTCAGGCACAGTCAGCTCTCCCATCCTGGTCAGGCACATTCTTCTTTCCACTTTTGGTCAGGCACAGTCAGCTCTCCACTCCTGGACAGGCACAGTCAGCTCTCCACTCCTGGTCAGGCACAGTCAGCTCTCCACACCATGACAGACACAGTCAGCTCTCCACTCCTGGACAGGCACAGTCAGCTCTCCACTCCTGGTCAGGCACAGTCAGCTCTCCACTCTTGGTCAGACGCAGTCAGCTCTTCACTCCTGTACAGACACAGTCAACCCTCTACATCTGGTCAGGCACAGTCAGCTCTGCATTCCTGGACAGGCACATTCCGTTCTGCACTCCTGAACAGGCTCACTAAGCACTCCACCCCTGGTCAGGGACAGTCAGCTCTCCACTTCTGGACAGGGACAATCAGCTCCCCACTCCTGTGCAGTAACAGTCAGGTCAACGGTCCCTGCAGGCACAGTCAGCTCTCCACACCATGACAGAAACAGTCAGCACTGCACTCCTGGCCAAGCACAGTCAGCTCTCCACTCCTGGTCAGGCATAGTCGGCTCTCCACTCCTGGTCAGGCACAGTCAGTTCTCCACTCCTGGTCAGGCACAGTCAGCAGTCCACTCCAGGACAGGCACTGTCAGCTCGCCAGTCCTGGACAGGCACAGTCAGCTCGCCACTCCTGGTAAGGCACGGTCAGCTCTCCACTCCTGTTCAGGCACAGTCAGCTCTCCAGTCCTGGCCCGGCACAGTCAGCTCTCCACTGCTGGACAGACACAGTCAGCTCTCCACTTCTGGTAAGGCACAGTCAGCTTTCCACTCCAGGACAGGCATAGTCAGCTCTCCAATCCTGGTCAGGCACAGTCAGCTCTCCACTCCTGGTCAGGCAGAGTCAGCTGTCCACTCCAGGACTGGCACAGTCAGCTCTCCACTCCTGGTCAGGCAGAGTCAGCTCTCCACTCCTGGTCAGGCACAGTCAGCTCTCCACTCCTGGACAGGCACAGTCAGCTCTCCACTCCTGGTCAGGCACCATCAGCTCTCCTCTCCTGGACAGGCATAGTCAGCTCTCCACTCCTGGTCAGGCACAGTCAGCTCTCCACACCATGACAGACACAGTCCGCTCTCCACCCCTGGACAGGCACAGTCAGCTCTCCACACCATGAGAGACACAGTCAGCTCTCCTCTCCAGTAGTGGCACAGTCAGCTCTACACTCCTGGTCAGGCACAGTCAGCTCTCCCATCCTGGTCAGGCACATTCTTCTTTCCACTTTTGGTCAGGCACAGTCAGCTCTCCACTCCTGGACAGGCACAGTCAGCTCTCCACTCCTGGTCAGGCACAGTCAGCTCTCCACACCATGACAGACACAGTCATCTCTCCACACCATGACAGACACAGTCATCTCTCCACTCCTGGACAGGCACAGTCAGCTCTCCACTCCTGGTCAGACACAGTCAGCTCTTCACTCCTGTACAGACACAGTCAAGCCTCCACATCTGGTCAGGCACAGTCAGCTCTGCATTCCTGGACAGGCACATTCCGTTCTGCTCTCCTGAACAGGCTGTCTAAGCACTCCACCCCTGGTCAGGGACAGTCAGCTCTCCACTCCTGGACAGGGACAATCAGCTCCCCACTCCTGTACAGTAACAGTCAGGTCAACGGTCCCTGCAGGCACAGTCAGCTCTCCACACCATGACAGAAACAGTATGCACTGCACTCCTGGCCAAGCACAGTCAGCTCTCCACTCCTGGTCAGGCATATCGGCTCTCCACTCCTGGTCAGGCACAGTCAGCTCTCCACTCCTGGTCAGGCACAGTCAGCAGTCCACTCCAGGACAGGCACTGTCAGCTCGCCAGTCCTGGACAGGCACAGTCAGCTCGCCACTCCTGGTAAGGCATAGTCAGCTCTCCACTCCTGTTCAGGCACAGTCAGCTCTCCAGTCCTGGCCCGGCACAGTCAGCTCTCCACTCCTGGACAGATACAGTCAGCTCTCCACTTCTGGTAAGGCACAGTCTGCTCTCCACTCCAGGCCAGGCATAGTCAGCTGTCCAATCCTGGTCAGGCACAGTCAGCTCTCCACTCCTGGTCAGGCAGAGTCAGCTGTCCACTCCAGGACAGGCACAGTCAGCTCTCCACTCCTGGTAAGGCAGAGTCAGCTCTCCACTCCTGGTCAGGCACAGTCAGCTCTCCACTCCAGGACAGGCATAGTCAGCTCTCCACTCCTGGACAGGCACAGTCAGCTCTCCTCTCCTGGACAGACACAGTCAGCTCTCCACTTCTGGTAAGGCACAGTCAGCTTTCCACTCCAGGAGAGGCATAGTCAGCTCTCCAGTCCTGGTCAGGCACAGTCAGCTCTCCACTCCTGGTCAGGCAGAGTCAGCTGTCCACTCCAGGACTGGCACAGTCAGCTCTCCACTCCTGGTCAGGCAGAGTCAGCTCTCCACTCCTGGTCAGGCACAGTCAGCTCTCCACTCCTGGACAGGCACAGTCAGCTCTCCACTCCTGGTCAGGCACAGTCAGCTCTCCTCTCCATGACAGACACAGTCCGCTCTCCACTTCTGGTAATGCACAGTTAGCTCTCCACTCCAGGACAGGAATAGTCAGCTCTCCACTCCTGGTCAGGCACAGTCAGCTCTCCACTCCTGGTCAGGCACAGTCAGCTCTCCACACCATGACAGACACAGTCAGCCCTCCACTCCTGGACAAGCACAGTCAGCTCTCCACTCCTGGCCAAACACAGTCAGCTCTCCACTCCTGGCCAAGCACAGTCAGCTCTCCACTCCTGGTAAGGCACAGTCAGCTCTCCACTCCTGGTCAGGCACAGTTAGCTCTCCACTCTTGGCCAGGCACAATTATATCTCCACTCCTGGACAGACACAGTCAGCTCTCCACTTCTGGTAAAGCACAATCACCTCCCCATTCCTTGTCAGGCACAGTCAGCTCTCCACTCCTGGCCAAGCACAGTCTGCTCTCCACTCCTGGTGAGGCACAGTCAGCTCTCCACTCCTGGTCAGGCATAGTCAGCTCTCCACTCCTGGCCAGGCACAGTCAGCTCTCCACTCCTGGACAGACTCAGTCAGCTCTCCACTTCTGGTAAGGGACAGTCAGCTTTCCACTCCAGGACAGGCATAGTCAGCTCTCCAATTCTGGTCAGGCACAGTCAGCTCTCCACTCCTGGTCAGGCAGAGTCAGCTGTCCACTCCAGGGCTGGCACAGTCTGCTCTCCACTCCTGGTCAGACAGAGTCAGCTCTCCACTCCTGGTCAGGCACAGTCAGCTCTCCACTCCTGGACAGGCACAGTCAGCTCTCCACTCCTGGTCAGGCACCGTCAGCTCTCCTCTCCTGGACAGACAGACAGTCAGCTCTCCACTCCTGGTCAGGCACAGTCAGCTCTCCGCACCATGACAGACACAGTCCGCTCTCCACCCCTGGACAGGCACAGTCAGCTCTCCACACCATGACAGATACAGTCAGCTATCCACTCCAGGACTGGCACAGTCAGCTCTACACTCCTGGTCAGGCACAGTCAGCTCTCCCGCCCTGGTCAGGCACATTCTTCTTTCCACTCTTGTTCAGGCACAGTCAGCTCTCCACTCCTGGACAGGCACAGTCAGCTCTCCACTCCTGGTCAGGCACAGTCAGCTCTCCACACCATGACAGACACAGTCAGCTCTCCACTCCTGGACAGGCACAGTCAGCTCTCCACTCCTGGTCAGGCACAGTCAGCTCTCCACTCTTGGTCAGACACAGTCAGCTCTTCACTCCTGTTCAGACACAGTCAACCCTCCACATCTGGTCAGGCACAGTCAGCTCTGCATTCCTGGACAGGCACATTCCGTTCTGCACTCCTGAACAGGCTCACTAAGCACTCCACCCCTGGTCAGCTCTCCACTCCTGGACAGGGACAATCAGCTCCCCACTCCTGTGCATTAACAGTCATGTCAACGGTCCCTGCAGGCACAGTCAGCTCTCCACACCATGACAGAAACAGTCAGCACTGCACTCCTGGCCAAGCACAGTCAGCTCTCCACTCCTGGTCAGGCATAGTCGGCTCTCCACTCCTGGTTAGGCACAGTCAGCTCTCCACTCCTGGTCAGGCACAGTCAGCAGTCCACTCCAGGACAGGCACTGTCAGCTCGCCAGTCCTGAACAGGCACAGTCATTTCGCTACTCCTGGTAAGGCACAGTCAGCTCTCCACTCCTGTTCAGGCACAGTCAGCTCTCCAGTCCTGGCCCGGCACAGTCAGCTCTCCGCTCCTGGACAGATACAGTCAGCTCTCCACTTCTGGTAAGGCACAGTCTGCTCTCCACTCCAGGACAGGCATAGTCAGCTCTCTAATCCTGGTCAGGCACAGTCAGCTCTCCACTCCTGGTCAGGCAGAGTCAGCTGTCCACTCCAGGACAGGCACAGTCAGCTCTCCACTCCTGGTAAGGCAGAGTCAGCTCTCCACTCCTGGACAGGCACAGTCAGCTCTCCACTCCAGGTAAGGCAGAGTCAGCTCTCCACTTCTTGTCAGGCATTGTCAGCTCTCCACTCCAGGACAGGCACAGTCAGCTCTCCACTCCTGGTCAGGCAGAGTCAGCTCTCCACTCCTGGTCAGGCACATTCTTCTTTCTACTCCTGGTCAGTAACAGTCAGCTCTCCACTCCTGGACAGGCACTGTCAGATCTCCACTCCAGGTAAGGCAGAGTCAGCTCTCCACTTCTGGTCAGGCACAGTCAGCTCTCCACTCCAGGACAGGCACAGTCAGCTCTCCAATCCGGGTCAGGCACAGTCAGCTCTCCACTCCTGGTCAGGCACAGTCAGCTCTCCACTCCTGGACAGACTCAGTCAGCACTCCACTCCTGGACAAGCACAGTCAGCTCTCCACTCCTGGCCAAGCACAGTCTGCTCTCCACTCCTGGTGAGGCACAGTCAGCTCTCCACTCCTGGTCAGGCATAGTCAGCTCTCCACTCCTGGCCAGGCACAGTCAGCTCTCCACTCCTGGACAGACACAGTCAGCTCTCCACTTCTGGTAAGGCACAGTCAGCTTTCCACTCCAGGACAGGCATAGTCAGCTCTCCAATCCTGGTCAGGCACAGTCAGCTCTCCACTCCTGGTCAGGCAGAGTCAGCTGTCCACTCCAGGACTGGCACAGTCAGCTCTCCACTGCTGGTCAGGCAGAGTCAGCTCTCCACTCCTGGTCAGGCACAGTCAGCTCTCCACTCCTGGACAGGCACAGTCAGCTCTCCACTCCTGGTCAGGCACCGTCAGCTCTCCTCTCCTGGACAGGCATAGACAGCTCTCCACTCCTGGTCAGGCACAGTCAGCTCTCCACACCATGACAGACACAGTCCGCTCTCCACCCCTGGACAGGCACAGTCAGCTCTCCACACCATGACAGACACAGTCAGCTCTCCACTCCAGTAGTGGCACAGTCAGCTCTACACTCCTGGTCAGGCACAGTTAGCTCTCCCATCCTGGTCAGGCACATTCTTCTTTCCACTTTTGGTCAGGCACAGTCAGCTCTCCACTCCTGGACAGGCACAGTCAGCTCTCCACTCCTGGTCAGGCACAGTCAGCTCTCCACACCATGACAGACACAGTCAGCTCTCCACTCCTGGACAGGCACAGTCAGCTCTCCACTCCTGGTCAGGCACAGTCAGCTCTCCACTCTTGGTCAGACACAGTCAGCTCTTCACTCCTGTACAGACACAGTCAACCCTCCACATCTGGTCAGGCACAGTCAGCTCTGCATTCCTGGACAGGCACATTCCGTTCTGCACTCCTGAACAGGCTCACTAAGCACTCCACCCCTGGTCAGGGACAGTCAGCTCTCCACTCCTGGACAGGGACAATCAGCTCCCCACTCCTGTACAGTAACAGTCAGGTCAACAGTCCCTGCAGGCACAGTCAGCTCTCCACACCATGACAGAAACAGTTAGCACTGCACTCCTGGCCAAGCACAGTCAGCTCTCCACTCCTGGTCAGGCATAGTCGGCTCTCCACTCCTGGTCAGGCACAGTCAGCTCTCCACTCCTGGTCAGGCACAGTCAGCAGTCCACTCCAGGACAGGCACTGTCAGCTCGCCAGTCCTGGACAGGCACAGTCAGCTCGCCACTCCTGGTAAGGCACAGTCAGCTCTCCACTCCTGTTCAGGCACAGTCAGCTCTCCAGTCCTGGCCCGGCACAGTCAGCTCTCCACTCCTGGACAGATACAGTCAGCTCTCCACTTCTGGTAAGGCACAGTCTGCTCTCCACTCCAGGCCAGGCATAGTCAGCTGTCCAATCCTGGTCAGGCACAGTCAGCTCTCCACTCCTGGTCAGACAGAGTCAGCTGTCCACTCCAGGACAGGCACTGTCAGCTCTCCACTCCTGGTAAGGCAGAGTCAGCTCTCCACTCATGGTCAGGCACAGTCAGCTCTCCACTCCTGGTCAGGCACAGTCAGCTCTCCACACCATGACAGACACAGTCAGCCCTCCACTCCTGGACAAGCACTGTCAGCTCTCCACTCCTGGCCAAGCACAGTCAGCTCTCCACTCCTGGTCAGGCAGAGTCAGCTGTCCACTCCAGGACTGGCAGAGTCAGCTCTCCACTCCTTGTCAGGCCGAGTCAGCTCTCCACTCCTGGTCAGGCACAGTCTGCTCTCCACTCCTGGACAGGCACAGTCAGCTCTCCACTCCTGGTCAGGCACCGTCAGCTCTCCTCTCCTGGACAGGCATAGTCAGCTCTCCACACCATGACAGACACAGTCAGCTCTCCACTCCAGGACTGGCACAGTCAGCTCTACACTCCTGGTCAGGCACAGTCAGCTCTCCCATCCTGGTCAGGCACATTCTTCTTTCCACTTTTGGTCAGGCACAGTCAGCTCTCCACTCCTGGACAGGCACAGTCAGCTCTCCACTCCTGGTCAGGCACAGTCAGCTCTCCACACCATGACAGACACAGTCAGCTCTCCACTCCTGGACAGGCACAGTCAGCTCTCCACTCCTGGTCAGGCACAGTCAGCTCTCCACTCTTGGTCAGACACAGTCAGCTCTTCACTCCTGTACAGACACAGTCAAGCCTCCACATCTGGTCAGGCACAGTCAGCTCTGCATTCCTGGACAGGCACATTCCGTTCTGCACTCCTGAACAGGCTCACTAAGCACTCCACCCCTGGTCAGGGACAGTCAGCTCTCCACTTCTGGACAGGGACAATCAGCTCCCCACTCCTGTACAGTAACAGTCAGGTCAACGGTCCCTGCAGGCACTGTCAGCTCTCCACACCATGACAGAAACAGTCAGCACTGCACTCCTGGCCAAGCACAGTCAGCTCTCCACTCCTGGTCAGGCATAGTCGACTCTCCAATCCTGGTCAGGCACAGTCAGCTCTCCACTCCTGGTCAGGCACAGTCAGCAGTCCACTCCAGGACAGGCACTGTCAGCTCTCCATTCCTGGACAGGCACAGTCAGCTCACCACTCCTGGTAAGGCACAGTCAGCTCTCCACTCCTGTTCAGGCACAGTCTGTTCTCCAGTCCTGGCCCGGCACAGTCAGCTCTCCACTCCTGGACAGATACAGTCAGCTCTCCACTTCTGGTAAGGCACAGTCTGCTCTCCACACCTGGACAGGCATAGTCAGATTTCCAATCCTGGTCAGGCACAGTCAGCTCTCCACTCCTGGTCAGGCAGAGTCAGCTCTCCACTCCTGGACAGGCACAGTCAGCTCTCCACTCCTGGTAAGGCAGAGTCAGCTCTCCACTCCTGGTCAGGCACAGTCAGCTCTCCACTCCTGGTCAGGCACAGTCAGCTCTCCACACCATGACAGACACAGTCAGCCCTCCACTCCTGGACAAGCACAGTCAGCTCTCCACTCCTGGCCAAGCACAGTCAGCTCTCCACTCCGTGTCAGGCACAGTCAGCTCTCCACTCCTGGCCAGGCACAATTATCTCTCCACTCCTGGACAGACACAGTCAGCTCTCCACTTCTGGTAAAGCACAATCACCTCCCCATTCCTTGTCAGGCACAGTCAGCTCTCCACTCCTGGCCAAGCACAGTCTGCTCTCCACTCCTGGTGAGGCACAGTCAGCTCTCCACTCCTGGTCAGGCATAGTCAGCTCTCCACTCCTGGCCAGGCACAGTCAGCTCTCCACTCCTGGACAGACTCAGTCAGCTCTCCACTTCTGGTAAGGCACAGTCAGCTTTCCACTCCAGGACAGGCATAGTCAGCTCTCCAATTCTGGTCAGGCACAGTCAGCTCTCCACTCCTGGTCAGGCAGAGTCAGCTGTCCACTCCAGGGCTGGCACAGTCAGCTCTCCACTCCTGGTAAGGCAGAGTCAGCTCTCCACTCCTGGTCAGGCACAGTCAGCTCTCCATTCCTGGACAGGCACAGTCAGCTCTCCACTCCTGGTCAGGCACCGTCAGCTCTCCTCTCCTGGACAGGCATAGTCAGCTCTCCACTCCTGGTCAGGCACAGTCAGCTCTCCACACCATGACAGATACAGTCAGCTCTCCACTCCAGGACTGGCACAGTCAGCTCTACACTCCTGGTCAGGCACAGTCAGCTCTCCCACCCTGGTCAGGCACATTCTTCTTTCCACTCTTGTTCAGGCACAGTCAGCTCTCCACTCCTGGACAGGCACAGTCAGCTCTCCACTCCTGGTCAGGCACAGTCAGCTCTCCACACCATGACAGACACAGTCAGCTCTCCACTCCTGGACAGGCACAGTCAGCTCTCCACTCCTGGTCAGGCACAGTCAGCTCTCCACTCTTGGTCAGACACAGTCAGCTCTTCACTCCTGTTCAGACACAGTCAACCCTCCACATCTGGTCAGGCACAGTCAGCTCTGCATTCCTGGACAAGCACATTCCGTTCTGCACTCCTGAACAGGCTCACTAAGCACTCCACCCCTGGTCAGGGACAGTCAGCTCTCCACTCCTGGACAGGGACAATCAGCTCCCCACTCCTGTGCAGTAACAGTCAGGTCAACGGTCCCTGCAGGCACAGTCAGCTCTCCACACCATGACAGAAACAGTCAGCACTGCACTCCTGGCCAAGCACAGTCAGCTCTCCACTCCTGGTCAGGCATAGTCGGCTCTCCACTCCTGGTTAGGCACAGTCAGCTCTCCACTCCTGGTCAGGCACAGTCAGCAGTCCACTCCAGGACAGGCACTGTCAGCTCGCCAGTCCTGAACAGGCACAGTCATTTCGCTACTCCTGGTAAGGCACAGTCAGCTCTCCACTCCTGTTCAGGCACAGTCAGCTCTCCAGTCCTGGCCCGGCACAGTCAGCTCTCCACTCCTGGACAGATACAGTCAGCTCTCCACTTCTGGTAAGGCACAGTCTGCTCTCCACTCCAGGACAGGCATAGTCAGCTCTCTAATCCTGGTCAGGCACAGTCAGCTCTCCACTCCTGGTCAGGCAGAGTCAGCTGTCCACTCCAGGACAGGCACAGTCAGCTCTCCACTCCTGGTAAGGCAGAGTCAGCTCTCCACTCCTGGACAGGCACAGTCAGCTCTCCACTCCTGGTCAGGCAGAGTCAGCTCTCCACTCCTGGTCAGGCACATTCTTCTTTCTACTCCTGGTCAGGCACAGTCAGCTCTCCACTCCTGGACAGGCACTGTCAGCTCTCCACTCCAGGTCAGGCAGAGTCAGCTCTCCACTTCTGGTCAGGCACAGTCAGCTCTCCACTCCAGGACAGGCACAGTCAGCTCTCCACTCCTGGTCAGGCAGCGTCAGCTCTCCACTCCTGGTCAGCACATTCTTCTTTCCACTCCTGGTCAGGCACAGTCAGCAGTCCACTCCAGGACAGGCACTGTCAGCTCGCCAGTCCTGAACAGGCACAGTCAGCTCGCCACTCCTGGTAAGGCACAGTCAGCTCTCCACTCCTGTTCAGGCACAGTCAGCTCTCCAGTCCTGGCCCGGCACAGTCAGCTCTCCACTCCTGGACAGATACAGTCAGCTCTCCACTTCTGGTAAGGCACAGTCTGCTCTCCACTCCAGGACAGGCATAGTCAGCTCTCTAATCCTGGTCAGGCACAGTCAGCTCTCCACTCCTGGTCAGGCAGAGTCAGCTGTCCACTCCAGGACAGGCACAGTCAGCTCTCCACTCCTGGTAAGGCAGAGTCAGCTCTCCACTCCTGGACAGGCACAGTCAGCTCTCCACTCCAGTTAAGGCAGAGTCAGCTCTCCACTTCTTGTCAGGCATTGTCAGCTCTCCACTCCAGGACAGGCACAGTCAGCTCTCCACTCCTGGTCAGGCAGAGTCAGCTCTCCACTCCTGGTCAGGCACATTCTTCTTTCTACTCCTGGTCAGGCACAGTCAGCTCTCCAATCCTGGACAGGCACTGTCAGCTCTCCACTCCTGGCCAATCACAGTCTGCTCTCCAGTCCTGGTAAGGCACAGTCAGCTCTCCACTCCTGGTCAGGCATAGTCAGCTCTCCATTCCTGGCCAGGCACAGTCAGCTCTCCACTCCTGGACAGACTCAGTCAGCTCTCCACTTCTGGTAAGGCACAGTCAGCTTTCCACTCCAGGACAGGCATAGTCAGCTCTCCAATTCTGGTCAGGCACAGTCAGCTCTCCACTCCTGGTCAGGCAGAGTCAGCTGTCCACTCCAGGGCTGGCACAGTCAGCTCTCCACTCCTGGTAAGGCAGAGTCAGCTCTCCACTCCTGGTCAGGCACAGTCAGCTCTCCATTCCTGGACAGGCACAGTCAGCTCTCCACTCCTGGTCAGGCACCGTCAGCTCTCCTCTCCTGGACAGGCATAGTCAGCTCTCCACTCCTGGTCAGGCACAGTCAGCTCTCCACACCATGACAGATACAGTCAGCTCTCCACTCCAGGACTGGCACAGTCAGCTCTACACTCCTGGTCAGGCACAGTCAGCTCTCCCACCCTGGTCAGGCACATTCTTCTTTCCACTCTTGTTCAGGCACAGTCAGCTCTCCACTCCTGGACAGGCACAGTCAGCTCTCCACTCCTGGTCAGGCACAGTCAGCTCTCCACACCATGACAGACACAGTCAGCTCTCCACTCCTGGACAGGCACAGTCAGCTCTCCACTCCTGGTCAGGCACAGTCAGCTCTCCACTCTTGGTCAGACACAGTCAGCTCTTCACTCCTGTTCAGACACAGTCAACCCTCCACATCTGGTCAGGCACAGTCAGCTCTGCATTCCTGGACAAGCACATTCCGTTCTGCACTCCTGAACAGGCTCACTAAGCACTCCACCCCTGGTCAGGGACAGTCAGCTCTCCACTCCTGGACAGGGACAATCAGCTCCCCACTCCTGTGCAGTAACAGTCAGGTCAACGGTCCCTGCAGGCACAGTCAGCTCTCCACACCATGACAGAAACAGTCAGCACTGCACTCCTGGCCAAGCACAGTCAGCTCTCCACTCCTGGTCAGGCATAGTCGGCTCTCCACTCCTGGTTAGGCACCGTCAGCTCTCCACTCCTGGTCAGGCACAGTCAGCAGTCCACTCCAGGACAGGCACTGTCAGCTCGCCAGTCCTGAACAGGCACAGTCATTTCGCTACTCCTGGTAAGGCACAGTCAGCTCTCCACTCCTGTTCAGGCACAGTCAGCTCTCCAGTCCTGGCCCGGCACAGTCAGCTCTCCACTCCTGGACAGATACAGTCAGCTCTCCACTTCTGGTAAGGCACAGTCTGCTCTCCACTCCAGGACAGGCATAGTCAGCTCTCTAATCCTGGTCAGGCACAGTCAGCTCTCCACTCCTGGTCAGGCAGAGTCAGCTGTCCACTCCAGGACAGGCACAGTCAGCTCTCCACTCCTGGTAAGGCAGAGTCAGCTCTCCACTCCTGGACAGGCACAGTCAGCTCTCCACTCCTGGTCAGGCAGAGTCAGCTCTCCACTCCTGGTCAGGCACATTCTTCTTTCTACTCCTGGTCAGGCACAGTCAGCTCTCCACTCCTGGACAGGCACTGTCAGCTCTCCACTCCAGGTAAGGCAGAGTCAGCTCTCCACTTCTGGTCAGGCACAGTCAGCTCTCCACTCCAGGACAGGCACAGTCAGCTCTCCACTCCTGGTCAGGCAGCGTCAGCTCTCCACTCCTGGTCAGCACATTCTTCTTTCCACTCCTGGTCAGGCACCGTCAGCACTCCACTCCTGGACAAGCACAGTCTGCTCTCCACTCCTGGTCAGGCACAGTCAGCTCTCCACTCCTGGTCAGGCATAGTCAGCTCTCCACTCCTGGCCAGGCACAGTCAGCTCTCCACTCCTGGACAGACAGACAGTCAGCTCTCCACTTCTGGTAAGGCACAGTCAGCTTTCCACTCCAGGACATGCATAGTCAGCTCTCCAATCCTGGTCAGGCACAGTCAGCTCTCCACTCCTGGTCAGGCAGAGTCTGCTGTCCACTCCAGGACTGGCACAGTCAGCTCTCCACTCCTGGTCAGGCAGAGTCAGCTCTCCACTCCTGGTCAGGCACAGTCAGCTCTCCACTCCTGGACAGGCACAGTCAGCTCTCCACTCCTGGTCAGGCACAGTCAGCTCTCCTCTCCTGGACAGGCATAGTCAGCTCTCCACTCCTGGTCAGGCACAGTCAGCTCTCCACACCATGACAGACACAGTCCGCTCTCCACCCCTGGACAGGCACAGTCAGCTCTCCACACCATGACAGATACAGTCAGCTCTCCACTCCAGGACTGGCACAGTCAGCTCTACACTCCTGGTCAGGCACAGTCAGCTCTCCCATCCTGGTCAAGCACATTCTTCTTTCCACTTTTGGTCAGGCACAGTCAGCTCTCCACTCCTGGACAGGCACAGTCAGCTCTCCAATCCTGGTCAGGCACAGTCAGCTCTCCACACCATGACAGACACAGTCAGCTCTCCACTCCTGAACAGGCACAGTCAGCTCTCCACTCCTGGTCAGGCGCAGTCAGCTCTCCACTCTTGGTCAGACGCAGTCAGCTCTACACTGCTGTACAGACACAGTCAAGCCTCCACATCTGGTCAGGCACAGTCAGCTCTGCATTCCTGGACAGGCACATTCCGTTCTGCACTCCTGAACAGGCTCAGTAAGCACTCCACCCCTGGTCAGGGACAGTCAGCTCTCCACTCCTGGACAGGGACAATCAGCTCCCCACTCCTGTACAGTAACAGTCAGGTCAACGGTCCCTGCAGGCACAGTCAGCTCTCCACACCATGACAGAAACAGTCAGCACTGCACTCCTGGCCAAGCACAGTCAGCTCTCCACTGCTGGTCAGGCATAGTCGGCTCTCCACTCCTGGTCAGGCACAGTCAGCTCTCCACTCCTGGTCAGGCACAGTCAGCAGTCCACTCCTGGACAGGCACTGTCAGCTCGCCAGTCCTGAACAGGCACAGTCAGCTCGCCACTCCTGGTAAGGCACAGTCAGCTCTCCACTCCTGTTCAGGCACAGTCAGCTCTCCAGTCCTGGCCCGGCACAGTCAGCTCTCCACTCCTGGACAGATACAGTCAGCTCTCCACTTCTGGTAAGGCACAGTCTGCTCTCCACTCCAGGACAGGCATAGTCAGCTCTCTAATCCTGGTCAGGCACAGTCAGCTCTCCACTCCTGGTCAGGCAGAGTCAGCTGTCCACTCCAGGACAGGCACAGTCAGCTCTCCACTCCTGGTAAGGCAGAGTCAGCTCTCCACTCCTGGACAGGCACAGTCAGCTCTCCACTCCAGGTAAGGCAGAGTCAGCTCTCCACTTCTTGTCAGGCATTGTCAGCTCTCCACTCCAGGACAGGCACAGTCAGCTCTCCACTCCTGGTCAGGCAGAGTCAGCTCTCCACTCCTGGTCAGGCACATTCTTCTTTCTACTCCTGGTCAGGCACAGTCAGCTCTCCAATCCTGGACAGGCACTGTCAGCTCTCCACTCCTGGCCAATCACAGTCTGCTCTCCAGTCCTGGTAAGGCACAGTCAGCTCTCCACTCCTGGTCAGGCATAGTCAGCTCTCCATTCCTGGCCAGGCACAGTCAGCTCTCCACTCCTGGACAGACAGACAGTCAGCTCTCCACTTCTGGTAAGGCACAGTCAGCTTTCCACTCCAGGACAGGCACAGTCAGCTCTCCACTCCTGGTCAGGCACAGTCAGCTCTCCTCTCCTGGACAGGCATAGTCAGCTCTCCACTCCTGGTCAGGCACAGTCAGCTCTCCACACCATGACAGACACAGTCCGCTCTCCACCCCTGGACAGGCACAGTCAGCTCTCCACACCATGACAGATACAGTCAGCTCTCCACTCCAGGACTGGCACAGTCAGCTCTACACTCCTGGTCAGGCACAGTCAGCTCTCCCATCCTGGTCAGGCACATTCTTCTTTCCACTTTTGGTCAGGCACAGTCAGCTCTCCACTCCTGGACAGGCACAGTCAGCTCTCCACTCCTGGTCAGGCACAGTCAGCTCTCCACACCATGACAGACACAGTCAGCTCTCCACTCCTGGACAGGCACAGTCAGCTCTCCACTCCTGGTCAGGCACAGTCAGCTCTCCACTCTTGGTCAGACACAGTCAGCTCTTCACTCCTGTACAGACACAGTCAACCCTCCACATCTGGTCAGGCACAGTCAGCTCTGCATTCCTGGACAGGCACATTCCGTTCTGCACACCTGAACAGGCTCACTAAGCACTCCACCCTTGGTCAGGGACAGTCAGCTCTCCACTCCTGGGCAGGGACAATCAGCTCCCCACTCCTCTACAGTAACAGTCAGGTCAACGGTCCCTGCATGCACAGTCAGCTCTCCACACCATGACAGAAACAGTCAGCACTGCACTCCTGGCCAAGCACAGTCAGCTCTCCACTCCTGGTCAGGCATAGTCGGCTCTCCACTCCTGGTCAGGCACAGTCAGCTCTCCACTCCTGGTCAGGCACAGTCAGCAGTCCACTCCAGGACAGGCACTGTCAGCTCGCCAGTCCTGGACAGGCACAGTCAGCTCGCCACTCCTGGTAAGGCACAATCAGCTCTCCACTCCTGTTCAGGCACAGTCAGCTCTCCAGTCCTGGCCCGGCACAGTCAGCTCTCCACTCCTGGACAGATACAGTCAGCTCTCCACTTCTGGTAAGGCACAGTCTGCTCTCCACTCCAGGACAGGCATAGTCAGCTCTCTAATCCTGGTCAGGCACAGTCAGCTCTCCACTCCTGGTCAGGCAGAGTCAGCTGTCCACTCCAGGACAGGCACAGTCAGCTCTCCACTCCTGGTAAGGCAGAGTCAGCTCTCCACTCCTGGACAGGCACAGTCAGCTCTCCACTCCAGGTAAGGCAGAGTCAGCTCTCCACTTCTTGTCAGGCATTGTCAGCTATCCACTCCAGGACAGGCACAGTCAGCTCTCCACTCCTGGTCAGGCAGAGTCAGCTCTCCACTCCTGGTCAGGCACATTCTTCTTTCTACTCCTGGTCAGGCACAGTCAGCTCTCCACTCCTGGACAGGCACTGTCAGCTCTCCACTCCAGGTAAGGCAGAGTCAGCTCTCCACTTCTGGTCAGGCACAGTCAGCTCTCCACTCCAGGACAGGCACAGTCAGCTCTCTACTCCTGGTCAGGCAGCGTCAGCTCTCCACTCCTGGTCAGGCACATTCTTCTTTCCACTCCTGGTCAGGCACAGTCAGCACTCCACTCCTGGACAAGCACAGTCAGCTCTCCACTCCTGGCCAATCACAGTCTGCTCTCCACTCCTGGTAAGGCACAGTCAGCTCTCCACTCCTGGTCAGGCATAGTCAGCTCTCCACTCCTGGCCAGGCACAGTCAGCTCTCCACTCCTGGACTGACAGACAATCAGCTCTCCACTTCTGGTCAGGCACAGTCAGCTTTCCACTCCAGGACAGGCATAGTCAGCTCTCCAATCCTGTTCAGGCACAGTCAGCTCTCCACTCCTGGTCAGGCAGAGACAGCTGTCCACTCCAGGACTGGCACAGTCAGCTCTCCACTCCTGGTCAGGCAGAGTCAGCTCTCCACTCCTGGTCAGGCACAGTCAGCTCTCCACTCCTGGACAGGCACAGTCAGCTCTCCACTCCTGGTCAGGCACAGTCAGCTCTCCTCTCCTGGACAGGCATCGTCAGCTCTCCACTCCTGGTCAGGCACAGTCAGCTCTCCACACCATGACAGACACAGTCCGCTCTCCACCCCTGGACAGGCACAGTCAGCTCTCCACACCATGACAGATACAGTCAGCTCTCCACTCCAGGACTGGCACAGTCAGCTCTACACTCCTGGTCAGGCACAGTCAGCTCTCCCATCCTGGTCAGGCACATTCTTCTTTCCACTTTTGGTCAGGCACAGTCAGCTCTCCACTCCTGGACAGGCACAGTCAGCTCTCCACTCCTGGTCAGGCACAGTCAGCTCTCCACACCATGACAGACACAGTCAGCTCTCCACTCCTGGACAGGCACAGTCAGCTCTCCACTCCTGGTCAGGCACAGTCAGCTCTCCACTCTTGGTCAGACACAGTCAGCTCTTCGCTCCTGTACAGACAGAGTCAACCCTCCACATCTGGTCAGGCACAGTCAGCTCTGCATTCCTGGACAGGCACATTCCGTTCTGCACACCTGAACAGGCTCACTAAGCACTCCACCCCTGGTCAGGGACAGTCAGCTCTCCACTCCTGGGCAGGGACAATCAGCTCCCCACTCCTGTACAGTAACAGTCAGGTCAACGGTCCCTGCAGGCACAGTCAGCTCTCCACACCATGACAGAAACAGTCAGCACTGCACTCCTGGCCAAGCACAGTCAGCTCTCCACTCCTGGTCAGGCATAGTCGGCTCTCCACTCCTGGTCAGGCACAGTCAGCTCTCCACTCCTGGTCAGGCACAGTCAGCAGTCCACTCCAGGACAGGCACTGTCAGCTCGCCAGTCCTGGACAGGCACAGTCAGCTCGCCACTCCTGGTAAGGCACAGTCAGCTCTCCACTCCTGTTCAGGCACAGTCAGCTCTCCAGTCCTGGCCCGGCACAGTCAGCTCTCCACTCCTGGACAGATTCAGTCAGCTCTCCACTTCTGGTAAGGCACAGTCTGCTCTCCACTCCAGGACAGGCATAGTCAGCTCTCTAATCCTGGTCAGGCACAGTCAGCTCTCCACTCCTGGTCAGGCAGAGTCAGCTCTCCACTCCTTGTCAGGCACATTCTTCTTTCTACTCCTGGTCAGGCACAGTCAGCTCTCCACTCCTGGACAGGCACTGTCAGCTCTCCACTCCAGGTAAGGCAGAGTCAGCTCTCCACTTCTGGTCAGGCACAGTCAGCTCTCCACTCCAGGACAGGCACAGTCAGCTCTCCACTCCTGGTCAGGCAGCGTCAGCTCTCCACTCCTGATCAGGCACATTCTTCTTTCCACTCCTGGTCAGGCAGAGTCAGCACTCCACTCCTGGACAAGCACAGTCAGCTCTCCACTCCTGGCCAAGCACAGTCTGCTCTCCACTCCTGGTAAGGCACAGTCAGCTCTCCACTCCTGGTCAGGCATAGTCAGCTCTCCACTCCTGGCCTGGCACAGTCAGCTCTCCACTCCTGGACAGACAGACAGTCAGCTCTCTTCTCCTGGACAGACAGACAGTCAGCTCTCCACTCCTGGTCAGGCAGAGTCAGCTGTCCACTCCAGGACAGGCACAGTCAGCTCTCCACTCCTGGTAAGGCAGAGTCAGCTCTCCACTCCTGGTCAGGCACAGTCAGCTCTCCACTCCAGGACAGGCATAGTCAGCTCACCACTCCTGGACAGGCACAGTCAGCTCTCCACTCCTTGTCAGGCACAGTCAGCTCTCCTCTCCATGACAGACACAGTCCGCTCTCCACTTCTGGTAATGCACAGTCAGCTCTCCACTCCAGGACAGGCATAGTCAGCTCTCAACTCCTGGTCAGGCACAGTCAGCTCTCCACTCCTGGTCAGGCACAGTCAGCTCTCCACTCCTGGACAGGCACAGTCCGCTCTCCACTCCAGGTAAGGCAGAGTCAGCTCTCCACTTCTTGTCGGGCATTGTCAGCTCTCCACTCCTGGACAGGCACAGTCAGCTCTCCACTCCTGGTCAGGCAGAGTCAGCTCTCCACTCCTGGTCAGGCACATTCTTCTTTCTACTCCTGGTCAGGCACAGTCAGCTCTCCACTCCTGGACAGGCACTGTCAGCTCTCCACTCCAGGTAAGGCAGAGTCAGCTCTCCACTTCTGGTCAGGCACAGTCAGCTCTCCACTCCAGGACAGGCACAGTCAGCTCTCCACTCCTGGTCTGGCAGCGTCAGCTCTCCACTCCTGGTCAGCACATTCTTCTTTCCACTCCTGGTCAGGCACCGTCAGCACTCCACTCCTGGACAAGCACAGTCTGCTCTCCACTCCTGGTCAGGCACAGTCAGCTCTCCACTCCTGGTCAGGCATAGTCAGCTCTCCACTCCTGGCCAGGCACAGTCAGCTCTCCACTCCTGGACAGACAGACAGTCAGCTCTCCACTTCTGGTAAGGCACAGTCAGCTTTCCACTCCAGGACATGCATAGTCAGCTCTCCAATCCTGGTCAGGCACAGTCAGCTCTCCACTCCTGGTCAGGCAGAGTCTGCTGTCCACTCCAGGACTGGCACAGTCAGCTCTCCACTCCTGGTCAGGCAGAGTCAGCTCTCCACTCCTGGTCAGGCACAGTCAGCTGTCCACTCCTGGTCAGGCACAGTCAGCTCTCCTCTCCTGGACAGGCATAGTCAGCTCTCCACTCCTGGTCAGGCACAGTCAGCTCTCCACACCATGACAGACACAGTCCGCTCTCCACCCCTGGACAGGCACAGTCAGCTCTCCACACCATGACAGATACAGTCAGCTCTCCACTCCAGGACTGGCACAGTCAGCTCTACACTCCTGGTCAGGCACAGTCAGCTCTCCCATCCTGGTCAAGCACATTCTTCTTACCACTTTTGGTCAGGCACAGTCAGCTCTCCACTCCTGGACAGGCACAGTCAGCTCTCCACTCCTGGTCAGGCACAGTCAGCTCTCCACACCATGACAGACACAGTCAGCTCTCCACTCCTGAACAGGCACAGTCAGCTCTCCACTCCTGGTCAGGCACAGTCAGCTCTCCACTCTTGGTCAGACACAGTCAGCTCTACACTGCTGTACAGACACAGTCAAGCCTCCACATCTGGTCAGGCACAGTCAGCTCTGCATTCCTGGACAGGCACAGTCAGCTCTCCACACCATGACAGACACAGTCAGCTCTCCACTCCTGGTGAGGCAGAGTCAGCTGTCCACTCCAGGACAGGCACAGTCAGCTCTCCACTCCTGGTAAGGCAGAGTCAGCTCTCCACTCCTGGACAGGCACAGTCAGCTCTCCACTCCAGGTAAGGCAGAGTCAGCTCTCCACTTCTTGTCAGGCATTGTCAGCTCTCCACTCCAGGACAGGCACAGTCAGCTCTCCACTCCTGGTCAGGCAGAGTCAGCTCTCCACTCCTGGTCAGGCACATTCTTCTTTCTACTCCTGGTCAGGCACAGTCAGCTCTCCAATCCTGGACAGGCACTGTCAGCTCTCCACTCCTGGCCAATCACAGTCTGCTCTCCAGTCCTGGTAAGGCACAGTCAGCTCTCCACTCCTGGTCAGGCATAGTCAGCTCTCCATTCCTGGCCAGGCACAGTCAGCTCTCCACTCCTGGACAGACAGACAGTCAGCTCTCCACTTCTGGTAAGGCACAGTCAGCTTTCCACTCCAGGACAGGCATAGTCAGCTCTCCAATCCTGTTCAGGCACAGTCAGCTCTCCACTCCTGGTCAGGCAGAGTCAGCTGTCCACTCCAGGACTGGCACAGTCAGCTCTCCACTCCTGGTCAGGCATAGTCAGCTCTCCACTCCTGGTCAGACACAGTCAGCTCTCCACTCCTGGACAGGCACAGTCAGCTCTCCACTCCTGGTCAGGCACAGTCAGCTCTCCTCTCCTGGACAGGCATAGTCAGCTCTCCACTCCTGGTCAGGCACAGTCAGCTCTCCACACCATGACAGACACAGTCCGCTCTCCACCCCTGGACAGGCACAGTCAGCTCTCCACACCATGACAGATACAGTCAGCTCTCCACTCCAGGACTGGCACAGTCAGCTCTACACTCCTGGTCAGGCACAGTCAGCTCTCCCATCCTGGTCAGGCACATTCTTCTTTCCACTTTTGGTCAGGCACAGTCATCTCTCCACTCCTGGACAGGCACAGTCAGCTCTCCACTCCTGGTCAGGCACAGTCAGCTCTCCACACCATGACAGACACAGTCAGCTCTCCACTCCTGGACAGGCACAGTCAGCTCTCCACTCCTGGTCAGGCACAGTCAGCTCTCCACTCTTGGTCAGACACAGTCAGCTCTTCACTCCTGTTCAGACACAGTCAACCCTCCACATCTGGTCAGGCACAGTCAGCTCTGCATTCCTGGACAGGCACATTCCGTTCTGCACACCTGAACAGGCTCACTAAGCACTCCACCCCTGGTCAGGGACAGTCAGCTCTCCACTCCTGGGCAGGGACAATCAGCTCCCCACTCCTGTACAGTAACAGTCAGGTCAACGGTCCCTGCAGGCACAGTCAGCTCTCCACACCATGACAGAAACAGTCAGCACTGCACTCCTGGCCAAGCACAGTCAGCTCTCCACTCCTGGTCAGGCATAGTCGGCTCTCCACTCCTGGTCAGGCACAGTCAGCTCTCCACTCCTGGTCAGGCACAGTCAGCAGTCCACTCCAGGACAGGCACTGTCAGCTCGCCAGTCCTGGACAGGCACAGTCAGCTCGCCACTCCTGGTAAGGCACAATCAGCTCTCCACTCCTGTTCAGGCACAGTCAGCTCTCCAGTCCTGGCCCGGCACAGTCAGCTCTCCACTCCTGGACAGATACAGTCAGCTCTCCACTTCTGGTAAGGCACAGTCTGCTCTCCACTCCAGGACAGGCATAGTCAGCTCTCTAATCCTGGTCAGGCACAGTCAGCTCTCCACTCCTGGTCAGGCAGAGTCAGCTGTCCACTCCAGGACAGGCACAGTCAGCTCTCCACTCCTGGTAAGGCAGAGTCAGCTCTCCACTCCTGGACAGGCACAGTCAGCTCTCCACTCCAGGTAAGGCAGAGTCAGCTCTCCACTTCTTGTCAGGCATTGTCAGCTCTCCACTCCAGGACAGGCACAGTCAGCTCTCCACTCCTGGTCAGGCAGAGTCAGCTCTCCACTCCTGGTCAGGCACATTCTTCTTTCTACTCCTGGTCAGGCACAGTCAGCTCTCCACTCCTGGACAGGCACTGTCAGCTCTCCACTCCAGGTAAGGCAGAGTCAGCTCTCCACTTCTGGTCAGGCACAGTCAGCTCTCCACTCCAGGACAGGCACAGTCAGCTCTCTATTCCTGGTCAGGCAGCGTCAGCTCTCCACTCCTGGTCAGGCACATTCTTCTTTCCACTCCTGGTCAGGCACAGTCAGCACTCCACTCCTGGACAAGCACAGTCAGCTCTCCACTCCTGGCCAATCACAGTCTGCTCTCCACTCCTGGTAAGGCACAGTCAGCTCTCCACTCCTGTTCAGGCATAGTCAGCTCTCCACTCCTGGCCAGGCACAGTCAGCTCTCCACTCCTGGACAGACAGACAATCAGCTCTCCACTTCTGGTCAGGCACAGTCAGCTTTCCACTCCAGGACAGGCATAGTCAGCTCTCCAATCCGTTTCAGGCACAGTCAGCTCTCCACTCCTGGTCAGGCAGAGTCAGCTGTCCACTCCAGGACTGGCACAGTCAGCTCTCCACTCCTGGTCAGGCAGAGTCAGCTCTCCACTCCTGGTCAGGCAGAGTCAGCTCTCCACTCCTGGTCAGGCACAGTCAGCTCTCCACTCCTGTACAGGCACAGTCAGCTCTCCACTCCTGGTCAGGCACAGTCAGCTCTCCTCTCCTGGACAGGCATAGTCAGCTCTCCACTCCTGGTCAGGCACAGTCAGCTCTCCACACCATGACAGACACAGTCCGCTCTCCACCCCTGGACAGGCACAGTCAGCTCTCCACACCATGACAGATACAGTCAGCTCTCCACTCCAGGACTGGCACAGTCAGCTCTACACTCCTGGTCAGGCACAGTCAGCTCTCCCATCCTGGTCAGGCACATTCTTCTTTCCACTTTTGGTCAGGCACAGTCAGCTCTCCACTCCTGGACAGGCACAGTCAGCTCTCCACTCCTGGTCAGGCACAGTCAGCTCTCCACACCATGACAGACACAGTCAGCTCTCCACTCCTGGACAGGCACAGTCAGCTCTCCACTCCTGGTCAGGCACAGTTAGCTCTCCACTCTTGGTCAGACACAGTCAGCTCTTCGCTCCTGTACAGACAGAGTCAACCCTCCACATCTGGTCAGGCACAGTCAGCTCTGCATTCCTGGACAGGCACATTCCGTTCTGCACACCTGAACAGGCTCACTAAGCACTCCACCCCTGGTCAGGGACAGTCAGCTCTCCACTCCTGGGCAGGGACAATCAGCTCCCCACTCCTGTACAGTAACAGTCAGGTCAACGGTCCCTGCAGGCACAGTCAGCTCTCCACACCATGACAGAAACAGTCAGCACTGCACTCCTGGCCAAGCACAGTCAGCTCTCCACTCCTGGTCAGGCATAGTCGGCTCTCCACTCCTGGTCAGGCACAGTCAGCTCTCCACTCCTGGTCAGGCACAGTCAGCAGTCCACTCCAGGACAGGCACTGTCAGCTCGCCAGTCCTGGACAGGCACAGTCAGCTCGCCACTCCTGGTAAGGCACAGTCAGCTCTCCACTCCTGTTCAGGCACAGTCAGCTCTCCAGTCCTGGCCCGGCACAGTCAGCTCTCCACTCCTGGACAGATTCAGTCAGCTCTCCACTTCTGGTAAGGCACAGTCTGCTCTCCACTCCAGGACAGGCATAGTCAGCTCTCTAATCCTGGTCAGGCACAGTCAGCTCTCCACTCCTGGTCAGGCAGAGTCAGCTCTCCACTCCTTGTCAGGCACATTCTTCTTTCTACTCCTGGTCAGGCACAGTCAGCTCTCCACTCCTGGACAGGCACTGTCAGCTCTCCACTCCAGGTAAGGCAGAGTCAGCTCTCCACTTCTGGTCAGGCACAGTCAGCTCTCCACTCCAGGACAGGCACAGTCAGCTCTCCACTCCTGGTCAGGCAGCGTCAGCTCTCCACTCCTGATCAGGCACATTCTTCTTTCCACTCCTGGTCAGGCACAGTCAGCACTCCACTCCTGGACAAGCACAGTCAGCTCTCCACTCCTGGCCAAGCACAGTCTGCTCTCCACTCCTGGTAAGGCACAGTCAGCTCTCCACTCCTGGTCAGGCATACTCAGCTCTCCACTCCTGGCCTGGCACAGTCAGCTCTCCACTCCTGGACAGACAGACAGTCAGCTCTCTTCTCCTGGACAGACAGACAGTCAGCTCTCCACTCCTGGACAGATACAGTCAGCTCTCCACTTCTGGTAAGGCACAGTCTGCTCTCCACTCCAGGACAGGCATAGTCAGCTCTCTAATCCTGGTCAGGCACAGTCAGCTCTCCACTCCTGGTCAGGCAGAGTCAGCTGTCCACTCCAGGACAGGCACAGTCAGCTCTCCACTCCTGGTAAGGCAGAGTCAGCTCTCCACTCCTGGTCAGGCACAGTCAGCTCTCCACTCCAGGACAGGCATAGTCAGCTCACCACTCCTGGACAGGCACAGTCAGCTCTCCACTCCTTGTCAGGCACAGTCAGCTCTCCTCTCCATGACAGACACAGTCCGCTCTCCACTTCTGGTAATGCACAGTCAGCTCTCCACTCCAGGACAGGCATAGTCAGCTCTCAACTCCTGGTCAGGCACAGTCAGCTCTCCACTCCTGGTCAGGCACAGTCAGCTCTCCACTCCTGGACAGGCACAGTCCGCTCTCCACTCCAGGTAAGGCAGAGTCAGCTCTCCACTTCTTGTCGGGCATTGTCAGCTCTCCACTCCTGGACAGGCACAGTCAGCTCTCCACTCCTGGTCAGGCAGAGTCAGCTCTCCACTCCTGGTCAGGCACAGTCTTCTTTCCACTCCTGGTCAGGTACAGTCAGCTCTCCACTCCTGGACAGACAGACAGTCAGCTCTCTTCTCCTGGACAGACAGACAGTCAGCTCTCCACTCCTGGACAGATACAGTCAGCTCTCCACTTCTGGTAAGGCACAGTCTGCTCTCCACTCCAGGACAGGCATAGTCAGCTCTCTAATCCTGGTCAGGCACAGTCAGCTCTCCACTCCTGGTCAGGCAGAGTCAGCTGTCCACTCCAGGACAGGCACAGTCAGCTCTCCACTCCTGGTAAGGCAGAGTCAGCTCTCCACTCCTGGTCAGGCACAGTCAGCTCTCCACTCCAGGACAGGCATAGTCAGCTCACCACTCCTGGACAGGCACAGTCAGCTCTCCACTCCTTGTCAGGCACAGTCAGCTCTCCTCTCCATGACAGACACAGTCCGCTCTCCACTTCTGGTAATGCGCAGTCAGCTCTCCACTCCAGGACAGGCATAGTCAGCTCTCCACTCCTGGTCAGGCACAGTCAGCTCTCCACTCCTGGACAGGCACAGTCCGCTCTCCTCTCCATGACAGACACAGTCCGCTCTCCACTTCTGGTAATGCACAGTCAGCTCTCCACTCCAGGACAGGCATAGTCAGCTCTCAACTCCTGGTCAGGCACAGTCAGCTCTCCACTCCTGGTCAGGCACAGTCAGCTCTCCACTCCTGGACAGGCACAGTCCGCTCTCCACTCCAGGTAAGGCAGAGTCTGCTCTCCACTTCTTGTCGGGCATTGTCAGCTCTCCACTCCTGGACAGGCACAGTCAGCTCTCCACTCCTGGTCAGGCAGAGTCAGCTCTCCACTCCTGGTCAGGCACATTCTTCTTTCTACTCCTGGTCAGGCACAGTCAGCTCTCCACTCCTGGACAGGCACTGTCAGCTCTCCACTCCAGGTAAGGCAGAGTCAGCTCTCCACTTCTGGTCAGGCACAGTCAGCTCTCCACTCCAGGACAGGCACAGTCAGCTCTCCACTCCTGGTCTGGCAGCGTCAGCTCTCCACTCCTGGTCAGCACATTCTTCTTTCCACTCCTGGTCAGGCACCGTCAGCACTCCACTCCTGGACAAGCATAGTCTGCTCTCCACTCCTGGTCAGGCACAGTCAGCTCTCCACTCCTGGTCAGGCATAGTCAGCTCTCCACTCCTGGCCAGGCACAGTCAGCTCTCCACTCCTGGACAGACAGACAGTCAGCTCTCCACTTCTGGTAAGGCACAGTCAGCTTTCCACTCCAGGACATGCATAGTCAGCTCTCCAATCCTGGTCAGGCACAGTCAGCTCTCCACTCCTGGTCAGGCAGAGTCTGCTGTCCACTCCAGGACTGGCACAGTCAGCTCTCCACTCCTGGTCAGGCAGAGTCAGCTCTCCACTCCTGGTCAGGCACAGTCAGCTCTCCACTCCTGGTCAGGCACAGTCAGCTCTCCTCTCCTGGACAGGCATAGTCAGCTCTCCACTCCTGGTCAGGCACAGTCAGCTCTCCACACCATGACAGACACAGTCCGCTCTCCACCCCTGGACAGGCACAGTCAGCTCTCCACACCATGACAGATACAGTCAGCTCTCCACTCCAGGACTGGCACAGTCAGCTCTACACTCCTGGTCAGGCACAGTCAGCTCTCCCATCCTGGTCAAGCACATTCTTCTTTCCACTTTTGGTCAGGCACAGTCAGCTCTCCACTCCTGGACAGGCACAGTCAGCTCTCCACTCCTGGTCAGGCACAGTCAGCTCTCCACACCATGACAGACACAGTCAGCTCTCCACTCCTGAACAGGCACAGTCAGCTCTCCACTCCTGGTCAGGCACAGTCAGCTCTCCACTCTTGGTCAGACACAGTCAGCTCTACACTGCTGTACAGACACAGTCAAGCCTCCACATCTGGTCAGGCACAGTCAGCTCTGCATTCCTGGACAGGCACAGTCAGCTCTCCACACCATGACAGACACAGTCAGCTCTCCACTCCTGGTGAGGCAGAGTCAGCTGTCCACTCCAGGACAGGCACAGTCAGCTCTCCACTCCTGGTAAGGCAGAGTCAGCTCTCCACTCCTGGACAGGCACAGTCAGCTCTCCACTCCAGGTAAGGCAGAGTCAGCTCTCCACTTCTTGTCAGGCATTGTCAGCTCTCCACTCCAGGACAGGCACAGTCAGCTCTCCACTCCTGGTCAGGCAGAGTCAGCTCTCCACTCCTGGTCAGGCACATTCTTCTTTCTACTCCTGGTCAGGCACAGTCAGCTCTCCAATCCTGGACAGGCACTGTCAGCTCTCCACTCCTGGCCAATCACAGTCTGCTCTCCAGTCCTGGTAAGGCACAGTCAGCTCTCCACTCCTGGTCAGGCATAGTCAGCTCTCCATTCCTGGCCAGGCACAGTCAGCTCTCCACTCCTGGACAGACAGACAGTCAGCTCTCCACTTCTGGTAAGGCACAGTCAGCTTTCCACTCCAGGACAGGCATAGTCAGCTCTCCAATCCTGTTCAGGCACAGTCAGCTCTCCACTCCTGGTCAGGCAGAGTCAGCTGTCCACTCCAGGACTGGCACAGTCAGCTCTCCACTCCTGGTCAGGCAGAGTCAGCTCTCCACTCCTGGTCAGGCACAGTCAGCTCTCCACTCCTGGACAGGCACAGTCAGCTCTCCACTCCTGGTCAGGCACAGTCAGCTCTCCTCTCCTGGACAGGCATAGTCAGCTCTCCACTCCTGGTCAGGCACAGTCAGCTCTCCACACCATGACAGACACAGTCCGCTCTCCACCCCTGGACAGGCACAGTCAGCTCTCCACACCATGACAGATACAGTCAGCTCTCCACTCCAGGACTGGCACAGTCAGCTCTACACTCCTGGTCAGGCACAGTCAGCTCTCCCATCCTGGTCAGGCACATTCTTCTTTCCACTTTTGGTCAGGCACAGTCATCTCTCCACTCCTGGACAGGCACAGTCAGCTCTCCACTCCTGGTCAGGCACAGTCAGCTCTCCACACCATGACAGACACAGTCAGCTCTCCACTCCTGGACAGGCACAGTCAGCTCTCCACTCCTGGTCAGGCACAGTCAGCTCTCCACTCTTGGTCAGACACAGTCAGCTCTTCACTCCTGTACAGACACAGTCAACCCTCCACATCTGGTCAGGCACAGTCATCTCTGCATTCCTGGACAGGCACATTCCGTTCTGCACACCTGAACAGGCTCACTAAGCACTCCACCCCTGGTCAGGGACAGTCAGCTCTCCACTCCTGGGCAGGGACAATCAGCTCCCCACTCCTGTACAGTAACAGTCAGGTCAACGGTCCCTGCATGCACAGTCAGCTCTCCACACCATGACAGAAACAGTCAGCACTGCACTCCTGGCCAAGCACAGTCAGCTCTCCACTCCTGGTCAGGCATAGTCGGCTCTCCACTCCTGGTCAGGCACAGTCAGCTCTCCACTCCTGGTCAGGCACAGTCAGCAGTCCACTCCAGGACAGGCACTGTCAGCTCGCCAGTCCTGGACAGGCACAGTCAGCTCGCCACTCCTGGTAAGGCACAATCAGCTCTCCACTCCTGTTCAGGCACAGTCAGCTCTCCAGTCCTGGCCCGGCACAGTCAGCTCTCCACTCCTGGACAGATACAGTCAGCTCTCCACTTCTGGTAAGGCACAGTCTGCTCTCCACTCCAGGACAGGCATAGTCAGCTCTCTAATCCTGGTCAGGCACAGTCAGCTCTCCACTCCTGGTCAGGCAGAGTCAGCTGTCCACTCCAGGACAGGCACAGTCAGCTCTCCACTCCTGGTAAGGCAGAGTCAGCTCTCCACTCCTGGACAGGCACAGTCAGCTCTCCACTCCAGGTAAGGCAGAGTCAGCTCTCCACTTCTTGTCAGGCATTGTCAGCTCTCCACTCCAGGACAGGCACAGTCAGCTCTCCACTCCTGGTCAGGCAGAGTCAGCTCTCCACTCCTGGTCAGGCACATTCTTCTTTCCACTCCTGGTCAGGCACAGTCAGCTCTCCACTCCTGGACAGGCACATTCTTCTTTCCACTTTTCGTCAGGCACAGTCAGCTCTCCACTCCTGGACAGGCACAGTCAGCTCTCCACTCCTGGTCAGGCACAGTCAGCTCTCCACACCATGACAGACACAGTCAGCTCTCCACTCCTGGACAGGCACAGTCAGCTCTCCACTCCTGGTCAGATACAGTCAGCTCTTCGCTCCTGTACAGACAGAGTCAACCCTCCACATCTGGTCAGGCACAGTCAGCTCTGCATTCCTGGACAGGCACATTCCGTTCTGCACACCTGAACAGGCTCACTAAGCACTCCACCCCTGGTCAGGGACAGTCAGCTCTCCACTCCTGGGCAGGGACAATCAGCTCCCCACTCCTGTACAGTAACAGTCAGGTCAACGGTCCCTGCAGGCACAGTCAGCTCTCCACACCATGACAGAAACAGTCAGCACTGCACTCCTGGCCAAGCACAGTCAGCTCTCCACTCCTGGTCAGGCATAGTCGGCTCTCCACTCCTGGTCAGGCACAGTCAGCTCTCCACTCCTGGTCAGGCACAGTCAGCAGTCCACTCCAGGACAGGCACTGTCAGCTCGCCAGTCCTGGACAGGCACAGTCAGCTCGCCACTCCTGGTAAGGCACAGTCAGCTCTCCACTCCTGTTCAGGCACAGTCAGCTCTCCAGTCCTGGCCCGGCACAGTCAGCTCTCCACTCCTGGACAGATTCAGTCAGCTCTCCACTTCTGGTAAGGCACAGTCTGCTCTCCACTCCAGGACAGGCATAGTCAGCTCTCTAATCCTGGTCAGGCACAGTCAGCTCTCCACTCCTGGTCAGGCAGAGTCAGCTCTCCACTCCTTGTCAGGCACATTCTTCTTTCTACTCCTGGTCAGGCACAGTCAGCTCTCCACTCCTGGACAGGCACTGTCAGCTCTCCACTCCAGGTAAGGCAGAGTCAGCTCTCCACTTCTGGTCAGGCACAGTCAGCTCTCCACTCCAGGACAGGCACAGTCAGCTCTCCACTCCTGGTCAGGCAGCGTCAGCTCTCCACTCCTGATCAGGCACATTCTTCTTTCCACTCCTGGTCAGGCACAGTCAGCTCTCCACTCCTGGCCAAGCACAGTCTGCTCTCCGCTCCTGGTAAGGCACAGTCAGCTCTCCACTCCTGGTCAGGCATAGTCAGCTCTCCACTCCTGGCCTGGCACAGTCAGCTCTCCACTCCTGGACAGACAGACAGTCAGCTCTCTTCTCCTGGACAGACAGACAGTCAGCTCTCCACTTCTGGTAAGGCACAGTCAGCTTTCCACTCCAGGACAGGCATAGTGAGCTCTCCAATCCTGGTCAGGCACAGTCAGCTCTCCACTCCTGGTCAGGCAGAGTCAGCTGTCCACTCCAGGACTGGCACAGTCAGCTCTCCACTCCTGGACAGGCACAGTCAGCTCTCCACTCCTGGTCAGGCACAGTCAGCTCTCCTCTCCTGGACAGGCATAGTCAGCTCTCCACTCCTGGTCAGGCAGCGTCAGCTCTCCACTCCTGGTCAGGCACATTCTTCTTTCCACTCCTGGTCAGGCACAGTCTGCTCTCCACTCCTGGACAGGCACAGTCAGCTCTCCACTCCTGGTCAGGCATAGTCAGCTCTCCACTCCTGGCCTGGCACAGTCAGCTCTCCACTCCTGGACAGACAGACAGTCAGCTCTCCACTTCTGGTAAGGCACAGTCAGCTTTCCACTCCAGGACAGGCATAGTCAGCTCTCCAATCCTGGTCAGGCACAGTCAGCTCTCCACTCGTGGTCAGGCAGAGTCAGCTGTCCACTCCAGGACTGGCACAGTCAGCTCTTCACTCTTGGTCAGGCAGCGTCAGCTCTCCACTCCTGGTCAGGCACATTCTTCTTTGCACTCCTGGTCAGGCACAGTCTGCTCTCCACTCCTGGTAAGGCACAGTCAGCTCTCCACTCCTGGTCAGGCATAGTCAGCTCTCCACTCCTGGCCTGGCACAGTCAGCTCTCCACTCCTGGACAGACAGACAGTCAGCTCTCCACTCCTGGTCAGGCACAGTCAGCTCTCCACTCCTGGACAGGCACAGTCAGCTCTCCACTCCTGGTCAGGCACAGTCAGCTCTCCTCTCCTGGACAGGCATAGTCAGCTCTCCACTCCTGGTCAGGCACAGTCAGCTCTCCACACCATGACAGACACAGTCCGCTCTCCACCCCTGGACAGGCACAGTCAGCTCTCCACACCATGACAGATACAGTCAGCTCTCCACTCCAGGACTGGCACAGTCAGCTCTACACTCCTGGCCAGGCACAGTCAGCTCTCCACTCTTGGTCAGACACAGTCAGCTCTTCACTCCTGGACAGGCACAGTCAGCTCTCCACTCCTGGTCAGGCACAGTCAGCTCTCCACTCTTGGTCAGACACAGTCAGCTCTTCACTCCTGTACAGACACAGTCAACCCTCCACATCTGGTCAGGCACAGTCAGCTCTGCATTCCTGGACAGGCACATTCCGTTCTGCACTCCTGAACAGGCTCACTAAGCACTCCACCCCTGGTCAGGGACAGTCAGCTCTCCACTCCTGGACAGGGACAATCAGCTCCCCACTCCTGTACAGTAACAGTCAGGTCAACGGTCCCTGCAGGCACTGTCAGCTCTCCACACCATGACAGAAACAGTCAGCACTGCACTCCTGGCCAAGCACAGTCAGCTCTCCACTCCTGGTCAGGCATAGTCGGCTCTCCGCTCCTGGTCAGGCACAGTCAGCTCTCCACTCCTGGTCAGGCACAGTCAGCAGTCCACTCCTGGAGATGGCACTGTCAGCTCGCCAGTCCTGAACAGGCACAGTCAGCTCGCCACTCCTGGTAAGGCACAGTCAGCTCTCCACTCCTGTTCAGGCACAGTCAGCTCTCCAGTCCTGGCCCGGCACAGTCAGCTCTCCACTCCTGGACAGATACAGTCAGCTCTCCACTTCTGGTAAGGCACAGTCTGCTCTCCACTCCAGGACAGTCATAGTCAGCTCTCCAATCCTGCTCAGGCACAGTCAGCTCTCCACTCCTGGTCAGGCAGAGTCAGCTGTCCACTCCAGGACAGGCACAGTCAGCTCTCCACTCCTGGTAAGGCAGAGTCAGCTCTCCACTCCTGGTCAGGCACAGTCAGCTCTCCACTGCAGGACAGGCATAGTCAGCTCACCACTCCTGGACAGGCACAGTTAGCTCTCCACTCCTGGTCAGGCACAGTCAGCTCTCCTCTCCATGACAGACACAGTCCGCTCTCCACTTCTGGTAATGCACAGTCAGCTCTCCACTCCTGGACAGGCATAGTCAGCTCTCAACTCCTGGTCAAGCACAGTCAGCTCTCCACTCCTGGTCAGGCACAGTCAGCTCTCCACTCCTGGACAGGCACAGTCCGCTCTCCACTCCAGGTAAGGCAGAGTCAGCTCTCCACTTCTTGTTGGGCATTGTCAGCTCTCCACTCCTGGACAGGCACAGTCAGCTCTCCACTCCAGGACAGGCATAGTCAGCTCTCTAATCCTGGTCAGGCACAGTCAGCTCTCCACTCCTGGTCAGGCAGAGTCAGCTGTCCACTCCAGGACAGGCACAGTCAGCTCTCCACTCCTGGTAAGGCAGAGTCAGCTCTCCACTCCTGGACAGGCACAGTCAGCTCTCCACTCCAGGTAAGGCAGAGTCAGCTCTCCACTTCTTGTCAGGCATTGTCAGCTCTCCACTCCAGGACAGGCACAGTCAGCTCTCCACTCCTGGTCAGGCAGAGTCAGCTCTCCACTCCTGGTCAGGCACATTCTTCTTTCTACTCCTGGTCAGGCACAGTCAGCTCTCCACTCCTGGACAGGCACTGTCAGCTCTCCACTCCAGGTAAGGCAGAGTCAGCTCTCCACTTCTGGTCAGGCACAGTCAGCTCTCCACTCCAGGACAGGCACAGTCAGCTCTCTACTCCTGGTCAGGCAGCGTCAGCTCTCCACTCCTGGTCAGGCACATTCTTCTTTCCACTCCTGGTCAGGCACAGTCAGCACTCCACTCCTGGACAAGCACAGTCAGCTCTCCACTCCTGGCCAATCACAGTCTGCTCTCCACTCCTGGTAAGGCACAGTCAGCTCTCCACTCCTGGTCAGGCATAGTCAGCTCTCCACTCCTGGCCAGGCACAGTCAGCTCTCCACTCCTGGACAGACAGACAATCAGCTCTCCACTTCTGGTCAGGCACAGTCAGCTTTCCACTCCAGGACAGGCATAGTCAGCTCTCCAATCCGTTTCAGGCACAGTCAGCTCTCCACTCCTGGTCAGGCAGAGTCAGCTGTCCACTCCAGGACTTGCACAGTCAGCTCTCCACTCCTGGTCAGGCAGAGTCAGCTCTCCACTCCTGGTCAGGCACAGTCAGCTCTCCACTCCTGTACAGGCACAGTCAGCTCTCCACTCCTGGTCAGGCACAGTCAGCTCTCCTCTCCTGGACAGGCATAGTCAGCTCTCCACTCCTGGTCAGGCACAGTCAGCTCTCCACACCATGACAGACACAGTCCGCTCTCCAACCCTGGACAGGCACAGTCAGCTCTCCACACCATGACAGATACAGTCAGCTCTCCACTCCAGGACTGGCACAGTCAGCTCTACACTCCTGGTCAGGCACAGTCAGCTCTCCCATCCTGGTCAGGCACATTCTTCTTTCCACTTTTGGTCAGGCACAGTCAGCTCTCCACTCCTGGACAGGCACAGTCAGCTCTCCACTCCTGGTCAGGCACAGTCAGCTCTCCACACCATGACAGACACAGTCTGCTCTCCACTCCTGGACAGGCACAGTCAGCTCTCCACTCCTGGTCAGGCACAGTCAGCTCTCCACTCTTGGTCAGACACAGTCAGCTCTTCGCTCCTGTACAGACAGAGTCAACCCTCCACATCTGGTCAGGCACAGTCAGCTCTGCATTCCTGGACAGGCACATTCCGTTCTGCACACCTGAACAGGCTCACTAAGCACTCCACCCCTGGTCAGGGACAGTCAGCTCTCCACTCCTGGGCAGGGACAATCAGCTCCCCACTCCTGTACAGTAACAGTCAGGTCAACGGTCCCTGCAGGCACAGTCAGCTCTCCACACCATGACAGAAACAGTCAGCACTGCACTCCTGGCCAAGCACAGTCAGCTCTCCACTCCTGGTCAGGCATAGTCGGCTCTCCACTCCTGGTCAGGCACAGTCAGCTCTCCACTCCTGGTCAGGCACAGTCAGCAGTCCACTCCAGGACAGGCACTGTCAGCTCGCCAGTCCTGGACAGGCACAGTCAGCTCGCCACTCCTGGTAAGGCACAGTCAGCTCTCCACTCCTGTTCAGGCACAGTCAGCTCTCCAGTCCTGGCCCGGCACAGTCAGCTCTCCACTCCTGGACAGATTCAGTCAGCTCTCCACTTCTGGTAAGGCACAGTCTGCTCTCCACTCCAGGACAGGCATAGTCAGCTCTCTAATCCTGGTCAGGCACAGTCAGCTCTCCACTCCTGGTCAGGCAGAGTCAGCTCTCCACTCCTTGTCAGGCACATTCTTCTTTCTACTCCTGGTCAGGCACAGTCAGCTCTCCACTCCTGGACAGGCACTGTCAGCTCTCCACTCCAGGTAAGGCAGAGTCAGCTCTCCACTTCTGGTCAGGCACAGTCAGCTCTCCACTCCAGGACAGGCACAGTCAGCTCTCCACTCCTGGTCAGGCAGCGTCAGCTCTCCACTCCTGATCAGGCACATTCTTCTTTCCACTCCTGGTCAGGCACAGTCAGCACTCCACTCCTGGACAAGCACAGTCAGCTCTCCACTCCTGGCCAAGCACAGTCTGCTCTCCGCTCCTGGTAAGGCACAGTCAGCTCTCCACTCCTGTTCAGGCATAGTCAGCTCTCCACTCCTGGCCAGGCACAGTCAGCTCTCCACTCCTGGACAGACAGACAGTCAGCTCTCTTCTCCTGGACAGACAGACAGTCAGCTCTCCACTTCTGGTAAGGCACAGTCAGCTTTCCACTCCAGGACAGGCATAGTGAGCTCTCCAATCCTGGTCAGGCACAGTCAGCTCTCCACTCCTGGTCAGGCAGAGTCAGCTGTCCACTCCAGGACTGGCACAGTCAGCTCTCCACTCCTGGACAGGCACAGTCAGCTCTCCACTCCTGGTCAGGCACAGTCAGCTCTCCTCTCCTGGACAGGCATAGTCAGCTCTCCACTCCTGGTCAGGCAGCGTCAGCTCTCCACTCCTGGTCAGGCACATTCTTCTTTCCACTCCTGGTCAGGCACAGTCTGCTCTCCACTCCTGGACAGGCACAGTCAGCTCTCCACTCCTGGTCAGGCATAGTCAGCTCTCCACTCCTGGCCTGGCACAGTCAGCTCTCCACTCCTGGACAGACAGACAGTCAGCTCTCCACTTCTGGTAAGGCACAGTCAGCTTTCCACTCCAGGACAGGCATAGTCAGCTCTCCAATCCTGGTCAGGCACAGTCAGCCCTCCACTCGTGGTCAGGCAGAGTCAGCTGTCCACTCCAGGACTGGCACAGTCAGCTCTTCACTCTTGGTCAGGCAGCGTCAGCTCTCCACTCCTGGTCAGGCACATTCTTCTTTGCACTCCTGGTCAGGCACAGTCTGCTCTCCACTCCTGGTAAGGCACAGTCAGCTCTCCACTCCTGGTCAGGCATAGTCAGCTCTCCACTCCTGGCCTGGCACAGTCAGCTCTCCACTCCTGGACAGACAGACAGTCAGCTCTCCACTCCTGGTCAGGCACAGTCAGCTCTCCACTCCTGGACAGGCACAGTCAGCTCTCCGCTCCTGGTCAGGCACAGTCAGCTCTCCTCTCCTGGACAGGCATAGTCAGCTCTCCACTCCTGGTCAGGCACAGTCAGCTCTCCACACCATGACAGACACAGTCCGCTCTCCACCCCTGGACAGGCACAGTCAGCTCTCCACACCATGACAGATACAGTCAGCTCTCCACTCCAGGACTGGCACAGTCAGCTCTACACTCCTGGCCAGGCACAGTCAGCTCTCCACTCTTGGTCAGACACAGTCAGCTCTTCACTCCTGGACAGGCACAGTCAGCTCTCCACTCCTGGTCAGGCACAGTCAGCTCTCCACTCTTGGTCAGACACAGTCAGCTCTTCACTCCTGTACAGACACAGTCAACCCTCCACATCTGGTCAGGCACAGTCAGCTCTGCATTCCTGGACAGGCACATTCCGTTCTGCACTCCTGAACAGGCTCACTAAGCACTCCACCCCTGGTCAGGGACAGTCAGCTCTCCACTCCTGGACAGGGACAATCAGCTCCCCACTCCTGTACAGTAACAGTCAGGTCAACGGTCCCTGCAGGCACTGTCAGCTTTCCACACCATGACAGAAACAGTCAGCACTGCACTCCTGGCCAAGCACAGTCAGCTCTCCACTCCTGGTCAGGCATAGTCGGCTCTCCACTCCTGGTCAGGCACAGTCAGCTCTCCACTCCTGGTCAGGCACAGTCAGCAGTCCACTCCTGGAGATGGCACTGTCAGCTCGCCAGTCCTGAACAGGCACAGTCAGCTCGCCACTCCTGGTAAGGCACAGTCAGCTCTCCACTCCTGTTCAGGCACAGTCAGCTCTCCAGTCCTGGCCCGGCACAGTCAGCTCTCCACTCCTGGACAGATACAGTCAGCTCTCCACTTCTGGTAAGGCACAGTCTGCTCTCCACTCCAGGACAGTCATAGTCAGCTCTCCAATCCTGCTCAGGCACAGTCAGCTCTCCACTCCTGGTCAGGCAGAGTCAGCTGTCCACTCCAGGACAGGCACAGTCAGCTCTCCACTCCTGGTAAGGCAGAGTCAGCTCTCCACTCCTGGTCAGGCACAGTCAGCTCTCCACTGCAGGACAGGCATAGTCAGCTCACCACTCCTGGACAGGCACAGTTAGCTCTCCACTCCTGGTCAGGCACAGTCAGCTCTCCTCTCCATGACAGACACAGTCCGCTCTCCACTTCTGGTAATGCACAGTCAGCTCTCCACTCCTGGACAGGCATAGTCAGCTCTCAACTCCTGGTCAAGCACAGTCAGCTCTCCACTCCTGGTCAGGCACAGTCAGCTCTCCACTCCTGGACAGGCACAGTCCGCTCTCCACTCCAGGTAAGGCAGAGTCAGCTCTCCACTTCTTGTTGGGCATTGTCAGCTCTCCACTCCTGGACAGGCACAGTCAGCTCTCCACTCCTGGTCAGGCACAGTGAGCTCTCCTCTCCTGGACAGGCATAGTCAGCTCTCCACTCCTGGTCAGGCACAGTCAGCTCTCCACACCATGACAGACACAGTCCGCTCTCCACCCCTGGACAGGCACAGTCAGCTCTCCACACCATGAAAGTTACAGTCAGCTCTCCACACCATGAAAGTTACAGTCAGCTCTCCACTCCAGGACTGGCACAGTCAGCTCTACACTCCTGGTCAGGCACAGTCAGCTCTCCCATCCTGGTCAGGCACATTCTTCTTTCCACTTTTGGTCAGGCACAGTCAGCTCTCCACTCCTGGACAGGCACAGTCAGCTCTCCCATCCTGGTCAGGCACATTCTTCTTTCCACTTTTGGTCAGGCACAGTCAGCTCTCCACTCCTGGACAGGCACAGTCAGCTCTCCACTCCTGGACAGGCACAGTCAGCTCTCCACTCCTGGTCAGGCACAGTCAGCTCTCCACACCATGACAGACACAGTCAGCTCTCCACTCCTGGACAGGCACAGTCAGCTCTCCACTCCTGGTCAGGCACAGTCAGCTCTCCACTCTTGGTCAGACACAGTCAGCTCTTCACTCCTGTACAGACACAGTTAACCCTCCACATCTGGTCAGGCACAGTCAGCTCTGTATTCCTGGACAGGCGCATTCCGTTCTGCACTCCTGAACAGGCTCACTAAGCACTCCACCCCTGGTCAGGGACAGTCAGCTCTCCACTCCTGGACAGGGACAATCAGCTCCCCACTCCTGTACAGTAACAGTCAGGTCAACGGTCCCTGCAGGCACAGTCAGCTCTCCACACCATGACAGAAACAGTCAGCACTGCACTCCTGGCCAAGCACAGTCAGCTCTCCACTCCTGGTCAGGCATAGTCGGCTCTCCACGCCTGGTCAGGCACAGTCAGCTCTCCACTCCTGGTCAGGCACAGTCAGCAGTCCACTCCAGGACAGGCACTGTCAGCTCGCCAGTCCTGGACAGGCACAGTCAGCTCGCCACTACTGGTAAGGCACAGTCAGCTCTCCACTCCTGGCCCGGCACAGTCAGCTCTCCAGTCCTGGCCCGGCACAGTCAGCTCTCCAGTCCTGCCCGGCACAGTCAGCTCTCCACTTCTGGTAAGGCACAGTCTGCTCTCCACTCCAGGACAGGCATAGTCAGCTCTCTAATCCTGGTCAGGCACAGTCAGCTCTCCACTCCTGGTCAGGCACATTCTTCTTTCTACTCCTGGGCAGCCACAGTCAGCTCTCCACTCCTGGACAGGCACTGTCAGCTCCCCACTCCAGGTAAGGCAGAGTCAGCTCCCCACTTCTGGTCAGGCACAGTCAGCTCTCCACTCCAGGACAGGCACAGTCAGCTCTCCACTCCTGGTCAGGCAGCGTCAGCTCTCCACTCCTGATCAGGCACATTCTTCTTTCCACTCCTGGTCAGGCACAGTCAGCACTCCACTCCTGGACAAGCACAGTCAGCTCTCCACTCCTGGCCAAGCACAGTCTGCTCTCCAGTCCTGGTAAGGCACAGTCAGCTCTCCACTCCTGGTCAGGCATAGTCATCTCTCCACTCCTGGCCAGGCACAGTCAGCTCTCCACTCCTGGACAGACAGACAGTCAGCTCTCCACTTCTGGTAAGGCACAGTCAGCTTTCCACTCCAGGACAGGCATAGTCAGCTCTCCAATCCTGGTCAGGCACAGTCAGCTCTCCACTTCTGGTCAGGCAGAGTCAGATGTCCACTCCAGGACTGGCACAGTCAGCTCTCCACTCCTGGTCAGGCAGAGTCAGCTCTCCACTCCTGGTCAGGCACAGTCAGCTCTCCACTCCTGGACAGGCACAGTCTGCTCTCCACCCTGGTCAGGCACAGTCAGCTCTCCTCTCCTGGACAAGCATAGTCAGCTCTCCACTCCTGGTCAGGCACAGTCAGCTCTCCACACCATGACAGACACAGTCCGCTCTCCACCCCTGGACAGGCACAGTCAGCTCTCCACACCATGAGAAATACAGTCAGCTCTCCACTCCAGTTCTGGCACAGTCAGCTCTACACTCCTGGTCAGGCACAGTCAGCTCTCCCATCCTGGTCAGGCACATTCTTCTTTCCACTTTTGGTCAGGCACAGTCAGCTCTCCACTCCTGGACAGGCACAGTCAGCTCTCCACTCCTGGTCAGACACAGTCAGCTCTTCATTCCTGTACAGACACAGTCAACCCTCCACATCTGGTCAGGCACAGTCAGCTCTGCATTCCTGGACAGGCACATTCCGTTCTGCACTCCTGAACAGGCTTCCTAAGCACTCCACCCCTGGTCAGGGACAGTCAGCTCTCCACTCCTGGACAGGCACAATCAGCTCCCCACTCCAGTACAGTAACAGTCAGGTCAACGGTCCCTGCAGGCACAGTCAGCTCTCCACACCATGACAGACACAGTCAGCACTGCACTCCTGGCCAAGCACAGTCAGCTCTCCACTCCTGGTCAGGCATAGTCGGCTCTCCACTCCTGGTCAGGCACAGTCAGCTCTCCACTCCTGGTCAGGCACTGTAAGCTCGCCAGTCCTGAACAGGCACAGTCAGCTCGCCACTCCTGGTAAGGCACAGTCAGCTCTCCACTCCTGTTCAGGCACAGTCAGCTCTCCAGTCCTGGCCCGGCACAGTCAGCTCTCCACTTTTGGTAAGGCACAGTCTACTCTCCACTCCAGGCCAGGCATAGTCAGCTGTCCAATCCTGGTCAGGCACAGTCAGCTGTCCACTACTCGTCAGGCAGAGTCAGCTGTCCACTCCCGGACAGGCACAGTCAGCTCTCCACTCCTGGTAAGGCAGAGTCAGCTCTCCACTCCTGGTCAGGCACAGTCAGCTCTCCACTCCAGGTCAGGCACAGTCAGCTCTCCTCTCCATGACAGACACAGTCCGCTCTCCACTTCTGGTAATGCACAGTCAGCTCTCCACTCCAGGACAGGCATAGTCAGCTCTCAAATCCTGGTCAGGCACAGTCAGCTCTCCACTCCTGGTCAGGCACAGTCAGCTCTCCACTCCTGGACAGGCACAGTCCGCTCTCCACTCCAGGTAAGGCAGAGTCAGCTCTCCACTTCTTGTCGGGCATTGTCAGCTCTCCACTCCAGGACAGGCACAGTCAGCTCTCCACTCCTGGTCAGGCAGAGTCAGCTCTCCACTCCTGGTCAGGCACATTCTTCTTTCTACTCCTGGTCAGGCACAGTCAGCTCTCCACTCCTGGACAGGCACTGTCAGCTCTCCACTCCAGGTAAGGCAGAGTCAGCTCTCCACTTCTGGTCAGGCACAGTCAGCTCTCCACTCCAGGACAGGCACAGTCAGCTCTCCACTCCTGGTCAGGCAGCGTCAGCTCTCCCATCCTGGTCAGGCACATTCTTCTTTCCACTCCTGGTCAGGCACTGTCAGCACTCCACTCCTGGACAAACACAGTTAGCTCTCCACTCCTGGCCAAGCACAGTCTGCTCTCCACTCCTGGTAAGGCACAGTCAGCTCTCCACTCCTGGTCAGGCATAGTCAGCTCTCCACTCCTGGCCTGGCACAGTCAGCTCTCCACTCCTGGACAGACACAGTCAGCTCTCCACTTCTGGTAAGGCACAGTCAGCTTTCCACTCCAGGACAGGCATAGTCAGCTCTCCAATCCTGGTCAGGCACAGTCAGCTCTCCACTCCTGGTCAGGCAGAGTCAGCTGTCCACTCCAGGACTGGCACAGTCAGCTCTCCACTCCTGGTCAGGCAGAGTCAGCTCTCCACTCCTGGTCAGGCACAGTCAGCTCTCCACTCCTGGTCAGGCACAGTCAGCTCTCCACTCCTGGACAGGCACAGTCAGCTCTCCACTCCTGGTCAGGCACAGTCAGCTCTCCTCTCCTGGACAGGCATAGTCAGCTCTCCACTCCTGGTCATGCACAGTCAGCTCTCCACACCATGACAGACACAGTCCGCTCTCCACCCTTGGACAGGCACAGTCAGCTCTCCACACCATGACAGACAATGTCAGCTCTCCACTCCCGGACTGGCACAGTCAGCTCTATACTCCTGGTCAGGCACAGTCAGCTGTCCCATCCTGGTCAGGCACATTCTTCTTTCCACTTTTGGTCAGGCACAGTCAGCTCTCCACTCCTGGACAGGCACAGTCAGCTCTCCACTCCTGGTCAGGCACAGTCAGCTCTCCACTCTTGGTCAGACACAGTCAGCTCTTCATTCCTGTACAGACACAGTCAACCCTCCACATCTGGTCAGGCACAGTCAGCTCTGCATTCCTGGACAGGCACATTCCGTTCTGCACTCCTGAATAGGCTCACTAAGCACTCCACCCCTGGTCAGGGACAGTCAGCTCTCCACTCCTGGACAGGGACAATCAGCTCCCCACTCCTGTACAGTAACAGTCAGGTCAACGGTCCCTGCAGGCACAGTCAGCACTCCACACCATGACAGAAACAGTCAGCACTGCACTCCTGGCCAAGCACAGTCAGCTCTCCACTCCTGGTCAGGCATAGTCGGCTCTCCACTCCTGGTCAGGCACAGTCAGCTCTCCACTCCTGGTCAGGCACAGTCAGCAGTCCACTCCAGGACAGGCACTGTCAGCTCGCCAGTCCTGGACAGGCACAGTCAGCTCGCCACTCCTGGTAAGGCACAGTCAGCTCTCCACTCCTGTTCAGGCACAGTCAGCTCTCCAGTCCTGGCCCGGCACAGTCAGCTCTCCACTCCTGGACAGATACAGTCAGCTCTCCACTTCTGGTAAGGCACAGTCTGCTCTCCACACCAGGACAGGCATAGTCAGCTTTCCAATCCTGGTCAGGCACAGTCAGCTCTCCACTCCTGGACAGGCACAGTCAGCTCTCCACTCCTGGTCAGGCACCGTCAGCTCTCCTCTCCTGGACAGGCATAGTCAGCTCTCCACTCCTGGTCAGGCACAGTCAGCTCTCCACACCATGACAGACACTGTCTGCTCTCCACCCCTGGACAGGCACAGTCAGCTCTCCACACCATGACAGATACATTCAGCTCTCCACTCCAGGACTGGCACAGTCATCTCTACACTCCTGGTCAGGCACAGTCAGCTCTCCCACCCTGGTCAGGCACATTCTTCTTTCCACTTTTGGTCAGGCACAGTCAGCTCTCCACTCCTGGACAGGCACAGTCAGCTCTCCACGCCTGGTCAGGCACAGTCAGCTCTCCACACCATGACAGACACAGTCAGCTCTCCACTCCTGGACAGGCACAGTCAGCTCTCCACTCCTGGTCAGGCACAGTCAGCTCTCCACTCTTGGTCAGACACAGTCAGCTCTCCACTCTTGGTCAGACACAGTCAGCTCTTCACTCCTGTTCAGACACAGTCAACCCTCCACATCTGGTCAGGCACAGTCAGCTCGGCATTCCTGGACAGGCACATTCCGTTCTGCACTCCTGAACAGGCTCACTAAGCACTCCACCCCTGGTCAGGGACAGTCAGCTCTCCACTTCTGGACAGGGACAATCAGCTCCCCACTCCTGTGCAGTAACAGTCAGGTCAATGGTCCCTGCAGGCACAGTCAGCTCTCCACACCATGACAGAAACAGTCAGCACTGCACTCCTGGCCAAGCACAGTCAGCTCTCCACTCCTGGTCAGGCATAGTCGGCTCTCCACTCCTGGTTAGGCACAGTCAGCTCTCCACTCCTGGTCAGGCACAGTCAGCAGTCCACTCCAGGACAGGCACTGTCAGCTCGCCAGTCCTGAACAGGCACAGTCAGCTCGCCACTCCTGGTAAGGCACAGTCAGCTCTCCACTCCTGTTCAGGCACAGTCAGCTCTCCAGTCCTGGCCCGGCACAGTCAGCTCTCCGCTCCTGGACAGATACAGTCAGCTCTCCACTTCTGGTAAGGCATAGTCTGCTCTCCACTCCAGGACAGGCATAGTCAGCTCTCTAATCCTGGTCAGGCACAGTCAGCTCTCCACTCCTGGTCAGGCAGAGTCAGCTGTCCACTCCAGGACAGGCACAGTCAGCTCTCCACTCCTGGTAAGGCAGAGTCAGCTCTCCGATCCAGGACAGGCACAGTCAGCTCTCCACTCCTGGTAAGGCAGAGTCAGCTCTCCACTCCTGGACAGGCACAGTCAGCTCTCCACTCCAGGTAAGGCAGAGTAAGCTCTCCACTTCTTGTCAGGCATTGTCAGCTCTCCACTCCAGGACAGGCACAGTCAGCTCTCCACTCCTGGTCAGGCAGAGTCAGCTCTCCACTCCTGGTCGGGCACATTCTTCTTTCTACCCCTGGTCAGGCACAGTCAGCTCTCCACTCCTGGACAGGCACTGTCAGCTCTCCACTCCAGGTAACGCAGAGTCAGCTCTCCACTTCTGGTCAGGCACAGTCCGCTCTCCACTCCAGGACAGGCACAGTCAGCTCTGCACTCCTGGTCAGGCACATTCTTCTTTCCACTCCTGGGCAGGCACAGTCAGCACTCCACTCCTGGACAAGCACAGTCAGCTCACCACTCCTGGCCAATCACAGTCTGCTCTCCACTCCTGGTAAGGCACAGTCAACTCTCCACTCCTGGCCAGGCACAGTCAGCTCTCCACTCCTGGACAGACAGACAGTCAGCTCTCCACTTCTGGTAAGGCACAGTCAGCTTTCCACTCCAGGACAGGCATAGTCAGCTCTCCAATCCTGTTCAGGCACAGTCAGCTCTCCACTCCTGGTCAGGCAGAGTCAGCTGTCCACTCCAGGACTGGCACAGTCAGCTCTCCACTCCTGGTCAGGCAGAGTCAGCTCTCCACTCCTGGTCAGGCACAGTCAGCTCTCCACTCCTGGACAGGCACAGTCAGCTCTCCACCCTGGTCAGGCACAGTCAGCTCTCCTCTCCTGGACAGGCATAGTCAGCTCTCCACTCCTGGTCAGGCACAGTCAGCTCTCCACACCATGACAGACACAGTCCGCTCTCCACCCCTGGACAGGCACAGTCAGCTCTCCACACCATGACAGATACAGTCAGCTCTCCACTCCAGGACTGGCACAGTCAGCTCTACACTCCTGGTCAGGCACAGTCAGCTCTCCCATCCTGGTCAAGCACATTCTTCTTTCCACTTTTGGTCAGGCACAGTCAGCTCTCCACTCCTGGACAGGCACAGTCAGCTCTCCACTCCTGGTCAGGCACAGTCAGCTCTCCTCTCCACGACAGACACAGTCCGCTTTCCACTTCTGGTAATGCACAGTCAGCTCTCCACTCCAGGACAGGCATAGTCAGCTCTCCACTCCTGGTCAGGCACAGTCAGCTCTCCACTCCTGAACTGGCACAGTCAGCTCTCCACTCCTGGTCAGGCACCGTCAGCTCTCCTCTCCTGGACAGGCATAGTCAGCTCTCCACTCCTGGTCAGGCACAGTCAGCTCTCCACACCATGACAGACACAGTCCGCTCTCCACCCCTGGACAGGCACAGTCAGCTCTCCACACCATGACAGACACATTCAGCTCTCCACTCCAGGACTGGCACAGTCAGCTCTACACTCCTGGTCAGGCACAGTCAGCTCTCCCACCCTGGTCAGGCACATTCTTCTTTCCACTTTTGGTCAGGCACAGTCAGCTCTCCACTCCTGGACAGGCACAGTCAGCTCTCCACTCCTGGTCAGGCACAGTCAGCTCTCCACACCATGACAGACACAGTCAGCTCTCCACTCCTGGACAGGCACAGTCAGCTCTCCACTCCTGGTCAGGCACAGTCAGCTCTCCACTCTTGGTCAGACACAGTCAGCTCTTCACTCCTGTTCAGACACAGTCAACCCTCCACATCTGGTCAGGCACAGTCAGCTCTGCATTCCTGGACAGGCACATTCCGTTCTGCACTCCTGAACAGGCTCACTAAGCACTCCACCCCTGGTCAGGGACAGTCAGCTCTCCACTCCTGGACAGGGACAATCAGCTCCCCACTCCTGTACAGTAACAGTCAGGTCAACGGTCCCTGCAGGCACAGTCAGCTCTCCACACCATGACAGAAACAGTCAGCACTGCACTCCTGGCCAAGCACAGTCAGCTCTCCACTCCTGGTCAGGCATAGTCGGCTCTCCACTCCTGGTCAGGCACAGTCAGCTCTCCACTCCTGGTCAGGCACAGTCAGCAGTCCACTCCAGGACAGGCACTGTCAGCTCGCCAGTCCTGGACAGGCACAGTCAGCTCGCCACTCCTGGTAAGGCACAGTCAGCTCTCCCCTCCTGTTCAGGCACTGTCAGCTCTCCAGTCCTGGCCCGGCACAGTCAGCTCTCCATTCCTGGACAGATACAGTCAGCTCTCCACTTCTGGTAAGGTACAGTCTGCTCTCCACTCCAGGACAGGCATAGTCAGCTGTCCAATCCTGGTCAGGCACAGTCAGCTCTCCACTCCTGGTCAGGCAGAGTCAGCTGTCCACTCCAGGACAGGCACAGTCAGCTCTCCACTCCTGGTAAGGCAGAGTCAGCTCTCCACTCCTGGTCAGGCACAGTCAGCCCTCCAGTCCAGGACAGGCATAGTCAACTCTCCACTCCTGGACAGGCACAGTCACCTCTCCACTCCTGGTCAGGCACAGTCAGCTCTCCTCTCCATGACAGACACAGTCCGCTTTCCACTTCTGGTAATGCACAGTCAGCTCTCCACTCCAGGACAGGCATAGTCAGCTCTCCACTCCTGGTCAGGCACAGTCAGCTCTCCACTCCTGGACAGGCACAGTCAGCTCTCCACTCCTGGTCAGGCACCGTCAGCTCTCCTCTCCTGGACAGGCATAGTCAGCTCTCCACTCCTGGTCAGGCACAGTCAGCTTTCCACACCATGACAGACACAGTCCGCTCTCCACCCCTGGACAGGCACAGTCAGCTCTCCACACCATGACAGACACAGTCAGCTCTCCACTCCAGGACTGGCACAGTCAGCTCTACACTCCTGGTCAGGCACAGTCAGCTCTCCCACCCTGGTCAGCCACATTCTTCTTTCCACTTTTGGTCAGGCACAGTCAGCTCTCCACTCCTGGACAGGCACAGTCAGCTCTCCACTTCTGGTCAGGCACAGTCAGCTCTCCACACCATGACAGACACAGTCAGCTCTCCACTCCTGGACAGGCACAGTCAGCTCTCCACTCCTGGTCAGGCACAGTCAGCTCTCCACTCTTGGTCAGACACAGTCAGCTCTTCACTCCTGTTCAGACACAGTCAACCCTCCACATCTGGTCAGGCACAGTCAGCTCTGCATTCCTGGACAGGCACATTCCGTTCTGCACTCCTGAACAGGTTCACTAAGCACTCCACCCCTGGTCAGGGACAGTCAGCTCTCCACTTCTGGACAGGGACAATCAGCTCCCCACTCCTGTACAGTAACAGTCAGGTCAACGGTCCCTGCAGGCACTGTCAGCTCTCCACACCATGACAGAAACAGTCAGCACTGCACTCCTGGCCAAGCACAGTCAGCTCTCCACTCCTGGTCAGGCATAGTCGACTCTCCACTCCTGGTCAGGCACAGTCAGCTCTCCACTCCTGGTCAGGCACAGTCAGCAGTCCACTCCAGGACAGGCACTGTCAGCTCTCCATTCCTGGACAGGCACAGTCAGCTCGCCACTCCTGGTAAGGCACAGTCAGCTCTCCACTCCTGTTCAGGCACAGTCAGCTCTCCAGTCCTGGCCCGGCACAGTCAGCTCTCCACTCCTGGACAGATACAGTCAGCTCTCCACTTCTGGTAAGGCACAGTCTGCTCTCCACACCAGGACAGGCATAGTCAGCTTTCCAATCCTGGTCAGGCACAGTCAGCTCTCCACTCCTGGACAGGCACAGTCAGCTCTCCACTCCTGGTCAGGCACCGTCAGCTCTCCTCTCCTGGACAGGCATAGTCAGCTCTCCACTCCTGGTCAGGCACAGTCAGCTCTCCACACCATGACAGACACTGTCTGCTCTCCACCCCTGGACAGGCACAGTCAGCTCTCCACACCATGACAGATACATTCAGCTCTCCACTCCAGGACTGGCACAGTCATCTCTACACTCCTGGTCAGGCACAGTCAGCTCTCCACACCATGACAGACACTGTCTGCTCTCCACCCCTGGACAGGCACAGTCAGCTCTCCACACCATGACAGATACATTCAGCTCTCCACTCCAGGACTGGCACAGTCATCTCTACACTCCTGGTCAGGCACAGTCAGCTCTCCCACCCTGGTCAGGCACATTCTTCTTTCCACTTTTGGTCAGGCACAGTCAGCTCTCCACTCCTGGACAGGCACAGTCAGCTCTCCACGCCTGGTCAGGCACAGTCAGCTCTCCACACCATGACAGACACAGTCAGCTCTCCACTCCTGGACAGGCACAGTCAGCTCTCCACTCCTGGTCAGGCACAGTCAGCTCTCCACTCTTGGTCAGACACAGTCAGCTCTCCACTCTTGGTCAGACACAGTCAGCTCTTCACTCCTGTTCAGACACAGTCAACCCTCCACATCTGGTCAGGCACAGTCAGCTCGGCATTCCTGGACAGGCACATTCCGTTCTGCACTCCTGAACAGGCTCACTAAGCACTCCACCCCTGGTCAGGGACAGTCAGCTCTCCACTTCTGGACAGGGACAATCAGCTCCCCACTCCTGTGCAGTAACAGTCAGGTCAATGGTCCCTGCAGGCACAGTCAGCTCTCCACACCATGACAGAAACAGTCAGCACTGCACTCCTGGCCAAGCACAGTCAGCTCTCCACTCCTGGTCAGGCATAGTCGGCTCTCCACTCCTGGTTAGGCACAGTCAGCTCTCCACTCCTGGTCAGGCACAGTCAGCAGTCCACTCCAGGACAGGCACTGTCAGCTCGCCAGTCCTGAACAGGCACAGTCAGCTCGCCACTCCTGGTAAGGCACAGTCAGCTCTCCACTCCTGTTCAGGCACAGTCAGCTCTCCAGTCCTGGCCCGGCACAGTCAGCTCTCCGCTCCTGGACAGATACAGTCAGCTCTCCACTTCTGGTAAGGCATAGTCTGCTCTCCACTCCAGGACAGGCATAGTCAGCTCTCTAATCCTGGTCAGGCACAGTCAGCTCTCCACTCCTGGTCAGGCAGAGTCAGCTGTCCACTCCAGGACAGGCACAGTCAGCTCTCCACTCCTGGTAAGGCAGAGTCAGCTCTCCGATCCAGGACAGGCACAGTCAGCTCTCCACTCCTGGTAAGGCAGAGTCAGCTCTCCACTCCTGGACAGGCACAGTCAGCTCTCCACTCCAGGTAAGGCAGAGTAAGCTCTCCACTTCTTGTCAGGCATTGTCAGCTCTCCACTCCAGGACAGGCACAGTCAGCTCTCCACTCCTGGTCAGGCAGAGTCAGCTCTCCACTCCTGGTCGGGCACATTCTTCTTTCTACCCCTGGTCAGGCACAGTCAGCTCTCCACTCCTGGACAGGCACTGTCAGCTCTCCACTCCAGGTAACGCAGAGTCAGCTCTCCACTTCTGGTCAGGCACAGTCCGCTCTCCACTCCAGGACAGGCACAGTCAGCTCTGCACTCCTGGTCAGGCACATTCTTCTTTCCACTCCTGGGCAGGCACAGTCAGCACTCCACTCCTGGACAAGCACAGTCAGCTCACCACTCCTGGCCAATCACAGTCTGCTCTCCACTCCTGGTAAGGCACAGTCAACTCTCCACTCCTGGCCAGGCACAGTCAGCTCTCCACTCCTGGACAGACAGACAGTCAGCTCTCCACTTCTGGTAAGGCACAGTCAGCTTTCCACTCCAGGACAGGCATAGTCAGCTCTCCAATCCTGTTCAGGCACAGTCAGCTCTCCACTCCTGGTCAGGCAGAGTCAGCTGTCCACTCCAGGACTGGCACAGTCAGCTCTCCACTCCTGGTCAGGCAGAGTCAGCTCTCCACTCCTGGTCAGGCACAGTCAGCTCTCCACTCCTGGACAGGCACAGTCAGCTCTCCACCCTGGTCAGGCACAGTCAGCTCTCCTCTCCTGGACAGGCATAGTCAGCTCTCCACTCCTGGTCAGGCACAGTCAGCTCTCCACACCATGACAGACACAGTCCGCTCTCCACCCCTGGACAGGCACAGTCAGCTCTCCACACCATGACAGATACAGTCAGCTCTCCACTCCAGGACTGGCACAGTCAGCTCTACACTCCTGGTCAGGCACAGTCAGCTCTCCCATCCTGGTCAAGCACATTCTTCTTTCCACTTTTGGTCAGGCACAGTCAGCTCTCCACTCCTGGACCGGCACAGTCAGCTCTCCACTCCTGGTCAGGCACAGTCAGCTCTCCTCTCCACGACAGACACAGTCCGCTTTCCACTTCTGGTAATGCACAGTCAGCTCTCCACTCCAGGACAGGCATAGTCAGCTCTCCACTCCTGGTCAGGCACAGTCAGCTCTCCACTCCTGAACTGGCACAGTCAGCTCTCCACTCCTGGTCAGGCACCGTCAGCTCTCCTCTCCTGGACAGGCATAGTCAGCTCTCCACTCCTGGTCAGGCACAGTCAGCTCTCCACACCATGACAGACACAGTCCGCTCTCCACCCCTGGACAGGCACAGTCAGCTCTCCACACCATGACAGACACATTCAGCTCTCCACTCCAGGACTGGCACAGTCAGCTCTACACTCCTGGTCAGGCACAGTCAGCTCTCCCACCCTGGTCAGGCACATTCTTCTTTCCACTTTTGGTCAGGCACAGTCAGCTCTCCACTCCTGGACAGGCACAGTCAGCTCTCCACTCCTGGTCAGGCACAGTCAGCTCTCCACACCATGACAGACACAGTCAGCTCTCCACTCCTGGACAGGCACAGTCAGCTCTCCACTCCTGGTCAGGCACAGTCAGCTCTCCACTCTTGGTCAGACACAGTCAGCTCTTCACTCCTGTTCAGACACAGTCAACCCTCCACATCTGGTCAGGCACAGTCAGCTCTGCATTCCTGGACAGGCACATTCCGTTCTGCACTCCTGAACAGGCTCACTAAGCACTCCACCCCTGGTCAGGGACAGTCAGCTCTCCACTCCTGGACAGGGACAATCAGCTCCCCACTCCTGTACAGTAACAGTCAGGTCAACGGTCCCTGCAGGCACAGTCAGCTCTCCACACCATGACAGAAACAGTCAGCACTGCACTCCTGGCCAAGCACAGTCAGCTCTCCACTCCTGGTCAGGCATAGTCGGCTCTCCACTCCTGGTTAGGCACAGTCAGCTCTCCACTCCTGGTCAGGCACAGTCAGCAGTCCACTCCAGGACAGGCACTGTCAGCTCGCCAGTCCTGAACAGGCACAGTCAGCTCGCCACTCCTGGTAAGGCACAGTCAGCTCTCCACTCCTGTTCAGGCACAGTCAGCTCTCCAGTCCTGGCCCGGCACAGTCAGCTCTCCGCTCCTGGACAGATACAGTCAGCTCTCCACTTCTGGTAAGGCATAGTCTGCTCTCCACTCCAGGACAGGCATAGTCAGCTCTCTAATCCTGGTCAGGCACAGTCAGCTCTCCATTCCTGGTAAGGCAGAGTCAGCTCTCCACTCCTGGACTGGCACAGTCAGCTCTCCACTCCTGGTCAGGCAGAGTCAGCTCTCCACTCCTGGACAGGCACTGTCAGCTCTCCACTCCAGGTAAGGCAGAGTCAGCTCTCCACTTCTGGTCAGGCACAGTCAGCTCTCCACTCCAGGACAGGCACAGTCAGCTCTCCACTCCTGGTCAGGCAGCGTCAGCTCTCCACTCCTGGTCAGGCACATTCTTCTTTCTACTCCTGGTCAGGCACAGTCAGCTCTCCACTCCTGGACAGGCACTGTCAGCTCTCCACTCCAGGTAAGGCAGAGTCAGCTCTCCACTCCTGGTCAGGCACATTCTTCTTTCTACTCCTGGTCAGGCACAGTCAGCTCTCCACTCCTGGACAGGCACTGTCAGCTCTCCACTCCAGGTAAGGCAGAGTCAGCTCTCCACTTCTGGTCAGGCACAGTCAGCTCTCCACTCCAGGACTGGCACAGTCAGCTCTCCACTCCTGGTCAGGCACAGTCAGCTCTCCACTCCTGGACAGGCACAGTCAGCTCTCCACTCCTGGTCAGGCACAGTCAGCTCTCCTCTCCACGACAGACACAGTCCGCTTTCCACTTCTGGTAATGCACAGTCAGCTCTCCACTCCAGGACAGGCATAGTCAGCTCTCCACTCCTGGTCAGGCACAGTCAGCTCTCCACTCCTGAACAGGCACAGTCAGCTCTCCACTCCTGGTCAGGCACCGTCAGCTCTCCTCTCCTGGACAGGCATAGTCAGCTCTCCACTCCTGGTCAGGCACAGTCAGCTCTCCACACCATGACAGACACAGTCCGCTCTCCACCCCTGGACAGGCACAGTCAGCTCTCCACACCATGACAGACACATTCAGCTCTCCACTCCAGGACTGGCACAGTCAGCTCTACACTCCTGGTCAGGCACAGTCAGCTCTCCCACCCTGGTCAGGCACATTCTTCTTTCCACTTTTGGTCAGGCACAGTCAGCTCTCCACTCCTGGACAGGCACAGTCAGCTCTCCACTCCTGGTCAGGCACAGTCAGCTCTCCACACCATGACAGACACAGTCAGCTCTCCACTCCTGGACAGGCACAGTCAGCTCTCCACTCCTGGTCAGGCACAGTCAGCTCTCCACTCTTGGTCAGACACAGTCAGCTCTTATCTCCTGTTCAGACACAGTCAACCCTCCACATCTGGTCAGGCACAGTCAGCTCTGCATTCCTGGACAGGCACATTCCGTTCTGCACTCCTGAACAGGCTCACTAAGCACTCCACCCCTGGTCAGGGACAGTCAGCTCTCCACTCCTGGACAGGGACAATCAGCTCCCCACTCCTGTACAGTAACAGTCAGGTCAACGGTCCCTGCAGGCACAGTCAGCTCTCCACACCATGACAGAAACAGTCAGCACTGCACTCCTGGCCAAGCACAGTCAGCTCTCCACTCCTGGCCAGGCACAGTTCGCTATCCACTCCTGGTCAGGCACAGTCAGCAGTCCACTCCAGGACAGGCACTGTCAGCTCGCCAGTCCTGAACAGGCACAGTCAGCTCGCCACTCCTGGTAAGGCACAGTCAGCTCTCCACTCCTGTTCAGGCACAGTCAGCTCTCCAGTCCTGGCCCGGCACAGTCAGCTCTCCGCTCCTGGACAGATACAGTCAGCTCTCCACTTCTGGTAAGGCATAGTCTGCTCTCCACTCCAGGACAGGCATAGTCAGCTCTCTAATCCTGGTCAGGCACAGTCAGCTCTCCACTCCTGGTCAGGCAGAGTCAGCTGTCCACTCCAGGACAGGCACAGTCAGCTCTCCACTCCTGGTAAGGCAGAGTCAGCTCTCCACTCCTGGACTGGCACAGTCAGCTCTCCACTCCTGGTCAGGCACAGTCAGCTCTCCACTCCTGGACAGGCACTGTCAGCTCTCCATTCCAGGTAAGGCAGAGTCAGCTCTCCACTTCTGGTCAGGCACAGTCAGCTCTCCACTCCAGGACAGGCACAGTCAGCTCTCCACTCCTGGTCAGGCAGCGTCAGCTCTCCACTCCTGGTCAGGCACATTCTTCTTTCTACTCCTGGTCAGGCACAGTCAGCTCTCCACTCCTGGACAGGCACAGTCAGCTCTCCACTCCAGGTAAGGCAGAGTCAGCTCTCCACTTCTGGTCAGGCACAGTCAGCTTTCCACTCCAGGACAGGCATAGTCGGCTCTCCGATCCTGTTCAGGCACAGTCAGCTCTCCACTCCTGGTCAGGCAGAGTCAGCTGTCCACTCCAGGACTGGCACAGTCAGCTCTCCACTCCTGGTCAGGCAGAGTCAGCTCTCCACTCCTGGTCAGGCACAGTCAGCTCTCCACTCCTGGACAGGCACAGTCAGCTCTGCACTCCTGGTCAGGCACAGTCAGCTCTCCTCTCCTGGACAGGCATAGTCAGCTCTCCACTCCTGGTCAGGCACAGTCAGCTCTCCACACCATGACAGATACAGTCAGCTCTCCACTCCAGGACTGGCACAGTCAGCTCTACACTCCTGGTCAGGCACAGTCAGCTCTCCCATCCTGGTCAGGCACATTCTTCTTTCCACTTTTGGTCAGGCACAGTCAGCTCTCCACTCCTGGACAGGCACAGTCAGCTCTCCACTCCTGGTCAGGCACAGTCAGCTCTCCTCTCCATGACAGACACAGTCCGCTTTCCACTTCTGGTAATGCACAGTCAGCTCTCCACTCCAGGACAGGCCTAGTCAGCTCTCCACTCCTGGTCAGGCACAGTCAGCTCTCCACTCCTGGACAGGCACAGTCAGCTCTCCACTCCTGGTCAGGCACCGTCAGCTCTCCTCTCCTGGACAGGCATAGTCAGCTCTCCACTCCTGGTCAGGCACAGTCAGCTCTCCACACCATGACAGACACTGTCTGCTCTCCACCCCTGGACAGGCACAGTCAGCTCTCCACACCATGACAGATACATTCAGCTCTCCACTCCAGGACTGGCACAGTCAGCTCTACACTCCTGGTCAGGCACAGTCAGCTCTCCCACCCTAGTCAGGCACATTCTTCTTTCCACTTTTGGTCAGGCACAGTCAGCTCTCCACTCCTGGTCAGGCACAGTCAGCTCTCCACGCCTGGTCAGGCACAGTCAGCTCTCCACACCATGACAGACACAGTCAGCTCTCCACTCCTGGACAGGCACAGTCAGCTCTCCACTCCTGGTCAGGCACAGTCAGCTCTCCACTCTTGGTCAGACACAGTCAGCTCTTCACTCCTGTTCAGACACAGTCAACCCTCCACATCTGGTCAGGCACAGTCAGCTCTGCATTCCTGGACAGGCACAATCCGTTCTGCACTCCTGAACAGGCTCACTAAGCACTCCACCCCTGGTCAGGGACAGTCAGCTCTCCACTTCTGGACAGGGACAATCAGCTCCCCACTCCTGTGCAGTAACAGTCAGGTCAATGGTCCCTGCAGGCACAGTCAGCTCTCCACACAATGACAGAAACAGTCAGCACTGCACTCCTGGCCAAGCACAGTCAGCTCTCCACTCCTGGTCAGGCATAGTCGGCTCTCCACTCCTGGTTAGGCACAGTCAGCTCTCCACTCCTGGTCAGGCACAGTCAGCAGTCCACTCCAGGACAGGCACTGTCAGCTCGCCAGTCCTGAACAGGCACAGTCAGCTCGCCACTCCTGGTAAGGCACAGTCAGCTCTCCACTCCTGTTCAGGCACAGTCAGCTCTCCAGTCCTGGCCCGGCACAGTCAGCTCTCCGCTCCTGGACAGATACAGTCAGCTCTCCACTTCTGGTAAGGCCTAGTCTGCTCTCCACTCCAGGACAGGCATAGTCAGCTCTCTAATCCTGGTCAGGCACAGTCAGCTCTCCACTCTGGTCAGGCAGAGTCAGCTGTCCACTCCAGGACAGGCACAGTCAGCTCTCCACTCCTGGTAAGGCAGAGTCAGCTCTCCGCTCCAGGACAGGCACAGTCAGCTCTCCACTCCTGGTAAGGCAGAGTCAGCTCTCCACTCCTGGACAGGCACAGTCAGCTCTCCACTCCAGGTAAGGCAGAGTCAGCTCTCCACTTCTTGTCAGGCATTGTCAGCTCTCCACTCCAGGACAGGCACAGTCAGCTCTCCACTCCTGGTCAGGCAGAGTCAGCTCTCCACTCCTGGTCGGGCACATTCTTCTTTCTACTCCTGGTCAGGCACAGTCAGCTCTCCACTCCTGGACAGGCACTGTCAGCTCTCCACTCCAGGTAACGCAGAGACAGCTCTCCACTTCTGGTCAGGCACAGTCCGCTCTCCACTCCAGGACAGGCACAGTCAGCTCTCCACTCCTGGTCAGGCAGCGTCAGCTCTGCACTCCTGGTCAGGCACATTCTTCTTTCCACTCCTGGGCAGGCACAGTCAGCACTCCACTCCTGGACAAGCACAGTCAGCTCTCCACTCCTGGCCAATCACAGTCTGCTCTCCACTCCTGGTAAGGCACAGTCAGCTCTCCACTCCTGGCCAGGCACAGTCAGCTCTCCACTCCTGGACAGACAGACAGTCAGCTCTCCACTTCTGGTAAGGCACAGTCAGCTTTCCACTCCAGGACAGGCATAGTCAGCTCTCCAATCCTGTTCAGGCACAGTCAGCTCTCCACTCCTGGTCAGGCAGAGTCAGCTGTCCACTCCAGGACTGGCACAGTCAGCTCTCCACTCCTGGTCAGGCAGAGTCAGCTCTCCACTCCTGGTCAGGCACAGTCAGCTCTCCACTCCTGGACAGGCACAGTCAGCTCTCCACCCTGGTCAGGCACAGTCAGCTCTCCTCTCCTGGACAGGCATAGTCAGCTCTCCACTCCTGGTCAGGCACAGTCAGCTCTCCACACCATGACAGACACAGTCCGCTCTCCACCCCTGGACAGGCACAGTCAGCTCTCCACACCATGACAGATACAGTCAGCTCTCCACTCCAGGACTGGCACAGTCAGCTCTACACTCCTGGTCAGGCACAGTCAGCTCTCCCATCCTGGTCAGGCACATTCTTCTTTCCACTTTTGGTCAGGCACAGTCAGCTCTCCACTCCTGGACAGGCACAGTCAGCTCTCCACTCCTGGTCAGGCACAGTCAGCTCTCCTCTCCACGACAGACACAGTCCGCTTTCCACTTCTGGTAATGCACAGTCAGCTCTCCACTCCTGGTCAGGCACAGTCAGCTCTCCACTCTTGGTCAGACACAGTCAGCTCTTCACTCCTGTTCAGACACAGTCAACCCTCCACATCTGGTCAGGCACAGTCAGCTCTGCATTCCTGGACAGGCACATTCCGTTCTGCACTCCTGAACAGGCTCACTAAGCACTCCACCCCTTGTCAGGGACAGTCAGCTCTCCACTCCTGGACAGGGACAATCAGCTCCCCACTCCTGTACAGTAACAGTCAGGTCAACGGTCCCTGCAGGCACAGTCAGCTCTCCACACCATGACAGAAACAGTCAGCACTGCACTCCTGGCCAAGCACAGTCAGCTCTCCACTCCTGGTCAGGCATAGTCGGCTCTCCACTCCTGGTTAGGCACAGTCAGCTCTCCACTCCTGGTCAGGCACAGTCAGCAGTCCACTCCAGGACAGGCACTGTCAGCTCGCCAGTCCTGAACAGGCACAGTCAGCTCGCCACTCCTGGTAAGGCACAGTCAGCTCTCCACTCCTGTTCAGGCACAGTCAGCTCTCCAGTCCTGGCCCGGCACAGTCAGCTCTCCGCTCCTGGACAGATACAGTCAGCTCTCCACTTCTGGTAAGGCATAGTCTGCTCTCCACTCCAGGACAGGCATAGTCAGCTCTCTAATCCTGGTCAGGCACAGTCAGCTCTCCACTCCTGGTCAGGCAGAGTCAGCTGTCCACTCCAGGACAGGCACAGTCAGCTCTCCACTCCTGGTAAGGCAGAGTCAGCTCTCCACTCCTGGACTGGCACAGTCAGCTCTCCACTCCTGGTCAGGCACAGTCAGCTCTCCACTCCTGGACAGGCACTGTCAGCTCTCCACTCCAGGTAAGGCAGAGTCAGCTCTCCACTTCTGGTCAGGCACAGTCAGCTCTCCACTCCAGGACAGGCACAGTCAGCTCTCCACTCCTGGTCAGGCAGCGTCAGCTCTCCACTCCTGGTCAGGCACATTCTTCTTTCTACTCCTGGTCAGGCACAGTCAGCTCTCCACTCCTGGACAGGCACTGTCAGCTCTCCACTCCAGGTAAGGCAGAGTCAGCTCTCCACTTCTGGTCAGGCACAGTCAGCTCTCCACTCCAGGACTGGCACAGTCAGCTCTCCACTCCTGGTCAGGCAGAGTCAGCTCTCCACTCCTGGTCAGGCACAGTCAGCTCTCCACTCCTGGACAGGCACAGTCAGCTCTCCACTCCTGGTCAGGCACAGTCAGCTCTCCTCTCCTGGACAAGCATAGTCAGCTCTCCACTCCTGGTCAGGCACAGTCAGCTCTCCACACCATGACAGACACAGTCCGCTCTCCACTCCTGGTCAGGCATAGTCAGCTCTCCACTCCTGGCCAGGCACAGTCAGCTCTCCACTCCTGGACAGACAGACAATCAGCTCTCCACTTCTGGTCAGGCACAGTCAGCTTTCCACTCCAGGACAGGCATAGTCAGCTCTCCAATCCTGTTCAGGCACAGTCAGCTCTCCACTCCTGGTCAGGCAGAGTCAGCTGTCCACTCCAGGACTGGCACAGTCAGCTCTCCACTCCTGGTCAGGCAGAGTCAGCTCTCCACTCCTGGTCAGGCACAGTCAGCTCTCCACTCCTGGACAGGCACAGTCAGCTCTCCACTCCTGGTCAGGCACAGTCAGCTCTCCTCTCCTGGACAGGCATAGTCAGCTCTCCACTCCTGGTCAGGCACAGTCAGCTCTCCACACCATGACAGACACAGTCCGCTCTCCACCCCTGGACAGGCACAGTCAGCTCTCCGCACCATGACAGATACAGTCAGCTCTCCACTCCAGGACTGGCACAGTCAGCTCTACACTCCTGGTCAGGCACAGTCAGCTCTCCCATCCTGGTCAGGCACATTCTTCTTTCCACTTTTGGTCAGGCACAGTCAGCTCTCCACTCCTGGACAGGCACAGTCAGCTCTCCACTCCTGGACAGGGACAATCAGCTCCCCACTCCTGTACAGTAACAGTCAGGTGCACGGTCCCTGCAGGCACAGTCAGCTCTCCACACCATGACAGAAACAGTCAGCACTGCACTCCTGGCCAAGCACAGTCAGCTCTCCACTCCTGGTCAGGCAAAGTCGGCTCTCCACTCCTGGTCAGTCACAGTCAGCTCTCCACTCCTGGTCAGGCACAGTCAGCAGTCCACTCCAGGACAGGCATTGTCAGCTCGCCAGTCCTGAACAGGCACAGTCAGCTCGCCACTCCTGGTAAGGCACAGTCAGTTCTCCACTCCTGTTCAGGCACAGTCAGCTCTCCAGTCCTGGCCTGGCACAGTCAGCTCTCCACTCCTGGACAGATACAGTCAGCTCTCCACTTCTGGTAAGGCACAGTCTGCTCTCCACTCCAGGCCAGGCATAGTCAGCTGTCCAATCCTGGTCAGGCACAGTCAGCTCTCCACTCCTGGTCAGGCAGAGTCAGCTGTCCACTCCAGGACAGGCACAGTCAGCTCTCCACTCCTGGTAAGGCAGAGTCAGCTCTCCACTCCTGGTCAGGCACAGTCAGCTCTCCACTCCAGGACAGGCATCGTCAGCTCACCACTCCTGGACAGGCACAGTCAGCTCTCCACTCCTTGTCAGGCACAGTCAGCTCTCCTCTCCATGACAGACACAGTCCGCTCTCCACTTCTGGTAATGCACAGTCAGCTCTCCACTCCAGGACAGGCATAGTCAGCTCTCAACTCCTGGTCAGGCACAGTCAGCTCTCCACTCCTGGTCAGGCACAGTCAGCTCTCCACTCCTGGACAGGCACAGTCCGCTCTCCACTCCAGGTAAGGCAGAGTCAGCTCTCCACTTCTTGTCGGGCATTGTCAGCTCTCCACTCCAGGACAGGCACAGTCAGCTCTCCACTCCTGGTCAGGCAGAGTCAGCTCTCCACTCCTGGTCAGGCACATTCTTCTTTCTACTCCTGGTCAGGCACAGTCAGCTCTCCACTCCTGGACAGGCACTGTCAGCTCTCCACTCCAGGTAAGGCAGAGTCAGCTCTCCACTTCTGGTCAGGCACAGTCAGCTCTCCACTCCAGGACAGGCACAGTCAGCTCTCCACTCCTGGTCAGGCAGCGTCAGCTCTCCACTCCTCTTCAGGCACATTCTTCTTTCCACTCCTGGTCAGGCACAGTCAGCACTCCACTCCTGGGCTAGCACAGTTAGCTCTCCACTCCTGGCCAAGCACAGTCAGCTCTCCACTCCTGGTAAGGCACAGTCAGCTCTCCACTCCTGGTCAGGCATAGTCAGCTCTCCACTCCTGGCCAGGCACAGTCAGCTCTCCACTCCTGGGCTAGCACAGTTAGCTCTCCACTCCTGGCCAGGCACAGTCAGCTCTCCACTCCTGGACAGACACAGTCAGCTCTCCACTTCTGGTAAGGCACAGTCAGCTTTCCACTCCAGGACAGGCATAGTCAGCTCTCCAATCCTGATCAGGCACAGTCAGCTCTCCACTCCTGGTCAGGCAGAGTCAGCTGTCCACTCCAGGACTGGCACAGTCAGCTCTCCAATCCCGGTCAGGCACAGTCAGCTCTCCACTCCTGGTCAGGCACAGTCAGCTCTCCACTCCTGGACAGGCACAGTCAGCTCTCCACTCCTGGTCAGGCACAGTCAGCTCTCCTCTCCTGGACAGGCATAGTCAGCTCTCCACTCCTGGTCATGCACAGTCAGCTCTCCACACCATGACAGACACAGTCCGCTCTCCACCCTTGGACAGGCACAGTCAGCTCTCCCCACCATGACAGACAATGTCAGCTCTCCACTCCAGGACTGGCACAGTCAGCTCTACACTCCTGGTCAGGCACAGTCAGCTCTCCCATCCTGGTCAGGCACATTCTTCTTTCCACTTTTGGTCAGGCACAGTCAGCTCTCCACTCCTGGACAGGCACAGTCAGCTCTCCACTCCTGGTCAGGCACAGTCAGCTCTCCACACCATGACAGACACAGTCAGCTCTTCATTCCTGTACAGACACAGTCAACCCTCCACATCTGGTCCGGCACAGTCAGCTCTGCATTCCTGGACAGGCACATTCCGTTCTGCACTCCTGAACAGGCTCACTAAGCACTCCACCCCTGGTCAGGGACAGTCAGCTCTCCACTCCTGGACAGGGACAATCAGCTCCCCACTCCTGTACAGTAACAGTCAGGTCAACGGTCCCTGCAGGCACAGTCGGCTCTCCACACCATGACAGAAACAGTCAGCACTGCACTCCTGGCCTAGCACAGTCAGCTCTCCACTCCTGGTCAGGCATAGTCGGCTCTCCACTCCTGGTCAGGCACAGTCAGCTCTCCACTCCTGGTCAGGCACAGTCAGCAGTCCACTCCAGGACAGGCACTGTCAGCTCGCCAGTCCTGGACAGGCACAGTCAGCTCGCCACTCCTGGTAAGGCACAGTCAGCTCTCCCCTCCTGTTCAGGCACTGTCAGCTCTCCAGTCCTGGCCCGGCACAGTCAGCTCTCCACTTCTGGTAAGGCACAGTCTGCTCTCCACTCCAGGACAGGCATAGTCAGCTCTCCAATCCTGGTCAGGCACAGTCAGCTCTCTACTCCTGGTCAGGCAGAGTCAGTTGTCCACTCCAGGACAGGCACACTCAGCTCTCCACTCCTGGTAAGGCAGAGTCAGCTCTCCACTCCTGGTCAGGCACAGTCAGCTCTCCAGTCCAGGACAGGCACATTCTTCTTTCCACTCCTGGGCAGGCACAGTCAGCACTCCACTCCTGGACAAGCACAGTCAGCTCACCACTCCTGGCCAATCACAGTCTGCTCTCCACTCCTGGTAAGGCACAGTCAACTCTCCACTCCTGGCCAGGCACAGTCAGCTCTCCACTCCTGGACAGACAGACAGTCAGCTCTCCACTTCTGGTAAGGCACAGTCAGCTTTCCACTCCAGGACAGGCATAGTCAGCTCTCCAATCCTGTTCAGGCACAGTCAGCTCTCCACTCCTGGTCAGGCAGAGTCAGCTGTCCACTCCAGGACTGGCACAGTCAGCTCTCCACTCCTGGTCAGGCAGAGTCAGCTCTCCACTCCTGGTCAGGCACAGTCAGCTCTCCACTCCTGGACAGGCACAGTCAGCTCTCCACCCTGGTCAGGCACAGTCAGCTCTCCTCTCCTGGACAGGCATAGTCAGCTCTCCACTCCTGGTCAGGCACAGTCAGCTCTCCACACCATGACAGACACAGTCCGCTCTCCACCCCTGGACAGGCACAGTCAGCTCTCCACACCATGACAGATACAGTCAGCTCTCCACTCCAGGACTGGCACAGTCAGCTCTACACTCCTGGTCAGGCACAGTCAGCTCTCCCATCCTGGTCAAGCACATTCTTCTTTCCACTTTTGGTCAGGCACAGTCAGCTCTCCACTCCTGGACCGGCACAGTCAGCTCTCCACTCCTGGTCAGGCACAGTCAGCTCTCCTCTCCACGACAGACACAGTCCGCTTTCCACTTCTGGTAATGCACAGTCAGCTCTCCACTCCAGGACAGGCATAGTCAGCTCTCCACTCCTGGTCAGGCACAGTCAGCTCTCCACTCCTGAACTGGCACAGTCAGCTCTCCACTCCTGGTCAGGCACCGTCAGCTCTCCTCTCCTGGACAGGCATAGTCAGCTCTCCACTCCTGGTCAGGCACAGTCAGCTCTCCACACCATGACAGACACAGTCCGCTCTCCACCCCTGGACAGGCACAGTCAGCTCTCCACACCATGACAGACACATTCAGCTCTCCACTCCAGGACTGGCACAGTCAGCTCTACACTCCTGGTCAGGCACAGTCAGCTCTCCCACCCTGGTCAGGCACATTCTTCTTTCCACTTTTGGTCAGGCACAGTCAGCTCTCCACTCCTGGACAGGCACAGTCAGCTCTCCACTCCTGGTCAGGCACAGTCAGCTCTCCACACCATGACAGACACAGTCAGCTCTCCACTCCTGGACAGGCACAGTCAGCTCTCCACTCCTGGTCAGGCACAGTCAGCTCTCCACTCTTGGTCAGACACAGTCAGCTCTTCACTCCTGTTCAGACACAGTCAACCCTCCACATCTGGTCAGGCACAGTCAGCTCTGCATTCCTGGACAGGCACATTCCGTTCTGCACTCCTGAACAGGCTCACTAAGCACTCCACCCCTGGTCAGGGACAGTCAGCTCTCCACTCCTGGACAGGGACAATCAGCTCCCCACTCCTGTACAGTAACAGTCAGGTCAACGGTCCCTGCAGGCACAGTCAGCTCTCCACACCATGACAGAAACAGTCAGCACTGCACTCCTGGCCAAGCACAGTCAGCTCTCCACTCCTGGTCAGGCATAGTCGGCTCTCCACTCCTGGTTAGGCACAGTCAGCTCTCCACTCCTGGTCAGGCACAGTCAGCAGTCCACTCCAGGACAGGCACTGTCAGCTCGCCAGTCCTGAACAGGCACAGTCAGCTCGCCACTCCTGGTAAGGCACAGTCAGCTCTCCACTCCTGTTCAGGCACAGTCAGCTCTCCAGTCCTGGCCCGGCACAGTCAGCTCTCCGCTCCTGGACAGATACAGTCAGCTCTCCACTTCTGGTAAGGCATAGTCTGCTCTCCACTCCAGGACAGGCATAGTCAGCTCTCTAATCCTGGTCAGGCACAGTCAGCTCTCCATTCCTGGTAAGGCAGAGTCAGCTCTCCACTCCTGGACTGGCACAGTCAGCTCTCCACTCCTGGTCAGGCAGAGTCAGCTCTCCACTCCTGGACAGGCACTGTCAGCTCTCCACTCCAGGTAAGGCAGAGTCAGCTCTCCACTTCTGGTCAGGCACAGTCAGCTCTCCACTCCAGGACAGGCACAGTCAGCTCTCCACTCCTGGTCAGGCAGCGTCAGCTCTCCACTCCTGGTCAGGCACATTCTTCTTTCTACTCCTGGTCAGGCACAGTCAGCTCTCCACTCCTGGACAGGCACTGTCAGCTCTCCACTCCAGGTAAGGCAGAGTCAGCTCTCCACTCCTGGTCAGGCACATTCTTCTTTCTACTCCTGGTCAGGCACAGTCAGCTCTCCACTCCTGGACAGGCACTGTCAGCTCTCCACTCCAGGTAAGGCAGAGTCAGCTCTCCACTTCTGGTCAGGCACAGTCAGCTCTCCACTCCAGGACTGGCACAGTCAGCTCTCCACTCCTGGTCAGGCACAGTCAGCTCTCCACTCCTGGACAGGCACAGTCAGCTCTCCACTCCTGGTCAGGCACAGTCAGCTCTCCTCTCCACGACAGACACAGTCCGCTTTCCACTTCTGGTAATGCACAGTCAGCTCTCCACTCCAGGACAGGCATAGTCAGCTCTCCACTCCTGGTCAGGCACAGTCAGCTCTCCACTCCTGAACAGGCACAGTCAGCTCTCCACTCCTGGTCAGGCACCGTCAGCTCTCCTCTCCTGGACAGGCATAGTCAGCTCTCCACTCCTGGTCAGGCACAGTCAGCTCTCCACACCATGACAGACACAGTCCGCTCTCCACCCCTGGACAGGCACAGTCAGCTCTCCACACCATGACAGACACATTCAGCTCTCCACTCCAGGACTGGCACAGTCAGCTCTACACTCCTGGTCAGGCACAGTCAGCTCTCCCACCCTGGTCAGGCACATTCTTCTTTCCACTTTTGGTCAGGCACAGTCAGCTCTCCACTCCTGGACAGGCACAGTCAGCTCTCCACTCCTGGTCAGGCACAGTCAGCTCTCCACACCATGACAGACACAGTCAGCTCTCCACTCCTGGACAGGCACAGTCAGCTCTCCACTCCTGGTCAGGCACAGTCAGCTCTCCACTCTTGGTCAGACACAGTCAGCTCTTATCTCCTGTTCAGACACAGTCAACCCTCCACATCTGGTCAGGCACAGTCAGCTCTGCATTCCTGGACAGGCACATTCCGTTCTGCACTCCTGAACAGGCTCACTAAGCACTCCACCCCTGGTCAGGGACAGTCAGCTCTCCACTCCTGGACAGGGACAATCAGCTCCCCACTCCTGTACAGTAACAGTCAGGTCAACGGTCCCTGCAGGCACAGTCAGCTCTCCACACCATGACAGAAACAGTCAGCACTGCACTCCTGGCCAAGCACAGTCAGCTCTCCACTCCTGGCCAGGCACAGTTCGCTATCCACTCCTGGTCAGGCACAGTCAGCAGTCCACTCCAGGACAGGCACTGTCAGCTCGCCAGTCCTGAACAGGCACAGTCAGCTCGCCACTCCTGGTAAGGCACAGTCAGCTCTCCACTCCTGTTCAGGCACAGTCAGCTCTCCAGTCCTGGCCCGGCACAGTCAGCTCTCCGCTCCTGGACAGATACAGTCAGCTCTCCACTTCTGGTAAGGCATAGTCTGCTCTCCACTCCAGGACAGGCATAGTCAGCTCTCTAATCCTGGTCAGGCACAGTCAGCTCTCCACTCCTGGTCAGGCAGAGTCAGCTGTCCACTCCAGGACAGGCACAGTCAGCTCTCCACTCCTGGTAAGGCAGAGTCAGCTCTCCACTCCTGGACTGGCACAGTCAGCTCTCCACTCCTGGTCAGGCACAGTCAGCTCTCCACTCCTGGACAGGCACTGTCAGCTCTCCATTCCAGGTAAGGCAGAGTCAGCTCTCCACTTCTGGTCAGGCACAGTCAGCTCTCCACTCCAGGACAGGCACAGTCAGCTCTCCACTCCTGGTCAGGCAGCGTCAGCTCTCCACTCCTGGTCAGGCACATTCTTCTTTCTACTCCTGGTCAGGCACAGTCAGCTCTCCACTCCTGGACAGGCACAGTCAGCTCTCCACTCCAGGTAAGGCAGAGTCAGCTCTCCACTTCTGGTCAGGCACAGTCAGCTTTCCACTCCAGGACAGGCATAGTCGGCTCTCCGATCCTGTTCAGGCACAGTCAGCTCTCCACTCCTGGTCAGGCAGAGTCAGCTGTCCACTCCAGGACTGGCACAGTCAGCTCTCCACTCCTGGTCAGGCAGAGTCAGCTCTCCACTCCTGGTCAGGCACAGTCAGCTCTCCACTCCTGGACAGGCACAGTCAGCTCTGCACTCCTGGTCAGGCACAGTCAGCTCTCCTCTCCTGGACAGGCATAGTCAGCTCTCCACTCCTGGTCAGGCACAGTCAGCTCTCCACACCATGACAGATACAGTCAGCTCTCCACTCCAGGACTGGCACAGTCAGCTCTACACTCCTGGTCAGGCACAGTCAGCTCTCCCATCCTGGTCAGGCACATTCTTCTTTCCACTTTTGGTCAGGCACAGTCAGCTCTCCACTCCTGGACAGGCACAGTCAGCTCTCCACTCCTGGTCAGGCACAGTCAGCTCTCCTCTCCATGACAGACACAGTCCGCTTTCCACTTCTGGTAATGCACAGTCAGCTCTCCACTCCAGGACAGGCCTAGTCAGCTCTCCACTCCTGGTCAGGCACAGTCAGCTCTCCACTCCTGGACAGGCACAGTCAGCTCTCCACTCCTGGTCAGGCACCGTCAGCTCTCCTCTCCTGGACAGGCATAGTCAGCTCTCCACTCCTGGTCAGGCACAGTCAGCTCTCCACACCATGACAGACACTGTCTGCTCTCCACCCCTGGACAGGCACAGTCAGCTCTCCACACCATGACAGATACATTCAGCTCTCCACTCCAGGACTGGCACAGTCAGCTCTACACTCCTGGTCAGGCACAGTCAGCTCTCCCACCCTAGTCAGGCACATTCTTCTTTCCACTTTTGGTCAGGCACAGTCAGCTCTCCACTCCTGGTCAGGCACAGTCAGCTCTCCACGCCTGGTCAGGCACAGTCAGCTCTCCACACCATGACAGACACAGTCAGCTCTCCACTCCTGGACAGGCACAGTCAGCTCTCCACTCCTGGTCAGGCACAGTCAGCTCTCCACTCTTGGTCAGACACAGTCAGCTCTTCACTCCTGTTCAGACACAGTCAACCCTCCACATCTGGTCAGGCACAGTCAGCTCTGCATTCCTGGACAGGCACAATCCGTTCTGCACTCCTGAACAGGCTCACTAAGCACTCCACCCCTGGTCAGGGACAGTCAGCTCTCCACTTCTGGACAGGGACAATCAGCTCCCCACTCCTGTGCAGTAACAGTCAGGTCAATGGTCCCTGCAGGCACAGTCAGCTCTCCACACAATGACAGAAACAGTCAGCACTGCACTCCTGGCCAAGCACAGTCAGCTCTCCACTCCTGGTCAGGCATAGTCGGCTCTCCACTCCTGGTTAGGCACAGTCAGCTCTCCACTCCTGGTCAGGCACAGTCAGCAGTCCACTCCAGGACAGGCACTGTCAGCTCGCCAGTCCTGAACAGGCACAGTCAGCTCGCCACTCCTGGTAAGGCACAGTCAGCTCTCCACTCCTGTTCAGGCACAGTCAGCTCTCCAGTCCTGGCCCGGCACAGTCAGCTCTCCGCTCCTGGACAGATACAGTCAGCTCTCCACTTCTGGTAAGGCCTAGTCTGCTCTCCACTCCAGGACAGGCATAGTCAGCTCTCTAATCCTGGTCAGGCACAGTCAGCTCTCCACTCTGGTCAGGCAGAGTCAGCTGTCCACTCCAGGACAGGCACAGTCAGCTCTCCACTCCTGGTAAGGCAGAGTCAGCTCTCCGCTCCAGGACAGGCACAGTCAGCTCTCCACTCCTGGTAAGGCAGAGTCAGCTCTCCACTCCTGGACAGGCACAGTCAGCTCTCCACTCCAGGTAAGGCAGAGTCAGCTCTCCACTTCTTGTCAGGCATTGTCAGCTCTCCACTCCAGGACAGGCACAGTCAGCTCTCCACTCCTGGTCAGGCAGAGTCAGCTCTCCACTCCTGGTCGGGCACATTCTTCTTTCTACTCCTGGTCAGGCACAGTCAGCTCTCCACTCCTGGACAGGCACTGTCAGCTCTCCACTCCAGGTAACGCAGAGACAGCTCTCCACTTCTGGTCAGGCACAGTCCGCTCTCCACTCCAGGACAGGCACAGTCAGCTCTCCACTCCTGGTCAGGCAGCGTCAGCTCTGCACTCCTGGTCAGGCACATTCTTCTTTCCACTCCTGGGCAGGCACAGTCAGCACTCCACTCCTGGACAAGCACAGTCAGCTCTCCACTCCTGGCCAATCACAGTCTGCTCTCCACTCCTGGTAAGGCACAGTCAGCTCTCCACTCCTGGCCAGGCACAGTCAGCTCTCCACTCCTGGACAGACAGACAGTCAGCTCTCCACTTCTGGTAAGGCACAGTCAGCTTTCCACTCCAGGACAGGCATAGTCAGCTCTCCAATCCTGTTCAGGCACAGTCAGCTCTCCACTCCTGGTCAGGCAGAGTCAGCTGTCCACTCCAGGACTGGCACAGTCAGCTCTCCACTCCTGGTCAGGCAGAGTCAGCTCTCCACTCCTGGTCAGGCACAGTCAGCTCTCCACTCCTGGACAGGCACAGTCAGCTCTCCACCCTGGTCAGGCACAGTCAGCTCTCCTCTCCTGGACAGGCATAGTCAGCTCTCCACTCCTGGTCAGGCACAGTCAGCTCTCCACACCATGACAGACACAGTCCGCTCTCCACCCCTGGACAGGCACAGTCAGCTCTCCACACCATGACAGATACAGTCAGCTCTCCACTCCAGGACTGGCACAGTCAGCTCTACACTCCTGGTCAGGCACAGTCAGCTCTCCCATCCTGGTCAGGCACATTCTTCTTTCCACTTTTGGTCAGGCACAGTCAGCTCTCCACTCCTGGACAGGCACAGTCAGCTCTCCACTCCTGGTCAGGCACAGTCAGCTCTCCTCTCCACGACAGACACAGTCCGCTTTCCACTTCTGGTAATGCACAGTCAGCTCTCCACTCCTGGTCAGGCACAGTCAGCTCTCCACTCTTGGTCAGACACAGTCAGCTCTTCACTCCTGTTCAGACACAGTCAACCCTCCACATCTGGTCAGGCACAGTCAGCTCTGCATTCCTGGACAGGCACATTCCGTTCTGCACTCCTGAACAGGCTCACTAAGCACTCCACCCCTTGTCAGGGACAGTCAGCTCTCCACTCCTGGACAGGGACAATCAGCTCCCCACTCCTGTACAGTAACAGTCAGGTCAACGGTCCCTGCAGGCACAGTCAGCTCTCCACACCATGACAGAAACAGTCAGCACTGCACTCCTGGCCAAGCACAGTCAGCTCTCCACTCCTGGTCAGGCATAGTCGGCTCTCCACTCCTGGTTAGGCACAGTCAGCTCTCCACTCCTGGTCAGGCACAGTCAGCAGTCCACTCCAGGACAGGCACTGTCAGCTCGCCAGTCCTGAACAGGCACAGTCAGCTCGCCACTCCTGGTAAGGCACAGTCAGCTCTCCACTCCTGTTCAGGCACAGTCAGCTCTCCAGTCCTGGCCCGGCACAGTCAGCTCTCCGCTCCTGGACAGATACAGTCAGCTCTCCACTTCTGGTAAGGCATAGTCTGCTCTCCACTCCAGGACAGGCATAGTCAGCTCTCTAATCCTGGTCAGGCACAGTCAGCTCTCCACTCCTGGTCAGGCAGAGTCAGCTGTCCACTCCAGGACAGGCACAGTCAGCTCTCCACTCCTGGTAAGGCAGAGTCAGCTCTCCACTCCTGGACTGGCACAGTCAGCTCTCCACTCCTGGTCAGGCACAGTCAGCTCTCCACTCCTGGACAGGCACTGTCAGCTCTCCACTCCAGGTAAGGCAGAGTCAGCTCTCCACTTCTGGTCAGGCACAGTCAGCTCTCCACTCCAGGACAGGCACAGTCAGCTCTCCACTCCTGGTCAGGCAGCGTCAGCTCTCCACTCCTGGTCAGGCACATTCTTCTTTCTACTCCTGGTCAGGCACAGTCAGCTCTCCACTCCTGGACAGGCACTGTCAGCTCTCCACTCCAGGTAAGGCAGAGTCAGCTCTCCACTTCTGGTCAGGCACAGTCAGCTCTCCACTCCAGGACTGGCACAGTCAGCTCTCCACTCCTGGTCAGGCAGAGTCAGCTCTCCACTCCTGGTCAGGCACAGTCAGCTCTCCACTCCTGGACAGGCACAGTCAGCTCTCCACTCCTGGTCAGGCACAGTCAGCTCTCCTCTCCTGGACAAGCATAGTCAGCTCTCCACTCCTGGTCAGGCACAGTCAGCTCTCCACACCATGACAGACACAGTCCGCTCTCCACTCCTGGTCAGGCATAGTCAGCTCTCCACTCCTGGCCAGGCACAGTCAGCTCTCCACTCCTGGACAGACAGACAATCAGCTCTCCACTTCTGGTCAGGCACAGTCAGCTTTCCACTCCAGGACAGGCATAGTCAGCTCTCCAATCCTGTTCAGGCACAGTCAGCTCTCCACTCCTGGTCAGGCAGAGTCAGCTGTCCACTCCAGGACTGGCACAGTCAGCTCTCCACTCCTGGTCAGGCAGAGTCAGCTCTCCACTCCTGGTCAGGCACAGTCAGCTCTCCACTCCTGGACAGGCACAGTCAGCTCTCCACTCCTGGTCAGGCACAGTCAGCTCTCCTCTCCTGGACAGGCATAGTCAGCTCTCCACTCCTGGTCAGGCACAGTCAGCTCTCCACACCATGACAGACACAGTCCGCTCTCCACCCCTGGACAGGCACAGTCAGCTCTCCGCACCATGACAGATACAGTCAGCTCTCCACTCCAGGACTGGCACAGTCAGCTCTACACTCCTGGTCAGGCACAGTCAGCTCTCCCATCCTGGTCAGGCACATTCTTCTTTCCACTTTTGGTCAGGCACAGTCAGCTCTCCACTCCTGGACAGGCACAGTCAGCTCTCCACTCCTGGACAGGGACAATCAGCTCCCCACTCCTGTACAGTAACAGTCAGGTGCACGGTCCCTGCAGGCACAGTCAGCTCTCCACACCATGACAGAAACAGTCAGCACTGCACTCCTGGCCAAGCACAGTCAGCTCTCCACTCCTGGTCAGGCAAAGTCGGCTCTCCACTCCTGGTCAGTCACAGTCAGCTCTCCACTCCTGGTCAGGCACAGTCAGCAGTCCACTCCAGGACAGGCATTGTCAGCTCGCCAGTCCTGAACAGGCACAGTCAGCTCGCCACTCCTGGTAAGGCACAGTCAGTTCTCCACTCCTGTTCAGGCACAGTCAGCTCTCCAGTCCTGGCCTGGCACAGTCAGCTCTCCACTCCTGGACAGATACAGTCAGCTCTCCACTTCTGGTAAGGCACAGTCTGCTCTCCACTCCAGGCCAGGCATAGTCAGCTGTCCAATCCTGGTCAGGCACAGTCAGCTCTCCACTCCTGGTCAGGCAGAGTCAGCTGTCCACTCCAGGACAGGCACAGTCAGCTCTCCACTCCTGGTAAGGCAGAGTCAGCTCTCCACTCCTGGTCAGGCACAGTCAGCTCTCCACTCCAGGACAGGCATCGTCAGCTCACCACTCCTGGACAGGCACAGTCAGCTCTCCACTCCTTGTCAGGCACAGTCAGCTCTCCTCTCCATGACAGACACAGTCCGCTCTCCACTTCTGGTAATGCACAGTCAGCTCTCCACTCCAGGACAGGCATAGTCAGCTCTCAACTCCTGGTCAGGCACAGTCAGCTCTCCACTCCTGGTCAGGCACAGTCAGCTCTCCACTCCTGGACAGGCACAGTCCGCTCTCCACTCCAGGTAAGGCAGAGTCAGCTCTCCACTTCTTGTCGGGCATTGTCAGCTCTCCACTCCAGGACAGGCACAGTCAGCTCTCCACTCCTGGTCAGGCAGAGTCAGCTCTCCACTCCTGGTCAGGCACATTCTTCTTTCTACTCCTGGTCAGGCACAGTCAGCTCTCCACTCCTGGACAGGCACTGTCAGCTCTCCACTCCAGGTAAGGCAGAGTCAGCTCTCCACTTCTGGTCAGGCACAGTCAGCTCTCCACTCCAGGACAGGCACAGTCAGCTCTCCACTCCTGGTCAGGCAGCGTCAGCTCTCCACTCCTCTTCAGGCACATTCTTCTTTCCACTCCTGGTCAGGCACAGTCAGCACTCCACTCCTGGGCTAGCACAGTTAGCTCTCCACTCCTGGCCAAGCACAGTCAGCTCTCCACTCCTGGTAAGGCACAGTCAGCTCTCCACTCCTGGTCAGGCATAGTCAGCTCTCCACTCCTGGCCAGGCACAGTCAGCTCTCCACTCCTGGGCTAGCACAGTTAGCTCTCCACTCCTGGCCAGGCACAGTCAGCTCTCCACTCCTGGACAGACACAGTCAGCTCTCCACTTCTGGTAAGGCACAGTCAGCTTTCCACTCCAGGACAGGCATAGTCAGCTCTCCAATCCTGATCAGGCACAGTCAGCTCTCCACTCCTGGTCAGGCAGAGTCAGCTGTCCACTCCAGGACTGGCACAGTCAGCTCTCCAATCCCGGTCAGGCACAGTCAGCTCTCCACTCCTGGTCAGGCACAGTCAGCTCTCCACTCCTGGACAGGCACAGTCAGCTCTCCACTCCTGGTCAGGCACAGTCAGCTCTCCTCTCCTGGACAGGCATAGTCAGCTCTCCACTCCTGGTCATGCACAGTCAGCTCTCCACACCATGACAGACACAGTCCGCTCTCCACCCTTGGACAGGCACAGTCAGCTCTCCCCACCATGACAGACAATGTCAGCTCTCCACTCCAGGACTGGCACAGTCAGCTCTACACTCCTGGTCAGGCACAGTCAGCTCTCCCATCCTGGTCAGGCACATTCTTCTTTCCACTTTTGGTCAGGCACAGTCAGCTCTCCACTCCTGGACAGGCACAGTCAGCTCTCCACTCCTGGTCAGGCACAGTCAGCTCTCCACACCATGACAGACACAGTCAGCTCTTCATTCCTGTACAGACACAGTCAACCCTCCACATCTGGTCCGGCACAGTCAGCTCTGCATTCCTGGACAGGCACATTCCGTTCTGCACTCCTGAACAGGCTCACTAAGCACTCCACCCCTGGTCAGGGACAGTCAGCTCTCCACTCCTGGACAGGGACAATCAGCTCCCCACTCCTGTACAGTAACAGTCAGGTCAACGGTCCCTGCAGGCACAGTCGGCTCTCCACACCATGACAGAAACAGTCAGCACTGCACTCCTGGCCTAGCACAGTCAGCTCTCCACTCCTGGTCAGGCATAGTCGGCTCTCCACTCCTGGTCAGGCACAGTCAGCTCTCCACTCCTGGTCAGGCACAGTCAGCAGTCCACTCCAGGACAGGCACTGTCAGCTCGCCAGTCCTGGACAGGCACAGTCAGCTCGCCACTCCTGGTAAGGCACAGTCAGCTCTCCCCTCCTGTTCAGGCACTGTCAGCTCTCCAGTCCTGGCCCGGCACAGTCAGCTCTCCACTTCTGGTAAGGCACAGTCTGCTCTCCACTCCAGGACAGGCATAGTCAGCTCTCCAATCCTGGTCAGGCACAGTCAGCTCTCTACTCCTGGTCAGGCAGAGTCAGTTGTCCACTCCAGGACAGGCACACTCAGCTCTCCACTCCTGGTAAGGCAGAGTCAGCTCTCCACTCCTGGTCAGGCACAGTCAGCTCTCCAGTCCAGGACAGGCATAGTCAGCTCTCCACTCCTGGACAGGCACAGTCAGCTCTCCACTCCTGGTCAGGCACAGTCAGCTCTCCACTCCAGGACAGGCACAGTCAGCTCTCCACTCCTGGTCAGGCAGAGTCAGCTCTCCACTCCTGGTCAGGCACATTCTTCTTTCTACTCCTGGTCAGGCACAGTCAGCTCTCCACTCCTGGACAGGCACTGTCAGCTCTCCACTCCAGGTAAGGCAGAGTCAGCTCTCCACTTCTGGTCAGGCACAGTCAGCTCTCCACTCCAGGACAGGCACAGTCAGCTCTCCACTCCTGGTCTGGCACATTCAGTAGTCCACTCCTGGACAGGCACAGTCAGCTCTCCACTCCTGGTCAGGCAGAGTCAGCTCTCCACTCCTGGTCAGGCACAGTCAGCAGTCCACTCCAGGACAGGCACTGTCAGCTCGCCAGTCCTGGACAGGCACAGTCAGCTCGCCACTCCTGGTAAGGCACAGTCAGCTCTCCCCTCCTGTTCAGGCACTGTCAGCTCTCCAGTCCTAGCCCGACACAGTCAGCTCTCCACTTCTGGTAAGGCACAGTCAGCTCTCCACTCCTGGTCAGGCACAGTCAGCTCTCCACACCATGACAGACACAGTCCGCTCTCCACCCCTGGACAGGCACAGTCAGCTCTCTACACCATGACAGACACAGTCAGCTCTCCACTCCAGGACAGGCACAGTCAGCTCTCCACTCCCGGTCAGGCAGAGTCAGCTCTCCAATCCTGGTCAGGCACATTTTCTTTCCACTCCTGGTCAGGCACAGTTAGCTCTCCACTCCTGGTCAGGCACATTCCGTAGTCCACTCCTGGACCGGCACAGTCAGCTCTCCACTCCTGGTCAGGCAGCGTCAGCTCTCCACTCCTGGTCAGGCACAGTCTTCTTTCCACTCCTGGTCAGGTACAGTCAGCTCTCCACTCCTGGTCAGGCACAGTCAGCTCTCCACACCATGACAGACACAGTCCGCTCTCCACCCCTGGACAGGCACAGTCAGATCTCCACACCATGACAGACACAGGCTGCTCTCCACCCCTGGACAGGCACAGTCAGCTCTCCACACCATGACAGACACAGTCAGCTCTCCACTTGTGGACAGGCACAGTCAGCTCTCCACTCCTGGTCAGGTAGAGTCAGCTCTCCAATCCTGGTCAGGCACATTTTCTTTCCACTCCTGGTCAGGTACAGTCAGCTCTCCACTCCTGGTCAGGCACAGTCAGCTCTCCACTCCTGGTCAGGCACATTCCGTAGTCCACTCCTGGACCGGCACAGTCAGCTCTCCACTCCTGGTCAGGCAGAGTCAGCTCTCCACTCCTGGTCAGGCACAGTCTTCTTTCCACTCCTGGTCAGGTACAGTCAGCTCTCCACTCCTGGTCAGGCACGGTCAGCTCTCCACACCATGACAGACACATTCCGCTCTCCACCCCTGGACATGCACAGTCAGATCTCCACACCATGACAGACACAGGCTGCTCTCCACCCCTGGACAGGCACAGTCAGCTCTCCACAACATGACAGACACAGTCAGCTCTCCACTTGTGGACAGGCACAGTCAGCTCTTCACTCCTGTACGGACACAGTCAACCCTCCACATTCTGGTCAGGCACAGTCAGCTCTGCATTCCTGGACAGGCACATTCCCATCTGCACTCCTGAACAGGCTCACTTGGCTCTCCACCCCTGGTCAGGGACAGTCAGCTCTCCACTCCTGGACAGGCGCAATCAGCTCCCGACTCCTGTACAGTAACAGTCAGGTCAACGGTCCTGGTCAGGCACAGTCAGCTCCCCACACCATGACAGACACAGTCAGCACTCCACTCTTGTACAAGCACAGTCAGCTCTCCCCTCCTGGCCAAGCACAGTCAGCTCTCAACTCCTGGTAAGGCACAGTCAGCTCTCCACTCCTGGTCAGGCATAGTCAGCTCTCCACTCCTGGCCAGGCACAGTCAGCTCTCCACTCCTGGACAGACACAGTCAGCTCTCCACTTCTGGTAAGGTACAGTCAGCTCTCCATTCCTGGTCAGGCACAGTCAGCTCTCCAATCTTGGTCAGGCATAGTCAGCTCTCCACTCCTGGTCAGGGAGAGTCAGCTCTCCACAGCCGGACAGGCACAGTCAGCTCTCCACTCCTGGTCGGGCACAGTCTGCTCTCCACTCCTGGTCAGGCACAGTCAGCAGTCCACTCCAGGAGAGGCACTGTCAGCTCGCCAATCCTGGACAGACACAGTCAGCTCGCCTATCCTGGACAGACACAGTCAGTTCTCCACTCCTGGTCAGGCACAGTCTGCTCTCCACTCCTGTACAGACACATTCAGCCCTCCACCTCTGGTCAGGCACAGTCAGCTCTCAACTCTTGGTAAGGCACAGTCAGCACTCCAGTCCTGGTAAGGCACAGTCAGCTCTCCACTCCTGGTCAGGCACAGCCTGCTCGCCACTCCAGGACAGATACAGTCAGCTCTCCACTCCTGGTAAGGCACAGTCAGCTCTCCTTCCTGGTCAGGCATAGTCAGCTCTCCACTCCTGGTCAGGCACAGTCAGCTCTCCACTCCTGGACAGACACAATCAGTCTCCACTCTTGGTAAGGCACAGTCAGCTCTCCACTACTGGTCAGGCATAGTCAGCTCTCCACTCCTGGTCAGGCACAGTCTGCTTTCCACTTCTGGTCAGGTACAGTCAGCTCTCCACTCCTGGACAGGCACAGTCAGCTCTCCACTCCTGGTCAGGCACTGTCAGCTCTGCACACCATGACAGACACAGTCCGCTCTCCACCCCTGGACAGGCACAGTCAGCTCTCCACACCATGACAGACACAGTCCGCTCTCCACCCCTGGACAGGCACAGTAAGCTCCCCACACCATGACAGACACAGTCCGCTCTCCACTCCTGGACAGGCACAGTCAACCCTCCACATCTAGTCAGGCACAGTCAACTCTGCATTCCAGCTCAGGCACATTCAGCTCTGCGCTCCTGAACAGGCTCACTAAGCACTCCACCACTGGTCAGGGACAGTCAGCTCTTCACTCCTGGACAAGCACAATCAGCTCCCCACTCCAGTACAGTAACAGTCAGGTCAACGGTCCTGGTCAGGCACAGTCAGCTCTGCACACCATGACAGACACAGTCAGCTCTCCACTCCTGGACAAGCACAGTCAGCTCTCCACTCCTGGCCAGGCACAGTTCGCTCTCCACTCCTGGACAGATACTGTCAGCTCTCCAGTTCTGGTAAGGCACAGTTAGGTCTCCACTCCTGGTCAGGCATAGTCAGCTCTCCAATCCTCGTCAGGCACAGTCAGCTCTCCACTCCTGGACAGACACAGTCAGCTCGCCAATCCTGGACAGGCACAGTCTGCTCTCCACTCCTGGTCAGGCACAGTCAGCAGTCCACTCCAGGACAGTCACTGTCAGCTCGCCAATCCTGGACAGACACAGTCAGCTCGCCTATCCTGGACAGACACAGTCAGTTCTCCACTCCTGGTCAGGCACAGTCTGCTCTCCACTCCGGTACAGACACATTCAGCCCTCCACCTCTGGTCAGGCACTGTCAGCTCTCAACTCTTGGTAAGGCACAGTCAGCTCTCCAGTTTTGGTAAGGCACAGTCAGCTCTCCACTCCTGGTCAGGCACAGTCTGCTCGCCACTCCAGGACAGACACAGTCAGCTCTCTGCTCCTGGTAAGGCACAGTCAGCTCTCCTTCCTGGTCAGGCATAGTCAGCTCTCCACTCCTGGTCAGGCACAGTCAGCTCTCCACTCCTGGACAGACACAGTCAGCTCTCCACTCCTGGTCAGGCACAGTCAGCTCTCCACTCTTGGTCAGACACAGTCAGCTCTTCACTCCTGTACGGACACAGTCAACCCTCCACATTCTGGTCAGGCACAGTCAGCTCTGCATTCCTGGACAGGCACATTCCCATCTGCACTCCTGAACAGGCTCACTTAGCTCTCCACCCCTGGTCAGGGACAGTCAGCTCTCCACTCCTGGACAGGCGCAATCAGCTCCCGACTCCTGTACAGTAACAGTCAGGTCAACGGTCCTGGTCAGGCACAGTCAGCTCCCCACACCATGACAGACACAGTCAGCACTCCACTCTTGTACAAGCACAGTCAGCTCTCCCCTCCTGGCCAAGCACAGTCAGCTCTCAACTCCTGGTAAGGCACAGTCAGCTCTCCACTCCTGGTCAGGCATAGTCAGCTCTCCACTCCTGGCCAGGCACAGTCAGCTCTCCACTCCTGGACAGACACAGTCAGCTCTCCACTTCTGGTAAGGTACAGTCAGCTCTCCATTCCTGGTCAGGCACAGTCAGCTCTCCAATCTTGGTCAGGCATAGTCAGCTCTCCACTCCTGGTCAGGGAGAGTCAGCTCTCCACAGCCGGACAGGCACAGTCAGCTCTCCACTCCTGGTCGGGCACAGTCTGCTCTCCACTCCTGGTCAGGCACAGTCAGCAGTCCACTCCAGGACAGGCACTGTCAGCTCGCCAATCCTGGACAGACACAGTCAGCTCGCCTATCCTGGACAGACACAGTCAGTTCTCCACTCCTGGTCAGGCACAGTCTGCTCTCCACTCCTGTACAGACACATTCAGCCCTCCACCTCTGGTCAGGCACAGTCAGCTCTCAACTCTTGGTAAGGCACAGTCAGCACTCCAGTCCTGGTAAGGCACAGTCAGCTCTCCACTCCTGGTCAGGCACAGCCTGCTCGCCACTCCAGGACAGATACAGTCAGCTCTCCACTCCTGGTAAGGCACAGTCAGCTCTCCTTCCTGGTCAGGCATAGTCAGCTCTCCACTCCTGGTCAGGCACAGTCAGCTCTCCACTCCTGGACAGACACAATCAGTCTCCACTCTTGGTAAGGCACAGTCAGCTCTCCACTACTGGTCAGGCATAGTCAGCTCTCCACTCCTGGTCAGGCACAGTCTGCTTTCCACTTCTGGTCAGGTACAGTCAGCTCTCCACTCCTGGACAGGCACAGTCAGCTCTCCACTCCTGGTCAGGCACTGTCAGCTCTGCACACCATGACAGACACAGTCCGCTCTCCACCCCTGGACAGGCACAGTCAGCTCTCCACACCATGACAGACACAGTCCGCTCTCCACCCCTGGACAGGCACAGTAAGCTCCCCACACCATGACAGACACAGTCCGCTCTCCACTCCTGGACAGGCACAGTCAACCCTCCACATCTAGTCAGGCACAGTCAACTCTGCATTCCAGCTCAGGCACATTCAGCTCTGCGCTCCTGAACAGGCTCACTAAGCACTCCACCACTGGTCAGGGACAGTCAGCTCTTCACTCCTGGACAAGCACAATCAGCTCCCCACTCCTGTACAGTAACAGTCAGGTCAACGGTCCTGGTCAGGCACAGTCAGCTCTGCACACCATGACAGACACAGTCAGCTCTCCACTCCTGGACAAGCACAGTCAGCTCTCCACTCCTGGCCAGGCACAGTTCGCTCTCCACTCCTGGACAGATACTGTCAGCTCTCCAGTTCTGGTAAGGCACAGTTAGGTCTCCACTCCTGGTCAGGCATAGTCAGCTCTCCAATCCTCGTCAGGCACAGTCAGCTCTCCACTCCTGGACAGACACAGTCAGCTCGCCAATCCTGGACAGGCACAGTCTGCTCTCCACTCCTGGTCAGGCACAGTCAGCAGTCCACTCCAGGACAGTCACTGTCAGCTCGCCAATCCTGGACAGACACAGTCAGCTCGCCTATCCTGGACAGACACAGTCAGTTCTCCACTCCTGGTCAGGCACAGTCTGCTCTCCACTCCGGTACAGACACATTCAGCCCTCCACCTCTGGTCAGGCACTGTCAGCTCTCAACTCTTGGTAAGGCACAGTCAGCTCTCCAGTTTTGGTAAGGCACAGTCAGCTCTCCACTCCTGGTCAGGCACAGTCTGCTCGCCACTCCAGGACAGACACAGTCAGCTCTCTGCTCCTGGTAAGGCACAGTCAGCTCTCCTTCCTGGTCAGGCATAGTCAGCTCTCCACTCCTGGTCAGGCACAGTCAGCTCTCCACTCCTGGACAGACACAGTCAGTCTCCACTTCTGGTAAGGCACAGTCAGCTCTCCACTCCAGGTCAGGCACAGTCAGCTCTCCAGTCCTGGCCAGGCACAGTCAGCTCTCCACTCCTGGACAGACACAGTCAGCTCTCCACTTCTGGTAAGGCACAGTCAGCTCTCCACTCCAGGACAGGCATAGTCAGCTCTCCAATCCTGGTCAGGCACAGTCAGCTCTCCACTCCTGGTCAGGCAGAGTCAGCTGTCCACTCCAGGACAGGCACAGTCAGCTCTCCACTCCTGGTAAGGCAGAGTCAGCTCTCCACTCCTGGTCAGGCACAGTCAGCTCTCCACTCCAGGACAGGCATAGTCAGCTCTCCACTCCTGGACAGGCACAGTCAGCTCTCGACCCCTGGTCAGGCACAGTCAGCTCTCCACACCATGAGAGACACAGTCCGCTCTCCACTTCTGGTAATGCACAGTCAGCTCTCCACTCCTAGTCAGGCACAGTCAGCTCTCCACTCCTGGACAGGCACTGTCAGCTCTCCACTCCAGGTAAGGCAGAGTCAGCTCTCCACTTCTGGTCAGGCACAGTCAGCTCTCCACTCCAGGACAGGCACAGTCAGCTCTCCACTCCAGGTCAGGCAGCGTCAGCTCTCCACTCCTGGTCAGGCACATTCTTCTTTCCACTCCTGGTCAGGCACAGTCAGCTCTCCACTCCTGGACAAGCAGAGTCAGCTCTCCACTCCTGGTCAGGCACAGTCAGCTCTCTGCACCATGACAGACACAGTCCGCTCTCCACCCCTGGACAGGCACAGTCAGCTCTCTACACCATGACAGACACAGTCAGCTCTCCACTCCAGGACAGGCACAGTCAGCTCTCCACTCCTGGTCAGGCAGAGTCAGCTGTCCACTCCAGGACAGGCACAGTCAGCTCTCCACTCCTGGTAAGGCAGAGTCAGCTCTCCACTCCCGGTCAGGCACAGTCAGTTGTCCACTCCAGGACAGGCATAGTCAGCTCTCCACTCCTGGACAGGCACAGTCAGCTCTCGACCCCTGGTCAGGCACAGTCAGCTCTCCACACCATGACGGACACAGTCCGCTCTCCACTTCTGGTAATGCACAGTCAGCTCTCCACTCCTAGTCAGGCACAGTCAGCTCTCCACTCCTGGACAGGCACTGTCAGCTCTCCACTCCAGGTAAGGCAGAGTCAGCTCTCCACTTCTGGTCAGGCACAGTCAGCTCTCCACTCCAGGACAGGCACAGTCAGCTCTCCACTCCTGGTCAGGCAGCGTCAGCTCTCCACTCCTGGTCAGGCACATTCTTCTTTCCACTCCTGGTCAGGCACAGTCAGCTCTCCACTCCTGGACAAGAAGAGTCAGCTCTCCACTCCTGGTCAGGCACAGTCAGCTCTCCGCACCATGACAGACACAGTCCGCTCTCCACCATTGGACAGGCACAGTCAGCTCTCTACACCATGACAGACGCAGTCAGCTCTCCACTCCTGGACGGGCACAGTCTGCTCTCCACTCCTGGTCAGGCACAGTCAGCAGTCCACTCCAGGACAGGCACTGTCAGCTCGCCAATCCTGGACAGACACAGTCAGCTCGCCTATCCTGGACAGACACAGTCAGTTCTCCACTCCTGGTCAGGCACAGTCTGCTCTCCACTCCTGTACAGACACATTCAGCCCTCCACCTCTGGTCAGGCACAGTCAGCTCTCAACTCTTGGTAACGCACAGTCAGCACTCCAGTCCTGGTAAGGCACAGTCAGCTCTCCACTCCTGGTCAGGCACAGTCAGCTCTCCACTCCTGGACAGACACAATCAGTCTCCACTTCTGGTAAGGCACAGTCAGCTCTCCACTACTGGTCAGGCATAGTCAGCTCTCCACTCCTGGTCAGGCACAGTTTGCTCTCCACTCCTGGTCAGGCACAGTCAGCTCTCCACTCCAGGACTGGCACAGTCAGCTCTCCACTCCTGGTCAGGCAGAGTCAGCTCTCCACTCCTGGTCAGGCACAGTCTGCTTTCCACTTCTGGTCAGGTACAGTCAGCTCTCCACTCCTGGACAGGCACAGTCAGCTCTCCACTCCTGGTCAGGCACTGTCAGCTCTGCACACCATGACAGACACAGTCCGCTCTCCACCCCTGGACAGGCACAGTCAGCTCTCCACACCATGACAGACACAGTCCGCTCTCCACCCCTGGACAGGCACAGTAAGCTCCCCACACCATGACAGACACAGTCCGCTCTCCACTCCTGGACAGGCACAGTCAACCCTCCACATCTAGTCAGGCACAGTCAACTCTGCATTCCAGGTCAGGCACATTCAGCTCTGCGCTCCTGAACAGGCTCACTAAGCACTCCACCACTGGTCAGGGACAGTCAGCTCTCCACTCCTGGTCAGGCACATTCAGTAGTCCACTCCTGGACCGGCACAGTCAGCTCTCCACTCCTGGTCAGGCACAGTCAGCTCTCCACTCCTGGTCAGGCACAGTCTTCTTTCCACTCCTGGTCAGGTACAGTCAGCTCTCCACTCCTGGTCAGGCACAGTCAGCTCTCCACACCATGACAGACACAGTCCGCACTCCACCCCTGGACAGGCACAGTCAGATCTCCACACCATGACAGACGCAGTCAGCTCTCCACTTGTGGACAGGCACAGTCAGCTCTCCACACTATGACAGACACAGTGCGCTCTCCACCCCTGGACAGGCACAGTCAGCTCTCCACACCATGACAGACACAGTCAGCTCTCCTCTCCTGGACAGGCACAGTCAGCTCTCCACTCCTAGTCAGGCACAGTGAGCTCTCCACTCTTGGTCAGACACAGTCAGCTCTCCCCTCCTGTTCAGGCACTGTCAGCTCTCCAGTCCTAGCCCGGCACAGTCAGCTCTCCACTTCTGGTAAGGCACAGTCAGCTCTCCACTCCTGGTCAGGCACAGTCAGCTCTCCACACCATGACAGACACAGTCCGCTCTCCACCCCTGGACAGGCACAGTCAGCTCTCTACACCATGACAGACACAGTCAGCTCTCCACTCCAGGACAGGCACAGTCAGCTCTCCACTCCCGGTCAGGCAGAGTCAGCTCTCCAATCCTGGTCAGGCACATTTTCTTTCCACTCCTGGTCAGGCACAGTTAGCTCTCCACTCCTGGTCAGGCACATTCCGTAGTCCACTCCTGGACCGGCACAGTCAGCTCTCCACTCCTGGTCAGGCAGCGTCAGCTCTCCACTCCTGGTCAGGCACAGTCTTCTTTCCACTCCTGGTCAGGTACAGTCAGCTCTCCACTCCTGGTCAGGCACAGTCAGCTCTCCACACCATGACAGACACAGTCCGCTCTCCACCCCTGGACAGGCACAGTCAGATCTCCACACCATGACAGACACAGGCTGCTCTCCACCCCTGGACAGGCACAGTCAGCTCTCCACACCATGACAGACACAGTCAGCTCTCCACTTGTGGACAGGCACAGTCAGCTCTCCACTCCTGGTCAGGTAGAGTCAGCTCTCCAATCCTGGTCAGGCACATTTTCTTTCCACTCCTGGTCAGGTACAGTCAGCTCTCCACTCCTGGTCAGGCACAGTCAGCTCTCCACTCCTGGTCAGGCACATTCCGTAGTCCACTCCTGGACCGGCACAGTCAGCTCTCCACTCCTGGTCAGGCAGAGTCAGCTCTCCACTCCTGGTCAGGCACAGTCTTCTTTCCACTCCTGGTCAGGTACAGTCAGCTCTCCACTCCTGGTCAGGCACGGTCAGCTCTCCACACCATGACAGACACAGTCCGCTCTCCACCCCTGGACATGCACAGTCAGATCTCCACACCATGACAGACACAGGCTGCTCTCCACCCCTGGACAGGCACAGTCAGCTCTCCACAACATGACAGACACAGTCAGCTCTCCACTTGTGGACAGGCACAGTCAGCTCTTCACTCCTGTACGGACACAGTCAACCCTCCACATTCTGGTCAGGCACAGTCAGCTCTGCATTCCTGGACAGGCACATTCCCATCTGCACTCCTGAACAGGCTCACTTGGCTCTCCACCCCTGGTCAGGGACAGTCAGCTCTCCACTCCTGGACAGGCGCAATCAGCTCCCGACTCCTGTACAGTAACAGTCAGGTCAACGGTCCTGGTCAGGCACAGTCAGCTCCCCACACCATGACAGACACAGTCAGCACTCCACTCTTGTACAAGCACAGTCAGCTCTCCCCTCCTGGCCAAGCACAGTCAGCTCTCAACTCCTGGTAAGGCACAGTCAGCTCTCCACTCCTGGTCAGGCATAGTCAGCTCTCCACTCCTGGCCAGGCACAGTCAGCTCTCCACTCCTGGACAGACACAGTCAGCTCTCCACTTCTGGTAAGGTACAGTCAGCTCTCCATTCCTGGTCAGGCACAGTCAGCTCTCCAATCTTGGTCAGGCATAGTCAGCTCTCCACTCCTGGTCAGGGAGAGTCAGCTCTCCACAGCCGGACAGGCACAGTCAGCTCTCCACTCCTGGTCGGGCACAGTCTGCTCTCCACTCCTGGTCAGGCACAGTCAGCAGTCCACTCCAGGAGAGGCACTGTCAGCTCGCCAATCCTGGACAGACACAGTCAGCTCGCCTATCCTGGACAGACACAGTCAGTTCTCCACTCCTGGTCAGGCACAGTCTGCTCTCCACTCCTGTACAGACACATTCAGCCCTCCACCTCTGGTCAGGCACAGTCAGCTCTCAACTCTTGGTAAGGCACAGTCAGCACTCCAGTCCTGGTAAGGCACAGTCAGCTCTCCACTCCTGGTCAGGCACAGCCTGCTCGCCACTCCAGGACAGATACAGTCAGCTCTCCACTCCTGGTAAGGCACAGTCAGCTCTCCTTCCTGGTCAGGCATAGTCAGCTCTCCACTCCTGGTCAGGCACAGTCAGCTCTCCACTCCTGGACAGACACAATCAGTCTCCACTCTTGGTAAGGCACAGTCAGCTCTCCACTACTGGTCAGGCATAGTCAGCTCTCCACTCCTGGTCAGGCACAGTCTGCTTTCCACTTCTGGTCAGGTACAGTCAGCTCTCCACTCCTGGACAGGCACAGTCAGCTCTCCACTCCTGGTCAGGCACTGTCAGCTCTGCACACCATGACAGACACAGTCCGCTCTCCACCCCTGGACAGGCACAGTCAGCTCTCCACACCATGACAGACACAGTCCGCTCTCCACCCCTGGACAGGCACAGTAAGCTCCCCACACCATGACAGACACAGTCCGCTCTCCACTCCTGGACAGGCACAGTCAACCCTCCACATCTAGTCAGGCACAGTCAACTCTGCATTCCAGCTCAGGCACATTCAGCTCTGCACTCCTGAACAGGCTCACTAAGCACTCCACCACTGGTCAGGGACAGTCAGCTCTTCACTCCTGGACAAGCACAATCAGCTCCCCACTCCAGTACAGTAACAGTCAGGTCAACGGTCCTGGTCAGGCACAGTCAGCTCTGCACACCATGACAGACACAGTCAGCTCTCCACTCCTGGACAAGCACAGTCAGCTCTCCACTCCTGGCCAGGCACAGTTCGCTCTCCACTCCTGGACAGATACTGTCAGCTCTCCAGTTCTGGTAAGGCACAGTTAGGTCTCCACTCCTGGTCAGGCATAGTCAGCTCTCCAATCCTCGTCAGGCACAGTCAGCTCTCCACTCCTGGACAGACACAGTCAGCTCGCCAATCCTGGACAGGCACAGTCTGCTCTCCACTCCTGGTCAGGCACAGTCAGCAGTCCACTCCAGGACAGTCACTGTCAGCTCGCCAATCCTGGACAGACACAGTCAGCTCGCCTATCCTGGACAGACACAGTCAGTTCTCCACTCCTGGTCAGGCACAGTCTGCTCTCCACTCCGGTACAGACACATTCAGCCCTCCACCTCTGGTCAGGCACTGTCAGCTCTCAACTCTTGGTAAGGCACAGTCAGCTCTCCAGTTTTGGTAAGGCACAGTCAGCTCTCCACTCCTGGTCAGGCACAGTCTGCTCGCCACTCCAGGACAGACACAGTCAGCTCTCTGCTCCTGGTAAGGCACAGTCAGCTCTCCTTCCTGGTCAGGCATAGTCAGCTCTCCACTCCTGGTCAGGCACAGTCAGCTCTCCACTCCTGGACAGACACAGTCAGCTCTCCACTCCTGGTCAGGCACAGTCAGCTCTCCACTCTTGGTCAGACACAGTCAGCTCTTCACTCCTGTACGGACACAGTCAACCCTCCACATTCTGGTCAGGCACAGTCAGCTCTGCATTCCTGGACAGGCACATTCCCATCTGCACTCCTGAACAGGCTCACTTAGCTCTCCACCCCTGGTCAGGGACAGTCAGCTCTCCACTCCTGGACAGGCGCAATCAGCTCCCGACTCCTGTACAGTAACAGTCAGGTCAACGGTCCTGGTCAGGCACAGTCAGCTCCCCACACCATGACAGACACAGTCAGCACTCCACTCTTGTACAAGCACAGTCAGCTCTCCCCTCCTGGCCAAGCACAGTCAGCTCTCAACTCCTGGTAAGGCACAGTCAGCTCTCCACTCCTGGTCAGGCATAGTCAGCTCTCCACTCCTGGCCAGGCACAGTCAGCTCTCCACTCCTGGACAGACACAGTCAGCTCTCCACTTCTGGTAAGGTACAGTCAGCTCTCCATTCCTGGTCAGGCACAGTCAGCTCTCCAATCTTGGTCAGGCATAGTCAGCTCTCCACTCCTGGTCAGGGAGAGTCAGCTCTCCACAGCCGGACAGGCACAGTCAGCTCTCCACTCCTGGTCGGGCACAGTCTGCTCTCCACTCCTGGTCAGGCACAGTCAGCAGTCCACTCCAGGACAGGCACTGTCAGCTCGCCAATCCTGGACAGACACAGTCAGCTCGCCTATCCTGGACAGACACAGTCAGTTCTCCACTCCTGGTCAGGCACAGTCTGCTCTCCACTCCTGTACAGACACATTCAGCCCTCCACCTCTGGTCAGGCACAGTCAGCTCTCAACTCTTGGTAAGGCACAGTCAGCACTCCAGTCCTGGTAAGGCACAGTCAGCTCTCCACTCCTGGTCAGGCACAGCCTGCTCGCCACTCCAGGACAGATACAGTCAGCTCTCCACTCCTGGTAAGGCACAGTCAGCTCTCCTTCCTGGTCAGGCATAGTCAGCTCTCCACTCCTGGTCAGGCACAGTCAGCTCTCCACTCCTGGACAGACACAATCAGTCTCCACTCTTGGTAAGGCACAGTCAGCTCTCCACTACTGGTCAGGCATAGTCAGCTCTCCACTCCTGGTCAGGCACAGTCTGCTTTCCACTTCTGGTCAGGTACAGTCAGCTCTCCACTCCTGGACAGGCACAGTCAGCTCTCCACTCCTGGTCAGGCACTGTCAGCTCTGCACACCATGACAGACACAGTCCGCTCTCCACCCCTGGACAGGCACAGTCAGCTCTCCACACCATGACAGACACAGTCCGCTCTCCACCCCTGGACAGGCACAGTAAGCTCCCCACACCATGACAGACACAGTCCGCTCTCCACTCCTGGACAGGCACAGTCAACCCTCCACATCTAGTCAGGCACAGTCAACTCTGCATTCCAGCTCAGGCACATTCAGCTCTGCGCTCCTGAACAGGCTCACTAAGCACTCCACCACTGGTCAGGGACAGTCAGCTCTTCACTCCTGGACAAGCACAATCAGCTCCCCACTCCTGTACAGTAACAGTCAGGTCAACGGTCCTGGTCAGGCACAGTCAGCTCTGCACACCATGACAGACACAGTCAGCTCTCCACTCCTGGACAAGCACAGTCAGCTCTCCACTCCTGGCCAGGCACAGTTCGCTCTCCACTCCTGGACAGATACTGTCAGCTCTCCAGTTCTGGTAAGGCACAGTTAGGTCTCCACTCCTGGTCAGGCATAGTCAGCTCTCCAATCCTCGTCAGGCACAGTCAGCTCTCCACTCCTGGACAGACACAGTCAGCTCGCCAATCCTGGACAGGCACAGTCTGCTCTCCACTCCTGGTCAGGCACAGTCAGCAGTCCACTCCAGGACAGTCACTGTCAGCTCGCCAATCCTGGACAGACACAGTCAGCTCGCCTATCCTGGACAGACACAGTCAGTTCTCCACTCCTGGTCAGGCACAGTCTGCTCTCCACTCCGGTACAGACACATTCAGCCCTCCACCTCTGGTCAGGCACTGTCAGCTCTCAACTCTTGGTAAGGCACAGTCAGCTCTCCAGTTTTGGTAAGGCACAGTCAGCTCTCCACTCCTGGCCAGGCACAGTCAGCTCTCCACTCCTGGACAGACACAGTCAGCTCTCCACTTCTGGTAAGGTACAGTCAGCTCTCCATTCCTGGTCAGGCACAGTCAGCTCTCCAATCTTGGTCAGGCATAGTCAGCTCTCCACTCCTGGTCAGGGAGAGTCAGCTCTCCACAGCCGGACAGGCACAGTCAGCTCTCCACTCCTGGTCGGGCACAGTCTGCTCTCCACTCCTGGTCAGGCACAGTCAGCAGTCCACTCCAGGACAGGCACTGTCAGCTCGCCAATCCTGGACAGACACAGTCAGCTCGCCTATCCTGGACAGACACAGTCAGTTCTCCACTCCTGGTCAGGCACAGTCTGCTCTCCACTCCTGTACAGACACATTCAGCCCTCCACCTCTGGTCAGGCACAGTCAGCTCTCAACTCTTGGTAAGGCACAGTCAGCACTCCAGTCCTGGTAAGGCACAGTCAGCTCTCCACTCCTGGTCAGGCACAGCCTGCTCGCCACTCCAGGACAGATACAGTCAGCTCTCCACTCCTGGTAAGGCACAGTCAGCTCTCCTTCCTGGTCAGGCATAGTCAGCTCTCCACTCCTGGTCAGGCACAGTCAGCTCTCCACTCCTGGACAGACACAATCAGTCTCCACTCTTGGTAAGGCACAGTCAGCTCTCCACTACTGGTCAGGCATAGTCAGCTCTCCACTCCTGGTCAGGCACAGTCTGCTTTCCACTTCTGGTCAGGTACAGTCAGCTCTCCACTCCTGGACAGGCACAGTCAGCTCTCCACTCCTGGTCAGGCACTGTCAGCTCTGCACACCATGACAGACACAGTCCGCTCTCCACCCCTGGACAGGCACAGTCAGCTCTCCACACCATGACAGACACAGTCCGCTCTCCACCCCTGGACAGGCACAGTAAGCTCCCCACACCATGACAGACACAGTCCGCTCTCCACTCCTGGACAGGCACAGTCAACCCTCCACATCTAGTCAGGCACAGTCAACTCTGCATTCCAGCTCAGGCACATTCAGCTCTGCGCTCCTGAACAGGCTCACTAAGCACTCCACCACTGGTCAGGGACAGTCAGCTCTTCACTCCTGGACAAGCACAATCAGCTCCCCACTCCTGTACAGTAACAGTCAGGTCAACGGTCCTGGTCAGGCACAGTCAGCTCTGCACACCATGACAGACACAGTCAGCTCTCCACTCCTGGACAAGCACAGTCAGCTCTCCACTCCTGGCCAGGCACAGTTCGCTCTCCACTCCTGGACAGATACTGTCAGCTCTCCAGTTCTGGTAAGGCACAGTTAGGTCTCCACTCCTGGTCAGGCATAGTCAGCTCTCCAATCCTCGTCAGGCACAGTCAGCTCTCCACTCCTGGACAGACACAGTCAGCTCGCCAATCCTGGACAGGCACAGTCTGCTCTCCACTCCTGGTCAGGCACAGTCAGCAGTCCACTCCAGGACAGTCACTGTCAGCTCGCCAATCCTGGACAGACACAGTCAGCTCGCCTATCCTGGACAGACACAGTCAGTTCTCCACTCCTGGTCAGGCACAGTCTGCTCTCCACTCCGGTACAGACACATTCAGCCCTCCACCTCTGGTCAGGCACTGTCAGCTCTCAACTCTTGGTAAGGCACAGTCAGCTCTCCAGTTTTGGTAAGGCACAGTCAGCTCTCCACTCCTGGTCAGGCACAGTCTGCTCGCCACTCCAGGACAGACACAGTCAGCTCTCTGCTCCTGGTAAGGCACAGTCAGCTCTCCTTCCTGGTCAGGCATAGTCAGCTCTCCACTCCTGGTCAGGCACAGTCAGCTCTCCACTCCTGGACAGACACAGTCAGTCTCCACTTCTGGTAAGGCACAGTCAGCTCTCCACTCCAGGTCAGGCACAGTCAGCTCTCCAGTCCTGGCCAGGCACAGTCAGCTCTCCACTCCTGGACAGACACAGTCAGCTCTCCACTTCTGGTAAGGCACAGTCAGCTCTCCACTCCAGGACAGGCATAGTCAGCTCTCCAATCCTGGTCAGGCACAGTCAGCTCTCCACTCCTGGTCAGGCAGAGTCAGCTGTCCACTCCAGGACAGGCACAGTCAGCTCTCCACTCCTGGTAAGGCAGAGTCAGCTCTCCACTCCTGGTCAGGCACAGTCAGCTCTCCACTCCAGGACAGGCATAGTCAGCTCTCCACTCCTGGACAGGCACAGTCAGCTCTCGACCCCTGGTCAGGCACAGTCAGCTCTCCACACCATGAGAGACACAGTCCGCTCTCCACTTCTGGTAATGCACAGTCAGCTCTCCACTCCTAGTCAGGCACAGTCAGCTCTCCACTCCTGGACAGGCACTGTCAGCTCTCCACTCCAGGTAAGGCAGAGTCAGCTCTCCACTTCTGGTCAGGCACAGTCAGCTCTCCACTCCAGGACAGGCACAGTCAGCTCTCCACTCCAGGTCAGGCAGCGTCAGCTCTCCACTCCTGGTCAGGCACATTCTTCTTTCCACTCCTGGTCAGGCACAGTCAGCTCTCCACTCCTGGACAAGCAGAGTCAGCTCTCCACTCCTGGTCAGGCACAGTCAGCTCTCTGCACCATGACAGACACAGTCCGCTCTCCACCCCTGGACAGGCACAGTCAGCTCTCTACACCATGACAGACACAGTCAGCTCTCCACTCCAGGACAGGCACAGTCAGCTCTCCACTCCTGGTCAGGCAGAGTCAGCTGTCCACTCCAGGACAGGCACAGTCAGCTCTCCACTCCTGGTAAGGCAGAGTCAGCTCTCCACTCCCGGTCAGGCACAGTCAGTTGTCCACTCCAGGACAGGCATAGTCAGCTCTCCACTCCTGGACAGGCACAGTCAGCTCTCGACCCCTGGTCAGGCACAGTCAGCTCTCCACACCATGACGGACACAGTCCGCTCTCCACTTCTGGTAATGCACAGTCAGCTCTCCACTCCTAGTCAGGCACAGTCAGCTCTCCACTCCTGGACAGGCACTGTCAGCTCTCCACTCCAGGTAAGGCAGAGTCAGCTCTCCACTTCTGGTCAGGCACAGTCAGCTCTCCACTCCAGGACAGGCACAGTCAGCTCTCCACTCCTGGTCAGGCAGCGTCAGCTCTCCACTCCTGGTCAGGCACATTCTTCTTTCCACTCCTGGTCAGGCACAGTCAGCTCTCCACTCCTGGACAAGAAGAGTCAGCTCTCCACTCCTGGTCAGGCACAGTCAGCTCTCCGCACCATGACAGACACAGTCCGCTCTCCACCATTGGACAGGCACAGTCAGCTCTCTACACCATGACAGACGCAGTCAGCTCTCCACTCCAGGACAGGCACAGTCAGCTCTCCACTCCTGGTCAGACAGAGTCAGCTCTCCACTCCTGGTCAGGCACATTCAGCAGTCCACTCCTGGACGGGCACAGTCTGCTCTCCACTCCTGGTCAGGCACAGTCAGCAGTCCACTCCAGGACAGGCACTGTCAGCTCGCCAATCCTGGACAGACACAGTCAGCTCGCCTATCCTGGACAGACACAGTCAGTTCTCCACTCCTGGTCAGGCACAGTCTGCTCTCCACTCCTGTACAGACACATTCAGCCCTCCACCTCTGGTCAGGCACAGTCAGCTCTCAACTCTTGGTAACGCACAGTCAGCACTCCAGTCCTGGTAAGGCACAGTCAGCTCTCCACTCCTGGTCAGGCACAGTCAGCTCTCCACTCCTGGACAGACACAATCAGTCTCCACTTCTGGTAAGGCACAGTCAGCTCTCCACTACTGGTCAGGCATAGTCAGCTCTCCACTCCTGGTCAGGCACAGTTTGCTCTCCACTCCTGGTCAGGCACAGTCAGCTCTCCACTCCAGGACTGGCACAGTCAGCTCTCCACTCCTGGTCAGGCAGAGTCAGCTCTCCACTCCTGGTCAGGCACAGTCTGCTTTCCACTTCTGGTCAGGTACAGTCAGCTCTCCACTCCTGGACAGGCACAGTCAGCTCTCCACTCCTGGTCAGGCACTGTCAGCTCTGCACACCATGACAGACACAGTCCGCTCTCCACCCCTGGACAGGCACAGTCAGCTCTCCACACCATGACAGACACAGTCCGCTCTCCACCCCTGGACAGGCACAGTAAGCTCCCCACACCATGACAGACACAGTCCGCTCTCCACTCCTGGACAGGCACAGTCAACCCTCCACATCTAGTCAGGCACAGTCAACTCTGCATTCCAGGTCAGGCACATTCAGCTCTGCGCTCCTGAACAGGCTCACTAAGCACTCCACCACTGGTCAGGGACAGTCAGCTCTCCACTCCTGGTCAGGCACATTCAGTAGTCCACTCCTGGACCGGCACAGTCAGCTCTCCACTCCTGGTCAGGCACAGTCAGCTCTCCACTCCTGGTCAGGCACAGTCTTCTTTCCACTCCTGGTCAGGTACAGTCAGCTCTCCACTCCTGGTCAGGCACAGTCAGCTCTCCACACCATGACAGACACAGTCCGCACTCCACCCCTGGACAGGCACAGTCAGATCTCCACACCATGACAGACACAGGCTGCTCTCCACCCCTGGACAGGCACAGTCAGATCTCCACACCATGACAGACGCAGTCAGCTCTCCACTTGTGGACAGGCACAGTCAGCTCTCCACACTATGACAGACACAGTGCGCTCTCCACCCCTGGACAGGCACAGTCAGCTCTCCACACCATGACAGACACAGTCAGCTCTCCTCTCCTGGACAGGCACAGTCAGCTCTCCACTCCTAGTCAGGCACAGTGAGCTCTCCACTCTTGGTCAGACACAGTCAGCTCTTCACTCCTGTACGGACACAGTCAACCCTCCACATTCTGGTCAGGCACAGTCAGCTCTGCATTCCTGGACAGGCACATTCCCATCTGCACTCCTGAACAGGCTCACTTAGCACTCCACCCCTGGTCATGGACAGTCAGCTCTCCACTCCTGCACAGGCGCAATCAGCTCCCGACTCCTGTACAGTAACAGTCAGGTCAACGGTCCTGGTCAGGCACAGTCAGCTCTCCACACCATGACAGACACAGTCAGCACTCCACTCTTGTACAAGCACAGTCAGCTCTCCCCTCCTGGCCAAGCACAGTCAGCTCTCAACTCCTGGTAAGGCACAGTCAGCTCTCCACTCCTGGTCAGGCATAGTCAGCTCTCCACTCCTGGCCAGGCACAGTCAGCTCTCCACTCCTGGACAGACACAGTCAGCTCTCCACTTCTGGTAAGGTACAGTCAGCTCTCCATTCCTGGTCAGGCACAGTCAGCTCTCCAATCTTGGTCAGGCATAGTCAGCTCTCCACTCCTGGTCAGGGAGAGTCAGCTCTCCACAGCCGGACAGGCACAGTCAGCTCTCCACTCCTGGTCGGGCACAGTCTGCTCTCCACTCCTGGTCAGGCACAGTCAGCAGTCCACTCCAGGACAGGCACTGTCAGCTCGCCAATCCTGGACAGACACAGTCAGCTCGCCTATCCTGGACAGACACAGTCAGTTCTCCACTCCTGGTCAGGCACAGTCTGCTCTCCACTCCTGTACAGACACATTCAGCCCTCCACCTCTGGTCAGGCACAGTCAGCTCTCAACTCTTGGTAAGGCACAGTCAGCACTCCAGTCCTGGTAAGGCACAGTCAGCTCTCCACTCCTGGTCAGGCACAGCCTGCTCGCCACTCCAGGACAGATACAGTCAGCTCTCCACTCCTGGTAAGGCACAGTCAGCTCTCCTTCCTGGTCAGGCATAGTCAGCTCTCCACTCCTGGTCAGGCATAGTCAGCTCTCCACTCCTGGTCAGGCACAGTCTGCTTTCCACTTCTGGTCAGGTACAGTCAGCTCTCCACTCCTGGACAGGCACAGTCAGCTCTCCACTCCTGGTCAGGCACTGTCAGCTCTGCACACCATGACAGACACAGTCCGCTCTCCACCCCTGGACAGGCACAGTCAGCTCTCCACACCATGACAGACACAGTCCGCTCTCCACCCCTGGACAGGCACAGTAAGCTCCCCACACCATGACAGACACAGTCCGCTCTCCACTCCTGGACAGGCACAGTCAACCCTCCACATCTAGTCAGGCACAGTCAACTCTGCATTCCAGGTCAGGCACATTCAGCTCTGCGCTCCTGAACAGGCTCACTAAGCACTCCACCACTGGTCAGGGACAGTCAGCTCTCCACTCCTGGACAAGCACAATCAGCTCCCCACCCCTGTACAGTAACAGTCAGGTCAACGGTCCTGGTCAGGCACAGTCAGCTCTGCACACCATGACAGACACAGTCAGCTCTCCACTCCTGGTAAGGCAGAGTCATCTCTCCACTCCCGGTCAGGCACAATCAGTTGTCCACTCCAGGACAGGCATAGTCAGCTCTCCACTCCTGGACAGGCACAGTCAGCTCTCGACCCCTGGTCAGGCACAGTCAGCTCTCCACACCATGACAGACACAGTCCGCTCTCCACTTCTGGTAATGCACAGTCAGCTCTCCACTCCTAGTCAGGCACAGTCAGCTCTCCACTCCTGGACAGGCACTGTCAGCTCTCCACTCCAGGTAAGGCAGAGTCAGCTCTCCACTTCTGGTCAGGCACAGTAAGCTCTCCACTCCAGGACAGGCACAGTCAGCTCTCCACTCCTGGTCAGGCACAGTCAGCTCTCCTCTCCTGGACAGGCAGCGTCAGCTCTCCAGTCCTGGTCAGGCACATTCTTCTTTCCACTCCTGGTCGGGCACAGTCAGCTCTCCACTCCTGGACAAGAAGAGTCAGCTCTCCACTCCTGGTCAGGCACAGTCAGCTCTCCGCACCATGACAGACACAGTCCGCTCTCCACCATTGGACAGGCACAGTCAGCTCTCTACACCATGACAGACGCAGTCAGCTCTCCACTCCAGGACAGGCACAGTCAGCTCTCCACTCCTGGTCAGGCAGAGTCAGCTCTCCACTCCTGGTCAGGCACATTCAGCAGTCCACTCCTGGACGGGCACAGTCTGCTCTCCACTCCTGGTCAGGCACATTCAGCAGTCCACTCCAGGACAGGCACTGTCAGCTCGCCAATCCTGGACAGACACAGTCAGCTCGCCTATCCTGGACAGACACAGTCAGTTCTCCACTCCTGGTCAGGCACAGTCTGCTCTCCACTCCTGTACAGACACATTCAGCCCTCCACCTCTAGTCAGGCACAGTCAGCTCTCAGCTCTTGGTAAGGCACAGTCAGCACTCCAGTCCTGGTAAGGCACAGTCAGCTTTCCACTCCTGGTCAGGCACAGCCTGCTCGCCACTCCAGGACAGATACAGTCAGCTCTTCACTCCTGGTAAGGCACAGTCAGCTCTCCTTCCTGGTCAGGCATAGTCAGCTCTCCACTCCTGGTCAGGCACAGTCAGCTCTCCACTCCTGGACAGACACAATCAGTCTCCACTTCTGGTAAGGCACAGTCAGCTCTCCACTACTGGTCAGGCATAGTCAGCTCTCCACTCCTGGTCAGGCACAGTTTGCTCTCCACTCCTGGTCAGGCACAGTCAGCTCTCCACTCCAGGACTGGCACAGTCAGCTCTCCACTCCTGGTCAGGCAGAGTCAGCTCTCCACTCCTGGTCAGGCACAGTCTGCTTTCCACTTCTGGTCAGGTACAGTCAGCTCTCCACTCCTGGACAGGCACAGTCAGCTCTCCACTCCTGGTCAGGCACTGTCAGCTCTGCACACCATGACAGACACAGTCCGCTCTCCACCCCTGGACAGGCACAGTCAGCTCTCCACACCATGACATACACAGTCCGCTCTCCACCCCTGGACAGGCACAGTAAGCTCCCCACACCATGACAGACACAGTCCGCTCTCCACTCCTGGACAGGCACAGTCAACCCTCCACATCTAGTCAGGCACAGTCAACTCTGCATTCCAGGTCAGGCACATTCAGCTCTGCGCTCCTGAACAGGCTCACTAAGCACTCCACCACTGGTCAGGGACAGTCAGCTCTCCACTCCTGGACAAGCACAATCAGCTCCCCACTCCTGTACAGTAATAGTCAGGTCAACGGTCCTGGTCAGGCACAGTCAGCTCTGCACACCATGACAGACACAGTCAGCTCTCCACTCCTGGACAGACACAATCAGTCTCCACTTCTGGTAAGGCACAGTCAGCTCTCCACTACTGGTCAGGCATAGTCAGCTCTCCACTCCTGGTCAGGCACAGTTTGCTCTCCACTCCTGGTCAGGCAGAGTCAGCTGTCCACTCCAGGACAGGCACAGTCAGCTCTCCACTCCTGGTAAGGCAGAGTCAGCTCTCCACTCCTGGTCAGGCACAGTCAGCTCTCCACTCCAGGACAGGCATAGTCAGCTCTCCACTCCTGGACAGGCACAGTCAGCTCTCGACCCCTGGTCAGGCACAGTCAGCTCTCCACACCATGAGAGACACAGTCCGCTCTCCACTTCTGGTAATGCACAGTCAGCTCTCCACTCCTAGTCAGGCACAGTCAGCTCTCCACTCCTGGACAGGCACTGTCAGCTCTCCACTCCAGGTAAGGCAGAGTCAGCTCTCCACTTCTGGTCAGGCACAGTCAGCTCTCCACTCCAGGACAGGCACAGTCAGCTCTCCACTCCAGGTCAGGCAGCGTCAGCTCTCCACTCCTGGTCAGGCACATTCTTCTTTCCACTCCTGGTCAGGCACAGTCAGCTCTCCACTCCTGGACAAGCAGAGTCAGCTCTCCACTCCTGGTCAGGCACAGTCAGCTCTCTGCACCATGACAGACACAGTCCGCTCTCCACCCCTGGACAGGCACAGTCAGCTCTCTACACCATGACAGACACAGTCAGCTCTCCACTCCAGGACAGGCACAGTCAGCTCTCCACTCCTGGTCAGGCAGAGTCAGCTGTCCACTCCAGGACAGGCACAGTCAGCTCTCCACTCCTGGTAAGGCAGAGTCAGCTCTCCACTCCCGGTCAGGCACAGTCAGTTGTCCACTCCAGGACAGGCATAGTCAGCTCTCCACTCCTGGACAGGCACAGTCAGCTCTCGACCCCTGGTCAGGCACAGTCAGCTCTCCACACCATGACGGACACAGTCCGCTCTCCACTTCTGGTAATGCACAGTCAGCTCTCCACTCCTAGTCAGGCACAGTCAGCTCTCCACTCCTGGACAGGCACTGTCAGCTCTCCACTCCAGGTAAGGCAGAGTCAGCTCTCCACTTCTGGTCAGGCACAGTCAGCTCTCCACTCCAGGACAGGCACAGTCAGCTCTCCACTCCTGGTCAGGCAGCGTCAGCTCTCCACTCCTGGTCAGGCACATTCTTCTTTCCACTCCTGGTCAGGCACAGTCAGCTCTCCACTCCTGGACAAGAAGAGTCAGCTCTCCACTCCTGGTCAGGCACAGTCAGCTCTCCGCACCATGACAGACACAGTCCGCTCTCCACCATTGGACAGGCACAGTCAGCTCTCTACACCATGACAGACGCAGTCAGCTCTCCACTCCAGGACAGGCACAGTCAGCTCTCCACTCCTGGTCAGACAGAGTCAGCTCTCCACTCCTGGTCAGGCACATTCAGCAGTCCACTCCTGGACGGGCACAGTCTGCTCTCCACTCCTGGTCAGGCACAGTCAGCAGTCCACTCCAGGACAGGCACTGTCAGCTCGCCAATCCTGGACAGACACAGTCAGCTCGCCTATCCTGGACAGACACAGTCAGTTCTCCACTCCTGGTCAGGCACAGTCTGCTCTCCACTCCTGTACAGACACATTCAGCCCTCCACCTCTGGTCAGGCACAGTCAGCTCTCAACTCTTGGTAACGCACAGTCAGCACTCCAGTCCTGGTAAGGCACAGTCAGCTCTCCACTCCTGGTCAGGCACAGTCAGCTCTCCACTCCTGGACAGACACAATCAGTCTCCACTTCTGGTAAGGCACAGTCAGCTCTCCACTACTGGTCAGGCATAGTCAGCTCTCCACTCCTGGTCAGGCACAGTTTGCTCTCCACTCCTGGTCAGGCACAGTCAGCTCTCCACTCCAGGACTGGCACAGTCAGCTCTCCACTCCTGGTCAGGCAGAGTCAGCTCTCCACTCCTGGTCAGGCACAGTCTGCTTTCCACTTCTGGTCAGGTACAGTCAGCTCTCCACTCCTGGACAGGCACAGTCAGCTCTCCACTCCTGGTCAGGCACTGTCAGCTCTGCACACCATGACAGACACAGTCCGCTCTCCACCCCTGGACAGGCACAGTCAGCTCTCCACACCATGACAGACACAGTCCGCTCTCCACCCCTGGACAGGCACAGTAAGCTCCCCACACCATGACAGACACAGTCCGCTCTCCACTCCTGGACAGGCACAGTCAACCCTCCACATCTAGTCAGGCACAGTCAACTCTGCATTCCAGGTCAGGCACATTCAGCTCTGCGCTCCTGAACAGGCTCACTAAGCACTCCACCACTGGTCAGGGACAGTCAGCTCTCCACTCCTGGTCAGGCACATTCAGTAGTCCACTCCTGGACCGGCACAGTCAGCTCTCCACTCCTGGTCAGGCACAGTCAGCTCTCCACTCCTGGTCAGGCACAGTCTTCTTTCCACTCCTGGTCAGGTACAGTCAGCTCTCCACTCCTGGTCAGGCACAGTCAGCTCTCCACACCATGACAGACACAGTCCGCACTCCACCCCTGGACAGGCACAGTCAGATCTCCACACCATGACAGACACAGGCTGCTCTCCACCCCTGGACAGGCACAGTCAGATCTCCACACCATGACAGACACAGTCAGCTCTCCACTTGTGGACAGGCACAGTCAGCTCTCCACACTATGACAGACACAGTGCGCTCTCCACCCCTGGACAGGCACAGTCAGCTCTCCACACCATGACAGACACAGTCAGCTCTCCTCTCCTGGACAGGCACAGTCAGCTCTCCACTCCTAGTCAGGCACAGTGAGCTCTCCACTCTTGGTCAGACACAGTCAGCTCTTCACTCCTGTACGGACACAGTCAACCCTCCACATTCTGGTCAGGCACAGTCAGCTCTGCATTCCTGGACAGGCACATTCCCATCTGCACTCCTGAACAGGCTCACTTAGCACTCCACCCCTGGTCATGGACAGTCAGCTCTCCACTCCTGCACAGGCGCAATCAGCTCCCGACTCCTGTACAGTAACAGTCAGGTCAACGGTCCTGGTCAGGCACAGTCAGCTCTCCACACCATGACAGACACAGTCAGCACTCCACTCTTGTACAAGCACAGTCAGCTCTCCCCTCCTGGCCAAGCACAGTCAGCTCTCAACTCCTGGTAAGGCACAGTCAGCTCTCCACTCCTGGTCAGGCATAGTCAGCTCTCCACTCCTGGCCAGGCACAGTCAGCTCTCCACTCCTGGACAGACACAGTCAGCTCTCCACTTCTGGTAAGGTACAGTCAGCTCTCCATTCCTGGTCAGGCACAGTCAGCTCTCCAATCTTGGTCAGGCATAGTCAGCTCTCCACTCCTGGTCAGGGAGAGTCAGCTCTCCACAGCCGGACAGGCACAGTCAGCTCTCCACTCCTGGTCGGGCACAGTCTGCTCTCCACTCCTGGTCAGGCACAGTCAGCAGTCCACTCCAGGACAGGCACTGTCAGCTCGCCAATCCTGGACAGACACAGTCAGCTCGCCTATCCTGGACAGACACAGTCAGTTCTCCACTCCTGGTCAGGCACAGTCTGCTCTCCACTCCTGTACAGACACATTCAGCCCTCCACCTCTGGTCAGGCACAGTCAGCTCTCAACTCTTGGTAAGGCACAGTCAGCACTCCAGTCCTGGTAAGGCACAGTCAGCTCTCCACTCCTGGTCAGGCACAGCCTGCTCGCCACTCCAGGACAGATACAGTCAGCTCTCCACTCCTGGTAAGGCACAGTCAGCTCTCCTTCCTGGTCAGGCATAGTCAGCTCTCCACTCCTGGTCAGGCATAGTCAGCTCTCCACTCCTGGTCAGGCACAGTCTGCTTTCCACTTCTGGTCAGGTACAGTCAGCTCTCCACTCCTGGACAGGCACAGTCAGCTCTCCACTCCTGGTCAGGCACTGTCAGCTCTGCACACCATGACAGACACAGTCCGCTCTCCACCCCTGGACAGGCACAGTCAGCTCTCCACACCATGACAGACACAGTCCGCTCTCCACCCCTGGACAGGCACAGTAAGCTCCCCACACCATGACAGACACAGTCCGCTCTCCACTCCTGGACAGGCACAGTCAACCCTCCACATCTAGTCAGGCACAGTCAACTCTGCATTCCAGGTCAGGCACATTCAGCTCTGCGCTCCTGAACAGGCTCACTAAGCACTCCACCACTGGTCAGGGACAGTCAGCTCTCCACTCCTGGACAAGCACAATCAGCTCCCCACCCCTGTACAGTAACAGTCAGGTCAACGGTCCTGGTCAGGCACAGTCAGCTCTGCACACCATGACAGACACAGTCAGCTCTCCACTCCTGGTAAGGCAGAGTCATCTCTCCACTCCCGGTCAGGCACAATCAGTTGTCCACTCCAGGACAGGCATAGTCAGCTCTCCACTCCTGGACAGGCACAGTCAGCTCTCGACCCCTGGTCAGGCACAGTCAGCTCTCCACACCATGACAGACACAGTCCGCTCTCCACTTCTGGTAATGCACAGTCAGCTCTCCACTCCTAGTCAGGCACAGTCAGCTCTCCACTCCTGGACAGGCACTGTCAGCTCTCCACTCCAGGTAAGGCAGAGTCAGCTCTCCACTTCTGGTCAGGCACAGTAAGCTCTCCACTCCAGGACAGGCACAGTCAGCTCTCCACTCCTGGTCAGGCACAGTCAGCTCTCCTCTCCTGGACAGGCAGCGTCAGCTCTCCAGTCCTGGTCAGGCACATTCTTCTTTCCACTCCTGGTCGGGCACAGTCAGCTCTCCACTCCTGGACAAGAAGAGTCAGCTCTCCACTCCTGGTCAGGCACAGTCAGCTCTCCGCACCATGACAGACACAGTCCGCTCTCCACCATTGGACAGGCACAGTCAGCTCTCTACACCATGACAGACGCAGTCAGCTCTCCACTCCAGGACAGGCACAGTCAGCTCTCCACTCCTGGTCAGGCAGAGTCAGCTCTCCACTCCTGGTCAGGCACATTCAGCAGTCCACTCCTGGACGGGCACAGTCTGCTCTCCACTCCTGGTCAGGCACATTCAGCAGTCCACTCCAGGACAGGCACTGTCAGCTCGCCAATCCTGGACAGACACAGTCAGCTCGCCTATCCTGGACAGACACAGTCAGTTCTCCACTCCTGGTCAGGCACAGTCTGCTCTCCACTCCTGTACAGACACATTCAGCCCTCCACCTCTAGTCAGGCACAGTCAGCTCTCAGCTCTTGGTAAGGCACAGTCAGCACTCCAGTCCTGGTAAGGCACAGTCAGCTTTCCACTCCTGGTCAGGCACAGCCTGCTCGCCACTCCAGGACAGATACAGTCAGCTCTTCACTCCTGGTAAGGCACAGTCAGCTCTCCTTCCTGGTCAGGCATAGTCAGCTCTCCACTCCTGGTCAGGCACAGTCAGCTCTCCACTCCTGGACAGACACAATCAGTCTCCACTTCTGGTAAGGCACAGTCAGCTCTCCACTACTGGTCAGGCATAGTCAGCTCTCCACTCCTGGTCAGGCACAGTTTGCTCTCCACTCCTGGTCAGGCACAGTCAGCTCTCCACTCCAGGACTGGCACAGTCAGCTCTCCACTCCTGGTCAGGCAGAGTCAGCTCTCCACTCCTGGTCAGGCACAGTCTGCTTTCCACTTCTGGTCAGGTACAGTCAGCTCTCCACTCCTGGACAGGCACAGTCAGCTCTCCACTCCTGGTCAGGCACTGTCAGCTCTGCACACCATGACAGACACAGTCCGCTCTCCACCCCTGGACAGGCACAGTCAGCTCTCCACACCATGACATACACAGTCCGCTCTCCACCCCTGGACAGGCACAGTAAGCTCCCCACACCATGACAGACACAGTCCGCTCTCCACTCCTGGACAGGCACAGTCAACCCTCCACATCTAGTCAGGCACAGTCAACTCTGCATTCCAGGTCAGGCACATTCAGCTCTGCGCTCCTGAACAGGCTCACTAAGCACTCCACCACTGGTCAGGGACAGTCAGCTCTCCACTCCTGGACAAGCACAATCAGCTCCCCACTCCTGTACAGTAATAGTCAGGTCAACGGTCCTGGTCAGGCACAGTCAGCTCTGCACACCATGACAGACACAGTCAGCTCTCCACTCCTGGACAGACACAATCAGTCTCCACTTCTGGTAAGGCACAGTCAGCTCTCCACTACTGGTCAGGCATAGTCAGCTCTCCACTCCTGGTCAGGCACAGTTTGCTCTCCACTCCTGGTCAGGCACAGTCAGCTCTCCACTCCAGGACTGGCACAGTCAGCTCTCCACTCCTGGTCAGGCAGAGTCAGCTCTCCACTCCTGGTCAGGCACAGTCTGCTTTCCACTTCTGGTCAGGTACAGTCAGCTCTCCACTCCTGGACAGGCACAGTCAGCTCTCCACTCCTGGTCAGGCACTGTCAGCTCTGCACACCATGACAGACACAGTCCGCTCTCCACCCCTGGACAGGCACAGTCAGCTCTCCACACCATGACATACACAGTCCGCTCTCCACCCCTGGACAGGCACAGTAAGCTCCCCACACCATGACAGACACAGTCCGCTCTCCACTCCTGGACAGGCACAGTCAACCCTCCACATCTAGTCAGGCACAGTCAACTCTGCATTCCAGGTCAGGCACATTCAGCTCTGCGCTCCTGAACAGGCTCACTAAGCACTCCACCACTGGTCAGGGACAGTCAGCTCTCCACTCCTGGACAAGCACAATCAGCTCCCCACTCCTGTACAGTAATAGTCAGGTCAACGGTCCTGGTCAGGCACAGTCAGCTCTGCACACCATGACAGACACAGTCAGCTCTCCACTCCTGGACAAGCACAGTCAGCTGTCCACTCCTGGCCAGGCACAGTTCGCTCTCCACTCCTGGACAGACACAGTCAGCTCTCCAGTTCTGGTAAGGCACAGTTAGGTCTCCACTCCTGGTCAGGCATAGTCAGCTCTCCAATCCTCGTCAGGCACAGTCAGCTCTCCACTCCTGGTCAAGGACAGTCAGCTCTCCACTCCTGGTCAGGCACAGTGAGCTCTCCACTCTTGGTCAGACACAGTGAGCTCTCCACTCTTGGTCAGACACAGTCAGCTCTTCACTCCTGTACGGACACAGTCAACCCTCCACATTCTGGTCAGGCACAGTCAGCTCTGCATTCCTGGACAGGCACATTCCCATCTGCACTCCTGAACAGGCTCACTTAGCACTCCACCCCTGGTCATGGACAGTCAGCTCTCCACTCCTGCACAGGCGCAATCAGCTCCCGACTCCTGTACAGTAACAGTCAGGTCAACGGTCCTGGTCAGGCACAGTCAGCTCTCCACACCATGACAGACACAGTCAGCACTCCACTCTTGTACAAGCACAGTCAGCTCTCCCCTCCTGGCCAAGCACAGTCAGCTCTCAACTCCTGGTAAGGCACAGTCAGCTCTCCACTCCTGGTCAGGCATAGTCAGCTCTCCACTCCTGGCCAGGCACAGTCAGCTCTCCACTCCTGGACAGACACAGTCAGCTCTCCACTTCTGGTAAGGTACAGTCAGCTCTCCATTCCTGGTCAGGCACAGTCAGCTCTCCAATCTTGGTCAGGCATAGTCAGCTCTCCACTCCTGGTCAGGGAGAGTCAGCTCTCCACAGCCGGACAGGCACAGTCAGCTCTCCACTCCTGGTCGGGCACAGTCTGCTCTCCACTCCTGGTCAGGCACAGTCAGCAGTCCACTCCAGGACAGGCACTGTCAGCTCGCCAATCCTGGACAGACACAGTCAGCTCGCCTATCCTGGACAGACACAGTCAGTTCTTCACTCCTGGTCAGGCACAGTCTGCTCTCCACTCCTGTACAGACACATTCAGCCCTCCACCTCTGGTCAGGCACAGTCAGCTCTCAACTCTTGGTAAGGCACAGTCAGCACTCCAGTCCTGGTAAGGCACAGTCAGCTCTCCACTCCTGGTCAGGCACAGCCTGCTCGCCACTCCAGGACAGATACAGTCAGCTCTCCACTCCTGGTAAGGCACAGTCAGCTCTCCTTCCTGGTCAGGCATAGTCAGCTCTCCACTCCTGGTCAGGCAGAGTCAGCTCTCCACTCCTGGTCAGGCACAGTCTGCTTTCCACTTCTGGTCAGGTACAGTCAGCTCTCCACTCCTGGACAGGCACAGTCAGCTCTCCACTCCTGGTCAGGCACTGTCAGCTCTGCACACCATGACAGACACAGTCCGCTCTCCACCCCTGGACAGGCACAGTCAGCTCTCCACACCATGACAGACACAGTCCGCTCTCCACCCCTGGACAGGCACAGTAAGCTCCCCACACCATGACAGACACAGTCCGCTCTCCACTCCTGGACAGGCACAGTCAACCCTCCACATCTAGTCAGGCACAGTCAACTCTGCATTCCAGGTCAGGCACATTCAGCTCTGCGCTCCTGAACAGGCTCACTAAGCACTCCACCACTGGTCAGGGACAGTCAGCTCTCCACTCCTGGACAAGCACAATCATCTCCCCACCCCTGTACAGTAACAGTCAGGTCAACGGTCCTGGTCAGGCACAGTCAGCTCTGCACACCATGACAGACACAGTCAGCTCTCCACTCCTGGACAAGCACAGTCAGCTCTCCACTCCTGGCCAGGCATAGTCAGCTCTCCAGTTCTGGTAAGGCACAGTTAGGTCTCCACTCCTGGTCAGGCATAGTCAGCTCTCCAATCCTCGTCAGGCACTGTCAGCTCTCCACTCCTGGTCAAGGAGAGTCAGCTCTCCACTCCTGGTCAGGCACAGTCAGCTCTCCAGTGCAGGACAGGCACAGTCAGCTCTCCACTCCTGGTCAGGCAGAGTCAGCTCGCTAATCCTGGACAGACACAGTCAGCTCGCCAATCCTGGACAGGCACAGTCTGTTCTCCACTCCTGGTCAGGCACAGTCAGCAGTCCACTCCAGGACAGTCACTGTCAGCTCGCCAATCCTGGACAGACACAGTCAGCTCGCCTATCCTGGACAGACACAGTCAGTTCTCCACTCCTGGTCAGGCACAGTCTGCTCTCCACTCCAGTACAGACACATTCAGCCCTCCACCTCTGGTCAGGCACTGTCAGCTCTCAACTCTTGGTAAGGCACAGTCAGCTCTCCTTCCTGGTCAGGCATAGTCAGCTTTCCACTCCTGGTCATGCACAGTCAGCTCTCCACTCCTGGACAGACACAGTCAGTCTCCACTTCTGGTAAGGCACAGTCAGCTCTCCACTCCAGGTCAGGCACAGTCAGCTCTCCAGTCCTGGCCAGGCGCAGTCAGCTCTCCACTCCTGGACAGACACAGTCAGCTCTCCACTTCTGGTAAGGCACAGTCAGCTCTCCACTCCAGGACAGGCATAGTCAGCTCTCCAATCCTGGTCAGGCACAGTCAGCTCTCCACTCCTGGTCAGGCAGAGTCAGCTGTCCACTCCAGGACAGGCACAGTCGGCTCTCCACTCCTGGTAAGGCAGAGTCAGCTCTCCACTCCTGGTCAGGCACAGTCAGCTCTCCACTCCAGGACAGGCATAGTCAGCTCTCCACTCCTGGACAGGCACAGTCAGCTCTCGACCCCTGGTCAGGCACAGTCAGCTCTCCACACCATGAGAGACACAGTCCGCTCTCCACTTCTGGTAATGCACAGTCAGCTCTCCACTCCTAGTCAGGCACAGTCAGCTCTCCACTCCTGGACAGACACAGTCAGCTCTCCACTTCTGGTAAGGCACAGTCAGCTCTCCACTCCAGGACAGGCATAGTCAGCTCTCCAATCCTGGTCAGGCACAGTCAGCTCTCCACTCCTGGTCAGGCAGAGTCAGCTGTCCACTCCAGGACAGGCACAGTCAGCTCTCCACTCCTGGTAAGGCAGAGTCAGCTCTCCACTCCTGGTCAGGCACAGTCAGCTCTCCACTCCAGGACAGGCATAGTCAGCTCTCCACTCCTGGACAGGCACAGTCAGCTCTCGACCCCTGGTCAGGCACAGTCAGCTCTCCACACCATGAGAGTCACAGTCGGCTCTCCACTTCTGGTAATGCACAGTCAGCTCTCCACTCCTAGTCAGGCACAGTCAGCTCTCCACTCCTGGACAGGCACTGTCAGCTCTCCACTCCAGGTAAGGCAGAGTCAGCTCTCCACTTCTGGTCAGGCACAGTCAGCTCTCCACTCCTGGACAAGCAGAGTCAGCTCTCCACTCCTGGTAAGGCACAGTCAGCTCTCTGCACCATGACTGACACAGTCCGCTCTCCACCCCTGGACAGGCACAGTCAGCTCTCTACACCATGACAGACACAGTCAGCTCTCCACTCCAGGACAGGCACAGTCAGCTCTCCACTCCTGGTCAGGCAGAGTCAGCTGTCCACTCCAGGACAGGCACAGTCAGCTCTCCACTCCTGGTAAGGCAGAGTCATCTCTCCACTCCCGGTCAGGCACAATCAGTTGTCCACTCCAGGACAGGCATAGTCAGCTCTCCACTCCTGGACAGGCACAGTCAGCTCTCGACCCCTGGTCAGGCACAGTCAGCTCTCCGCTCCTGGACAGGCGCAATCAGCTCCCGACTCCTGTACAGTAACAGTCAGGTCAACGGTCCTGGTCAGGCACAGTCAGCTCTCCACACCATGACAGACACAGTCAGCACTCCACTCCTGGCCAAGCACAGTCAGCTCTCCACTCCTGGCCAAGCACAGTCAGCTGTCAACTCCTGGTAAGGCACAGTCAGCTCTCCACTCCTGGTCAGGCATAGTCCGCTCTCCACTCCTGGCCAGGCACAGTCAGCTCTCCACTCCTGGACAGACACAGTCAGCTCTCCACTTCTGGTAAGGCACAGTTAGGTCTCCACTCCAGGTAAGGCAGAGTCAGCTCTCCACTTCTGGTCAGGCACAGTAAGCTCTCCACTCCAGGACAGGCACAGTCAGCTCTCCACTCCTGGTCAGGCACAGTCAGCTCTCCTCTCCTGGACAGGCAGCGTCAGCTCTCCAGTCCTGGTCAGGCACATTCTTCTTTCCACTCCTGGTCGGGCACAGTCAGCTCTCCACTCCTGGACAAGAAGAGTCAGCTCTCCACTCCTGGTCAGGCACAGTCAGCTCTCCGCACCATGACAGACACAGTCCGCTCTCCACCATTGGACAGGCACAGTCAGCTCTCTACACCATGACAGACGCAGTCAGCTCTCCACTCCAGGACAGGCACAGTCAGCTCTCCACTCCTGGTCAGGCAGAGTCAGCTCTCCACTCCTGGTCAGGCACATTCAGCAGTCCACTCCTGGACGGGCACAGTCTGCTCTCCACTCCTGGTCAGGCACATTCAGCAGTCCACTCCAGGACAGGCACTGTCAGCTCGCCAATCCTGGACAGACACAGTCAGCTCGCCTATCCTGGACAGACACAGTCAGTTCTCCACTCCTGGTCAGGCACAGTCTGCTCTCCACTCCTGTACAGACACATTCAGCCCTCCACCTCTGGTCAGGCACAGTCAGCTCTCAGCTCTTGGTAAGGCACAGTCAGCACTCCAGTCCTGGTAAGGCACAGTCAGCTCTCCACTCCTGGTCAGGCACAGCCTGCTCGCCACTCCAGGTCAGATACAGTCAGCTCTTCACTCCTGGTAAGGCACAGTCAGCTCTCCTTCCTGGTCAGGCATAGTCAGCTCTCCACTCCTGGTCAGGCACAGTCAGCTCTCCAGTGCAGGACAGGCACAGTCAGCTCTCCACTCCTGGTCAGGCAGAGTCAGCTCGCTAATCCTGGACAGACACAGTCAGCTCGCCAATCCTGGACAGGCACAGTCTGTTCTCCACTCCTGGTCAGGCACAGTCAGCAGTCCACTCCAGGACAGTCACTGTCAGCTCGCCAATCCTGGACAGACACAGTCAGCTCGCCTATCCTGGACAGACACAGTCAGTTCTCCACTCCTGGTCAGGCACAGTCTGCTCTCCACTCCAGTACAGACACATTCAGCCCTCCACCTCTGGTCAGGCACTGTCAGCTCTCAACTCTTGGTAAGGCACAGTCAGCTCTCCTTCCTGGTCAGGCATAGTCAGCTTTCCACTCCTGGTCATGCACAGTCAGCTCTCCACTCCTGGACAGACACAGTCAGTCTCCACTTCTGGTAAGGCACAGTCAGCTCTCCACTCCAGGTCAGGCACAGTCAGCTCTCCAGTCCTGGCCAGGCGCAGTCAGCTCTCCACTCCTGGACAGACACAGTCAGCTCTCCACTTCTGGTAAGGCACAGTCAGCTCTCCACTCCAGGACAGGCATAGTCAGCTCTCCAATCCTGGTCAGGCACAGTCAGCTCTCCACTCCTGGTCAGGCAGAGTCAGCTGTCCACTCCAGGACAGGCACAGTCGGCTCTCCACTCCTGGTAAGGCAGAGTCAGCTCTCCACTCCTGGTCAGGCACAGTCAGCTCTCCACTCCAGGACAGGCATAGTCAGCTCTCCACTCCTGGACAGGCACAGTCAGCTCTCGACCCCTGGTCAGGCACAGTCAGCTCTCCACACCATGAGAGACACAGTCCGCTCTCCACTTCTGGTAATGCACAGTCAGCTCTCCACTCCTAGTCAGGCACAGTCAGCTCTCCACTCCTGGACAGACACAGTCAGCTCTCCACTTCTGGTAAGGCACAGTCAGCTCTCCACTCCAGGACAGGCATAGTCAGCTCTCCAATCCTGGTCAGGCACAGTCAGCTCTCCACTCCTGGTCAGGCAGAGTCAGCTGTCCACTCCAGGACAGGCACAGTCAGCTCTCCACTCCTGGTAAGGCAGAGTCAGCTCTCCACTCCTGGTCAGGCACAGTCAGCTCTCCACTCCAGGACAGGCATAGTCAGCTCTCCACTCCTGGACAGGCACAGTCAGCTCTCGACCCCTGGTCAGGCACAGTCAGCTCTCCACACCATGAGAGACACAGTCGGCTCTCCACTTCTGGTAATGCACAGTCAGCTCTCCACTCCTAGTCAGGCACAGTCAGCTCTCCACTCCTGGACAGGCACTGTCAGCTCTCCACTCCAGGTAAGGCAGAGTCAGCTCTCCACTTCTGGTCAGGCACAGTCAGCTCTCCACTCCTGGACAAGCAGAGTCAGCTCTCCACTCCTGGTAAGGCACAGTCAGCTCTCTGCACCATGACTGACACAGTCCGCTCTCCACCCCTGGACAGGCACAGTCAGCTCTCTACACCATGACAGACACAGTCAGCTCTCCACTCCAGGACAGGCACAGTCAGCTCTCCACTCCTGGTCAGGCAGAGTCAGCTGTCCACTCCAGGACAGGCACAGTCAGCTCTCCACTCCTGGTAAGGCAGAGTCATCTCTCCACTCCCGGTCAGGCACAATCAGTTGTCCACTCCAGGACAGGCATAGTCAGCTCTCCACTCCTGGACAGGCACAGTCAGCTCTCGACCCCTGGTCAGGCACAGTCAGCTCTCCGCTCCTGGACAGGCGCAATCAGCTCCCGACTCCTGTACAGTAACAGTCAGGTCAACGGTCCTGGTCAGGCACAGTCAGCTCTCCACACCATGACAGACACAGTCAGCACTCCACTCCTGGCCAAGCACAGTCAGCTCTCCACTCCTGGCCAAGCACAGTCAGCTGTCAACTCCTGGTAAGGCACAGTCAGCTCTCCACTCCTGGTCAGGCATAGTCCGCTCTCCACTCCTGGCCAGGCACAGTCAGCTCTCCACTCCTGGACAGACACAGTCAGCTCTCCACTTCTGGTAAGGCACAGTTAGGTCTCCACTCCAGGTAAGGCAGAGTCAGCTCTCCACTTCTGGTCAGGCACAGTAAGCTCTCCACTCCAGGACAGGCACAGTCAGCTCTCCACTCCTGGTCAGGCACAGTCAGCTCTCCTCTCCTGGACAGGCAGCGTCAGCTCTCCAGTCCTGGTCAGGCACATTCTTCTTTCCACTCCTGGTCGGGCACAGTCAGCTCTCCACTCCTGGACAAGAAGAGTCAGCTCTCCACTCCTGGTCAGGCACAGTCAGCTCTCCGCACCATGACAGACACAGTCCGCTCTCCACCATTGGACAGGCACAGTCAGCTCTCTACACCATGACAGACGCAGTCAGCTCTCCACTCCAGGACAGGCACAGTCAGCTCTCCACTCCTGGTCAGGCAGAGTCAGCTCTCCACTCCTGGTCAGGCACATTCAGCAGTCCACTCCTGGACGGGCACAGTCTGCTCTCCACTCCTGGTCAGGCACATTCAGCAGTCCACTCCAGGACAGGCACTGTCAGCTCGCCAATCCTGGACAGACACAGTCAGCTCGCCTATCCTGGACAGACACAGTCAGTTCTCCACTCCTGGTCAGGCACAGTCTGCTCTCCACTCCTGTACAGACACATTCAGCCCTCCACCTCTGGTCAGGCACAGTCAGCTCTCAGCTCTTGGTAAGGCACAGTCAGCACTCCAGTCCTGGTAAGGCACAGTCAGCTCTCCACTCCTGGTCAGGCACAGCCTGCTCGCCACTCCAGGTCAGATACAGTCAGCTCTTCACTCCTGGTAAGGCACAGTCAGCTCTCCTTCCTGGTCAGGCATAGTCAGCTCTCCACTCCTGGTCAGGCACAGTCAGCTCTCCACTCCTGGACAGACACAATCAGTCTCCACTTCTGGTAAGGCACAGTCAGCTCTCCACTATTGGTCAGGCATAGTCAGCTCTCCACTCCTGGTCAGGCACAGTTTGCTCTCCACTCCTGGTCAGGCACAGTCAGCTCTCCACTCCAGGACTGGCACAGTCAGCTCTCCACTCCTGGTCAGGCAGAGTCAGCTCTCCACTCCTGGTCAGGCACAGTCTGCTTTCCACTTCTGGTCAGGTACAGTCAGCTCTCCACTCCTGGACAGGCACAGTCAGCTCTCCACTCCTGGTCAGGCACTGTCAGCTCTGCACACCATGACAGACACAGTCCGCTCTCCACCCCTGGACAGGCACAGTCAGCTCTCCACACCATGACATACACAGTCCGCTCTCCACCCCTGGACAGGCACAGTAAGCTCCCCACACCATGACAGACACAGTCCGCTCTCCACTCCTGGACAGGCACAGTCAACCCTCCACATCTAGTCAGGCACAGTCAACTCTGCATTCCAGGTCAGGCACATTCAGCTCTGCGCTCCTGAACAGGCTCACTAAGCACTCCACCACTGGTCAGGGACAGTCAGCTCTCCACTCCTGGACAAGCACAATCAGCTCCCCACTCCTGTACAGTAATAGTCAGGTCAATGGTCCTGGTCAGGCACAGTCAGCTCTGCACACCATGACAGACACAGTCAGCTCTCCACTCCTGGACAAGCACAGTCAGCTGTCCACTCCTGGCCAGGCACAGTTCGCTCTCCACTCCTGGACAGACACAGTCAGCTCTCCAGTTCTGGTAAGGCACAGTTAGGTCTCCACTCCTGGTCAGGCATAGTCAGCTCTCCAATCCTCGTCAGGCACAGTCAGCTGTCCACTCCTGGTCAAGGACAGTCTGCTCTCCACTCCTGGTCAGGCACAGTCAGCTCTCCAGTGCAGGACAGGCACAGTCAGCTCTCCACTCCTGGTCAGGCAGAGTCAGCTCGCCAATCCTGGACAGACACAGTCAGCTCGCCAATCCTGGACAGGCACAGTCTGCTCTCCACTCCTGGTCAGGCACAGTCAGCAGTCCACTCCAGGACAGTCACTGTCAGCTCGCCAATCCTGGACAGACACAGTCAGCTCGCCTATCCTGGACAGACACAGTCAGTTCTCCACTCCTGGTCAGGCACAGTCTGCTCCCCACTCCGGTACAGACACATTCAGCCCTCCACCTCTGGTCAGGCACTGTCAGCTCTCAACTCTTGGTAAGGCACAGTCAGCTCTCCAGTTTTGGTAAGGCATAGTCAGCTCTCCACTCCTGGTCATGCACAGTCTGCTCGCCACTCCAGGACAGACACAGTCAGCTCTCCGCTCCTGGTAAGGCACAGTCAGCTCTCCTTCCTGGTCAGGCATAGTCAGCTCTCCACTCCTGGTCAGGCACAGTCAGCTCTCCACTCCTGGACAGACACAGTCAGTCTCCACTTCTGGTAAGGCACAGTCAGCTCTCCACTCCAGGTCAGGCACAGTCAGCTCTCCAGTCCTGGCCAGGCACAGTCAGCTCTCCACTCCTGGACAGACACAGTCAGCTCTCCAGTTCTGGTAAGGCACAGTCAGCTCTCCACTCCAGGACAGGCATAGTCAGCTCTCCAATCCTGGTAAGGCAGAGTCAGCTCTCCACTCCTGGTCATGCACAGTCAGCTCTCCACTTCTGGTAATGCACAGTGAGCTGTCCACTCCAGGACAGGCATAGTCAGCTCTCCACTCCTGGTCAGGCACAGTCAGCTCTCCACTCCTGGTCAGGCACAGTCAGCTCTCCACTCCTGGACAGGCACAGTCAGCTCTCCACTCCAGATAAGGCAGAGTCAGCTCTCCACTTCTTGTCAGGCATTGTCAGCTCTCCACTCCAGGACAGGCACAGTCAGCTCTCCACTCCTGGTCAGGCAGAGTCAGCTCTCCACTCCTGGTCAGGCACAGTCAGCTCTCCACTCCTGGACAGGCACTGTCAGCTCTCCACTCCAGGTAAGGCACAGTAAGCTCTCCACTCCTGGTCAGGCAGCGTCAGCTCTCCACTCCTGGTCAGCCACATTCTTCTTTCCACTCCTGGTCAGGCACAGTCAGCTCTCCACTCCTGGTCAGGCAGAGTCAGCTCTCCACTCCTGGTCAGGCATAGTCAGCTCTCCGCACCATGACAGACACAGTCTGCTCTCCACCCCTGGACAGGCACAGTCAGCTCTCTACACCATGACAGACACAGTCAGCTCTCCACTCCAGGACAGGCACAGTCAGCTCTCCACTCCTGGTCAGGCAGAGTCAGCTCTCCAATCCTGGTCAGGCACATTTTCTTTCCACTCCTCGTCAGGCACAGTCAGCTCTCCACTCCTGGTCAGGCACAGTCAGCTCTCCACTCCTGGTCAGGCACAGTCAGCAGTCCACTCCTGGACAGGCACAGTCAGCTCTCCACTCCTGGTCAGGCAGAGTCAGCTCTCCACTCCTGGTCAGGCACAGTCTTCTTTCCACTCCTGGTCAGGTACAGTCAGCTCTCCACTCCTGGTCAGGCACAGTCAGCTCTCCACACCATGACAGACACAGTCCGCTCTCCACCCCTGGACAGGCACAGTCAGATCTCCACACCATGACAGACACAGTCAGCTCTCCACTTGTGGACAGGCACAGTCAGCTCTCCACACTATGACAGACATAGTGCGCTCTCCACCCCTGGACAGGCACAGTCAGCTCTCCACACCATGACAGACACAGTCAGCTCTCCTCTCCTGGACAGGCACAGTCAGCTCTCCACTCCTGGTCAGGCACAGTGAGCTCTCCACTCTTGGTCAGACACAGTCAGCTCTTCACTCCTGTACGGACACAGTCAACCCTCCACATTCTGGTCAGGCACAGTCAGCTCTGCATTCCTGGACAGGCACATTCCAATCTGCACTCCTGAACAGGCTCACTTAGCACTCCACCCCTGGTCAGGGACAGTCAGCTCTCCGCTCCTGGACAGGCGCAATCAGCTCCCGACTCCTGTACAGTAACAGTCAGGTCAACGGTCCTGGTCAGGCACAGTCAGCTCTCCACACCATGACAGACACAGTCAGCACTCCACTCCTGGCCAAGCACAGTCAGCTCTCCACTCCTGGCCAAGCACAGTCAGCTGTCAACTCCTGGTAAGGCACAGTCAGCTCTCCACTCCTGGTCAGGCATAGTCAGCTCTCCACTCCTGGCCAGGCACAGTCAGCTCTCCACTCCTGGACAGACACAGTCAGCTCTCCACTTCTGGTAAGGCACAGTTAGGTCTCCACTCCTGGTCAGGCATAGTCAGCTCTCCAATCTTGGTCAGGCATAGTCAGCTCTCCACTCCTGGTCAGGGAGAGTCAGCTCTCCACAGCCGGACAGGCACAGTCAGCTCTCCACTCCTGGTCGGGCACAGTCTGCTCTCCACTCCTGGTCAGGCACAGTCAGCAGTCCACTCCAGGACAGGCACTGTCAGCTCGCCAATCCTGGACAGACACAGTCAGCTCGCCTATCCTGGACAGACACAGTCAGTTCTCCACTCCTGGTCAGGCACAGTCTGCTCTCCACTCCTGTACAGACACATTCAGCCCTCCACCTCTGGTCAGGCACAGTCAGCTCTCAACTCTTGGTAAGGCACAGTCAGCACTCCAGTCCTGGTAAGGCACAGTCAGCTCTCCACTCCTGGTCAGGCACAGCCTGCTCGCCACTCCAGGACAGATACAGTCAGCTCTCCACTCCTGGTAAGGCACAGTCAGCTCTCCTTCCTGGTCAGGCACAGTCAGCTCTCCGCTCCTGGACAGACACAATCAGTCTCCACTTCTGGTAAGGCACAGTCAGCTCTCCACTACTGGTCAGGCATAGTCAGCTCTCCACTCCTGGTCTGGCACAGTTTGCTCTCCACTCCTGGTCAGGCACAGTCAGCTCTCCACTCCAGGACTGGCACAGTCAGCTCTCCACTCCTGGTCAGGCAGAGTCAGCTCTCCACTCCTGGTCAGGCACAGTCTGCTTTCCACTTCTGGTCAGGTACAGTCAGCTCTCCACTCCTGGACAGGCACAGTCAGCTCTCCACTCCTGGTCAGGCACAGTCAGCTCTCCACTCCTGGTCAGGCACAGTCAGCTCTCCACTCCTGGTCAGGCACTGTCAGCTCTGCACACCATGACAGACACAGTCCGCTCTCCACCCCTGGACAGGCACAGTCAGCTCTCCACACCATGACAGACTCAGTCAGCTCTCCACCCCTGGACAGGCACAGTAAGCTCCCCACACCATGACAGACACAGTCCGCTCTCCACTCCTGGACAGGCACAGTCAACCCTCCACATCTAGTCAGACACAGTCAACTCTGCATTCCAGGTCAGGCACATTCAGCTCTGCGCTCCTGAACAGGCTCACTAAGCACTCCACCACTGGTCAGGGACAGTCAGCTCTCCACTCCTGGGCAGGGACAATCAGCTCCCCACTCCTGTACAGTAACAGTCAGGTCAACGGTCCTGGTCAGGCACAGTCAGCTCTGCACACCATGACAGACACAGTCAGCTCTCCACTCCTGGACAAGCACAGTCAGCTGTCCACTCCTGGCCAGGCACAGTTCGCTCTCCACTCCTGGACAGACACAGTCAGCTCTCCAGTTCTGGTAAGGCACAGTTAGGTCTCCACTCCTGGTCAGGCATAGTCAGCTCTCCAATCCTCGTCAGGCACAGTCAGCTGTCCACTCCTGGTCAAGGACAGTCTGCTCTCCACTCCTGGTCAGGCACAGTCAGCTCTCCAGTGCAGGACAGGCACAGTCAGCTCTCCACTCCTGGTCAGGCAGAGTCAGCTCGCCAATCCTGGACAGACACAGTCAGCTCGCCAATCCTGGACAGGCACAGTCTGCTCTCCACTCCTGGTCAGGCACAGTCAGCAGTCCACTCCAGGACAGTCACTGTCAGCTCGCCAATCCTGGACAGACACAGTCAGCTCGCCTATCCTGGACAGACACAGTCAGTTCTCCACTCCTGGTCAGGCACAGTCTGCTCTCCACTCCGGTACAGACACATTCAGCCCTCCACCTCTGGTCAGGCACTGTCAGCTCTCAACTCTTGGTAAGGCACAGTCAGCTCTCCAGTTTTGGTAAGGCATAGTCAGCTCTCCACTCCTGGTCATGCACAGTCTGCTCGCCACTCCAGGACAGACACAGTCAGCTCTCCGCTCCTGGTAAGGCACAGTCAGCTCTCCTTCCTGGTCAGGCATAGTCAGCTCTCCACTCCTGGTCAGGCACAGTCAGCTCTCCACTCCTGGACAGACACAGTCAGTCTCCACTTCTGGTAAGGCACAGTCAGCTCTCCACTCCAGGTCAGGCACAGTCAGCTCTCCAGTCCTGGCCAGGCACAGTCAGCTCTCCACTCCTGGACAGACACAGTCAGCTCTCCAGTTCTGGTAAGGCACAGTCAGCTCTCCACTCCAGGACAGGCATAGTCAGCTCTCCAATCCTGGTCAGGCACAGTCAGCTCTCCACTCCTGGTCAGGCAGAGTCAGGTGTCCACTCCAGGACAGGCACAGTCAGCTCTCCACTCCTGGTAAGGCAGAGTCAGCTCTCCACTCCTGGTCATGCACAGTCAGCTCTCCACTTCTGGTAATGCACAGTGAGCTGTCCACTCCAGGACAGGCATAGTCAGCTCTCCACTCCTGGTCAGGCACAGTCAGCTCTCCACTCCTGGTCAGGCACAGTCAGCTCTCCACTCCTGGACAGGCACAGTCAGCTCTCCACTCCAGATAAGGCAGAGTCAGCTCTCCACTTCTTGTCAGGCATTGTCAGCTCTCCACTCCAGGACAGGCACAGTCAGCTCTCCACTCCTGGTCAGGCAGAGTCAGCTCTCCACTCCTGGTCAGGCACAGTCAGCTCTCCACTCCTGGACAGGCACTGTCAGCTCTCCACTCCAGGTAAGGCACAGTAAGCTCTCCACTCCTGGTCAGGCAGCGTCAGCTCTCCACTCCTGGTCAGCCACATTCTTCTTTCCACTCCTGGTCAGGCACAGTCAGCTCTCCACTCCTGGTCAGGCAGAGTCAGCTCTCCACTCCTGGTCAGGCACAGTCAGCTCTCCGCACCATGACAGACACAGTCTGCTCTCCACCCCTGGACAGGCACAGTCAGCTCTCTACACCATGACAGACACAGTCAGCTCTCCACTCCAGGACAGGCACAGTCAGCTCTCCACTCCTGGTCAGGCAGAGTCAGCTCTCCAATCCTGGTCAGGCACATTTTCTTTCCACTCCTCGTCAGGCACAGTCAGCTCTCCACTCCTGGTCAGGCACAGTCAGCTCTCCACTCCTGGTCAGGCACAGTCAGCAGTCCACTCCTGGACAGGCACAGTCAGCTCTCCACTCCTGGTCAGGCAGAGTCAGCTCTCCACTCCTGGTCAGGCACAGTCTTCTTTCCACTCCTGGTCAGGTACAGTCAGCTCTCCACTCCTGGTCAGGCACAGTCAGCTCTCCACACCATGACAGACACAGTCCGCTCTCCACCCCTGGACAGGCACAGTCAGATCTCCACACCGTGACAGACACAGTCAGCTCTCCACTTGTGGACAGGCACAGTCAGCTCTCCACACTATGACAGACATAGTGCGCTCTCCACCCCTGGACAGGCACAGTCAGCTCTCCACACCATGACAGACACAGTCAGCTCTCCTCTCCTAGACAGGCACAGTCAGCTCTCCACTCCTGGTCAGGCACAGTGAGCTCTCCACTCTTGGTCAGACACAGTCAGCTCTTCACTCCTGTACGGACACAGTCAACCCTCCACATTCTGGTCAGGCACAGTCAGCTCTGCATTCCTGGACAGGCACATTCCAATCTGCACTCCTGAACAGGCTCACTTAGCACTCCACCCCTGGTCAGGGACAGTCAGCTCTCCGCTCCTGGACAGGCGCAATCAGCTCCCGACTCCTGTACAGTAACAGTCAGGTCAACGGTCCTGGTCAGGCACAGTCAGCTCTCCACACCATGACAGACACAGTCAGCACTCCACTCCTGGCCAAGCACAGTCAGCTCTCCACTCCTGGCCAAGCACAGTCAGCTGTCAACTCCTGGTAAGGCACAGTCAGCTCTCCACTCCTGGTCAGGCATAGTCAGCTCTCCACTCCTGGCCAGGCACAGTCAGCTCTCCACTCCTGGACAGACACAGTCAGCTCTCCACTTCTGGTAAGGCACAGTTAGGTCTCCACTCCTGGTCAGGCATAGTCAGCTCTCCAATCTTGGTCAGGCATAGTCAGCTCTCCACTCCTGGTCAGGGAGAGTCAGCTCTCCACAGCCGGACAGGCACAGTCAGCTCTCCACTCCTGGTCGGGCACAGTCTGCTCTCCACTCCTGGTCAGGCACAGTCAGCAGTCCACTCCAGGACAGGCACTGTCAGCTCGCCAATCCTGGACAGACACAGTCAGCTCGCCTATCCTGGACAGACACAGTCAGTTCTCCACTCCTGGTCAGGCACAGTCTGCTCTCCACTCCTGTACAGACACATTCAGCCCTCCACCTCTGGTCAGGCACAGTCAGCTCTCAACTCTTGGTAAGGCACAGTCAGCACTCCAGTCCTGGTAAGGCACAGTCAGCTCTCCACTCCTGGTCAGGCACAGCCTGCTCGCCACTCCAGGACAGATACAGTCAGCTCTCCACTCCTGGTAAGGCACAGTCAGCTCTCCTTCCTGGTCAGGCACAGTCAGCTCTCCGCTCCTGGACAGACACAATCAGTCTCCACTTCTGGTAAGGCACAGTCAGCTCTCCACTACTGGTCAGGCATAGTCAGCTCTCCACTCCTGGTCTGGCACAGTTTGCTCTCCACTCCTGGTCAGGCACAGTCAGCTCTCCACTCCAGGACTGGCACAGTCAGCTCTCCACTCCTGGTCAGGCAGAGTCAGCTCTCCACTCCTGGTCAGGCACAGTCTGCTTTCCACTTCTGGTCAGGTACAGTCAGCTCTCCACTCCTGGACAGGCACAGTCAGCTCTCCACTCCTGGTCAGGCACAGTCAGCTCTCCACTCCTGGTCAGGCACAGTCAGCTCTCCACTCCTGGTCAGGCACTGTCAGCTCTGCACACCATGACAGACACAGTCCGCTCTCCACCCCTGGACAGGCACAGTCAGCTCTCCACACCATGACAGACTCAGTCAGCTCTCCACCCCTGGACAGGCACAGTAAGCTCCCCACACCATGACAGACACAGTCCGCTCTCCACTCCTGGACAGGCACAGTCAACCCTCCACATCTAGTCAGACACAGTCAACTCTGCATTCCAGGTCAGGCACATTCAGCTCTGCGCTCCTGAACAGGCTCACTAAGCACTCCACCACTGGTCAGGGACAGTCAGCTCTCCACTCCTGGGCAGGGACAATCAGCTCCCCACTCCTGTACAGTAACAGTCAGGTCAACGGTCCTGGTCAGGCACAGTCAGCTCTGCACACCATGACAGACACAGTCAGCTCTCCACTCCTGGACAAGCACAGTCAGCTGTCCACTCCTGGCCAGGCACAGTTCGCTCTCCACTCCTGGACAGACACAGTCAGCTCTCCAGTTCTGGTAAGGCACAGTTAGGTCTCCACTCCTGGTCAGGCATAGTCAGCTCTCCAATCCTCGTCAGGCACAGTCAGCTGTCCACTCCTGGTCAAGGACAGTCTGCTCTCCACTCCTGGTCAGGCACAGTCAGCTCTCCAGTGCAGGACAGGCACAGTCAGCTCTCCACTCCTGGTCAGGCAGAGTCAGCTCGCCAATCCTGGACAGACACAGTCAGCTCGCCAATCCTGGACAGGCACAGTCTGCTCTCCACTCCTGGTCAGGCACAGTCAGCAGTCCACTCCAGGACAGTCACTGTCAGCTCGCCAATCCTGGACAGACACAGTCAGCTCGCCTATCCTGGACAGACACAGTCAGTTCTCCACTCCTGGTCAGGCACAGTCTGCTCTCCACTCCGGTACAGACACATTCAGCCCTCCACCTCTGGTCAGGCACTGTCAGCTCTCAACTCTTGGTAAGGCACAGTCAGCTCTCCAGTTTTGGTAAGGCATAGTCAGCTCTCCACTCCTGGTCATGCACAGTCTGCTCGCCACTCCAGGACAGACACAGTCAGCTCTCCGCTCCTGGTAAGGCACAGTCAGCTCTCCTTCCTGGTCAGGCATAGTCAGCTCTCCACTCCTGGTCAGGCACAGTCAGCTCTCCACTCCTGGACAGACACAGTCAGTCTCCACTTCTGGTAAGGCACAGTCAGCTCTCCACTCCAGGTCAGGCACAGTCAGCTCTCCAGTCCTGGCCAGGCACAGTCAGCTCTCCACTCCTGGACAGACACAGTCAGCTCTCCAGTTCTGGTAAGGCACAGTCAGCTCTCCACTCCAGGACAGGCATAGTCAGCTCTCCAATCCTGGTCAGGCACAGTCAGCTCTCCACTCCTGGTCAGGCAGAGTCAGGTGTCCACTCCAGGACAGGCACAGTCAGCTCTCCACTCCTGGTAAGGCAGAGTCAGCTCTCCACTCCTGGTCATGCACAGTCAGCTCTCCACTTCTGGTAATGCACAGTGAGCTGTCCACTCCAGGACAGGCATAGTCAGCTCTCCACTCCTGGTCAGGCACAGTCAGCTCTCCACTCCTGGTCAGGCACAGTCAGCTCTCCACTCCTGGACAGGCACAGTCAGCTCTCCACTCCAGATAAGGCAGAGTCAGCTCTCCACTTCTTGTCAGGCATTGTCAGCTCTCCACTCCAGGACAGGCACAGTCAGCTCTCCACTCCTGGTCAGGCAGAGTCAGCTCTCCACTCCTGGTCAGGCACAGTCAGCTCTCCACTCCTGGACAGGCACTGTCAGCTCTCCACTCCAGGTAAGGCACAGTAAGCTCTCCACTCCTGGTCAGGCAGCGTCAGCTCTCCACTCCTGGTCAGCCACATTCTTCTTTCCACTCCTGGTCAGGCACAGTCAGCTCTCCACTCCTGGTCAGGCAGAGTCAGCTCTCCACTCCTGGTCAGGCACAGTCAGCTCTCCGCACCATGACAGACACAGTCTGCTCTCCACCCCTGGACAGGCACAGTCAGCTCTCTACACCATGACAGACACAGTCAGCTCTCCACTCCAGGACAGGCACAGTCAGCTCTCCACTCCTGGTCAGGCAGAGTCAGCTCTCCAATCCTGGTCAGGCACATTTTCTTTCCACTCCTCGTCAGGCACAGTCAGCTCTCCACTCCTGGTCAGGCACAGTCAGCTCTCCACTCCTGGTCAGGCACAGTCAGCAGTCCACTCCTGGACAGGCACAGTCAGCTCTCCACTCCTGGTCAGGCAGAGTCAGCTCTCCACTCCTGGTCAGGCACAGTCTTCTTTCCACTCCTGGTCAGGTACAGTCAGCTCTCCACTCCTGGTCAGGCACAGTCAGCTCTCCACACCATGACAGACACAGTCCGCTCTCCACCCCTGGACAGGCACAGTCAGATCTCCACACCATGACAGACACAGTCAGCTCTCCACTTGTGGACAGGCACAGTCAGCTCTCCACACTATGACAGACATAGTGCGCTCTCCACCCCTGGACAGGCACAGTCAGCTCTCCACACCATGACAGACAGAGTCAGCTCTCCTCTCCTGGACAGGCACAGTCAGCTCTCCACTCCTGGTCAGGCACAGTGAGCTCTCCACTCTTGGTCAGACACAGTCAGCTCTTCACTCCTGTACGGACACAGTCAACCCTCCACATTCTGGTCAGGCACAGTCAGCTCTGCATTCCTGGACAGGCACATTCCAATCTGCACTCCTGAACAGGCTCACTTAGCACTCCACCCCTGGTCAGGGACAGTCAGCTCTCCGCTCCTGGACAGGCGCAATCAGCTCCCGACTCCTGTACAGTAACAGTCAGGTCAACGGTCCTGGTCAGGCACAGTCAGCTCTCCACACCATGACAGACACAGTCAGCACTCCACTCCTGGCCAAGCACAGTCAGCTCTCCACTCCTGGCCAAGCACAGTCAGCTGTCAACTCCTGGTAAGGCACAGTCAGCTCTCCACTCCTGGTCAGGCATAGTCAGCTCTCCACTCCTGGCCAGGCACAGTCAGCTCTCCACTCCTGGACAGACACAGTCAGCTCTCCACTTCTGGTAAGGCACAGTTAGGTCTCCACTCCTGGTCAGGCATAGTCAGCTCTCCAATCTTGGTCAGGCATAGTCAGCTCTCCACTCCTGGTCAGGGAGAGTCAGCTCTCCACAGCCGGACAGGCACAGTCAGCTCTCCACTCCTGGTCGGGCACAGTCTGCTCTCCACTCCTGGTCAGGCACAGTCAGCAGTCCACTCCAGGACAGGCACTGTCAGCTCGCCAATCCTGGACAGACACAGTCAGCTCGCCTATCCTGGACAGACACAGTCAGTTCTCCACTCCTGGTCAGGCACAGTCTGCTCTCCACTCCTGTACAGACACATTCAGCCCTCCACCTCTGGTCAGGCACAGTCAGCTCTCAACTCTTGGTAAGGCACAGTCAGCACTCCAGTCCTGGTAAGGCACAGTCAGCTCTCCACTCCTGGTCAGGCACAGCCTGCTCGCCACTCCAGGACAGATACAGTCAGCTCTCCACTCCTGGTAAGGCACAGTCAGCTCTCCTTCCTGGTCAGGCACAGTCAGCTCTCCACTCCTGGTCAGGCACAGTCTTCTTTCCACTCCTGGTCAGGTACAGTCAGCTCTCCACTCCTGGTCAGGCACAGTCAGCTCTCCACACCATGACAGACACAGTCCGCTCTCCACCCCTGGACAGGCACAGTCAGATCTCCACACCATGACAGACACAGTCAGCTCTCCACTTGTGGACAGGCACAGTCAGCTCTCCACACTATGACAGACATAGTGCGCTCTCCACCCCTGGACAGGCACAGTCAGCTCTCCACACCATGACAGACACAGTCAGCTCTCCTCTCCTGGACAGGCACAGTCAGCTCTCCACTCCTGGTCAGGCACAGTGAGCTCTCCACTCTTGGTCAGACACAGTCAGCTCTTCACTCCTGTACGGACACAGTCAACCCTCCACATTCTGGTCAGGCACAGTCAGCTCTGCATTCCTGGACAGGCACATTCCAATCTGCACTCCTGAACAGGCTCACTTAGCACTCCACCCCTGGTCAGGGACAGTCAGCTCTCCGCTCCTGGACAGGCGCAATCAGCTCCCGACTCCTGTACAGTAACAGTCAGGTCAACGGTCCTGGTCAGGCACAGTCAGCTCTCCACACCATGACAGACACAGTCAGCACTCCACTCCTGGCCAAGCACAGTCAGCTCTCCACTCCTGGCCAAGCACAGTCAGCTGTCAACTCCTGGTAAGGCACAGTCAGCTCTCCACTCCTGGTCAGGCATAGTCAGCTCTCCACTCCTGGCCAGGCACAGTCAGCTCTCCACTCCTGGACAGACACAGTCAGCTCTCCACTTCTGGTAAGGCACAGTTAGGTCTCCACTCCTGGTCAGGCATAGTCAGCTCTCCAATCTTGGTCAGGCATAGTCAGCTCTCCACTCCTGGTCAGGGAGAGTCAGCTCTCCACAGCCGGACAGGCACAGTCAGCTCTCCACTCCTGGTCGGGCACAGTCTGCTCTCCACTCCTGGTCAGGCACAGTCAGCAGTCCACTCCAGGACAGGCACTGTCAGCTCGCCAATCCTGGACAGACACAGTCAGCTCGCCTATCCTGGACAGACACAGTCAGTTCTCCACTCCTGGTCAGGCACAGTCTGCTCTCCACTCCTGTACAGACACATTCAGCCCTCCACCTCTGGTCAGGCACAGTCAGCTCTCAACTCTTGGTAAGGCACAGTCAGCACTCCAGTCCTGGTAAGGCACAGTCAGCTCTCCACTCCTGGTCAGGCACAGCCTGCTCGCCACTCCAGGACAGATACAGTCAGCTCTCCACTCCTGGTAAGGCACAGTCAGCTCTCCTTCCTGGTCAGGCACAGTCAGCTCTCCGCTCCTGGACAGACACAATCAGTCTCCACTTCTGGTAAGGCACAGTCAGCTCTCCACTACTGGTCAGGCATAGTCAGCTCTCCACTCCTGGTCTGGCACAGTTTGCTCTCCACTCCTGGTCAGGCACAGTCAGCTCTCCACTCCAGGACTGGCACAGTCAGCTCTCCACTCCTGGTCAGGCAGAGTCAGCTCTCCACTCCTGGTCAGGCACAGTCTGCTTTCCACTTCTGGTCAGGTACAGTCAGCTCTCCACTCCTGGACAGGCACAGTCAGCTCTCCACTCCTGGTCAGGCACAGTCAGCTCTCCACTCCTGGTCAGGCACAGTCAGCTCTCCACTCCTGGTCAGGCACTGTCAGCTCTGCACACCATGACAGACACAGTCCGCTCTCCACCCCTGGACAGGCACAGTCAGCTCTCCACACCATGACAGACTCAGTCAGCTCTCCACCCCTGGACAGGCACAGTAAGCTCCCCACACCATGACAGACACAGTCCGCTCTCCACTCCTGGACAGGCACAGTCAACCCTCCACATCTAGTCAGACACAGTCAACTCTGCATTCCAGGTCAGGCACATTCAGCTCTGCGCTCCTGAACAGGCTCACTAAGCACTCCACCACTGGTCAGGGACAGTCAGCTCTCCACTCCTGGACAAGCACAATCAGCTCCCCACTCCTGTACAGTAACAGTCAGGTCAACGGTCCTGGTCAGGCACAGTCAGCTCTGCACACCATGACAGACACAGTCAGCTCTCCACTCCTGGACAAGCACAGTCAGCTCTCCACTCCTGGCCAGGCACAGTTCGCTATCCACTCCTGGACAGGCACAGTCAGCTCTCTACACCATGACAGACACAGTCAGCTCTCCACTCCAGGACAGGCACAGTCAGCTCTCCACTCCTGGTCAGGCAGAGTCAGCTCTCCAATCCTGGCCAGGCACATTTTCTTTCCACTCCTGGTCAGGCACAGTCAGCTCTCCACTCCTGGTCAGGCACAATCAGCTCTCCACTCCTGGTCAGGCACAGTCAGCAGTCCACTCCTGGACAGGCACAGTCAGCTCTCCACTCCTGGACAAGCACAGTTCGCTCTCCACTCCTGGACAGACACAGTCAGCTCTCCAGTTCTGGTAAGGCACAGTTAGGTCTCCACTCCTGGTCAGGCATAGTCAGCTCTCCAATCCTCGTCAGGCACAGTCAGATCTCCACACCATGACAGACACAGTCAGCTCTCTTCTCCTGGACAGGCACAGTCAGCTCTCCACTCCTGGTCAGGCAGAGTCAGCTCTCCAATCTTGGTCAGGCTTAGTCAGCTCTCCACTCCTGGTCAGAGAGAGTCAGCTCTCCACAGCCGGACAGGCACAGTCAGCTCTCCACTCCTGGTCGGGCACAGTCTGCTCTCCACTCCTGGTCAGGCACAGTCAGCAGTCCACTCCAGGACAGGCACTGTCAGCTCGCCAATCCTGGACAGACACAGTCAGCTCGCCTATCCTGGACAGACACAGTCAGTTCTCCACTCCTGGTCAGGCACAGTCTGCTCTCCACTCCTGTACAGACACATTCAGCCCTCCACCTCTGGTCAGGCACAGTCAGCTCTCAACTCTTGGTAAGGCACAGTCAGCACTCCAGTCCTGGTAAGGTACAGTCAGCTCTCCACTCCTGGTCAGGCACAGCCTGCTCGCCACTCCAGGACAGATACAGTCAGCTCTCCACTCCTGGTAAGGCACAGTCAGCTCTCCTTCCTGGTCAGGCACAGTCAGCTCTCCGCTCCTGGACAGACACAATCAGTCTCCACTTCTGGTAAGGCACAGTCAGCTCTCCACTACTGGTCAGGCATAGTCAGCTCTCCACTCCTGGTCTGGCACAGTTTGCTCTCCACTCCTGGTCAGGCACAGTTAGCTCTCCACTCCAGGACTGGCACAGTCAGCTCTCCACTCCTGGTCAGGCAGAGTCAGCTCTCCACTCCTGGTCAGGCACAGTCTGCTTTCCACTTCTGGTCAGGTACAGTCAGCTCTCCACTCCTGGACAGGCACAGTCAGCTCTCCACTCCTGGTCAGGCACAGTCAGCTCTCCACTCCTGGTCAGGCACAGTCAGCTCTCCACTCCTGGTCAGGCACTGTCAGCTCTGCACACCATGACAGACACAGTCCGCTCTCCACCCCTGGACAGGCACAGTCAGCTCTCCACACCATGACAGACTCAGTCCGCTCTCCACCCCTGGACAGGCACAGTAAGCTCCCCACACCATGACAGACACAGTCCGCTCTCCACTCCTGGACAGGCACAGTCAACCCTCCACATCTAGTCAGGCACAGTCAACTCTGCATTCCAGGTCAGGCACATTCAGCTCTGCGCTCCTGAACAGGCTCACTAAGCACTCCACCACTGGTCAGGGACAGTCAGCTCTCCACTCCTGGACAAGCACAATCAGCTCCCCACTCCTGTACAGTAACAGTCAGGTCAACGGTCCTGGTCAGGCACAGTCAGCTCTGCACACCATGACAGACACAGTCAGCTCTCCACTCCTGGACAAGCACAGTCAGCTCTCCTCTCCTGGACAGGCACAGTCAGCTCTCCACTCCTGGTCAGGCACAGTGAGCTCTCCACTCTTGGTCAGACACAGTCAGCTCTTCACTCCTGTACGGACACAGTCAACCCTCCACATTCTGGTCAGGCACAGTCAGCTCTGCATTCCTGGACAGGCACATTCCAATCTGCACTCCTGAACAGGCTCACTTAGCACTCCACCCCTGGTCAGGGACAGTCAGCTCTCCGCTCCTGGACAGGCGCAATCAGCTCCCGACTCCTGTACAGTAACAGTCAGGTCAACGGTCCTGGTCAGGCACAGTCAGCTCTCCACACCATGACAGACACAGTCAGCACTCCACTCCTGGCCAAGCACAGTCAGCTCTCCACTCCTGGCCAAGCACAGTCAGCTGTCAACTCCTGGTAAGGCACAGTCAGCTCTCCACTCCTGGTCAGGCATAGTCAGCTCTCCACTCCTGGCCAGGCACAGTCAGCTCTCCACTCCTGGACAGACACAGTCAGCTCTCCACTTCTGGTAAGGCACAGTTAGGTCTCCACTCCTGGTCAGGCATAGTCAGCTCTCCAATCTTGGTCAGGCATAGTCAGCTCTCCACTCCTGGTCAGGGAGAGTCAGCTCTCCACAGCCGGACAGGCACAGTCAGCTCTCCACTCCTGGTCGGGCACAGTCTGCTCTCCACTCCTGGTCAGGCACAGTCAGCAGTCCACTCCAGGACAGGCACTGTCAGCTCGCCAATCCTGGACAGACACAGTCAGCTCGCCTATCCTGGACAGACACAGTCAGTTCTCCACTCCTGGTCAGGCACAGTCTGCTCTCCACTCCTGTACAGACACATTCAGCCCTCCACCTCTGGTCAGGCACAGTCAGCTCTCAACTCTTGGTAAGGCACAGTCAGCACTCCAGTCCTGGTAAGGCACAGTCAGCTCTCCACTCCTGGTCAGGCACAGCCTGCTCGCCACTCCAGGACAGATACAGTCAGCTCTCCACTCCTGGTAAGGCACAGTCAGCTCTCCTTCCTGGTCAGGCACAGTCAGCTCTCCGCTCCTGGACAGACACAATCAGTCTCCACTTCTGGTAAGGCACAGTCAGCTCTCCACTACTGGTCAGGCATAGTCAGCTCTCCACTCCTGGTCTGGCACAGTTTGCTCTCCACTCCTGGTCAGGCACAGTCAGCTCTCCACTCCAGGACTGGCACAGTCAGCTCTCCACTCCTGGTCAGGCAGAGTCAGCTCTCCACTCCTGGTCAGGCACAGTCTGCTTTCCACTTCTGGTCAGGTACAGTCAGCTCTCCACTCCTGGACAGGCACAGTCAGCTCTCCACTCCTGGTCAGGCACAGTCAGCTCTCCACTCCTGGTCAGGCACAGTCAGCTCTCCACTCCTGGTCAGGCACTGTCAGCTCTGCACACCATGACAGACACAGTCCGCTCTCCACCCCTGGACAGGCACAGTCAGCTCTCCACACCATGACAGACTCAGTCAGCTCTCCACCCCTGGACAGGCACAGTAAGCTCCCCACACCATGACAGACACAGTCCGCTCTCCACTCCTGGACAGGCACAGTCAACCCTCCACATCTAGTCAGACACAGTCAACTCTGCATTCCAGGTCAGGCACATTCAGCTCTGCGCTCCTGAACAGGCTCACTAAGCACTCCACCACTGGTCAGGGACAGTCAGCTCTCCACTCCTGGACAAGCACAATCAGCTCCCCACTCCTGTACAGTAACAGTCAGGTCAACGGTCCTGGTCAGGCACAGTCAGCTCTGCACACCATGACAGACACAGTCAGCTCTCCACTCCTGGACAAGCACAGTCAGCTCTCCACTCCTGGCCAGGCACAGTTCGCTATCCACTCCTGGACAGGCACAGTCAGCTCTCTACACCATGACAGACACAGTCAGCTCTCCACTCCAGGACAGGCACAGTCAGCTCTCCACTCCTGGTCAGGCAGAGTCAGCTCTCCAATCCTGGCCAGGCACATTTTCTTTCCACTCCTGGTCAGGCACAGTCAGCTCTCCACTCCTGGTCAGGCACAATCAGCTCTCCACTCCTGGTCAGGCACAGTCAGCAGTCCACTCCTGGACAGGCACAGTCAGCTCTCCACTCCTGGACAAGCACAGTTCGCTCTCCACTCCTGGACAGACACAGTCAGCTCTCCAGTTCTGGTAAGGCACAGTTAGGTCTCCACTCCTGGTCAGGCATAGTCAGCTCTCCAATCCTCGTCAGGCACAGTCAGATCTCCACACCATGACAGACACAGTCAGCTCTCTTCTCCTGGACAGGCACAGTCAGCTCTCCAATCTTGGTCAGGCTTAGTCAGCTCTCCACTCCTGGTCAGAGAGAGTCAGCTCTCCACAGCCGGACAGGCACAGTCAGCTCTCCACTCCTGGTCGGGCACAGTCTGCTCTCCACTCCTGGTCAGGCACAGTCAGCAGTCCACTCCAGGACAGGCACTGTCAGCTCGCCAATCCTGGACAGACACAGTCAGCTCGCCTATCCTGGACAGACACAGTCAGTTCTCCACTCCTGGTCAGGCACAGTCTGCTCTCCACTCCTGTACAGACACATTCAGCCCTCCACCTCTGGTCAGGCACAGTCAGCTCTCAACTCTTGGTAAGGCACAGTCAGCACTCCAGTCCTGGTAAGGTACAGTCAGCTCTCCACTCCTGGTCAGGCACAGCCTGCTCGCCACTCCAGGACAGATACAGTCAGCTCTCCACTCCTGGTAAGGCACAGTCAGCTCTCCTTCCTGGTCAGGCACAGTCAGCTCTCCGCTCCTGGACAGACACAATCAGTCTCCACTTCTGGTAAGGCACAGTCAGCTCTCCACTACTGGTCAGGCATAGTCAGCTCTCCACTCCTGGTCTGGCACAGTTTGCTCTCCACTCCTGGTCAGGCACAGTTAGCTCTCCACTCCAGGACTGGCACAGTCAGCTCTCCACTCCTGGTCAGGCAGAGTCAGCTCTCCACTCCTGGTCAGGCACAGTCTGCTTTCCACTTCTGGTCAGGTACAGTCAGCTCTCCACTCCTGGACAGGCACAGTCAGCTCTCCACTCCTGGTCAGGCACAGTCAGCTCTCCACTCCTGGTCAGGCACAGTCAGCTCTCCACTCCTGGTCAGGCACTGTCAGCTCTGCACACCATGACAGACACAGTCCGCTCTCCACCCCTGGACAGGCACAGTCAGCTCTCCACACCATGACAGACTCAGTCCGCTCTCCACCCCTGGACAGGCACAGTAAGCTCCCCACACCATGACAGACACAGTCCGCTCTCCACTCCTGGACAGGCACAGTCAACCCTCCACATCTAGTCAGGCACAGTCAACTCTGCATTCCAGGTCAGGCACATTCAGCTCTGCGCTCCTGAACAGGCTCACTAAGCACTCCACCACTGGTCAGGGACAGTCAGCTCTCCACTCCTGGACAAGCACAATCAGCTCCCCACTCCTGTACAGTAACAGTCAGGTCAACGGTCCTGGTCAGGCACAGTCAGCTCTGCACACCATGACAGACACAGTCAGCTCTCCACTCCTGGACAAGCACAGTCAGCTCTCCACTCCTGGCCAGGCACAGTTCGCTCTCCACTCCTGGACAGACACAGTCAGCTCTCCAGTTCTGGTAAGGCACAGTTAGGTCTCCACTCCTGGTCAGGCATAGTCAGCTCTCCAATCCTCGTCAGGCACAGTCAGCTCTCCACTCCTGGTCAAGGAGAGTCAGCTCTCCACTCCTGGTCAGGCACAGTCAGCTCTCCAGTGCAGGACAGGCACAGTCAGCTCTCCACTCCTGGTCAGGCAGAGTCAGCTCGCCAATCCTGGACAGACACAGTCAGCTCGCCAATCCTGGACAGGCACAGTCTGCTCTCCACTCCTGGTCAGGCACAGTCAGCAGTCCACTCCAGGACAGTCACTGTCAGCTCGCCAATCCTGGACAGACACAGTCAGCTCGCCTATCCTGGACAGACACAGTCAGTTCTCCACTCCTGGTCAGGCACAGTCTGCTCTCCACTCCGGTACAGACACATTCAGCCCTCCACCTCTGGTCAGGCACTGTCAGCTCTCAACTCTTGGTAAGGCACAGTCAGCTCTCCAGTTTTGGTAAGGCACAGTCAGCTCTCCACTCCTGGTCAGGCACAGTCTGCTCGCCACTCCAGGACAGACACAGTCAGCTCTCTGCTCCTGGTAAGGCACAGTCAGCTCTCCTTCCTGGTCAGGCATAGTCAGCTCTCCACTCCTGGTCAGGCACAGTCAGCTCTCCACTCCTGGACAGACACAGTCAGTCTCCACTTCTGGTAAGGCACAGTCAGCTCTCCACTCCAGGTCAGGCACAGTCAGCTCTCCAGTCCTGGCCAGGCACAGTCAGCTCTCCACTCCTGGACAGACACAGTCAGCTTCTCCACTTCTGGTAAGGCACAGTCAGCTCTCCACTCCAGGACAGGCATAGTCAGCTCTCCAATCCTGGTCAGGCACAGTCAGCTCTCCACTCCTGGTCAGGCAGAGTCAGCTGTCCACTCCAGGACAGGCACAGTCAGCTCTCCACTCCTGGTAAGGCAGAGTCAGCTCTCCACTCCTGGTCAGGCACAGTCAGCTCTCCACTCCTGGTCAGGCACAATCAGCTCTCCACTCCTGGTCAGGCACAGTCAGCAGTCCACTCCTGGACAGGCACAGTCAGCTCTCCACTCCTGGACAAGCACAGTTCGCTCTCCACTCCTGGTCAGACACAGTCAGCTCTCCAGTTCTGGTAAGGCACAGTTAGGTCTCCACTCCTGGTCAGGCATAGTCAGCTCTCCAATCCTCGTCAGGCACAGTCAGATCTCCACACCATGACAGACACAGTCAGCTCTCTTCTCCTGGACAGGCACAGTCAGCTCTCCACTCCTGGTCAGGCACAGTGAGCTCTCCACTCTTGGTCAGACACAGTCAGCTCTTCACTCCTGTACGGACACAGTCAACCCTCCACATTCTGGTCAGGCACAGTCAGCTCTGCATTCCTGGACAGGCACATTCCAATCTGCACTCCTGAACAGGCTCACTTAGCACTCCACCCCTGGTCAGGGACAGTCAGCTCTCCGCTCCTGGACAGGCGCAATCAGCTCCCGACTCCTGTACAGTAACAGTCAGGTCAACGGTCCTGGTCAGGCACAGTCAGCTCTCCACACCATGACAGACACAGTCAGCACTCCACTCCTGGACAAGCACAGTCAGCTCTCCACTCCTGGCCAAGCACAGTCAGCTCTCAACTCCTGGTAAGGCACAGTCAGCTCTCCACTCCTGGTCAGGCATAGTCAGCTCTCCACTCCTGGCCAGGCACAGTCAGCTCTCCACTCCTGGACAGACACAGTCAGCTCTCCACTTCTGGTAAGGCACAGTTAGGTCTCCACTCCTGGTCAGGCATAGTCAGCTCTCCAATCTTGGTCAGGCTTAGTCAGCTCTCCACTCCTGGTCAGAGAGAGTCAGCTCTCCACAGCCGGACAGGCACAGTCAGCTCTCCACTCCTGGTCGGGCACAGTCTGCTCTCCACTCCTGGTCAGGCACAGTCAGCAGTCCACTCCAGGACAGGCACTGTCAGCTCGCCAATCCTGGACAGACACAGTCAGCTCGCCTATCCTGGACAGACACAGTCAGTTCTCCACTCCTGGTCAGGCACAGTCTGCTCTCCACTCCTGTACAGACACATTCAGCCCTCCACCTCTGGTCAGGCACAGTCAGCTCTCAACTCTTGGTAAGGCACAGTCAGCACTCCAGTCCTGGTAAGGTACAGTCAGCTCTCCACTCCTGGTCAGGCACAGCCTGCTCGCCACTCCAGGACAGATACAGTCAGCTCTCCACTCCTGGTAAGGCACAGTCAGCTCTCCTTCCTGGTCAGGCACAGTCAGCTCTCCGCTCCTGGACAGACACAATCAGTCTCCACTTCTGGTAAGGCACAGTCAGCTCTCCACTACTGGTCAGGCATAGTCAGCTCTCCACTCCTGGTCTGGCACAGTTTGCTCTCCACTCCTGGTCAGGCACAGTTTGCTCTCCACTCCAGGACTGGCACAGTCAGCTCTCCACTCCTGGTCAGGCAGAGTCAGCTCTCCACTCCTGGTCAGGCACAGTCTGCTTTCCACTTCTGGTCAGGTACAGTCAGCTCTCCACTCCTGGACAGGCACAGTCAGCTCTCCACTCCTGGTCAGGCACAGTCAGCTCTCCACTCCTGGTCAGGCACAGTCAGCTCTCCACTCCTGGTCAGGCACTATCAGCTCTGCACACCATGACAGACACAGTCCGCTCTCCACCCCTGGACAGGCACAGTCAGCTCTCCACACCATGACAGACTCAGTCCGCTCTCCACCCCTGGACAGGCACAGTAAGCTCCCCACACCATGACAGACACAGTCCGCTCTCCACTCCTGGACAGGCACAGTCAACCCTCCACATCTAGTCAGGCACAGTCAACTCTGCATTCCAGGTCAGGCACATTCAGCTCTGCGCTCCTGAACAGGCTCACTAAGCACTCCACCACTGGTCAGGGACAGTCAGCTCTCCACTCCTGGACAAGCACAATCAGCTCCCCACTCCTGTACAGTAACAGTCAGGTCAACGGTCCTGGTCAGGCACAGTCAGCTCTGCACACCATGACAGACACAGTCAGCTCTCCACTCCTGGACAAGCACAGTCAGCTCTCCACTCCTGGCCAGGCACAGTTCGCTCTCCACTCCTGGACAAACACAGTCAGCTCTCCAGTTCTGGTAAGGCACAGTTAGGTCTCCACTCCTGGTCAGGCATAGTCAGCTCTCCAATCCTCGTCAGGCACAGTCAGCTCTCCACTCCTGGTCAAGGAGAGTCAGCTCTCCACTCCTGGTCAGGCACAGTCAGCTCTCCAGTGCAGGACAGGCACAGTCAGCTCTCCACTCCTGGTCAGGCAGAGTCAGCTCGCCAATCCTGGACAGACACAGTCAGCTCGCCAATCCTGGACAGGCACAGTTTGCTCTCCACTCCTGGTCAGGCACAGTCAGCAGTCCACTCCAGGACAGTCACTGTCAGCTCGCCAATCCTGGACAGACACAGTCAGCTCGCCTATCCTGGACAGACACAGTCAGTTCTCCACTCCTGGTCAGGCACAGTCTGCTCTCCACTCCGGTACAGACACATTCAGCCCTCCACCTCTGGTCAGGCACTGTCAGCTCTCAACTCTTGGTAAGGCACAGTCAGCTCTCCAGTTTTGGTAAGGCACAGTCAGCTCTCCACTCCTGGTCAGGCACAGTCTGCTCGCCACTCCAGGACAGACACAGTCAGCTCTCTGCTCCTGGTAAGGCACAGTCAGCTCTCCTTCCTGGTCAGGCATAGTCAGCTCTCCACTCCTGGTCAGGCACAGTCAGCTCTCCACTCCTGGACAGACACAGTCAGTCTCCACTTCTGGTAAGGCACAGTCAGCTCTCCACTCCAGGTCAGGCACAGTCAGCTCTCCAGTCCTGGCCAGGCACAGTCAGCTCTCCACTCCTGGACAGACACAGTCAGCTTCTCCACTTCTGGTAAGGCACAGTCAGCTCTCCACTCCAGGACAGGCATAGTCAGCTCTCCAATCCTGGTCAGGCACAGTCAGCTCTCCACTCCTGGTCATGCAGAGTCAGCTGTCCACTCCAGGACAGGCACAGTCAGCTCTCCACTCCTGGTAAGGCAGAGTCAGCTCTCCACTCCTGGTCAGGCACAGTCAGCTCTCCACTTCTGGTAATGCACAGTCAGCTGTCCACTCCAGGACAGGCATAGTCAGCTCTCCACTCCTGGTCAGGCACAGTCAGCTCTCCACTCCTGGTCAGGCACAGTCAGCTCTCCACTCCTGGTCAGGCACAATCAGCTCTCCACTCCTGGTCAGGCACAGTCAGCAGTCCACTCCTGGACAGGCACAGTCAGCTCTCCACTCCTGGACAAGCACAGTTCGCTCTCCACTCCTGGTCAGACACAGTCAGCTCTCCAGTTCTGGTAAGGCACAGTTAGGTCTCCACTCCTGGTCAGGCATAGTCAGCTCTCCAATCCTCGTCAGGCACAGTCAGATCTCCACACCATGACAGACACAGTCAGCTCTCTTCTCCTGGACAGGCACAGTCAGCTCTCCACTCCTGGTCAGGCACAGTGAGCTCTCCACTCTTGGTCAGACACAGTCAGCTCTTCACTCCTGTACGGACACAGTCAACCCTCCACATTCTGGTCAGGCACAGTCAGCTCTGCATTCCTGGACAGGCACATTCCAATCTGCACTCCTGAACAGGCTCACTTAGCACTCCACCCCTGGTCAGGGACAGTCAGCTCTCCGCTCCTGGACAGGCGCAATCAGCTCCCGACTCCTGTACAGTAACAGTCAGGTCAACGGTCCTGGTCAGGCACAGTCAGCTCTCCACACCATGACAGACACAGTCAGCACTCCACTCCTGGACAAGCACAGTCAGCTCTCCACTCCTGGCCAAGCACAGTCAGCTCTCAACTCCTGGTAAGGCACAGTCAGCTCTCCACTCCTGGTCAGGCATAGTCAGCTCTCCACTCCTGGCCAGGCACAGTCAGCTCTCCACTCCTGGACAGACACAGTCAGCTCTCCACTTCTGGTAAGGCACAGTTAGGTCTCCACTCCTGGTCAGGCATAGTCAGCTCTCCAATCTTGGTCAGGCTTAGTCAGCTCTCCACTCCTGGTCAGAGAGAGTCAGCTCTCCACAGCCGGACAGGCACAGTCAGCTCTCCACTCCTGGTCGGGCACAGTCTGCTCTCCACTCCTGGTCAGGCACAGTCAGCAGTCCACTCCAGGACAGGCACTGTCAGCTCGCCAATCCTGGACAGACACAGTCAGCTCGCCTATCCTGGACAGACACAGTCAGTTCTCCACTCCTGGTCAGGCACAGTCTGCTCTCCACTCCTGTACAGACACATTCAGCCCTCCACCTCTGGTCAGGCACAGTCAGCTCTCAACTCTTGGTAAGGCACAGTCAGCACTCCAGTCCTGGTAAGGCACAGTCAGCTCTCCACTCCTGGTCAGGCACAGCCTGCTCGCCACTCCAGGACAGATACAGTCAGCTCTCCACTCCTGGTAAGGCACAGTCAGCTCTCCTTCCTGGTCAGGCACAGTCAGCTCTCCGCTCCTGGACAGACACAATCAGTCTCCACTTCTGGTAAGGCACAGTCAGCTCTCCACTACTGGTCAGGCATAGTCAGCTCTCCACTCCTGGTCTGGCACAGTTTGCTCTCCACTCCTGGTCAGGCACAGTTTGCTCTCCACTCCAGGACTGGCACAGTCAGCTCTCCACTCCTGGTCAGGCAGAGTCAGCTCTCCACTCCTGGTCAGGCACAGTCTGCTTTCCACTTCTGGTCAGGTACAGTCAGCTCTCCACTCCTGGACAGGCACAGTCAGCTCTCCACTCCTGGTCAGGCACAGTCAGCTCTCCACTCCTGGTCAGGCACAGTCAGCTCTCCACTCCTGGTCAGGCACTATCAGCTCTGCACACCATGACAGACACAGTCCGCTCTCCACCCCTGGACAGGCACAGTCAGCTCTCCACACCATGACAGACTCAGTCCGCTCTCCACCCCTGGACAGGCACAGTAAGCTCCCCACACCATGACAGACACAGTCCGCTCTCCACTCCTGGACAGGCACAGTCAACCCTCCACATCTAGTCAGGCACAGTCAACTCTGCATTCCAGGTCAGGCACATTCAGCTCTGCGCTCCTGAACAGGCTCACTAAGCACTCCACCACTGGTCAGGGACAGTCAGCTCTCCACTCCTGGACAAGCACAATCAGCTCCCCACTCCTGTACAGTAACAGTCAGGTCAACGGTCCTGGTCAGGCACAGTCAGCTCTGCACACCATGACAGACACAGTCAGCTCTCCACTCCTGGACAAGCACAGTCAGCTCTCCACTCCTGGCCAGGCACAGTTCGCTCTCCACTCCTGGACAAACACAGTCAGCTCTCCAGTTCTGGTAAGGCACAGTTAGGTCTCCACTCCTGGTCAGGCATAGTCAGCTCTCCAATCCTCGTCAGGCACAGTCAGCTCTCCACTCCTGGTCAAGGAGAGTCAGCTCTCCACTCCTGGTCAGGCACAGTCAGCTCTCCAGTGCAGGACAGGCACAGTCAGCTCTCCACTCCTGGTCAGGCAGAGTCAGCTCGCCAATCCTGGACAGACACAGTCAGCTCGCCAATCCTGGACAGGCACAGTTTGCTCTCCACTCCTGGTCAGGCACAGTCAGCAGTCCACTCCAGGACAGTCACTGTCAGCTCGCCAATCCTGGACAGACACAGTCAGCTCGCCTATCCTGGACAGACACAGTCAGTTCTCCACTCCTGGTCAGGCACAGTCTGCTCTCCACTCCGGTACAGACACATTCAGCCCTCCACCTCTGGTCAGGCACTGTCAGCTCTCAACTCTTGGTAAGGCACAGTCAGCTCTCCAGTTTTGGTAAGGCACAGTCAGCTCTCCACTCCTGGTCAGGCACAGTCTGCTCGCCACTCCAGGACAGACACAGTCAGCTCTCTGCTCCTGGTAAGGCACAGTCAGCTCTCCTTCCTGGTCAGGCATAGTCAGCTCTCCACTCCTGGTCAGGCACAGTCAGCTCTCCACTCCTGGACAGACACAGTCAGTCTCCACTTCTGGTAAGGCACAGTCAGCTCTCCACTCCAGGTCAGGCACAGTCAGCTCTCCAGTCCTGGCCAGGCACAGTCAGCTCTCCACTCCTGGACAGACACAGTCAGCTTCTCCACTTCTGGTAAGGCACAGTCAGCTCTCCACTCCAGGACAGGCATAGTCAGCTCTCCAATCCTGGTCAGGCACAGTCAGCTCTCCACTCCTGGTCATGCAGAGTCAGCTGTCCACTCCAGGACAGGCACAGTCAGCTCTCCACTCCTGGTAAGGCAGAGTCAGCTCTCCACTCCTGGTCAGGCACAGTCAGCTCTCCACTTCTGGTAATGCACAGTCAGCTGTCCACTCCAGGACAGGCATAGTCAGCTCTCCACTCCTGGTCAGGCACAGTCAGCTCTCCACTCCTGGTCAGGCACAGTCAGCTCTCCACTCCTGGACAGGCACAGTCAGCTCTCCACTCCAGATAAGGCAGAGTCAGCTCTCCACTTCTTGTCAGGCATTGTCAGCTCTCCACTCCAGGACAGGCACAGTCAGCTCTCCACTCCTGGTCAGGCAGAGTCAGCTCTCCATTCCTGGTCAGGCACATTCTTCTTTCTACTCCTGGTCAGGCACAGTCAGCTCTCCACTCCTGGACAGGCACTGTCAGCTCTCCACTCCAGGTAAGGCAGAGTCAGCTCTCCACTTCTGGTCAGGCACAGTCAGCTCTCCACTCCAGGACAGGCACAGTAAGCTCTCCACTCCTGGTCAGGCACAGTCAGCTCTCCACTCCTGGTCAGGCACATTCTTCTTTCCACTCCTGGTCAGGCACAGTCAGCACTCCACTCCTGGACTGGCACTGTCAGCTCTCCACTCCTGGTCAGGCAGAGTCAGCTCTCCACTCCTGGTCAGGCACAGTCAGCTCTCCGCACCATGACAGACACAGTCTGCTCTCCACCCCTGGACAGGCACAGTCAGCTCTCTACACCATGACAGACACAGTCAGCTCTCCACTCCAGGACAGGCACAGTCAGCTCTCCACTCCTGGTCAGGCAGAGTCAGCTCTCCAATCCTGGTCAGGCACATTTTCTTTCCACTCCTGGTCAGGCACAGTCAGCTCTCCACTCCTGGTCAGGCACAGTCAGCTCTCCACTCCTGGTCAGGCACAGTCAGCAGTCCACTCCTGGACAGGCACAGTCAGCTCTCCACTCCTGGTCAGGCAGAGTCAGCTCTCCACTCCTGGTCAGGCACAGTCTTCTTTCCACTCCTGGTCAGGTACAGTCAGCTCTCCACTCCTGGTCAGGCACAGTCAGCTCTCCACACCATGACAGACACAGTCCGCTCTCCACCCCTGGACAGGCACAGTCAGATCTCCACACCATGACAGACACAGTCAGCTCTCCACTTGTGGACAGGCACAGTCAGCTCTCCACACTATGACAGACATAGTGCGCTCTCCACCCCTGGACAGGCACAGTCAGCTCTCCACACCATGACAGACACAGTCAGCTCTCCTCTCCTGGACAGGCACAGTCAGCTCTCCACTCCTGGTCAGGCACAGTGAGCTCTCCACTCTTGGTCAGACACAGTCAGCTCTTCACTCCTGTACGGACACAGTCAACCCTCCACATTCTGGTCAGGCACAGTCAGCTCTGCATTCCTGGACAGGCACATTCCAATCTGCACTCCTGAACAGGCTCACTTAGCACTCCACCCCTGGTCAGGGACAGTCAGCTCTCCACTCCTGGACAGGCGCAATCAGCTCCCGACTCCTGTACAGTAACAGTCAGGTCAACGGTCCTGGTCAGGCACAGTCAGCTCTCCACACCATGACAGACACAGTCAGCACTCCACTCCTGGACAAGCACCGTCAGCTCTCCACTCCTGGCCAAGCACAGTCAGCTCTCAACTCCTGGTAAGGCACAGTCAGCTCTCCTTCCTGGTCAGGCACAGTCAGCTCTCCGCTCCTGGACAGACACAATCAGTCTCCACTTCTGGTAAGGCACAGTCAGCTCTCCACTACTGGTCAGGCATAGTCAGCTCTCCACTCCTGGTCTGGCACAGTTTGCTCTCCACTCCTGGTCAGGCACAGTCAGCTCTCCACTCCAGGACTGGCACAGTCAGCTCTCCACTCCTGGTCAGGCAGAGTCAGCTCTCCACTCCTGGTCAGGCACAGTCTGCTTTCCACTTCTGGTCAGGTACAGTCAGCTCTCCACTCCTGGACAGGCACAGTCAGCTCTCCACTCCTGGTCAGGCACAGTCAGCTCTCCACTCCTGGTCAGGCACAGTCAGCTCTCCACTCCTGGTCAGGCACTGTCAGCTCTGCACACCATGACAGACACAGTCCGCTCTCCACCCCTGGACAGGCACAGTCAGCTCTCCACACCATGACAGACTCAGTCAGCTCTCCACCCCTGGACAGGCACAGAAAGCTCCCCACACCATGACAGACACAGTCCGCTCTCCACTCCTGGACAGGCACAGTCAACCCTCCACATCTAGTCAGGCACAGTCAACTCTGCATTCCAGGTCAGGCACATTCAGCTCTGCGCTCCTGAACAGGCTCACTAAGCACTCCACCACTGGTCAGGGACAGTCAGCTCTCCACTCCTGGACAAGCACAATCAGCTCCCCACTCCTGTACAGTAACAGTCAGGTCAACGGTCCTGGTCAGGCACAGTCAGCTCTGCACACCATGACAGACACAGTCAGCTCTCCACTCCTGGACAAGCACAGTCAGCTCTCCACTCCTGGCCAGGCACAGTTCGCTCTCCACTCCTGGACAGACACAGTCAGCTCTCCAGTTCTGGTAAGGCACAGTTAGGTCTCCACTCCTGGTCAGGCATAGTCAGCTCTCCAATCCTCGTCAGGCACAGTCAGCTCTCCACTCCTGGTCAAGGAGAGTCAGCTCTCCACTCCTGGTCAGGCACAGTCAGCTCTCCAGTGCAGGACAGGCACAGTCAGCTCTCCACTCCTGGTCAGGCAGAGTCAGCTCGCCAATCCTGGACAGACACAGTCAGCTCGCCAATCCTGGACAGGCACAGTCTGCTCTCCACTCCTGGTCAGGCACAGTCAGCAGTCCACTCCAGGACAGTCACTGTCAGCTCGCCAATCCTGGACAGACACAGTCAGCTCGCCTATCCTGGACAGACACAGTCAGTTCTCCACTCCTGGTCAGGCACAGTCTGCTCTCCACTCCGGTACAGACACATTCAGCCCTCCACCTCTGGTCAGGCACTGTCAGCTCTCAACTCTTGGTAAGGCACAGTCAGCTCTCCAGTTTTGGTAAGGCACAGTCAGCTCTCCACTCCTGGTCAGGCACAGTCTGCTCGCCACTCCAGGACAGACACAGTCAGCTCTCTGCTCCTGTTAAGGCACAGTCAGCTCTCCTTCCTGGTCAGGCATAGTCAGCTCTCCACTCCTGGTCAGGCACAGTCAGCTCTCCACTCCTGGACAGACACAGTCAGTCTCCACTTCTGGTAAGGCACAGTCAGCTCTCCACTCCAGGTCAGGCACAGTCAGCTCTCCAGTCCTGGCCAGGCACAGTCAGCTCTCCACTCCTGGACAGACACAGTCAGCTTCTCCACTTCTGGTAAGGCACAGTCATCTCTCCACTCCAGGACAGGCATAGTCAGCTCTCCAATCCTGGTCAGGCACAGTCAGCTCTCCACTCCTGGTCATGCAGAGTCAGCTGTCCACTCCAGGACAGGCACAGTCAGCTCTCCACTCCTGGTAAGGCAGAGTCAGCTCTCCACTCCTGGTCAGGCACAGTCAGCTCTCCACTTCTGGTAATGCACAGTCAGCTGTCCACTCCAGGACAGGCATAGTCAACTCTCCACTCCTGGTCAGGCACAGTCAGCTCTCCACTCCTGGTCAGGCACAGTCAGCTCTCCACTCCTGGACAGGCACAGTCAGCTCTCCACTCCAGATAAGGCAGAGTCAGCTCTCCACTTCTTGTCAGGCATTGTCAGCTCTCCACTCCAGGACAGGCACAGTCAGCTCTCCACTCCTGGTCAGGCAGAGTCAGCTCTCCATTCCTGGTCAGGCACATTCTTCTTTCTACTCCTGGTCAGGCACAGTCAGCTCTCCGCTCCTGGACAGACACAATCAGTCTCCACTTCTGGTAAGGCACAGTCAGCTCTCCACTCCTGGTCAGGCATAGTCAGCTCTCCAATCCTCGTCAGGCACAGTCAGCTGTCCACTCCTGGTCAAGGAGAGTCAGCTCTCCACTCCTGGTCAGGCACAGTCAGCTCTCCAGTGCAGGACAGGCACAGTCAGCTCTCCACTCCTGGTCAGGCAGAGTCAGCTCGCCAATCCTGGACAGACACAGTCAGCTCGCCAATCCTGGACAGGCACAGTCTGCTCTCCACTCCTGGTCAGGCACAGTCAGCAGTCCACTCCAGGACAGGCTCTGTCAGCTCGCCAATCCTGGACAGACACAGTCAGCTCGCCTATCCTGGACAGACACAGTCAGTTCTCCACTCCTGGTCAGGCACAGTCTGCTCTCCACTCCGGTACAGACACATTCAGCCCTCCACCTCTGGTCAGGCACTGTCAGCTCTCAACTCTTGGTAAGGCACAGTCAGCTCTCCAGTTTTGGTAAGGCACAGTCAGCTCTCCACCCCTGGTCAGGCACAGTCTGCTCGCCACTCCAGGACAGACACAGTCAGCTCTCCGCTCCTGGTAAGGCACAGTCAGCTCTCCTTCCTGGTCAGGCATAGTCAGCTCTCCACTCCTGGTCAGGCACAGTCAGCTCTCCACTCCTGGACAGACACAGTCAGTCTCCACTTCTGGTAAGGCACAGTCAGCTCTCCACTCCAGGTCAGGCACAGTCAGCTCTCCAGTCCTGGCCAGGCACAGTCAGCTCTCCACTCCTGGACAGACACAGTCAGCTCTCCACTTCTGGTAAGGCACAGTCAGCTCTCCACTCCAGGACAGGCATAGTCAGCTCTCCAATCCTGGTCAGGCACAGTCAGCTCTCCACTCCTGGTCAGGCAGAGTCAGCTGTCCACTCCAGGACAGGCACAGTCAGCTCTCCACTCCTGGTAAGGCAGAGTCAGCTCTCCACTCCTGGTCAGGCACAGTCAGCTCTCCACTCCAGGACAGGCATAGTCAGCTCTCCACTCCTGGACAGGCACAGTCAGCTCTCGACCCCTGGTCAGGCACAGTCAGCTCTCCACACCATGACAGACACAGTCCGCTCTCCACTTCTGGTAATGCACAGTCAGCTCTCCACTCCTAGTCAGGCACAGTCAGCTGTCCACTCCAGGTAAGGCAGAGTCAGCTCTCCACTTCTTGTCAGGCATTGTCAACTCTCCACTCTGGGCAGGCACTGTCAGCTCTCTACTCCTGGTCAGGCAGAGTCAGCTCTCCACTCCTGGTCAGGCACATTCTTCTTTCCACTCCTGGTCAGGCACAGTCAGCTCTCCACTCCTGGACAGGCACAGTCAGCTCTGCATTCCTGGACAGGCACAGTCTGCTCAACATTCCTGGACAGGGACAGTCAGCTGTCCACTCCAGGTAAGGCAGAGTCAGCTCTCCACTTCTTGTCAGGCATTGTCAACTCTCCACTCTGGGCAGGCACTGTCAGCTCTTTACTCCTGGTCAGGCAGAGTCAGCTCTCCACTCCTGGTCAGGCACATTCTTCTTTCCACTCCTGGTCAGGCACAGTCAGCTCTCCACTCCTGGACAGGCACAGTCAGCTCTGCATTCCTGGACAGGCACAGTCTGCTCAACATTCCTGGACAGGCACAGTCAGGTCTCCACTCCTGGAGAGGCACAGTCTGCTCTCCACTCCTGAACAGGCACAGTCAGCTCTCCAGTCCTCGACAGGCACAGTCAGCTCTCCACTTCTGACAGGCACAATAAGCTGTCCACTCCTGGACATGCACAGTCAGCTCTGCATTCCTGGACAGGCACAGTCAGCTCAACATTCCTGGACAGGCACACTCAGTTCTCCACTCCTGGATAGGCACAGTCTGCTCTGCTTTCCTGGACAGGCACAGTCAGCTCAACATTCCTGGACAGGCACAGTCAGTTCTCCACTCCATGGACAGGCACAGTCTCTTCTCCACTCCATTTACAGGCACAGTCAGTTCTCCTCTCCTGTTCTGACACAATCAGCTCTCCACTCCTGGAAAGGCACAGTCAGCTCTCCACTCCTGGACAGGCACAGTCAGCTCTGCATTCCTGGACAGGCACCGTCAGTTCTCCATTCCTGGAGGCGCAGAGTCAGACCTCCATCCTGGTCAGGCACAGTCCGCTCTCCACTCCAGGACAGGCACTGTCAGCTCTCCACTCCTGGTCAGGCACAGTCAGCTCTCCACTCCAGATCAGGCACAGTCTTCTCTCTACTCCAAGACAGGCACAGTCAGCAGTCCACTCCAGGACAGGCACAGTCAGCTCTCCACACTTGGTCACGCACAGTTAGCTCTTCACTTCTGTACAGACACAGTCAACCCTCCACATCTGGTCAGGCACAGTTAGGTCTCCACTCCTGGACAGGCACAGTCAGCTCTCGACTCCTGAACAGGCACAGTCAACTCTCCAGTCCTGCACAGGCACAGTCAGCTCTCCACTCCTGGACAGGCACAATAAGCTGTCCACTCCTGGACAGGCACAGTCAGCTCTGCATTCCTGGACAGGCACAGTCAGCTCAACATTCCTGGACAGGCACAGTCAGTTCTCCACTCCTGGACAGGCACAGTCAGTTCTCCACTCCCTGGACAGGCACAGTCAGTTCTCCTCTCCTGTTCTGACACAGTCAGCTCTCCACTCCTGGAAAGGCACTGTCAGCTCTCCACTCCTGGACAGGCACAATCAGCTCTGCATTCCTGGACAGGCACTGTCAGCTCTGCATTCATGGACAGGCACCGTCAGCTCTCCATTCCTGGAGGCGCAGAGTCAGACCTCCATCCTGGTCAGGCACAGTCCACTCTCCACTCCAGGACAGGCACTATCAGCTCTCCACTCCTGGACAGACACAGTCAGCTCCCCAGTCCTGATAAGGCACAGTCAGCTCTCCACTCCTGGTCAGGCACAGTCTGCTCTCCACTCCTGGTCAAGCACAGTCAGCTCTTCACTCCAGGACAGGCACTGTCATCTCTCCACTCCTGGACAGACACAGTCAGCTCCCCACTCCTGGTCAGGAACAGTCTGCTCTCCACTCCAGGACAGGCACTGTCAGCCCCCCTCCTCTGATCAGGCACAGTCAACACTCAACTCCTGGTAAAGCACAGTCAGCTCCCCATTCCTGATAAGGCACAGTCAACCCTCCACATCTAGTCAGGCACAGTCAACTCTGCATTCCAGGTCAGGCACATTCAGCTCTGCGCTCCTGAACAGGCTCACTAAGCACTCCACCACTGGTCAGGGACAGTCAGCTCTCCACTCCTGGACAAGCACAATCAGCTCCCCACTCCTGTACAGTAACAGTCAGGTCAACGGTCCTGGTCAGGCACAGTCAGCTCTGCACACCATGACAGACACAGTCAGCTCTCCACTCCTGGACAAGCACAGTCAGCTGTCCACTCCTGGCCAGGCACAGTTCGCTATCCACTCCTGGACAGACACAGTCAGCTCTCCAGTTCTGGTAAGGCACAGTTAGGTCTCCACTCCTGGTCAGGCATAGTCAGCTCTCCAATCCTCGTCAGGCACAGTCAGCTGTCCACTCCTGGTCAAGGAGAGTCAGCTCTCCACTCCTGGTCAGGCACAGTCAGCTCTCCAGTGCAGGACAGGCACAGTCAGCTCTCTACTCCTGGTCAGGCAGAGTCAGCTCGCCAATCCTGGACAGACACAGTCAGCTCGCCAATCCTGGACAGGCACAGTCTGCTCTCCACTCCTGGTCAGGCACAGTCAGCAGTCCACTCCAGGACAGTCACTGTCAGCTCGCCAATCCTGGACAGACACAGTCAGCTCGCCTATCCTGGACAGACACAGTCAGTTCTCCACTCCTGGTCAGGCACAGTCTGCTCTCCACTCCGGTACAGACACATTCAGCCCTCCACCTCTGGTCAGGCACTGTCAGCTCTCAACTCTTGGTAAGGCACAGTCAGCTCTCCAGTTTTGGTAAGGCACAGTCAGCTCTCCACCCCTGGTCAGGCACAGTCTGCTCGCCACTCCAGGACAGACACAGTCAGCTCTCCGCTCCTGGTAAGGCACAGTCAGCTCTCCTTCCTGGTCAGGCAGAGTCAGCTCTCCACTCCTGGTCAGGCACAGTCAGCTCTCCACTCCTGGACAGACACAGTCAGTCTCCACTTCTGGTAAGGCACAGTCAGCTCTCCACTCCAGGTCAGGCACAGTCAGCTCTCCAGTCCTGGCCAGGCACAGTCAGCTCTCCACTCCTGGACAGACACAGTCAGCTCTCCACTTCTGGTAAGGCACAGTCAGCTCTCCACTCCAGGACAGGCATAGTCAGCTCTCCAATCCTGGTCAGGCACAGTCAGCTCTCCACTCCTGGTCAGGCAGAGTCAGCTGTCCACTCCAGGACAGGCACAGTCAGCTCTCCACTCCTGGTAAGGCAGAGTCAGCTCTCCACTCCTGGTCAGGCACAGTCAGCTCTCCACTCCAGGACAGGCATAGTCAGCTCTCCACTCCTGGACAGGCACAGTCAGCTCTCGACCCCTGGTCAGGCACAGTCAGCTCTCCACACCATGACAGACACAGTCCGCTCTCCACTTCTGGTAATGCACAGTCAGCTCTCCACTCCTAGTCAGGCACAGTCAGCTGTCCACTCCAGGTAAGGCAGAGTCAGCTCTCCACTTCTTGTCAGGCATTGTCAACTCTCCACTCTGGGCAGGCACTGTCAGCTCTCTACTCCTGGTCAGGCAGAGTCAGCTCTCCACTCCTGGTCAGGCACATTCTTCTTTCCACTCCTGGTCAGGCACAGTCAGCTCTCCACTCCTGGACAGGCACAGTCAGCTCTGCATTCCTGGACAGGCACAGTCTGCTCAACATTCCTGGACAGGCACAGTCAGGTCTCCACTCCTGGAGAGGCACAGTCTGCTCTCCACTCCTGAACAGGCACAGTCAGCTCTCCAGTCCTCGACAGGCACAGTCAGCTCTCCACTTCTGACAGGCACAATAAGCTGTCCACTCCTGGACATGCACAGTCAGCTCTGCATTCCTGGACAGGCACAGTCAGCTCAACATTCCTGGACAGGCACACTCAGTTCTCCACTCCTGGATAGGCACAGTCTGCTCTGCTTTCCTGGACAGGCACAGTCAGCTCAACATTCCTGGACAGGCACAGTCAGTTCTCCACTCCATGGACAGGCACAGTCTCTTCTCCACTCCATTTACAGGCACAGTCAGTTCTCCTCTCCTGTTCTGACACAATCAGCTCTCCACTCCTGGAAAGGCACAGTCAGCTCTCCACTCCTGGACAGGCACAGTCAGCTCTGCATTCCTGGACAGGCACCGTCAGTTCTCCATTCCTGGAGGCGCAGAGTCAGACCTCCATCCTGGTCAGGCACAGTCCGCTCTCCACTCCAGGACAGGCACTGTCAGCTCTCCACTCCTGGTCAGGCACAGTCAGCTCTCCACTCCAGATCAGGCACAGTCTTCTCTCTACTCCAGGACAGGCACAGTCAGCAGTCCACTCCAGGACAGGCACAGTCAGCTCTCCACACTTGGTCAGGCACAGTTAGCTCTTCACTTCTGTACAGACACAGTCAACCCTCCACATCTGGTCAGGCACAGTCAGGTCTCCACTCCTGGACAGGCACAGTCAGCTCTCGACTCCTGAACAGGCACAGTCAACTCTCCAGTCCTGCACAGGCACAGTCAGCTCTCCACTCCTGGACAGGCACAATAAGCTGTCCACTCCTGGACAGGCACAGTCAGCTCTGCATTCCTGGACAGGCACAGTCAGCTCAACATTCCTGGACAGGCACAGTCAGTTCTCCACTCCTGGACAGGCACAGTCATTTCTCCACTCCCTGGACAGGCACAGTCAGTTCTCCTCTCCTGTTCTGACACAGTCAGCTCTCCACTCCTGGAAAGGCACTGTCAGCTCTCCACTCCTGGACAGGCACAATCAGCTCTGCATTCCTGGACAGGCACTGTCAGCTCTGCATTCATGGACAGGCACCGTCAGCTCTCCATTCCTGGAGGCGCAGAGTCAGACCTCCATCCTGGTCAGGCACAGTCCACTCTCCACTCCAGGACAGGCACTATCAGCTCTCCACTCCTGGACAGACACAGTCAGCTCCCCACTCCTGATAAGGCACAGTCAGCTCTCCACTCCTGGTCAGGCACAGTCTGCTCTCCACTCCTGGTCAAGCACAGTCAGCTCTTCACTCCAGGACAGGCACTGTCATCTCTCCACTCCTGGACAGACACAGTCAGCTCCCCACTCCTGGTCAGGAACAGTCTGCTCTCCACTCCAGGACAGGCACTGTCAGCCCCCCTCCTCTGATCAGGCACAGTCAACACTCAACTCCTGGTAAAGCACAGTCAGCTCCCCATTCCTGATAAGGCACAGTCAGCTCTCCACTCCTGGTCAGGCACTGTCTGCTCTCCACTCCTGGTCAGACACATTCAGCCCTCCACCTCTGGTCAGGCACAGTCAGCTCTCAACTCCTGGTAAGGCACAGTCAGCTCTCCACCCCTGGTAAGGCACAGCTAGCTGTCCACTCCTATCAGGCACAGTCTGCTCTCCACTCCAGGACAGGCACAGTCAGCAGTTCACTCCGTGACAGGCACAGTCAGCTCTCCACACTTGGTCAGGCACAGTCAGCTCTTCACTCCTGTACAGACACAGTCAACCCTCCACATCTGGTCAGGCGCAGTCAGCTCTGCATTCCTGGACAGGCACATTCAGCTCTGCACTCCTGGACAGGCACAGTAAGCACTCCAAACCTGGTCAGTGACAGTCATCTTCTCCACTCCTCGTCAGGGAGGATCAGCTCTCCACTGCTGGACAGGCACAATCAGCTCCCCACTCCTGTACAGTAACAGTCAGCTCAATGGTCCTGGTCAAGCACAGTCAGCACTCCACACCATGACAGGCACAGTCAGCACTCCACTCCTGGACAAGCACAGTCAGCTCTCCACTCCTGGCCAGGCACAGTCAGCTCTGCACTCCTGGACAGACACAGTCAGCTCTCCACTCCTGGTAAGGCACATAGTGCTCTCCACTCCTGGTCAGGCATAGTCAGCGTTCCACTTCTGGACTGGCACAGACAGCTTTCCACTCCTGGACAGGCACAGTCAGCTCTCCTCTCCTGGTCAGGCTCAGTCAGCTCTCCTCTCCTACTCAGGCTCAGTCAGCTCTCCACTCCTGGACTGGCGCAGTCAGCTCCCCACTCCTGATCCGGCACAATCAGCTCCACACTCATTGATCAGGCACAGTCAGCTCTACACTGTTGGTCAGCCACAGTCGGCTCTCCATTCCTGGTCAGGCACAGTCAGCTCTCCACTCCTGGTCAGGCATAGTCAGCTCTCCACTCCTGGACAGGCACAGTCAGCTCTCGACCCCTGGTCAAGCACAGTCAGCTCTCCACACCATGACAGACACAGTCCGCTCTCCACTTCTGGTAATGCACAGTCAGCTCTCCACTCCTAGTCAGGCACAGTCAGCTCTCCACTCCAGGTAAGGCAGAGTCAGCTCTCCACTTCTTGTCAGGCATTGTCAACTCTCCACTCTGGGCAGGCACTGTCAGCTCTCTACTCCTGGTCAGGCAGAGTCAGCTCTCCACTCCTGGTCAGGCACATTCTTCTTTCCACTCCTGGTCAGGCACAGTCAGCTCTCCACTCCTGGACAGGCACAGTCAGCTCTGCATTCCTGGACAGGCACAGTCTGCTCAACATTCCTGGACAGGCACAGTCAGGTCTCCACTCCTGGAGAGGCACAGTCTGCTCTCCACTCCTGAACAGGCACAGTCAGCTCTCCAGTCCTCGACAGGCACAGTCAGCTCTCCACTTCTGACAGGCACAATAAGCTGTCCACTCCTGGACATGCACAGTCAGCTCTGCATTCCTGGACAGGCACAGTCAACTCAACATTCCTGGACAGGCACACTCAGTTCTCCACTCCTGGATAGGCACAGTCTGCTCTGCTTTCCTGGACAGGCACAGTCAGCTCAACATTCCTGGACAGGCACAGTCAGTTCTCCACTCCATGGACAGGCACAGTCTCTTCTCCACTCCATTTACAGGCACAGTCGGCTCTCCATTCCTGGTCAGGCACAGTCAGCTCTCCACTCCTGGTCAGGCATAGTCAGTTCTGCACTCCTGGTCAGGCACAGTCTTCTCGCCACTCCTGGTCAGGCACCGTCAGTTCCCCACTCCAGGACAGGCACTGTCAGCTCTCCACTCCTGGACAGACACAGTCAGCTCCCATCTCCTGGTAAGGCACAGCCAGCTCTCTACTCCTGGTCAGGTACTGTCAGCTCTCTTCTCCTGTGCAGATACATTTAGCCCTCCACCTCTGGTCAGGCACACTCAGCTCTCCACTCCTGGTCAGGCACAGTCAGCTCTCCAGGCCTGGTCAGACACAGTCAGCTCTCTAGCCCTGGTCAGGCACAGTCAGCTCTCCACTCATGGTCAGGCACAGTCAGCTCTCCACTCCTGGACAGGCACAGTCAGGTCAACGGTCCTGGTCAGGCACAGTCAGGTGTGCACTCCTGGAGAAGCATCATCAGCTCTCCACTCCTGGACAGGCGCAGTGAGCTCCCCACTTCAGGCACAGTCAGCTCTCCAGTATTTGTCAGGCACAGTCAGACGTCCACTCCTTTTCAGGCACAGTGTGCTCTCCAGCCCTGGTCAGGCACGGTCAGCTCTCCACCCCTGGTCAGGTACCGTCTGCTGTCCACTCCTGGTCAGGCACAGTCAGCGCTCCACTCCTGGTCAGGCACAGTCAGCTCTGCACTCCTGGACAGGAACTGTCACGTCTCCACTCCTGGTAAGGCACAGTCTGCTCTCCACCCCTGCTCTGGCACAGTTGCCCTCCCACTCCTTGATAGGCAGATTCAGCTGTCAACCCCTGGTCAGGCAGTCAGTTCCCTACTCCTAGGCAGTCACAGTCAGCTCTCCACACCTTGACAGGCATAGTTAGCACTCCACTCCTGCTCAGGCAGAATCAGTTATCCACTCCTGGTCAGGCACATAGTGCTCTCCACTCCTGGTCAGGCACAGTCAGCTCTCCACTCCTGGTCAGGCACAGTCAGCTCTCCACTCCTGGACTGGCGCAGTCAGCTCTACACTCTTGGTCAGCCACAGTCTGCTGTCCACTCCTGGTCAGGCACAGTCAGCTCTCCACTCCTGGACAGGAACAGTCCGCTCTCCACTCCAGGACAGGCACTGTCAGCCCTCCACCTCTGGTCAGGCACAGTCAGCACTCAACTCCTGGTAAAGCACAGTTAGCTCTCCACTCCTGGTAAGGCACAGTCAGCTCTCCACTCCAGGTCAAGCACAGTCTTCTCTCTACTCCAGGACAGGCACAGTTGGCAGTCTACTCCAGGATAGGCACAGTCACCTCTCCACACTTGGTCAGGCACAGTTAGCTCTTCACTCCTGTACAGACACAGTCAACCCTCCACATCTGGTCAGGCAGTCAGCTCTGCATTCCTGGACAGGCACAGTCAGCTCAACATTCCTAGACAGGCACAGTCAGGTCTCCATTCGTCAACAGGCACAGTCAGCTCTCCACTCCTGGACAGGAACAGTCCGCTCTCCACTCCAGGACAGGCACTGTCAGCCCTCCACCTCTGGTCAGGCACAGTCAGCACTCAACTCCTGGTAAAGCACAGTCAGCTCTCCACTCCTGGTAAGGCACAGTCAGCTCTCCACTCCAGGTCAAGCACAGTCTTCTCTCTACTCCAGGACAGGCACACTCCAGGATAGGCACAGTCACCTCTCCACACTTGGTCAGGCACAGTTAGCTCTTCACTCCTGTACAGACACAGTCAACCCTCCACATCTGGTCAGGCACAGTCAGCTCTGCATTCCTGGACAGGCACAGTCAGCTCAACATTCCTAGACAGGCACAGTCAGGTCTCCACTCCTCAACAGGCACAGTCAGCTCTACACTCCTGGACAGGCACAGTCTGCTCTCGACTCCTGAACAGGCACAGACAGCTCTCCAGTCCTGCACAGGCACTGTCAACTCCCCACTCCTGGACAGGCACAATAAGCTGTCCACTCCTGGACAGGCACAGTCAGCTCTGCATTCCTGGACAGGCACAGTCAGCTGAACATTCCTGGACAGGCACAGTCAGTTCTCCACTCCTGGTTAGGCACAGTCTGCTCTGCATTCCTGGACAGGCACAGTCAGTTCTCCACTCCTGGACAAGCACAGTCAGTTCTCCACTCCATGGACAGGCACAGTCTCTTCACTCCATGGACAGGCACAGTCAGTTCGCCTCTCCTGTTTTGACACAATCAGCTCTCCACTCCTGGAAAGGCACAGTCAGCTCTCCACTCCTGGACAAGTACATTTAGCTCTCCACTCCTGTATATCCACTGTCAGCTCTCCACTCCTGGACAGGCACAGTCAGCTCTGCATTCCTGGACAAGCACCGTCAGCTCTGCATTCATGGACAGGCACCGTCAGTTCTCCATTCCTGGAGGCGCAGCGTCAGACCTCCATCCTGGTCAGGCACAGTCCTCTCTCCACTCCAAGACTGGCACTGTCAGCTCTCCACTCCTGGACAGACACAGTCAGCTCCGCACTCCTGATAAGGCACAGTCAGCTCTCCACTCCTGGTCAGGCACAGTGCGCTCTCCACTCCTTGTCAAGCACAGTCAGCTCTCCACTCCAGGACAGGCACTGTCAGCTCTCCACTCCTGGACAGACACAGTCAGTTCCCCACTTCTGGTCAGAATCAGTCCGCTCTCCACTCCAGGACAGGCACTGTCAGCCCTCCACCTCTGGTCAGGCACAGTCAGCACTCAACTCCTGGTAAAGCACAGTCAGCTCTCCACTCCTGGTAAGGCACAGTCAGCTCTCCACACTTGGTCAGGCACAGTTAGCTCTTCACTCCTGTACAGACACAGTCAACCCTCCACATCTGGTCAGACACAGTTAGCTCTGCATTCCTGGACAGGCACAGTCTTCTCTCTACTCCAGGACAGGCACAGTCAGCAGTCCACTCCAGGACAGGCACAGTCAGCTCTCCACACTTGGTCAGGCACAGTTAGCTCTTCACACCTGTACAGACGCAGTCAACCCTCCACATCTGGTCAGGCAGTCAGCTCTGCATTCCTGGACAGGCACAGTCAGGTCTCCACTCCTGGACAGGCACAATCAGCTCCCCACTCCTGGTCAGGCACAATCAGCTCTCCACTTCTGATCAGGCACAGTCAGGTCTCCACTCCTGTACAGACACAGTCAGCCCTCCACCCTGGTTAGGCACAGTCAGCTCTTCATTCTTGGTCAGGCACAGTCAGCTCTCCACTAATGTAGAGGCACATATAGCTCTCCACTCCTGGACAGGCGCAGTGAGCTCCCCACTTCTGGTCAGGCACAGTCAGCTCTCCAGTATTTGTCGGGCACAGTCAGCTGTCCACTCCTGGTCAAGCACAGTGAGCTCTCCACTGTTTGTCAGGCACAGTCAGCTCTCCACTCCTTTTCAGGCACGGTCAGCTCTCCACCCCTGGTCAGGCACGGTCAGCTCCCCACCCCTAGTCCGGCACTATCAGCTCTCCACTCCTGGACAGACACAGTCAGCTCTGCATTCCTGGACAAGCACCGTCAGCTCTGCATTCTTGGACAGGCACCGTCAGTTCTCCATTCCTGGAGGCGCAGAGTCAGACCTCCATCCTGGTCAGGCACAGTCCGCTCTCCACTCCAGGACTGGCACTGTCAGCTCTCCACTCCTGGACAGACACAGTCAGCTCCCCACTCCTGATAAGGCACAGTCAGCTCTCCACTCCTGGTCAGGCACAGTCTGCTCTCCACTCCTGGTCAAGCACAGTCAGCTCTCCACTCCTGGACAGGCACTGTCATCTCTTCACTCCTGGACAGACACAGTCAGCTCCCCACTCCTGGTCAGGATCAGTCCGCTCTCCACTCCAGGACAGGCACTGTCAGCCCTCCACCTCTGGTCAGGCACAGTCAGCACTCAACTCCTGGTAAAGCACAGTCAGCTCTGCACTCCTGGTAAGGCACAGTCAGCTCTCCACTCCAGGTCAGGCACAGTCTTCTCTATACTCCAGGACAGCCACAGTCAGCAGTCCACTCCAGGACAGGCACAGTCAGCTCTCCACACTTGGTCAGGTACAGTTAGCTCTTCATTCCTGTACAGACGCAGTCAACCCTCCACATCTGGTCAGGCACAGTCAGCTCTGCATTCCTGGACAGGCACAGTCAGCTCAACATCCCTGGACAGGCACAGTCAGGTCTCCACTCCTGGACAGGCACAATCAGTTCCCCACTCCTGGTCAGGCACAATCAGCTCTCCACTTCTGATCAGGCACAGTCAGGTCTCCACTTCTGTACAGACACAGTCAGCCCTCCACCCTGGTTAGGCACAGTCAGCTCTTCATTCTTGGTCAGGCACAGTCACCTCTCTACTAATGTAGAGGCACATATAGCTCTCCACTCCTGGACAGGCGCAGTGAGCTCCCCACTTCTGGTCAGGCACAGTCAGCTCTCCAGTATTTGTCGGGCACAGTCAGCTGTCCACTCCTGGTCAGGCACAGTGAGCTCTCCACTGTTTGTCAGGCACAGTCAGCTCCCCACTCCTTTTCAGGCACGGTCAGCTCTCCACCCCTGGTCAGGCACGGTCAGCTCCCCACCCCTAGTCCTGCACGGTCAGCTCTCCACCCCTGGTCAGGCACGGTCAGCTCCCCACCCCTAGTCCGGCACAGTCAGCTCTCCACTCCTGGTCAGGCACAGTCAGCTCTCCACTCCTGGACAGGCACAGTCTGCTCTTGACTCCAAAACAGGCACAGTCAGCTCTCCAGTCCTGGACAGGCACAGTCAGCTCTCCACTCCTGGACAGGCACAAAAAGCTGTCCACTCCTGGACAGGCACAGTCAGCTCTGCATTCCTGGACAGGCACAGTCAGCTCAACTTTCCTGGACAGGCACAGTCAGTTCTCCACTCCTGGATAGGCACAGTCTGCTCTGCATTCCTGGACAGGCACAGTCAGCTCAACATTCCTGGACAGGCACAGTCAGTTCTCCACTCCTGGACAGGCACAGTCCGTTCTCCACTCCATGGACAGGCACAGTCTCTTCTCCACTCCTCGGACAGGCACAGTCAGTTCTCCTCTCCTGTTCTGACACAATCAGCTCTCCACTCCTGGAAAGGCACAGTCAGCTCTCCACTCCTGGACAGGTACATTTAGCTCTCCACTCCTGTATAGGCACTGTCAGCTCTCCACTCCTGGACAGGCACAGTCAGCTCTGCATTCATGGACAGGCACCGTCAGTTCTCCATCATTGGAGGCGCAGAGTCAGACCTCCATCCTGGTCAGGCACAGTCCGCTCTCCACTCCAGGACTGGCACTGTCAGCTCTCCACTCCTGGACAGACACAGTCAGCTCCCTACTCCTGATAAGGCACAGTCAGCTCTCCACTCCTGGTCAGGCACAGTCTGCTTTCCACTCCTGGTCAAGAACAGTCAGCTCTCCTCTCCAGGACAGGCACTGTCAGCTCTTCACTCCTGGACAGACACAGTCAGCTCCCCACTCCTGGTCAGGATCAGTCCGCTCTCCACTCCAGGACAGGCACTGTCAGCCCTCCACCTCTGGTCAGGCACAGTCAGCACTCAACTCCTGGTAAAGCACAGTCAGCTCCCCACTCCTGATAAGGCACAGTCAGCTCTCCACTCCTGGTCAGGCACTGTCTGCTCTCCACTCATGGTCAGACACATTCAGCCCTCCACCTCTGGTAAGGCACAGTCAGCTTTCCACTCCAGGTCAGGCACAGTCTTCTCTCTACTCCAGGACAGGCACAGTCAGCAGTCCACTCCAGGACAGGCACAGTCAGCTCTCCACACTTGGTCAGGCACAGTTAGCTCTTCACTCCTGTACAGACGCAGTCAACCCTCCACATCTGGTCAGGCACAGTCAGCTCTGCATTCCTGGACAGGCACAGTCAGGTCCCCACTCCTGGTCAGGCACAATAAGCTCTCCACTTCTGATCAGGCACAGTCAGGTCTCCACTCCTGTACAGACACAGTCAGCCCTCCACCCTGGTTAGGCACAGTCAGCTCTTCATTCTTGGACAGGCACAGTCAGCTCAACATCCCTGGACAGGCACAGTCAGGTCTCCACTCCTGGACAAGTACAATCAGTTCCCCACTCCTGGTCAGGCACAATCAGCTCTCCACTTCTGATCAGGCACAGTCAGGTCTCCACTCCTGTACAGACACAGTCAGCCCTCCACCCTGGTTAGGCACAGTCAGCTCTTCATTCTTGGTCAGGCACAGTGACCTCTCCACTAATGTAGAGGCACATATAGCTCTCCACTCCTGGACAGGCGCAGTGAGCTCCCCACTTCTGGTCAGGCACAGTCAGCTCTCCAGTATTTGTCGGGCACAGTCAGCTGTCCACTCCTGGTCAGGCACAGTGAGCTCTCCACTGTTTGTCAGGCACAGTCAGCTCCCCACTCCTTTTCAGGCACGGTCAGCTCTCCATCCCTGGTCAGGCACGGTCAGCTCCCCACCCCTAGTCCGGCACAGTCAGCTCTCCACTCCTGGTCAGGCACAGTCAGCTCCCCACTCCTGGACAGGAACAGTCAGCTCTCCACTCCTGGTAAGTCACAGTCAGCTCTCCACCCCTCCTCTGGCACAGTCGCCCTCCCACTGCTTAATAGGCACAGTCAGCTATCAACCCCTGGTCAGGCAGTCAGCTCCCCACTCCTGGGCAGTCAGAGTCAGCTCTCCATACCTTGACAGGCATAGTCAGCACTCCACTCCTGCTCAGGCACAGTCAGTTCTCCACTCCTGGTCAGGCATAGTCAGCGCTCCACTCCTAGACTGGCACAGTCTGCTCTCCACTCCTGGACAGGCACAGTCAACTCTCCTGTCCTGGTCAGGCTCAGTCAACTCTCTTCTCCTGGACTGGCGCAGTCAGCTCCCCACTCCTGGTCTGGCACAATCAGCTCCCCACTCCTGATCAGGCACAGTCAGCTCCCCACTCTTAGTCAGCCACAGTCAGCTCTCCATCACTGTACAGACACAGTCCGCTCTCCACCCCTGGTCAGGCACAGTCAGCTCTCCACCTCTTGACAGGCTCTGTCAGCTCTTCACCCCTGGGCAGGCGCAGTTTGCTCTCCACTCCTGGACAGGCACAGTCAGCTCTCCACTCCTGGTCAGGCACAGTCAGCTCTCCACCCTTGGTCAGGCACAGTCTTCTCTCCACCCTTGGTCGGGCACAGTCAGCTCTCCACCCTTGGTCAGGCACAGTCAGCTCTCCACTCCTGGTCAGGCACAGTCAGTTCTCCACTCCTGGTCAGGCACAGTCAGCTCTCCACTCCTGGTCAGGCACAGTCCGCTGTCCAGTCCTGGTCAGGCACAGTCAGCTTTCCGCTCCTAGACATGAACAGTCATGTCTCCACTCCTGGTAAGGCACAGTCTGCTCTGCACCCCTGCTCTGGCACAGTCGGACTCCCACTCCTTGATAGGCACGTTCAGCTGTCAACCCCTCTTCAAGCAGTCAGCTCCCCACTGCTGGGCAGGCACAGTCAGCTCTCCATCCCTTGACAGGCATAGTCATCACTCCACTCCTGGTCAGGCACAGTCAGCTCTCCACTCCTGGTCAGGGACAGTCAGCGCTCCACTCCTGGACTGGCACAGTCAGCTCTCCACTCCTGGACAGGCACAGTCATCTCTCCTCTCCTGGTCAGGCTCAGTCAGCTCTCCACTCCTGGATTGGCACAGTCAGCTCTGCAGTCCTGGTCTGGCACAGTCGCTTTCCCACTGCTTGATAGGCAGATTCAGCTGTCAACCCCTGGTCAGGCAGTCAGCTCCCCACTCCTGGGCAGTCACAGTCTGCTCTCCACCCCTTCACAGGCATAGTCAGCACTCCACACCTGCTCAGGCAGAGTCAGTTATCCACTCCTGGTCAGGCACATAGTGCTCTCCACTCCTGGTCAAGCATAGCCAGCGCTCCACTCCTGGTCAGGCACAGTCTGCTTTCCACTCCTAGTCAGGCACAGTCAGCTCTCCACTCCTGGTCAGGCATAGTCAGCGCTCCACTTCTGGACTGGCACAGACAGCTCTCCACTCCTGGACAGGCACTGTCAGCTCTCCGCTCCTGGTCAGGCATAGTCAGCGCTCCACTCCTAGATTGGCACAGTCAGCTCTCCACTCCTGGACAGGCACAGTCAGCTCTCCACTCATGGTCAGGCACAGTCAGCTCTCCACCCTTGGTCAGGCACAGTCTGCTCTCCACCCTTGGTCAGGCACAGTCAGCTCTGCACTCCTGGTCAGGCACAATCAGCTCCCCACTCCTGATCAGGCACAGTCAGCTCTGCACTCTTGGTCAGCCACAGTCAGCTCTCCACTCCTGGACAGGCACTGTCAGGTCTCCATTCCTCGATATGAACAGTCAGCTCACCACTCCTGGACAGTCACAGTCAGGTCAACGGTCCTGGTCAGGCACAGTCAGGTGTGCACTCCTGGAGAAGCACAATCAGCTGTCCACTTCTGATCAGGCACAGTCAGGTCTCCACCCTGATTAGGCATAGTCAGCTCTTCATTCTTGGTCAGGCACAGTCAGCTCTCCACTAATGTAGAGGCACATATAGCTCTCCACTCCTGGTCAGGCACAGTGAGCTCTCCACTGTTTGTCAGGCACAGTCAGCTCTCCACTCCTTTTCAGGCACGGTCAGCTCTCCACCCCTGGTCAGGCATGGTCAGCTCTCCACCCCTGGTCAGGCACAGTCAGCTCTCCACTCCTGGACTGGCGCTGCTCTGGCACAGTCGCCCTCCCACTCCTTGATAGGCAGATTCAGCTGTCAACCCCCGGTCAGGCAGTCAGCTCCCTACTCCTGGGCAGGCACAGTCAGCTCTCCACCCCTTGACAGGCATAGTCAGCACTCCACTGCTGCTCAGGCAGAGTCAGTTCTCCACTCCTGGTCAGGCACAGTCCACGCTCCACTCCTGGACTGGCACAGTCAGCTCTCCACCCCTTGACAGGCATAGTCAGCACTCCACTCCTGCTCAGGCAGAGTCAGTTCTCCACTACTGCTCAGTGACAGTCAGCGCTCCACTCCTGGACAGGCACAATCAGCTCTCCTCTCCTGGTCAGGCTCAGTCAGTTCTCCACTCCTCTACTGGCGCAGTCAGCTCCCCACTCCTGGTCAGGCACAGTCAGCTCCCCACTCCTGATCAGGCACGGTCAGCTCTCCACCCCTGGTCAGGCACAGTCAGTTCTCCACCTCTTGACAGGCACTGTCAGCTCTCCACCCCTGGGCAGGCGCAGTTTGCTCTCCCCTCCTGGACAGTCACAGTCAGCTCTCCACTCCTGGTCAGGCACAGTCAGCTCTCCACCCTTGGTCAGCCACAGTCAGCTCTCCACCCTTGGTCAGGCACAGTCAGCTCTCCACTCCTGGTCAGGCACAGTCCGCTCTCCAGTCCTGGTCAGGCACAGTCAGCTTTCCACTCCTAGACATGAACAGTCATGTCTCCACTCCTGGTAAGGCACAGTCTGCTCTCCACCCCTGCTCTGGCACAGTCGCCTCCCACTCCTTGATAGGCACATTCAGCTGTCAACCCCTCTTCAAGCAGTCAGCTCCCCACTGCTGGGCAGGCACAGTCAGCTCTCCACCCCTTGACAGGCATAGTCAGCACTCCACTCCTGGTCAGGGACAGTCAGCTCTAGACTCCTGGTCAGGGACAGTCAGCGCTCCACTCCTGGACTGGCACAGTCATCTCTCCACTCCCGGACAGGCCCAGTCATCTCTCCACTCCTTGTCAGGCACAGTCAGCTTACCACTCCTGGACAGGCAAAGTCAGCTGTGCACTCCAGGACACGCTCAGTCAGCTCTGCACTCCTGGACAGGCACAGTCAGCGCTCCAACCCTTCACAGGCATAGTCAGCACTCCATTGCTGCTCAGGCAGAGTCAGTTATCCACTCCTGGTCAGGCACATAGTGCTGTCCACTCCTGGTCAGGCATAGTCAGCGCTCCACTTCTGGACTGGTACAGTCAGCTCTCCACTCCTGGACAGGCACAGTCAGCTCTCCTGTCCTGGTCAGGCACAGTCAGCTTTCCACTCCTAGACATGAACAGTCATGTCTCCACTCTTGGTAAGGTACAGTCTGCTCTCCACCCCTGCTCTGGCACAGTCGGCCTCCCACTCCTTGATAGGCACATTCAGCTGTCAACCCCTCTTCAAGCAGTCAGCTCCCCACTGCTGGGCAGGCACAGTAAGCTCTCCACCCCTTGACAGGCATAGTCAGCACTCCACTGCTGCTCAGGCACAATCAGCTCTCCACTCCTGGTCAGGGACAGTCATCTCTCCTCTCCTGGTCAGGCTCAGTCAGCTCTCTACTCCTGGATTGGCACAGTCAGCTCTGCAGTCCTGGTCTGGCACAGTCAGCTCTCCAAACTTGGTCAGGCGCATTCTGCTCTCCACCCCTGGTCAGGCACAGTCAGCTCTCTACTCCTCTACTGGCACAGTCAGCTCTCAACTCCTGGACAGGCACAGTCCGCTCCCCTCTGCAGGTCAGGCTCCGTCAGCTCTCCTCTCTTGGACTAACGTAGTCAGCTCCCCACTCATGGTCAGACACAGTCAGCTCTCCACCCCTGTACAGACACAGTCAGCTCTCCACCTCTTGACAGGCACTGTCAGCTTTCCACCTCTGGGCAGGCACAGTCAACTCTCCACTCCTGGACAGGCACAGTCGGCTCTGCATTCCTGGACAGGCACAGTCAGCTCAACATTCCTGGACAGTCACAGTCAGGTCTCCACTCCTGGTCAGGCACAGTCAGCTCTCCACCCTTGGTCAGGCACAGTCAGCCCTCCACCCTTGGTCAGGCACAGTCAGCTCTCCACCCTTGGTCAGGCACAGTCAGCCCTCCACTCCTGGTCAGGCACAGTCCGCTCTCCAGTCCTGGTCAGGCACAGTCAGCTTTCCACTCCTAGACAGGAACAGTCATGTCTCCACTCCTGGTAAGGCACAGTCTGCTCTCCACCCCTGCTCTGGCACAGTCACCTCCCACTCCTTGATAGGCACATTCAGCTGTCAACCCCTCTTCAAGCAGTCAGCTCCCCACTGCTGGGCAGGCACAGTCAGGTCTCCACCCCTTGACTGTCATAGTCAGCACTCCACTCCTGCTGATGCACAGTCAGCTCTCCGCTGCTGGTCAGGGACAGTCAGCGCTCCACTCCTGGACTGGCACATCAGCTCTCCACTCCCGGACAGGCACAGTCATCTCTCCTCTCCTGGTCAGGCTCAGTCAGCTCACTACTCCTGGATTGGCACAGTCAGCTCTGCAGTCCTGGTCTGGCACAGTCAGCTCTCCAAACTTGGTCAGGCGCATTCTGCTCTTCACCCCTGATCAGGCACAGTCAGCTCTCTACTCCTCTACTGGCACAGTCAGCTCTCAACTCCTGGACAGGCACAGTCCGCTCCCCTCTGCAGGTCAGGCTCCGTCAGCTCTCCTCTCCTGGACTAGCGTAGTCAGCTCCCCACTCATGGTCAGACACAGTCAGCTCCCCACTCCTGGTCAGGCACAGTCAGCTCTCCACCCCTGTACAGACACAATCAGCTCTCGACCTCTTGACAGGCACTGTCAGCTTTCCACCCCTGGGCAGGCACAGTCAACTCTCCACTCCTGGACAGGCACAGTCTGCTCTGCATTCCTGGACAGGCACAGTCAGCTCAACATTCCTGGACAGGCACAGTCAGGTCTCCACTCCTGGACAGGCACAATCAGCTATCCACTACTGGACCAGCACAGTCTGCTGTCCACTCCTGAACAGGCACAGTCAGCTCTCCAGTCCTGGACAAGCACAATCAGCTCTCCACTCCTGGACAGGCACAATAAGCTGGACAGGCACAGTCAGCTCTGCATTCCTGGACAGGCACAGTCAGCTCAACATTCCTGGACAGGCACAGTCAGCTCTCCACTCCTGGACAGGCACAGTCTGCTCTGCATTCCTGGACAGGCAAAGTCAGGTCTCCAGTCCTGGTCAGGCACAATCAGCTATCCACTGCTGGACCAGCACAGTCTGCTCTCGACTCCTGAACAGGCACAGTCAGCTCTGCATTCCTGGACAGGCACAATCAGCTCTCCACTCCTGGACAGGCACAATAAGCTGGACAGGCACAGTCAGCTCTGCATTCCTGGACAGGCACAGTCAGCTCAATATTCCTGGACAGGCACAGTCAGCTCTCCACTCCTGGACAGGCACAGTCTGCTCTGCATTCCTGGACAGGCACAGTCAGCTCAACATTCCTGGACAGGCACAGTCAGGTCTCCACTCCTGGACAGGCACAGTCAGCGCTCCAACCCTTCACAGGCATAGTCAGCACTCCACTGCTGCTCAGGCAGAGTAAGTTATCCTCTCCTGGTCAGGGACAGTCAGCTCTCCACTCCTGGACAGGCACAGTCTGCTCTGCATTCCTGGACAGGCACAGTCAGCTCAACATTCCTGGACAGGCACAGTCAGGTCTCCACTCCTGGACAGGCAGAATCAGCTATCCACTCCTGGACCGGCAGTCTGCTGTCGATCCTGGACAGGCACAGTCAGTTTTCCAGTCCTGGACAGGCACAGTCAGCTGTCCACTCCTGAACAGGCACAATAAGCTGTCCACTCCTGGACAGGCACAGTCAGCTCTCCACTTCTGGAGGCACACATTCAACTCTCCATTCCTGGACAGGGACAGTCAGTTCTCCACTCCTGGACAGGCACAGTCTCTTCTCCACTCCATGGACAGGCACAGTCTCTTCTCCACTCCATGGACAGGCACAGTCAGTTCTCTTCTCCTGTTCTGACACAGTCAGCTCTCCACTCATGGAAAGGCACAGTCAGCTCTCCACTCCTGGACAGGTACATTTAGCTCTCCACTCTTGTATAGGCACTGTCAGCTCTGCATTCCTGGACAAGCACCGTCAGCTCTGCATTCATGAACAGGCACCGTCAGCTCTCCATTCCTGGAGGCGCAGAGTCGGACCTCCATCCTGGTCAGGCACAGTCATCTCTCCACCCCTGGTCAGACACAGTCAGCTCTCCACTCCTGGTAAGGCACAGTCAGCTCTGCACTCCTGGACAGGCACAGTCAGCTCTCCATTCTTGGAGGTGCACAGTGCGCTCTCCAGTCCTGTTCAGGCACAGTCAACTTTCCACTCCTGGGGACGCACAGTCAGCTCTCTATACCTGGTTAGGCATATTCAGTTGTCCAGTCCTGGACAAGCACAGTCAGCTATCCACTCCTGTGCAGTCACTGTCAGCACTTACTGCTGTTCAGGCACTGACAGCTGTCACCCCTGGTCAGGCACAATCAGCTCTGCACTCTTGGTGTGGCAAAGTCAGTTCTCCATTCCTGGACAGGCCACAATCTCTTCTCTCCTGGACAGGCACAGTCAGCTGTACACTCCTGGATAGGCACAGTCAGCTCTCCACTCCTGGACAGGCACATTCAGGTTTTCACTCCTGTACAGACATTGTCACTGCTCCACCCCTTGTCATGCACAGTCAGCTCCTGGACAGCCACAGTCAGTTCTGCTCTCCTGGACAGGCACAGTCAGCTGTCCATTCCTGGAGAGGCACAATGTCATCTCCACTCCTGGTCAGGCACAATCAGCTTACCACTCCTGGAAAGGCACAGTCAGCTCTGCACTCCAAGACAGGCTCAGTCAGCTCTGCACTCCGGGACTGGCACATTCAGCTCGCCACTCCTGGACAGGCACAGTCTGCTCTCCTCTCCTGGACAGGCACAGTCAGTTCGCCACTCTTGATCAGTCACAGTCAGCTCACCACTCCTTGTCAGGCACAGTCAGCTTACCACTCCTGGACAGGCAAAGTCAGCTGTGCACTCCAAGACACAATCAGTCAGCTCTGCACTCCTGGACAGGCACAGTCAGCTCTGCACTCTTGGACAGGCACATTCAACTCACCACTCCTGGACAGGCACAGTGAGCTCTCCTCTCCTGGACAGGCACAGTTAGCTCTCCACTCCTGGACAGGCAAAGTCAGTTCTCCACTCCTTGTCAGGCACAGTCTGCTCTCCATTCTTGGAGACGAACAGTCAGCTCTTCACTCCTGGACACGCACAGACAGCTCTGCACTCCTGGACAGACAGTTAGCTCACCACTCCTGTACAGGCACACTCAGCTCTCCACTCCTGGACAAGCATAGGCAGCTCTGCACTCCTGCTCTGGCATGGTCAGCTTACAACTGGACAGGCTCAGTCAGCGCTCCACTCCTGGACTGGCACAGTCAGCTCTCCACTCCCGGACAGGCACAGTCATTTCTCCTCTCCTGGTCAGGCTCAGTCAGCTCTCCACTCCTGGACTAGCGTAGTCAGCTCCCCACTCATGGTCAGACACAGTCAGCTCCCCACTCCTGGTCAGGCACAGTCAGCTCTCCAACCCTTTACAGACACAGTCAGCTCTCCACCTCTTGACAGGCACTGTCAGCTTTCCACCCCTGGGCAGGCACAGTCAACTCTCCACTCCTGGCCAGGCACAGTCTGCTCTGCATTCCTGGACAGGCACAGTCAGCTCAACATTCCTGGACAGGCACAGTCAGATCTCCACTCCTGGACAGGCACAGTCTGCTCTGCATTCCTGGACAGGCACAGTCAGCTCAACATTCCTGGACAGGCACAGTCAGGTCTCCACTCCTGGACAGGCAGAATCAGCTATCCACTCCTGGACCGGCACAGTCTGCTGTCGACTCCTGGACAGGCACAGTCAGTTCTCCAGTCCTGGACAGGCACAGTCAGCTGTCCACTCCTGGACAGGCACAATAAGCTGTCCACTCCTGGACAGGCACAGTCAGCTCTCCACTTCTGGAGGCGCACTTTCAACTCTCCATTCCTGGACAGGGACAGTCAGTTCTCCACTCCTGGACAGGCACAGTCTCTTCTCCATTCCATGGACAGGCACAGTCTCTTCTCCACTCCATGGACAGGCACAGTCAGTTCTCCTCTCCTGTTCTGACACAGTCAGCTCTCCACTCATTGGAAAGGCGCAGTCAGCTCTCCACTCCTGGACAGGTACATTTAGCTCTCCACTCTTGTATAGGCACTGTCAGCTCTGCATTCCTGGACAGGCACAGTCAGCTCTGCATTCCTGGACAAGCACCGTCAGCTCTGCATTCATGAACAGGCACCGTCAGCTCTCCATTCCTGGAGGCGCAGAGTCAGACCTCCATCCTGCTCTCCACTCCTGGACAGGCACAGTCAGCTCTCCACTCCTGGACTGGCGCAGTCAGCTCCCCACTCCTGGTCAGGCACAATCAGCTCCCCACTCCTGATCAGGCACAGTCAGCTCTCCACTCTTGGTCAGCCATAGTCAGCTCTCCATCCCTGTGCAGACACAGTCCACTCTCCACTCCTGGTCAGGCACAGTCTGTTCTCCACCTCTTGACAGGCACTGTCAGCTCTCCACCCATAGGCAGGCGCAGTTTGCTCTCCACTCCTGGACAGGCACAGTCAGCTCTCCACTCCTGGTCAGGCACAGTCAGCTCTCCACCCTTGGTCAGGCACAGTCTTCTCTCCACCCTTGGTCAGGCACAGTCAGCTCTCCACTCCTGGTCAGGCACAGTCCGCTCTCCAGTCCTGGTCAGGCACAGTCAGCTTTCCACTCCTAGCCATGAACAGTCATGTCTCCATTCCTGGTAAGGCACAGTCTGCTCTCCACCCCTGCTCTGGCACAGTCGGCCTCCCACTCCTTGATAGGCACATTCAGCTGTCAACCCCTCTTCAAGCAGTCAGCTCCCCACTGCTGGGCAGGCACAGTCAGCTCTCCACCCCTTGACAGGCATAGTCAGCACTCCACTCCTGGTCAGGGACAGTCAGCTCTAGACTCCTGGTCAAGGACAGTCAGCGCTCCACTCCTGGACTGGCACAGTCATCTCTCCACTCCCGGACAGGCCCAGTCATCTCTCCTCTCCTGGTCAGGCTCAGTCAGCTCTCCACTCCTGGATTGGCACAGTCAGCTCTGCAGTCCTGGTCTGGCACAGTCAGCTCTCCAAACTTGGTCAGGCGCATTCTGCTCTGCACCCCTGGTCAGGCACAGTCAGCTATCTACTCCTCTACTGGCACAGTCAGCTCTGAACTCCTGGACAGGCACAGTCCGCTCCCCTCTGCAGGTCAGGCTCCGTCAGCTCTCCTCTCCTGGACTAGCGTAGTCAGCTCCCCACTCATGGTCAGACACAGTCAGCTCCCCACTCCTGGTCAGGCACAGTCAGCTCTCCACCCCTGTACAGACACAGTCAGCTCTCGACCTCTTGACAGGCACTGTCAGCTTTCCACCCCTGGGCAGGCACAGTCAACTCTCCACTCCTGGACAGGCACAGTCTGCTCTGCACTCCTGGACAGGCACAGTCAGCGCTCCACCCCTTCACAGGCATAGTCAGCACTCCACTGCTGCTCAGGCAGAGTCAGTTATCCACTCCTGGTCAGGCACATAGTGCTGTCCACTCCTGGTCAGGCATAGTCAGCGCTCCACTTCTGGACTGGCACAGACAGCTCTCCACTCCTGGACAGGCACAGTCAGCTCTCCACTCCTGGACTGGCGCAGTCAGCTCCCCACTCCTGGTCAGGCACAATCAGCTCCCCACTCCTGATCAGGCACAGTCAGCTCTCCACTCTTGGTCAGCCACAGTCAGCTCTCCATCCCTGTACAGACACAGTCCGCTCTCCACTCCTGGTCAGGCACAGTCTGTTCTCCACCTCTTGACAGGGACTGTCAGCTCTCCACCCATGGGCAGGCGCAGTTTGCTCTCCACTCCTGGACAGGCACAGTCAGCTCTCCACTCCTGGTCAGGCACAGTCAGCTCTCCACCCTTGGTCAGGCACAGTCTTCTCTCCACCCTTGGTCAGGCACAGTCAGCTCTCCACTCCTGGTCAGGCACAGTCAGCTCTCCAGTCCTGGTCAGGCACAGTCAGCTTTCCACTCCTAGACATGAACAGTCATGTCTCCACTCCTGGTAACGCACAGTCTGCTCTCCACCCCTGCTCTGGCACAGTCGGCCTCCCACTCCTTGATAGGCACATTCAGCTGTCAACCCCTCTTCAAGCAGTCAGCTCCCCACTGCTGGGCAGGCACAGTCAGCTCTCCACCCCTTGACAGGCATAGTCAGCACTCCACTCCTGCTCAGGGACAGTCAGCTCTCCACTCCTGGTCAGGGACAGTCAGCGCTCCACTCCTGGACTGGCACAGTCAGCTCTCCACTCCCGGACAGGCACAGTCAGCTCTCCTCTCCTGGTCAGGCTCAGTCAGCTCTCCACTCCTGGATTGGCACAGTCAGCTCTGCAGTCCTGGTCTGGCACAGTCAGCTCTCCAAACTTGGTCAGGCGCATTCTGCTCTCCACCCCTGGTCAGGCACAGTCAGCTATCTACTCCTCTACTGGCACAGTCAGCTCTGAAATCCTGGACAGGCACAGTCCGCTCCCCTCTGCAGGTCAGGCTCCGTCAGCACTCCTCTCCTGGACTAGCGTAGTCAGCTCCCCACTCATGGTCAGACACAGTCAGCTCCCCACTCCTGGTCAGGCACAGTCAGCTCTCCACCCCTATACAGACACAGTCAGCTCTCCACCTCTTGACAGGCACTGTCAGCTTTCCACCCCTGGGCAGGCACAGTCAACTCTCCACTCCTGGACAGGCACAGTCTGCTCTGCATTCCTGGACAGGCATAGTCAGCTCAATATTCCTAGACAGGCACAGTCAGGTCTCCACTCCTGGACAGGCACAATCAGCTAACCACTGCTGGACCGGCACAGTCTGCTCTCGACTCCTGAACAGGCACAGTCAGCTCTCCAGCACTGGACAGGCACAATTAGCTCTCCACTCCTGGACAGGCACAATAAGCTGTCCACTCCTGGACAGGCACAGACAGCTCTGCATTCCTGGACAGGCACAGTCAGCTCAACATTCCTGGACAGGCACAGTCAGTTCTCCACTCCTGGACAGGCACAGTCTGCTCTGCATTCCTGGACAGGCACAGTCAGCTCAACATTCCTGGACAGGCACAGTCAGGTCTCCACTCCTGGACAGGCAGAATCAGCTATCCACTCCTGGACCGGCACAGTCTGCTGTCGACTCCTGGACAGGCACAGTCAGTTCTCCTGTTCTGGACAGGCACAGTCAGCTGTCCACTCCTGGACAGGCACAATAAGCTGTCCACTCCTGGACAGGCACAGTCAGCTCTGCACTCCTGGACAGGCAGTTATCTCTGCACTCTTGGACAGGCACATTCAGTTCTCCACTCCTGGACAGACACAGTCAGTTCTCCACTCCTGGTCAGGCACATACTCCTCTCCACTCCTGGTCAGGCAAAGTCAGCTCTCCACTCTTGGTCAGTCACAGTCAGGTCTCCACTCCTGGGCAGACAAAGTCAGCTCTACACTCCTGGACAGGCACAGTTAGCTCTCCACTCCTGTTTCGGCACAGTCAGCTCTCCTCCCATGGACAGGAACAATCTGCCCTCCATCCCTGGTCAGTCACAGTCAGCTCCCCACTCCTTGACAGGCACTATCAGCTGACAACCCCTGGTCAGGTACAGCCAGCTCCTCACCTCTGGGCAAGCACACTCAGCTCTCCACCCCTGCTGAGGCACAGTCAGCTCTCCACCCTATTCCAGGCACAGTCAGCTCTGAACTCTTGGAGTCGCACATTCAGCTCTCCACTCCTGGATGTGCACCGTCAGCTCTACACTCTTGGTCAGTCACAGTCAGCTCTCCACTCCTGGGCGGACAAAGTCTGCTCTGCTCTCCTGGACAAGCACAGCCAAATCTGCACTCCTGGAGACACACAATCAGCTCTCCACTCCTCGTAAGTCACAGACAGCTTACCAAGCCTGGACAGGCACAGTCAGCTCTCCATTCCTGGACAGGCACAGTCAGCTCTCCATTCCTGGACAGGCACAGTCAGCTCTCCACTCCTGGACAAGCACAGCCAGTTCTCCACTCCTGGATAGATACAGTCAGTTCTCCACTCCTGGACAAGCACAGTCAGTTCTCCACTCCTGGACAGGCACAGTCTCTTGTCCCCTCCTTGACAGGCACTGTCAGCTGTACTCTCCTGGACAGGCACAGTCAGCTCTCCACTCCTGGACAGGCACAGTCAGCTCTGCACTCCTGGTCAGGCATAGTCAGCTCTCCACTCCTGGTCATGCACAGTCTGCTCTTCATCCGGGTCAGGCACAGTCTGCTCTCCAGTTCTGGTGAGACACATTCAGCTCTCCACTCCTGGACGGGCACAGTCAACTCTCCACTCTTGTTCAGGCACAGTCAGCCCTCTACTCCAGTGCAGACAGTCAGCCCTTAATGCTGGTAAGGCGCAGTCAGCTCTCCTCTGCTCTTCAGACATTGTCAGTCTCCACTGCTGGACAAGCATAGTCATTTCTACATTACTGGACAGGCACAGACTCTTCTCCGCTCCTGGACAGGCACACTCAGCTCTCCATTCCTGTAAGGGCTCAGTTAGCTCACCACTCCTGGACGGGCACAGTCAGCTCACCACTCCTGTACAGGCACAGTGAGCTCTCCACCCCTGGATAAGCACAATCAGCTGTCAACCCCTGGTCAGGTACAGCCAGCTCCCCACCTCTGGGCAGGCACAGTCAGCTCTCCACCCCTGCTGAGGCACAGTCAGCTCTCCACCCTATGACAGGCACTGTCAGCTCTGAACTCCTGGAGTCGCACAGTCAGCTCTCCACTCCTGGATAGGCACAGTGAGCTCTCCACTCCTGGACAGGCACTATCAGCTGTCAACCCCTGGTCAGGTACAGCCAGCTCCCCACCTCTGGGCAAGCACACTCAGCTCTCCACCCCTGCTGAGGCACAGTCAGCTCTCCACCCTATTCCAGGCACAGTCAGCTCTGAACTCTTGGAGTCGCACGTTCAGCTCTCCACTCCTGGATGTGCACCGTCAGCTCTACACTCTTGGTCAGTCACAGTCAGCTCTCCACTCCTGGGCGGGCAAAGTCTGCTCTGCTCTCCTGGACAAGCACAGCCAAATCTGCACTCCTGGAGACACACAATCAGCTCTCCACTCCTCGTAAGTCACAGACAGCTTACCAAGCCTGGACAGGCACAGTCAGCTCTCCATTCCTGGACAGGCACAGTCAGCTCTCCACTCCTGGACAAGCACAGCCAGTTCTCCACTCCTGGATAGATACAGTCAGCTCTCCATTCGTAGACAGGCACAGTCAGTTCTGCACTCCTGGACAGGCACATTGAACTCTCCATTCCTGGAGACGAAGAGTCTGCTCTCCATTCCTGGAGACGCACAGTTTGCTCTCCACTCCTGGTCAGGCACATTCAGCTTACCACTCCTGGACAGGCTAGTCAGCTCTGCACTTCAGGACAGGCACAGTCCGCACTGCACTCCTGGACAGGCACAGTTATCTCTGCACACTTGGACAGGCACATTCAGCTCTCCACTCCTGAACAGAGAGAGTCAGCTCTCCACTCCTTGTCAGGCACAGTCAGCTTACCACTCCTGGACAGGCAAAGTCAGCTCTGCACTCCAGGACAGGCTCAGTCCACTCTGCACTCCTGGATAGGCACAGTCAACTCTGCACACTTGGACAGACACATTCAGCTCGCCACTTCTGAACAGGCACAGTCAGTTTTCCTCTCCTGGACAGGCACAGTCAGCTCTCCACTTCTGGACCGACAAAGTCAGTTCTCCACTCCTGGACAGTCACAGTCTGCTCTCCATTCCTGGAGACGAAGAGTCAGCTCTCCACACCTGTACAGACACTGTCAATCCTTCTCCGCTGGTCAAGCACAGTGTGCTCTGCACTCCCGGACAGGGACAGTCAGCTCTCTATTCCTGAAGGCGAGCAGTCAGCTCTCCAGTCCTGGAGATGCACAGTGTGCTCTTCACACCTGGTCAGGTACAGTCAGCTCACCTCTCCTGGACAGGCACAGTCAGCTCTCCACTCCTGGACAGGCACAATCAGCTGTCCACTCCTGGAGTGGTACAGTCAACTCACCTCTCCTGGACAGGCACAGTCAACTGTCCACTCCTGGACAGGCACATTCAGCTCTCCATTCCTGTGCAGGCACAGTCAGCTCTCCATTCCTGGACAGGCATTGTCAGCTCACCTCTCCTGGACAGGCACAGTCAGCTCTCCACTCCTGGACTGGCACAGACAGCTCTCCATGCCTGGATAGGCACAGTCAGCTCTCCACTCTTGGAGAGGCAAAGTCAGTCCTCCCCTCCTGGACAGGCACAGTCTCTTGTCCCCTCCTTGACAGGCACTATCAGCTGTACTCTCCTGGACAGGCACAGTCAGCTCTCCACTCCTGGACAGGCACAGTCAGCTCTGCACTCCTGGTCAGGCATAATCAGCTCTCCACTCCTGGTCATGCACAGTCTGCTCTTCATCCGGGTCAGGCACATTCTGCTCTCCAGTTCTGGTGAGACACATTCAGCTCTCCACTCCTGGACGGGCACAGTCAGCTCTCCACTCTTGTTCAGGCACAGTCAGCCCTCTACTCCAGTGCAGACAGTCAGCCCTTAATGCTGGTAAGGCGCAGTCAGCTCTCCTCTGCTCTTCAGACATTGTCAGTCTCCACTGCTGGACAAGCATAGTCATTTCTACATTACTGGACAGGCACAGACTCTTCTCCGCTCCTGGACAGGCATACTCAGCTCTCTATTCCTGTAAGGGCTCAGTTAGCTCACCACTCCTGGACGGGCACAGTCAGCTCACCACTCCTGTACAGGCACAGTGAGCTCTCCACCCCTGGATAAGCACAATCAGCTGTCAACCCCTGGTCAGGTACAGCCAGCTCCCCACCTCTGGGCAGGCACAGTCAGCTCTCCACCCCTGCTGAGGCACAGTCAGCTCTCCACCCTATGACAGGCACTGTCAGCTCTGAACTCCTGGAGTCGCACAGTCAGCTCTCCACTCCTGGATAGGCACAGTGAGCTCTCCACTCCTGGGCAGGCACAGTCAGCTCTCCACTCCTGGACAGGCACAGCCAGCTCTCCACTCCTGGATAGATACAGTTAGCTCTCCATTCGTAGACAGGCACAGTCAGCTCTCCACTCCTGGACAGGCACAGCCCACTCTCCACTCCTAGATAGATACAGTCAGCTCTCCATTTGTGGACAGGCACAGTCAGCTCTCCACTCCTGGACAGGCACAGTCAGCTCTCCATTCCTGGACAAGCACAGTCAGCTCTCCATGCCTGGACAGGCACCGTCAACTCACCTCTCCTGGACAGGCACAGTCAGCTGTCCACTCCTGGAGTGGCACAGTCAGCTCTCCACTCCTGGACAGGCACAGGCAGCTCTCCACTCCTGGATAGATACAGTCAGCTCTCCGTTCGTAGACAGACACAGTCAGCTCTCCACTTTTGGACAGGCACAGCCAGCTCTCCACTCCTGGACAGATACAGTTAGCTCTCCATTCGTAGACAGGCACAGTCAGCTCTCCACTCCTGGATGTGCACCATCAGCTCTACACTCTTGGTCAGTCACAGTCAGCTCTCCACTCCTGGGCGGGCAAAGTCTGCTCTGCTCTCCTGGACAAGCACAGCCAAATCTGCACTCCTGGAGACACACAATCAGCTCTCCACTCCTCGTAAGTCACAGACAGCTTACCAAGCCTGGACAGGCACAGTCAGCTCTCCATTCCTGGACAGGCACAGTCAGCTCTCCACTCCTGGACAAGCACAGCCAGTTCTCCACTCCTGGATAGATACAGTCAGCTCTCCATTCGTAGACAGGCACAGTCAGTTCTGCACTCCTGGACAGGCACATTGAACTCTCCATTCCTGGAGACGAAGAGTCTGCTCTCCATTCCTGGAGACGCACAGTTTGCTCTCCACTCCTGGTCAGGCACATTCAGCTTACCACTCCTGGACAGGCTAGTCAGCTCTGCACTTCAGGACAGGCACAGTCCGCACTGCACTCCTGGACAGGCACAGTTATCTCTGCACACTTGGACAGGCACATTCAGCTCTCCACTCCTGAACAGAGAGAGTCAGCTCTCCACTCCTTGTCAGGCACAGTCAGCTTACCACTCCTGGACAGGCAAAGTCAGCTCTGCACTCCAGGACAGGCTCAGTCCACTCTGCACTCCTGGATAGGCACAGTCAACTCTGCACACTTGGACAGACACATTCAGCTCGCCACTTCTGAACAGGCACAGTCAGTTTTCCTCTCCTGGACAGGCACAGTCAGCTCTCCACTTCTGGACCGACAAAGTCAGTTCTCCACTCCTGGACAGTCACAGTCTGCTCTCCATTCCTGGAGACGAAGAGTCAGCTCTCCACACCTGTACAGACACTGTCAATCCTTCTCTGCTGGTCAAGCACAGTGTGCTCTGCACTCCCGGACAGAGACAGTCAGCTCTCTATTCCTGAAGGCAAGCAGTCAGCTCTCCAGTCCTGGAGACGCACAGTGTGCTCTTCACACCTGGTCAGGTACAGTCAGCTCACCTCTCCTGGACAGGCACAGTCAGCTCTCCACTCCTGGACAGGCACATTCAGCTCTCCTTTCCTGTGCAGGCACAGTCAGCTCTCCATTCCTGGACAGGCATTGTCAGCTCACCTCTCCTGGACAGGCACAGTCAGCTCTCCACTCCTGGACTGGCACAGACAGCTCTCCATGCCTGGATAGGCACAGTCAGCTCTCCACTCTTGGAGAGGCAAAGTCAGTCCTCCCCTCCTGGACAGGCACAGTCTCTTGTCCCCTCCTTGACAGGCACTGTCAGCTGTACTCTCCTGGACAGGCACAGTCAGCTCTCCACTCCTGGACAGGCACAGTCAGCTCTGCACTCCTGGTCAGGCATAGTGAGCTCTCCACTCCTGGTCATGCACAGTCTGCTCTTCATCCGGGTCAGGCACAGTCTGCTCTCCAGTTCTGGTGAGACACATTCAGCTCTCCACTCCTGGACGGGCACAGTCAACTCTCCACTCTTGTTCAGGCACAGTCAGCCCTCTACTCCAGTGCAGACAGTCAGCCCTTAATGCTGGTAAGGCGCAGTCAGCTCTCCTCTGCTCTTCAGACATTGTCAGTCTCCACTGCTGGACAAGCATAGTCATTTCTACATTACTGGACAGGCACAGACTCTTCTCCGCTCCTGGACAGGCACACTCAGCTCTCCATTCCTGTAAGGGCTCAGTTAGCTCACCACTCCTGGACGGGCACAGTCAGCTCACCACTCCTGTACAGGCACAGTGAGCTCTCCACCCCTGGATAAGCACAATCAGCTGTCAACCCCTGGTCAGGTACAGCCAGCTCCCCACCTCTGGGCAGGCACAGTCAGCTCTCCACCCCTGCTGAGGCACAGTCAGCTCTCCACCCTATGACAGGCACTGTCAGCTCTGAACTCCTGGAGTCGCACAGTCAGCTCTCCACTCCTGGATAGGCACAGTGAGCTCTCCACTCCTGGACAGGCCCTATCAGCTGTCAACCCCTGGTCAGGTACAGCCAGCTCCCCACCTCTGGGCAAGCACACTCAGCTCTCCACCCCTGCTGAGGCACAGTCAACTCTCCACCCTATTCCAGGCACAGTCAGCTCTGAACTCTTGGAGTGGCACATTCAGCTCTCCACTCCTGGATGTGCACCGTCAGCTCTACACTCTTGGTCAGTCACAGTCAGCTCTCCACTCCTGGGCGGGCAAAGTCTGCTCTGCTCTCCTGGACAAGCACAGCCAAATCTGCACTCCTGGAGACACACAATCAGCTCTCCACTCCTCGTAAGTCACAGACAGCTTACCAAGCCTGGACAGGCACAGTCAGCTCTCCATTCCTGGACAGGCACAGTCAGCTCTCCACTCCTGGACAAGCACAGCCAGTTCTCCACTCCTGGATAGATACAGTCAGCTCTCCATTCGTAGACAGGCACAGTCAGTTCTGCACTCCTGGACAGGCACATTGAACTCTCCATTCCTGGAGACGAAGAGTCTGCTCTCCATTCCTGGAGACGCACAGTTTGCTCTCCACTCCTGGTCAGGCACATTCAGCTTACCACTCCTGGACAGGCTAGTCAGCTCTGCACTTCAGGACAGGCACAGTCCGCACTGCACTCCTGGACAGGCACAGTTATCTCTGCACACTTGGACAGGCACATTCAGCTCTCCACTCCTGAACAGAGAGAGTCAGCTCTCCACTCCTTGTCAGGCACAGTCAGCTTACCACTCCTGGACAGGCAAAGTCAGCTCTGCACTCCAGGACAGGCACAGTCCACTCTGCACTCCTGGATAGGCACAGTCAACTCTGCACACTTGGACAGACACATTCAGCTCGCCACTTCTGAACAGGCACAGTCAGTTTTCCTCTCCTGGACAGGCACAGTCAGCTCTCCACTTCTGGACCGACAAAGTCAGTTCTCCACTCCTGGACAGTCACAGTCTGCTCTCCATTCCTGGAGACGAAGAGTCAGCTCTCCACACCTGTACAGACACTGTCAATCCTTCTCCGCTGGTCAAGCACAGTGTGCTCTGCACTCCCGGACAGGGACAGTCAGCTCTCTATTCCTGAAGGCGAGCAGTCAGCTCTCCAGTCCTGGAGACGCACAGTGTGCTCTTCACACCTGGTCAGGTACAGTCAGCTCACCTCTCCTGGACAGGCACAGTCAGCTCTCCACTCCTGGACAGGCACATTCAGCTCTCCATTCCTGTGCAGGCACAGTCAGCTCTCCATTCCTGGACAGGCATTGTCAGCTCACCTCTCCTGGACAGGCACAGTCAGCTCTCCACTCCTGGACTGGCACAGACAGCTCTCCATGCCTGGATAGGCACAGTCAGCTCTCCACTCTTGGAGAGGCAAAGTCAGTCCTCCCCTCCTGGACAGGCACAGTCTCTTGTCCCCTCCTTGACAGGCACTGTCAGCTGTACTCTCCTGGACAGGCACAGTCAGCTCTCCACTCCTGGACAGGCACAGTCAGCTCTGCACTCCTGGTCAGGCATAGTCAGCTCTCCACTCCTGGTCATGCACAGTCTGCTCTTCATCCGGGTCAGGCACAGTCTGCTCTCCAGTTCTGGTGAGACACATTCAGCTCTCCACTCCTGGACGGGCACAGTCAACTCTCCACTCTTGTTCAGGCACAGTCAGCCCTCTACTCCAGTGCAGACAGTCAGCCCTTAATGCTGGTAAGGCGCAGTCAGCTCTCCTCTGCTCTTCAGACATTGTCAGTCTCCACTGCTGGACAAGCATAGTCATTTCTACATTACTGGACAGGCACAGACTCTTCTCCGCTCCTGGACAGGCACACTCAGCTCTCCATTCCTGTAAGGGCTCAGTTAGCTCACCACTCCTGGACGGGCACAGTCAGCTCACCACTCCTGTACAGGCACAGTGAGCTCTCCACCCCTGGATAAGCACAATCAGCTGTCAACCCCTGGTCAGGTACAGCCAGCTCCCCACCTCTGGGCAGGCACAGTCAGCTCTCCACCCCTGCTGAGGCACAGTCAGCTCTCCACCCTATGACAGGCACTGTCAGCTCTGAACTCCTGGAGTCGCACAGTCAGCTCTCCACTCCTGGATAGGCACAGTGAGCTCTCCACTCCTGGGCAGGCACAGTCAGCTCTCCACTCCTGGACAGGCACAGCCAGCTCTCCACTCCTGGATAGATACAGTTAGCTCTCCATTCGTAGACAGGCACAGTCAGCTCTCCACTCCTGGACAGGCACAGCCCACTCTCCACTCCTAGATAGATACAGTCAGCTCTCCATTTGTGGACAGGCACAGTCAGCTCTCCACTCCTGGACAGGCACAGTCAGCTCTCCATTCCTGGACAAGCACAGTCAGCTCTCCATGCCTGGACAGGCATCGTCAACTCACCTCTCCTGGACAGGCACAGGCAGCTCTCCACTCCTGGATAGATACAGTCAGCTCTCCGTTCGTAGACAGACACAGTCAGCTCTCCACTTTTGGACAGGCACAGCCAGCTCTCCACTCCTGGATAGATACAGTTAGCTCTCCATTCGTAGACAGGCACAGTCAGCTCTCCACTCCTGGACAGGCACCGTCAGCTCTGCACTCATCGACAGGAACGGTCACTCTGCACTCCTGGACAAGCACAGTCAGCTCTCCATTCCTGGACAGGCACAGTCAGCTCTCCATGCCTGGGCAGGCACGGTCAAATCAACTCTCCTGGACTGGCACTGTCTGCTGTCCACTCCTGGAGTGGCACAGTCAGCTCTCCACTCCTGGACAGGCACAGTCAGCTCTCCAGTCCTGAACAGGCAAACTCATTTCTCCACTCCTGGACAGGCACAGTCTCTTCTCCCGTGCTGGACAGGCACAGGCAGCTCTCCACTCCTGGATAGATACAGTTAGCTCTCCAATCGTAAACAGGCACAGTCAGCTCTCCACTCCTGGACAGGCACCGTCAGCTCTGCACTCGTCGACAGGTATGGTCACTCTGCACTCCTGGACAAGCGGAGTCAGCTCTCCATGCCTGGACAGGCACGGTCAACTCACCTCTCCTGGACAGGCACAGTTAACTGTCCACTTCTGGTTTGGAACAGTCAGCTCTCCACTCCTGGACAGGCACAGTCAGCTCTCCAGTCCTGGACAGGCAAAGTCATTTCTCCACTCCTGGACAGGCACAGTCTCTTCTCCCCTTCTGGACAGGCACAGTCAGCTGTACTCTCCTGGACAGACACAGTTTGCTCTCCAATCCTGGACAGGCACATTCAGGTGTTCACACCTGTACAGACACTGTCAATCCTCGCCCCCTGGTCAGGCACAGTCAGCTCCTGGACAGCCACAGTCAGTTCTGCACTCCTGGACAGGCACATTGAACTCTCCATTCCTGGAGACGAACAGTCTGCTCTCCATTCCTGGAGACGCACAGTTTGCTCTCCACTCCTGGTCAGGCACATTCAGCTTACCACTCCTGGACAGGCTAGACAGCTCTGCACTTCAGGACAGGCACAGTCCGCACTGCACTCCTGGACAGGCACAGTTATCTCTGCACACTTGGACAGACACATTCAGTTCTCCACTCCTGAACAGAGAGAGTCAGCTCTCCACTCCTTGTCAGGCACTGTCAGCTTAGCACTCCAGGACAGGCTCAGTCCACTCTGCACTCCTGGATAGGCACAGTCAACTCTGCACACTTGGACAGGCACATTCAGCTCGCCACTCCTGAACAGGCACAGTCAGTTTTCCTCTCCTGGACAGGCACAGTCAGCTCTCCACTTCTGGACCGACAAAGTCAGTTCTCCACTCCTGGACAGTCACAGTCTGCTCTCCATTCCTGGAGACGAAGCGTCAGCTCTCCACACCTGTACAGACACTGTCAATCCTTCTCCGCTGGTCAAGCACAGTGAGCTCTGCACTCCCGGACAGGGACAGTCAGCTCCCTATTCTTGGAGACGCACAATCAGCTCTCCACTCCTGGTAAGTCACAGACAGCTTACCAAGCCTGGACAGGCACAGTCAGCTCTCCACTCCTGGACAGGCACAGTCAGCTCTCCACTCCTGGACAGGCACAGTCAGCTCTCCACTCCTGGACAGGCACAGCCAGCTCTCCACTCCTGGATAGATACAGTTAGCTCTCCATTCGTAGACAGGCAAAGTCAGCTCTCCACTCCTGGACAGGCACAGCCCGCTCTCCACTCCTAAATAGATACAGTCAGCTCTCCATTTGTGGACAGGCACAGCCCGCTCTCCACTCCTAGATAGATACAGTCAGCTCTCCATTTGTGGACAGGCACAGTCAGCTCTCCACTCCTGAACAGGCACAGTCAGCTCTCCATTCCTGGACAGGCACAGTCAGCTCTCCAATCCTGGACAGGCACAGTCAACTCACCTCTCCTGGACAGGCACAGTCAGCTGTCCACTCCTGGACAGGCACAGTCAGCTCTCCACTCCTGGACAGGCACAGGCAGCTCTCCACTCCTGGATAGATACAGTTAGCTCTCCGTTTGTAAACAGGCACATTCGGCTCTCCACTCCTGGACAGGCACCATCAGCTCTGCACTCGTCGACAGGTACGGTCACTCTGCACTCCTGGACAAGCACAGTCAGCTCTCCATGCCTGGACAGGCACGGTCAACTCACCTCTCCTGGACAGGCACTGTTAGCTGTCCACTTCTGGTTTGGCACAGTCAGCTCTCCACTCCTGGACAGGCACAGTCAGCTCTCCAGTCCTGGACAGGCAAAGTCATTTCTCCACTCCTGGACAGGCACAGTCTCTTCTCCCCTTCTGGACAGGCACAGTCAGTATACTCTCTTGGACACACACAGTTAGCTCTCCACTCCTGGATAGGCACATTCAGGTCTTCACTCCTTTACAGACACTGTCAATCCTCCCCCCCTGGTCAGGTACAGTCAGCTCCTGGACAGCCTCAGTCAGTTCTGCACTCCTGGACAGGCACATTGAACTCTCCATTCCTGGAGACGAAGAGTCTGCTCTCCATTCCTGGAGACGCACAGTTTGCTCTCCACTCCTGGTCAGGCACATTCAGCTTACCACTCCTGGACAGGCTAGTCAGCTCTGCACTTCAGGACAGGCTCAGTCCGCACCGCACTCCTGGACAGGCACAGTTATCTCTGCACACTTGGACAGGCACATTCAGCTCTCCACTCCTGAACAGAGAGAGTCAGCTCTCCACTCCTTGTCAGGCACAGTCAGCTTACCACTCCTGGACAGGCAAAGTCAGCTCTGCACTCCAGGACAGGCTCAGTCCACTCTGCACTCCTGGATAGGCACAGTCAACTCTGCACACTTGGACAGACACATTCAGCTTGCCACTCCTGAACAGGCACAGTCAGTTTTCCTCTCCTGGACAGGCACAGTCAGCTCTCCACTTCTGGACCGACAAAGTCAGTTCTCCACTCCTGGACAGTCACAGTCTGCTCTCCATTCCTGGAGACGAAGAGTCAGCTCTCCATACCTGTACAGACACTGTCAATCCTTCTCCGCTGGTCAAGCACAGTGTGCTCTGCACTCCCGGACAGGGACAGTCAGCTTTCTATTCCTGAAGGCGAGAAGTCAGCTCTCCAGTCCTGGAGATGCACAGTGTGCTCTTCACACCTGGTCAGGTACAGTCAGCTCACCTCTCCTGGACAGGCACAGTCAGCTCTCCACTCTTGGTCAGTCGCAGTCAGCTGTCCACTCCTGTGCAGGCAAAGTCAGCTCTGCTCTCCTGGATAGGCACAGTCAGCTCTCCACTCCTGTACAGGCACAGTGAGCTCTCCACCCCTGGACAGGAACAATCCACCCCCCATCCCTGGTCAGTCACAGTCAGCTCCCTACTCCTTGACAGGCACAATCAGCTGTCAACCCCTGGTCAGGTACAGTCACCTCCTCACCTCTGGGCAGGCACAGTTAGCTCTCCACTCCTGGACAGGCACTTTCAGCTCACCTCTCCTGGACAAGCACAGTCAGCTCTCCACTCCTGGACAGGCACAGTCAGCTCTGCTCTCCTGGACAGGCACATTCAGCTCTCCATTCCTGTGCAGGCACAGTCAGCTCTCCATTCCTGGACAGGCACAGTCAGCTCTTTACTCCTGGACTGGCACAGTCAGCTCTCCACTCCTGGACAGGCACATTCAGCTCTCCATTCTTGGAGCGGCAAAGTCAGTTCTCCCCTCCTGGACAGGCACAGTCTCTTCACCACTGGACAGACACAGTCAGTGGTGCACTGCTGGACAGGCACTGGCATCTCTCAGTTCCTGGACAGGCACATTCAGCTCTCCACTCCCGTGCAGACACTGCCAATCCTCCACCCCTGGTCAAGACAGTCAGCTCTGCACTCCTGGTCAGGCATAGTCAGCTCTCCATGCCTGGTCAAGCACAGTCTGCTCTCCAGTTCTGGTCAGGCACAGTCTGCTCTCCAGTTCTGGTCAGGCACAGTCTGCTCTCCGGTTCTGGTCAGGCACATTCAGCTCTCCACTCCTGGACAGTCACAGTCAGCTCCCACTCTTCTTCAGGCACAGTCAGCCCTCTACTCCAGTGCAGAGCCCTTAATGCTGGTAAGGCGCAGTCAGCTCTCCTCTGCTCTTCAGGCACAGTCAGCTCTCCACTCCTGGACAGGCATAGTCATTTCTACATTACTGGACCGGCACAGACTCTTCTCCACTCCAGGTCAGGCACAGTCAGCTCTCCATTCCTGAACGGGCTCAGTTAGCTCTCCACTCCTGGACAAGCACAGTCAGCTCTCCACTTTTGGACTGGCACAATCAGCTCTGCACTCCTGGACAGGCACAGTCCCCTATCCACTGCTGTCCAGATACAATGAGCCCTCCACCTGCTCAGGTATAGTCAGCTCTCCACCCCTGGACAGAGACAGTCAGCTAAACACACCTGGGCAGGAAAAGTCACTACTGCACTCCTGGACAGGCACAGTGAGCTCTCCAATCCTGAACAGGCACAGTCATCTCTCCACTCCTGGACAGGCACAGTGAGCTCTCCACCCCTGGACAGGCACAATCCGCTCCCCACCATTGGTCAGTCACAGTCAGCTTCCCAGTCCGTGACAGGCAGCATCAGCTGTCAACCCCTGGTCAGGCACAGTCAGCTCTCTGCCCTTGCTGAGCCACAGTCAGATCTCCACCCCATGACAGTCACAGCCAGATCTGCACTCCTGGAGACGCACAATCAGCTCTCCACTCCTGGTAAGTCACAGACAGCTTACCAAGCCTGGACAGGCACAGTCAGCTCTCCACTCCTGGACAGGCACAGTCAGATCTCCGTTCGTAGACAGGCACAGTCAGCTCTCCACTCCTGCGCAGGCACAGCCCGCTCTCCACCCCTGGATAGATACAGTCAGCTCTCCATCTGTGGACAGGCACAGTCAGCTCTCCACTCCTGGACAGGCACCGTCAGCTCTGCACTCGTCGACAGGTACGGTCACTCTGCACTCCTGGACAGGCACAGTCAGCTCTCCACTCCTGGACTGTCACAGTCAGCTCTCCATTCCTGGAGACGAACAGTGAGCTCTTCACTCCTGGACAGGCACAGTCAGCTCTACCCTCCTGGACAGGCACAATCAGCTCACCACTCCTGGACAGGCACAGTCAGCTCTCCACTCCTGGACAGGCAGAGTCAGCTCTCCACTCTTGGTCAGTCACAGTCAGCTCTCCACTCCTGGGCAGGCAAAGTCAACTCTGCACTCCTGGACAGGCACAGTCAGCTCTCCACTCCTGTACACGCACAGTCAGCTCTCTTCCCGTGGACAGGAACAATCCGCCCTTCATCACTGGTCAGTCACAGTCAGCTCCCCACTCCTTAACAGGCACAATCAGCTGTCAACCCCTGGTGAGGTACAGCCAGCTCCCCACCTCTGGGCAAGCACAGTCAGCTCTCCACCTTATGACAGGCACAGTCAGCTCTGAACTCTTGGAGTCGCACAGTCAGCTCTCCACTCCTGGACGGGCACCGTCAGCTCTGCACTCCTGGACAGGCACAGTCAGCTCTCCACCCAATGACATGCACATTCAGCTCTGCACTCGTCAACAAGTATGCTCATCTCTGTACTCCTGGACAGGCACATTCAGCTCTCCATTCCTGGACAGGAATTGTCAGCTCACCTCTCCTGGACAGGCACAGTCAGCTCTCCATTCCTGGACTGGCACAGACAGTTCTCCACGACTGGATAGGCACAGTAAGCTCTCCACTCTTGGAGAGGCAAAGTCAGTCCTCTCCTCCTGGACAGGCACAGTCTCTTCTCTCCTGGACAGGCACAGTCAGCTGTACTCTCCTGGACAGGCACAGCCAGCTCGCCACTCCTGGACAGGCACAGTCAGCTTTCCATTCCTGGACAGGCATTGTCAGCTCACCTCTCCTGGACAGGCACAGTCAGCTCTCCACTCCTGGACTGGCACAGACAGCTCTCCATGCCTGGACAGGCGCAGTCAGCTCTCCACTCTTGGAGAGGCGAAGTCATTCCTCCACTCCTGGACAGGCACAGTCTCTTCTCCCCTCCTGGACAGGCACAGTCAGCTGTACTCTCCTGGACAGGCACAGTCAGCTCTCCAGTCCTGGACAGGCACAGCCAGCTCTGCACACCTGGATACGCACAATCAGCTCACCACTCCTGGTCAGTCACAGTCAGCTGACCATGCCCGGAGCGGCACAGCCAGCTCTCCACTCCTGGACTGGCACAGTCAGCTCTCCACTCTTGGAGAGGCAAAGTTAGTTCTCCACTGCTGGACAGGCACAGTCTCTTCACCCCTGGACAGGCACAGTCAGCGATGCACTGCTGGACAGGCACTGTCAGCTCTCAATTCCTGGACAGGCACATTCTGCTCTCCACACCTGTACAGACACTATCAACTTACCACTCCTGGACAGGTACAGTTAGCTCTGCACTCCAGGACAGCCTCAGTCAGCTCTGCACTCCTGGACAGGCGCAGTCAGCTCTGCACTCCTGGACAGACACAGTCAGTTTTCTGCTCCTGGACAGGCACTGTCAGCCCTCCACTGCTGGACAGGCAGAGTCAACTCTCCAGCACTGGACAGGCACAGCCAGCTCTCCACTCCTGGACAGACACAGTCTGTTGTCCACCCCTGGCCAAGCACAGTCAGCTCTTCACTCCTGGAAAGGTACAGATTGCTCTACACTCCTGGACAGGAACAGCCAGCACTCCACTCCTGGACAGGCACAGTCAGCTCAACACTCCTTGACAGGCACAGTGTGCTCTCCACCCCTGGCCACGCGCAATCTGCTCCCCACCACTGGTCAATCACAGTCAGTTCCCCAGTCCATGACAGGCACCATCAGCTGTCAAACCCTGGTCAGGTACAGCCAGCTCCCCACCTCTGGGCAGGCACATTCAGCTCTCCACCACCGCTGAGGCACAGTCAGCTCTCCACCCTATGACAGGCACAGTCAGCTCTGAAATCCTGGAGTCGCATATTCAGCTCTCTACTCCTGGACCAGCACAGTCAGCTCTGCAGGCCTGGACAGGCACAGTCAGCTCTGAACTCCTGGAGTCGCACATTCAGCTCTCTACTCCTGGACCAGCACAGTCAGCTCTCCACTCCTGGTCAAGCACAGTCAGCTTACCACGCATGGACGGGCTTTGTCAGCGCTGCCCTGCTGCAGAGGCACAGTCAACTCTGCCCTTTTGTAGAGGTACAGTCAGCTCTCCACTCCTGGACAGGCACAGTCAGCTCTCCACCCAATGACAGGCACATTCAGCTCTGCACTCGTCGACAGGTATGGTCACCTCAGCACTCCTGGACAGGCACAGTCAACTCTCCATTCCTGGACAGGCACTGTCTGCTCACCTCTCCTGTACAGGCACAGTCAGCTCTCCACTCCTGGACAGTCACAGTCAGCTCTCAACTCCTGGTCAGGCACAGTCAGCTCTCCACCCTATGACAGGCACTGTCAGCTCTGAACTCCTGGAGTCGCACAGTCCGCTCTCCACTCCTGGATAGGCACAGTGAGCTCTGCACTCCTGGACAGGCACAGTCAGCTCTGCACTCCTGGACAGACACTGTCAGCTTTCTGCTCCTGGACAGGCACTGTCAGCCCTCCTCTGCTGGACAGGCAGAGTCAACTCTCCACCACTGGACAGGCACAGCCAGCTCTCCACTCTTGGACAGGCACAGTGTGTTCTCCACCCCTGGGCTGGCACAGTCAGCTCTTCACTCCTGGAAAGGTACAGTCTGCTCTCCACTCCTGGACAGACACAGCCAGCTCTCCACTCCTGGACAGGCACAGTCAGCTCAACACTCCTTGACAGGCACAGTGAGCTCTCCACTCCTGGCCACGCGCATTCCGCTCCCCACCACTGGTCAGTCACAGTCAGATCCCCAGTCCATGACAGGCACCATCAGCTGTCAACCCCTGATCAGGCACAGTCAGTTCTCCACCCCATGACAGTCACGGCCATCTCTGCACTCCTGGATGCGCACAATCAGCTCTCCACTCTTGGTCAGTCACAGTCAGCTGACCATGCCTGGAGAGGCACAGTCAGCTCTGCACTCCTGGACAAGCTCAGTCAACTCTCCAGTCCTGGACAGGCACAGTCAGCTCTCTACTGCTGGACAGGCACTGTAAGCTCTCCACTACTGGACAGGCACTGTCAGCTCTGCACTCCTGGAGAGGCACAATCAGTTCTACACTCCTGGACAGGCACAGTCTCTTCTCCTCCCCTGGAAAGGCAGAGTCAGCTCACCACTCCTGGAAAGGCACAGTCAGCTCTGCACTGGTGGACAGGTACATCAGCTCTGCACTCCTGGTCAAGCACAGTCAGCTCACCTCTCCTTGACAGGCACAGTCAGCTCCACTCCTGGACAGGCACAGTCAGCTCTGCACTCCTGGACAGACACCGTCAGCTTTCTGCTCCTGGACAGGCACTGTCAGCCCTTCTCTGCTGGAGAGGCAGAGTCAACTCTTCACCACTGGACAGGCACAGCCAGCTCTCCACTCCTGGACAGGCACAGTGTGTTCTCCACCCCTGGGCAGGCATAGTCAGCTTTTCACTCCTGGACAGGCACAGTCAGTTCTCCACTCCTGGACAGGCACAGTCAGCTCAACACTCCTTGACAGGCACAGTGAGCTCTCCACCCTTGCTACGCGCAATCTGCTCCCCACCACTGGTCAGTCACAGTCAGCTCCCCAGTCCATGACAGGCACCATCAGCTGTCAACCTCTGATCAGGCACAGTCAGCTCTCCACCCCATTACAGTCACGGCCAGCTCTGCACTCCTGGATACGCACAATCAGCTCTCCACTCCTGGTCAGTCACAGTCAGCTGACCATGCCTGGAAGGCACAGTCAGCTCTCCACTCCTGGACAGGCACAGTCAGCTCTCCACTGCTGGACAGGCACTGTCAGCTCTGCACTCCTGGAGAGGCACAATCAGTTCTCCACTCCTGGACAGGCACAGTCTCTTCTCCCCTGGAATGGCAGAGTCAGCTCACCACTCCTGGAAAGGCACAGTCAGCTCTGCCCTGCACGGACAGCTACAGTCAGCTCTGCACTCCTGGTCAGGCATAGTCAGCTCACCTCTCCTTGACAGGCACAGTCAGCTTCGCTCCTGGACTGGCACAGTCAGCTCTCCACTCCTGGACAGGCACAGTCAGCTTTCCACTCCTGGAGCGGCAGTCAGTTCTCCACAGCTGGACAGGCACAGTCAGCTCTCCACTCCTGTACAGGCACAGTGAGCTCTCCACCCCTGGTCAGGAACAATCCACCCCCCCACCCCTGGTCAGTCACAGTCAGCTACCCACTCCTTGACAGGCACAATCAGCTGTCAACCCCTGGTCAGGTACACCCAGCTCCCCACCTCTGGGCAGGCACATTCAGCTCTCCACCACCGCTGAGGCACAGTCAGCTCTCCACCCTATGACAGGCACAGTCAGCTCTGAAATCCTGGAGTCGCACATTCAGCTCTCCATTCCTGGACCAGCACAGTCAGCACTGCATGCCTGGACAGGCACAGTCAGCTCTGAACTCCTGGAGTCGTACATTCAGCTCTCCACTCCTGGTCAGGCGCAGTCAGCTTACCATGCCTGGAGGTGCTTAGTCAGCTCTGCCCTGCTGCAGAGGCACAGTCAACTCTGCCCTCTTGGAGAGGTACAGTGTGCTCTCCACTCCTGGACAGGCACAGTCAGCTCTCCACTCCTGGACAGGCACAGTCAGCTCTCCACTCCTGGACAAGCACAGTCAGCTCTCCACTCCTGCACTGGCACAGTCAGCTCTCCACTACTAGACAGGCACTGTCAACTCTGCGCTCCTGGAGAGGCACAGTCAGTTCTCACCTCCTGGACAGGCACAGTCTCGTCTCTGCTCCCTTGGAATGGCAGAGTCAGCTCACCACTCCTGGAAAGGCACAGTCAGCTCTGCACTGCTGGACAGGTAGAGTCAGCTCTGCACTCCTGGTCAGGCACAGTCAGCTCACCTCTCCTTGATAGGCACAGTCAGCTCCACTCCTGGATAGGCACAGTCAGCTCTGCGCTCTTGGTCAGTCACAGTTAGCTCCCCATTCCTTGACAGGCACAATCAGCTGTCAACCCCTGGTCAGGTACAGCCAGCTCCCCACCTTTGGGCAGGCACATTCAGCTCTGCACCACCGCTGAGGCACAGTCAGCTCTCCACCCTATGACAGGCACAGTCAGCTCTGAAATCCTGGAGTCGCACATTCAGCTCTCCACTCCTGGACCAGCACAGTCAGCTCTGCAGGCCTGAACAGGCACAGTCAGCTCTAAACTCCTGGAGTCGTACATTCAGCTCGCCACTCCTGGTCAGGCGCAGTCAGCTTACCACGCCTGGACGGGCTTAATCAGCTCTGCCCTGCTGCAGAGGCACAGTCAACTCTGCCCTCTTGGAGAGGTACAGTCAGCTCTCCACTCCTGGACAGGCACAGTCAGCTCTCCACCCAATAACAGGCACATTCAGCTCTGCACTCGTTGACAGGTATGGCCACCTCTGCACTCCAGGACAGGCACAGTCAACTCTCCATTCCTGGACAGGCACTGTCTGCTCACCTCTCCTGGACAGGCACAGTCAGCTCTCCACTCCTGGACTGGCACAATCAGCTCTGCACTCCTGTACAGGCACAGTCAGTTCTCCATTCCTGGGGGCGAGCAGTCAGCTCTCCATTCCTGGAGACGCACAGTGTGCTCTCCACTCCTGGTCAGGCAGAGTTAGCGTACCACTCCTGGACAGGTACAGTCAGCTCTGCAGTCCAGGACAGCCTCAGTCAGCTCTGCACTCCAGGACAGCCTCAGTCTGCTCTGCGCTCCTGGACAGGCACAGTCAGCTCTGCACAACTGGATGGACACAGTCAGCTTTCTGCTTTGGACAGGTACTGTCTGCCCTCCACTGCTGGACAGGCACAGTCAACTCTCCACCACTGGACAGGCACAGCCAGCTCTCCACTCCTGGACAGACACAGTCAGCTCTTTACTCCTGGACAGGTATAGTCTGCTCTTCACTCCTGGACAGGCACAGCCTGCTCTCCACTCCTGGACAGGCACAGTCAGCTCTCCACTCCTGGACAAGCACAGTCAGCTCTCCACTCCTGGACTGGCACAGTCAGCTCTCCACTCCTGGACAAGCACAGTCAGTTCTCCACTCCTGGACAGGCACAGTCTCTTCTCCCTTGGAATGGCAGTCAGCTCACCACTCCTGGAAAGGCACAGTCAGCTCTGCACTGCTGAACAGCTACAGTCAGCTCTCCACTCCTGGACAGGCACCGTCAGCTCTGCACTCGTCGACAGGTACGGTCACTCTGCACTCCTGGACAGGCACAGTCAGCTCTCCACTCCTGGACTGTCACAGTCAGCTCTCCATTCCTGGAGACGAACAGTGAGCTCTTCACTCCTGGACAGGCACAGTCAGCTCTACCCTCCTGGACAGGCACAATCAGCTCACCACTCCTGGACAGGCACAGTCAGCTCTCCACTCCTGGACAGGCAGAGTCAGCTCTCCACTCTTGGTCAGTCACAGTCAGCTCTCCACTCCTGGGCAGGCAAAGTCAACTCTGCACTCCTGGACAGGCACAGTCAGCTCTCCACTCCTGTACACGCACAGTCAGCTCTCTTCCCATGGACAGGAACAATCCGCCCTTCATCACTGGTCAGTCACAGTCAGCTCCCCACTCCTTAACAGGCACAATCAGCTGTCAACCCCTGGTGAGGTACAGCCAGCTCCCCACCTCTGGGCAAGCACAGTCAGCTCTCCACCTTATGACAGGCACAGTCAGCTCTGAACTCTTGGAGTCGCACAGTCAGCTCTCCACTCCTGGACGGGCACCGTCAGCTCTGCACTCCTGGACAGGCACAGTCAGCTCTCCACCCAATGACATGCACATTCAGCTCTGCACTCGGCAACAAGTATGCTCATCTCTGTACTCCTGGACAGGCACATTCAGCTCTCCATTCCTGGACAGGAATTGTCAGCTCACCTCTCCTGGACAGGCACAGTCAGCTCTCCATTCCTGGACTGGCACAGACAGTTCTCCACGACTGGATAGGCACAGTAAGCTCTCCACTCTTGGAGAGGCAAAGTCAGTCCTCTCCTCCTGGACAGGCACAGTCTCTTCTCTCCTGGACATGCACAGTCAGCTGTACTCTCCTGGACAGGCACAGTCAGCTCGCCACTCCTGGACAGGCACAGTCAGCTTTCCATTCCTGGACAGGCATTGTCAGCTCACCTCTCCTGGACAGGCACAGTCAGCTCTCCACTCCTGGACTGGCACAGACAGCTCTCCACGCCTGGACAGGCGCAGTCAGCTCTCCACTCTTGGAGAGGCGAAGTCATTCCTCCACTCCTGGACAGGCACAGTCTCTTCTCCCCTCCTGGACAGGCACAGTCAGCTGTACTCTCCTGGACAGGCACAGTCAACTCTCCACCACTGGACAGGCACAGCCAGCTCTCCACTCCTGGACAGACACAGTCAGCTCTTCACTCCTGGACAGGTATAGTCTGCTCTTCACTCCTGGACAGGCACAGCCTGCTCTCCACTCCTGGACAGGCACAGTCAGCTCTCCACTCCTGGACAAGCACAGTCAGCTCTCCACTCCTGGACTGGCACAGTCAGCTCTCCACTCCTGGACAAGCACAGTCAGTTCTCCACTCCTGGACAGGCACAGTCTCTTCTCCCTTGGAATGGCAGTCAGCTCACCACTCCTGGAAAGGCACAGTCAGCTCTGCACTGCTGAACAGCTACAGTCAGCTCTCCACTCCTGGACAGGCACCGTCAGCTCTGCACTCGTCGACAGGTACGGTCACTCTGCACTCCTGGACAGGCACAGTCAGCTCTCCACTCCTGGACTGTCACAGTCAGCTCTCCATTCCTGGAGACGAACAGTGAGCTCTTCACTCCTGGACAGCACAGTCAGCTCTACCCTCCTGGACAGGCACAATCAGCTCACCACTCCTGGACAGGCACAGTCAGCTCTCCACTCCTGGACAGGCAGAGTCAGCTCTCCACTCTTGGTCAGTCACAGTCAGCTCTCCACTCCTGGGCAGGCAAAGTCAACTCTGCACTCCTGGACAGGCACAGTCAGCTCTCCACTCCTGTACACGCACAGTCAGCTCTCTTCCCGTGGACAGGAACAATCCGCCCTTCATCACTGGTCAGTCACAGTCAGCTCCCCACTCCTTAACAGGCACAATCAGCTGTCAACCCCTGGTGAGGTACAGCCAGCTCCCCACCTCTGGGCAAGCACAGTCAGCTCTCCACCTTATGACAGGCACAGTCAGCTCTGAACTCTTGGAGTCGCACAGTCAGCTCTCCACTCCTGGACGGGCACCGTCAGCTCTGCACTCCTGGACAGGCACAGTCAGCTCTCCACCCAATGACATGCACATTCAGCTCTGCACTCGGCAACAAGTATGCTCATCTCTGTACTCCTGGACAGGCACATTCAGCTCTCCATTCCTGGACAGGAATTGTCAGCTCACCTCTCCTGGACAGGCACAGTCAGCTCTCCATTCCTGGACTGGCACAGACAGTTCTCCACGACTGGATAGGCACAGTAAGCTCTCCACTCTTGGAGAGGCAAAGTCAGTCCTCTCCTCCTGGACAGGCACAGTCTCTTCTCTCCTGGACATGCACAGTCAGCTGTACTCTCCTGGACAGGCACAGTCAGCTCGCCACTCCTGGACAGGCACAGTCAGCTTTCCATTCCTGGACAGGCATTGTCAGCTCACCTCTCCTGGACAGGCGCAGTCAGCTCTCCACTCTTGGAGAGGCGAAGTCATTCCTCCACTCCTGGACAGGCACAGTCTCTTCTCCCCTCCTGGACAGGCACAGTCAGCTGTACTATCCTGGACAGGCACAGTCAGCTCTCCACTCCTGGACAGGCACAGCCAGCTCTGCACACCTGGATACGCACAATCAGCTCACCACTCCTGGTCAGTCACAGTCAGCTGACCATGCCCGGAGCGGCACAGCCAGCTTTCCACTCCTGGACAAGCACAGTCAGCTCTCCACTCCTGGACTGGCACAGTCTCTTCATCCCTGGACAGGCACAGTCAGCGATGCACTGCTGGACAGGCACTGTCAGCTCTCAATTCCTGGACAGGCATATTCTGCTCTCCACACCTGTACAGACACTGTCAACTTACCACTCCTGGACAGGTACAGTTAGCTCTGCACTCCAGGACAGCCTCAGTCAGCTCTGCACTCCTGGACAGGCACAGTCAGCTCTGCACTCCTGGACAGACACAGTCAGCTTTCTGCTCCTGGACAGGCACTGTCAGCCCTCCACTGCTGGACAGGCAGAGTCAACTCTCCAGCACTGGACAGGCACAGCCAGCTCTCCAGCACTGGACAGGCACAGCCAGCTCTCCACTCCTGGACAGACACAGTCTGTTGTCCACCCCTGGCCAAGCACAGTCAGCTCTTCACTCCTGGAAAGGTACAGATTGCTCTACACTCCTGGACAGGAACAGCCAGCACTCCACTCCTGGACAGGCACAGTCAGCTCAACACTCCTTGACAGGCACAGTGTGCTCTCCACCCCTGGCCACGCGCAATCCGCTCCCCACCACTGGTCAATCACAGTCAGTTCCCCAGTCCATGACAGGCACCATCAGCTGTCAAACCCTGGTCAGGTACAGCCAGCTCCCCACCTCTGGGCAGGCACATTCAGCTCTCCACCACCGCTGAGGTACAGTCAGCTCTCCACCCTATGACAGACACAGTCAGCTCTGAAATCCTGGAGTCGCATATTCAGCTCTCTACTCCTGGACCAGCACAGTCAGCTCTGCAGGCCTGGACAGGCACAGTCAGCTCTGAACTCCTGGAGTCGCACATTCAGCTCTCCACTCCTGGTCAAGCACAGTCAGCTTACCACGCATGGACGGGCTTTGTCAGCGCTGCCCTGCTGCAGAGGCACATTCAACTCTGCCCTTTTGTAGAGGTACAGTCAGCTCTCCACTCCTGGACAGGCACAGTCAGCTCTCCACCCAATGACAGGCACATTCAGCTCTGCACTCGTTGACAGGTATGGTCACCTCTGCACTCCAGGACAGGCACAGTCAACTCTCCATTCCTGGACAGGCACTGTCTGCTCACCTCTCCTGGACAGGCACAGTCAGCTCTCCATTCCTGGACTGGCACAATCAGCTCTGCACTCCTGTACAGGCACAGCCAGTTCTCCATTCCTGGGGGCGAGCAGTCAGCTCTCCATTCCTGGAGACGCACAGTGTGCTCTCCACTCCTGGTCAGGCAGAGTTAGCGTACCACTCCTGGACAGGTACAGTCAGCTCTGCAGTCCAGGACAGCCTCAGTCAGCTCTGCACTCCAGGACAGCCTCAGTCTGCTCTGCGCTCCTGGACAGGCACAGTCAGCTCTGCACAACTGGATGGACACAGTCAGCTTTCTGCTTTGGACAGGTACTGTCTGCCCTCCACTGCTGGACAGGCACAGTCAACTCTCCACCACTGGACAGGCACAGCCAGCTCTCCACTCCTGGACAGACACAGTCAGCTCTTTACTCCTGGACAGGTATAGTCTGCTCTTCACTCCTGGACAGGCACAGCCTGCTCTCCACTCCTGGACAGGCACAGTCAGCTCTCCACTCCTGGACAAGCACAGTCAGCTCTCCACTCCTGGACTGGCACAGTCAGCTCTCCACTCCTGGACAAGCACAGTCAGTTCTCCACTCCTGGACAGGCACAATCTCTTCTCCCTTGGAATGGCAGTCAGCTCACCACTCCTGGAAAGGCACAGTCAGCTCTGCACTGCTGAACAGCTACAGTCAGCTCTCCACTCCTGGACAGGCACCCTCAGCTCTGCACTCATCGACAGGTACGGTCACTCTGCACTCCTGGACAGGCACAGTCAGCTCTCCACTCCTGGACTGTCACAGTCAGCTCTCCATTCCTGGAGACGAACAGTGAGCTCTTCACTCCTGGACAGGCACAGTCAGCTCTACCCTCCTGGACAGGCACAATCAGCTCACCACTCCTGGACAGGCACAGTCAGCTCTCCACTCCTGGACAGGCAGAGTCAGCTCTCCACTCTTGGTCAGTCACAGTCAGCTCTCCACTCCTGGGCAGGCAAAGTCAACTCTGCACTCCTGGACAGGCACAGTCAGCTCTCCACTCCTGTACACGCACAGTCAGCTCTCTTCCCATGGACAGGAACAATCCGCCCTTCATCACTGGTCAGTCACAGTCAGCTCCCCACTCCTTAACAGGCACAATCAGCTGTCAACCCCTGGTGAGGTACAGCCAGCTCCCCACCTCTGGGCAAGCACAGTCAGCTCTCCACCTTATGACAGGCACAGTCAGCTCTGAACTCTTGGAGTCGCACAGTCAGCTCTCCACTCCTGGACGGGCACCGTCAGCTCTGCACTCCTGGACAGGCACAGTCAGCTCTCCACCCAATGACATGCACATTCAGCTCTGCACTCGGCAACAAGTATGCTCATCTCTGTACTCCTGGACAGGCACATTCAGCTCTCCATTCCTGGACAGGAATTGTCAGCTCACCTCTCCTGGACAGGCACAGTCAGCTCTCCATTCCTGGACTGGCACAGACAGTTCTCCACGACTGGATAGGCACAGTAAGCTCTCCACTCTTGGAGAGGCAAAGTCAGTCCTCTCCTCCTGGACAGGCACAGTCTCTTCTCTCCTGGACATGCACAGTCAGCTGTACTCTCCTGGACAGGCACAGTCAGCTCGCCACTCCTGGACAGGCACAGTCAGCTTTCCATTCCTGGACAGGCATTGTCAGCTCACCTCTCCTGGACAGGCACAGTCAGCTCTCCACTCCTGGACTGGCACAGACAGCTCTCCACGCCTGGACAGGCGCAGTCAGCTCTCCACTCTTGGAGAGGCGAAGTCATTCCTCCACTCCTGGACAGGCACAGTCTCTTCTCCCCTCCTGGACAGGCACAGTCAGCTGTACTCTCCTGGACAGGCACAGTCAACTCTCCACCACTGGACAGGCACAGCCAGCTCTCCACTCCTGGACAGACACAGTCAGCTCTTCACTCCTGGACAGGTATAGTCTGCTCTTCACTCCTGGACAGGCACAGCCTGCTCTCCACTCCTAGACAGGCACAGTCAGCTCTCCAATCCTGGACAAGCACAGTCAGCTCTCCACTCCTGGACTGGCACAGTCAGCTCTCCACTCCTGGACAAGCACAGTCAGTTCTCCACTCCTGGACAGGCACAGTCTCTTCTCCCTTGGAATGGCAGTCAGCTCACCACTCCTGGAAAGGCACAGTCAGCTCTGCACTGCTGAACAGCTACAGTCAGCTCTCCACTCCTGGACAGGCACCGTCAGCTCTGCACTCGTCGACAGGTACGGTCACTCTGCACTCCAGGACAAGCACAGTCAGCTCTCCACTCCTGGACTGTCACAGTCAGCTCTCCATTCCTGGAGACGAACAGTGAGCTCTTCACTCCTGGACAGGCACAGTCAGCTCTACCCTCCTGGACAGGCACAATCAGCTCACCACTCCTGGACAGGCACAGTCAGCTCTCCACTCCTGGACAGGCACAGTCAGCTCTCAACTCCTGGTCAGGCACAGTCAGCTTACCACTCCTGGACAGGTACAGTCAGCTCTGCACTCCAGGACAGCCTCAGTCAGCTCTGTAGTCCAGGACAGCCTCAGTCAGCTCTGCACTCCTGGACAGGCACAGTCAGCTCTGCACTCCTGGACAGACACTGTCAGCTTTCTGCTCCTGGTCAGGCACTGTCAGCCCTCCTCTGCTGGACAGGCAGAGTCAACTCTCCACCACTGGACAGGCACAGCCAGCTCTCCACTCTTGGACAGGCACAGTGTGTTCTCCACCCCTGGGCTGGCACAGTCAGCTCTTCACTCCTGGAAAGGTACAGTCTGCTCTCCACTCCTGGACAGGCACAGCCAGCTCTCCACTCCTGGACAGGCACAGTCAGCTCAACACTCCTTGACAGTCACAGTGAGCTCTCCACTCCTGGCCACGCGCATTCCGCTCCCCACCACTGGTCAGTCACAGTCAGATCCCCAGTCCATGACAGGCACCATCAGCTGTCAACCCCTGATCAGGCACAGTCAGTTCTCCACCCCATGACAGTCACGGCCATCTCTGCACTCCTGGATGCGCACAATCAGCTCTCCACTCTTGGTCAGTCACAGTCAGCTGACCATGCCTGGAGAGGCACAGTCAGCTCTCCACTCCTGGACAAGCTCAGTCAACTCTCCTGTCCTGGACAGGCACAGTCAGCTCTCTACTGCTGGACAGGCACTGTAAGCTCTCCACTACTGGACAGGCACTGTCAGCTCTGCACTCCTGGAGAGGCACAATCAGTTCTACACTCCTGGACAGGCACAGTCTCTTCTCCCCCCCTGGAAAGGCAGAGTCAGCTCACCACTCCTGGAAAGGCACAGTCAGCTCTGCACTGGTGGACAGGTACATCAGCTCTGCACTCCTGGTCAAGCACAGTCAGCTCACCTCTCCTTGACAGGCACAGTCAGTTCCACTCCTGGACAGGCACAGTCAGCTCTGCACTCCTGGACAGACACAGTCAGCTTTCTGCTCCTGGACAGGCACTGTCAGCCCTTCTCTGCTGGAGAGGCAGAGTCAACTCTTCACCACTGGACAGGCACAGCCAGCTCTCCACTCCTGGACAGGCACAGTGTGTTCTCCACCCCTGGGCAGGCATAGTCAGCTTTTCACTCCTGGACAGGCACAGTCAGTTCTCCACTCCTGGACAGGCACAGTCAGCTCAACACTCCTTGACAGGCACAGTGAGCTCTCCACCCCTTGCTACGCGCAATCTGCTCCCCACCACTGGTCAGTCACAGTCAGCTCCCCAGTCCATGACAGGCACCATCAGCTGTCAACCTCTGATCAGGCACAGTCAGCTCTCCACCCCATTACAGTCACGGCCAGCTCTGCACTCCTGGATACGCACAATCAGCTCTCCACTCCTGGTCAGTCACAGTCAGCTGACCATGCCTGGAAGGCACAGTCAGCTCTCCACTCCTGGACAAGCACAGTCAGCTCTCCACTCCTGGACAGGCACAGTCAGCTCTCCACTGCTGGACAGGCACTGTCAGCTCTGCACTCCTGGAGAGGCACAATCAGTTCTCCACTCCTGGACAGGCACAGTCTCTTCTCCCCTGGAATGGCAGAGTCAGCTCACCACTCCTGGAAAGGCACAGTCAGCTCTGCCCTGCACGGACAGCTACAGTCAGCTCTGCACTCCTGGTCAGGCATAGTCAGCTCACCTCTCCTTGACAGGCACAGTCAGCTTCGCTCCTGAACTGGCACAGTCAGCTCTCCACTCCTGGACAGGCACAGTCAGCTTTCCACTCCTGGAGCGGCAGTCAGTTCTCCACAGCTGGACAGGCACAGTCAGCTCTCCACTCCTGTACAGGCACAGTGAGCTCTCCACCCCTGGTCAGGAACAATCCACCCCCCCACCCCTGGTCAGTCACAGTCAGCTACCCACTCCTTGACAGGCACAATCAGCTGTCAACCCCTGGTCAGGTACACCCAGCTCCCCACCTCTGGGCAGGCACATTCAGCTCTCCACCACCGCTGAGGCACAGTCAGCTCTCCACCCTATGACAGGCACAGTCAGCTCTGAAATCCTGGAGTCGCACATTCAGCTCTCAATTCCTGGACCAGCACAGTCAGCACTGCATGCCTGGACAGGCACAGTCAGCTCTGAACTCCTGGAGTCGTACATTCAGCTCTCCACTCCTGGTCAGGCGCAGTCAGCTTACCACGCCTGGAGGTGCTTAGTCAGCTCTGCCCTGCTGCAGAGGCACAGTCAACTCTGCCCTCTTGGAGAGGTACAGTCTGCTCTCCACTCCTGGACAGGCACAGTCAGCTCTCCACTCCTGGACAGGCACAGTCAGCTCTCCACTCCTGGACAAGCACAGTCAGCTCTCCACTCCTGCACTGGCACAGTCAGCTCTCCACTACTAGACAGGCACTGTCAACTCTGCGCTCCTGGAGAGGCACAGTCAGTTCTCACCTCCTGGACAGGCACAGTCTCTTCTCCTCCCTTGGAATGGCAGAGTCAGCTCACCACTCCTGGAAAGGCACAGTCAGCTCTGCACTGCTGGACAGGTAGAGTCAGCTCTGCACTCCTGGTCAGGCACAGTCAGCTCACCTCTCCTTGATAGGCACAGTCAGCTCCACTCCTGGATAGGCACAGTCAGCTCTGCGCTCTTGGTCAGTCACAGTTAGCTCCCCATTCCTTGACAGGCACAATCAGCTGTCAACCCCTGGTCAGGTACAGCCAGCTCCCCACCTCTGGGCAGGCACATTCAGCTCTGCACCACCGCTGAGGCACAGTCAGCTCTCCACCCTATGACAGGCACAGTCAGCTCTGAAATCCTGGAGTCGCACATTCAGCTCTCCACTCCTAGACCAGCACAGTCAGCTCTGCAGGCCTGAACAGGCACAGTCAGCTCTAAACTCCTGGAGTCGTACATTCAGCTCGCCACTCCTGGTCAGGCGCAGTCAGCTTACCACGCCTGGACGGGCTTAATCAGCTCTGCCCTGCTGCAGAGGCACAGTCAACTCTGCCCTCTTGGAGAGGTACAGTCAGCTCTCCACTCCTGGACAGGCACAGTCAGCTCTCCACCCAATGACAGGCACATTCAGCTCTGCACTCGTTGACAGGTATGGCCACCTCTGCACTCCAGGACAGGCACAGTCAACTCTCCATTCCTGGACAGGCACTGTCTGCTCACCTCTCCTGGACAGGCACAGTCAGCTCTCCACTCCTGGACTGGCACAATCAGCTCTGCACTCCTGTACAGGCACAGTCAGCTCTCCATTCCTGGGGGCGAGCAGTCAGCTCTCCATTCCTGGAGACGCACAGTGTGCTCTCCACTCCTGGTCAGGCAGAGTTAGCGTACCACTCCTGGACAGGTACAGTCAGCTCTGCAGTCCAGGACAGGTACAGTCAGCTCTGCAGTCCAGGACAGCCTCAGTCAGCTCTGCACTCCAGGACAGCCTCAGTCTGCTCTGCGCTCCTGGACAGGCACAGTCAGCTCTGCACAACTGGATGGACACAGTCAGCTTTCTGCTTTGGACAGGTACTGTCTGCCCTCCACTGCTGGACAGGCACAGTCAACTCTCCACCACTGGACAGGCACAGCCAGCTCTCCACTCCTGGACAGACACAGTCAGCTCTTTACTCCTGGACAGGTATAGTCTGCTCTTCACTCCTGGACAGGCACAGCCTGCTCTCCACTCCTGGACAGGCACAGTCAGCTCTCCACTCCTGGACAAGCACAGTCAGCTCTCCACTCCTGGACTGGCACAGTCAGCTCTCCACTCCTGGACAAGCACAGTCAGTTCTCCACTCCTGGACAGGCACAATCAGCTCTGCACTCCTGTACAGGCACAGTCAGCTCTCCATTCCTGGGGGCGAGCAGTCAGCTCTCCATTCCTGGAGACGCACAGTGTGCTCTCCACTCCTGGTCAGGCAGAGTTAGCGTACCACTCCTGGACAGGTACAGTCAGCTCTGCAGTCCAGGACAGGCACAGTCAGCTCTCCACCCAATGACAGGCACATTCAGCTCTGCACTCGTTGACAGGTATGGTCACCTCTGCACTCCAGGACAGGCACAGTCAACTCTCCATTCCTGGACAGGCACTGTCTGCTCACCTCTCCTGGACAGGCACAGTCAGCTCTCCACTCCTGGACTGGCACAATCAGCTCTGCACTCCTGTACAGGCACACTTAGCTCTCCATTCCTGGGGGCGAGCAGTCAGCTCTCCATTCCTGGAGACGCACAGTGTGCTCTCCACTCCTGGTCAGGCAGAGTTAGCGTACCACTCCTGGACAGGTACAGTCAGCTCTGCAGTCCAGGACAGCCTCAGTCAGCTCTGCACTCCAGGACAGCCTCAGTCTGCTCTGCGCTCCTGGACAGGCACAGTCAGCTCTGCACAACTGGATGGACACAGTCAGCTTTCTGCTTTGGACAGGTACTGTCTGCCCTCCACTGCTGGACAGGCACAGTCAACTCTCCACCACTGGACAGGCACAGCCAGCTCTCCACTCCTGGACAGACACAGTCAGCTCTTTACTCCTGGACAGGTATAGTCTGCTCTTCACTCCTGGACAGGCACAGCCTGCTCTCCACTCCTGGACAGGCACAGTCAGCTCTCCACTCCTGGACAAGCACAGTCAGCTCTCCACTCCTGGACTGGCACAGTCAGCTCCCCACTCCTGGACAAGCACAGTCAGTTCTCCACTCCTGGACAGGCACAGTCTCTTCTCCCTTGGAATGGCAGTCAGCTCACCACTACTGGAAAGGCACAGTCAGCTCTGCACTGCTGAACAGCTACAGTCAGCTCTCCACTCCTGGACAGGCACCGTCAGCTCTGCACTCGTCGACAGGTACGGTCACTCTGCACTCCTGGACAGGTACAGTCTGCTCTTCACTCCTGGACAGGCACAGCCTGCTCTCCACTCCTGGACAGGCACAGTGAGCTCTTCACTCCTGGACAAGCACAGTCAGCTCTCCACTCCTGGACTGGCACAGTCAGCTCTCCACTCCTGGACAAGCACAGTCAGTTCTCCACTCCTGGACAGGCACAGTCTCTTCTCCCTTGGAATGGCAGTCAGCTCACCACTCCTGGAAAGGCACAGTCAGCTCTCCACTCCTGGACTGTCACAGTCAGCTCTCCACTCCTGGACAAGCACAGTCAGCTCTACCCTCCTGGACAGGCACAATCAGCTCACCACTCCTGGACAGGCACAGTCAGCTCTCCACTCCTGGACAGGCAGAGTCAGCTCTCCACTCTTGGTCAGTCACAGTCAGCTCTCCACTCCTGTACACGCACAGTCAGCTCTCTTCCCATGGACAGGAACAATCCGCCCTTCATCACTGGTCAGTCACAGTCAGCTCCCCACTCCTTAACAGGCACAATCAGCTGTCAACCCCTGGTGAGGTACAGCCAGCTCCCCACCTCTGGGCAAGCACAGTCAGCTCTCCACCTTATGACAGGCACAGTCAGCTCTGAACTCTTGGAGTCGCACAGTCAGCTCTCCACTCCTGGACGGGCACTGTCAGCTCTGCACTCCTGGACAGGCACAGTCAGCTCTCCACCCAATGACATGCACATTCAGCTCTGCACTCGGCAACAAGTATGCTCATCTCTGTACTCCTGGACAGGCACATTCAGCTCTCCATTCCTGGACAGGAATTGTCAGCTCACCTCTCCTGGACAGGCACAGTCAGCTCTCCATTCCTGGACTGGCACAGACAGTTCTCCACGACTGGATAGGCACAGTAAGCTCTCCACTCTTGGAGAGGCAAAGTCAGTCCTCTCCTCCTGGACAGGCACAGTCTCTTCTCTCCTGGACATGCACAGTCAGCTGTACTCTCCTGGACAGGCACAGTCAGCTCGCCACTCCTGGACAGGCACAGTCAGCTTTCCATTCCTGGACAGGCATTGTCAGCTCACCTCTCCTGGACAGGCACAGTCAGCTCTCCACTCCTGGACTGGCACAGACAGCTCTCCACGCCTGGACAGGCGCAGTCAGCTCTCCACTCTTGGAGAGGCGAAGTCATTCCTCCACTCCTGGACAGGCACAGTCTCTTCTCCCCTCCTGGACAGGCACAGTCAGCTGTACTCTCCTGGACAGGCACAGTCAACTCTCCACCACTGGACAGGCACAGGCAGCTCTCCACTCCTGGACAGACACAGTCAGCTCTTCACTCCTGGACAGGTATAGTCTGCTCTTCACTCCTGGACAGGCACAGCCTGCTCTCCACTCCTGGACAGGCACAGTCAGCTCTCCACTCCTGGACAAGCACAGTCAGCTCTCCACTCCTGGACTGGCACAGTCAGCTCTCCACTCCTGGACAAGCACAGTCAGTTCTCCACTCCTGGACAGGCACAGTCTCTTCTCCCTTGGAATGGCAGTCAGCTCACCACTCCTGGAAAGGCACAGTCAACTCTGCACTGCTGAACAGCTACAGTCAGCTCTCCACTCCTGGACAGGCACCGTCAGCTCTGCACTCGTCGACAGGTACGGTCACTCTGCACTCCTGGACAGGCACAGTCAGCTCTCCACTCCTGGACTGTCACAGTCAGCTCTCCATTCCTGGAGACGAACAGTGAGCTCTTCACTCCTGGACAGGCACAGTCAGCTCTACCCTCCTGGACAGGCACAATCAGCTCACCACTCCTGGACAGGCACAGTCAGCTCTCCACTCCTGGACAGGCAGAGTCAGCTCTCCACTCTTGGTCAGTCACAGTCAGCTCTCCACTCCTAGCAAGGCAAAGTCAACTCTGCACTCCTGGACAGGCACAGTCAGCTCTCCACTCCTGTACACGCACAGTCAGCTCTCTTCCCATGGACAGGAACAATCCGCCCTTCATCACTGGTCAGTCACAGTCAGCTCCCCACTCCTTAACAGTCACAATCAGCTGTCAACCCCTGGTGAGGTACAGCCTGCTCCCCACCTCTGGGCAAGCACAGTCAGCTCTCCACCTTATGACAGGCACAGTCAGCTCTGAACTCTTGGAGTCGCACAGTCAGCTCTCCACACCTGGACGGGCACCGTCAGCTCTGCACTCCTGGACAGGCACAGTCAGCTCTCCACCCAATGACATGCACATTCAGCTCTGCACTCGTTAACAAGTATGCTCATCTCTGTACTCCTGGACAGGCACATTCAGCTCTCCATTCCTGGACAGGAATTGTCAGCTCACCTCTCCTGGACAGGCACAGTCAGCTCTCCATTCCTGGACTGGCACAGACAGTTCTCCACGACTGGATAGGCACAGTAAGCTCTCCACTCTTGGAGAGGCAAAGTCAGTCCTCTCCTCCTGGACAGGCACAGTCTCTTCTCTCCTGGACATGCTCAGTCAGCTGTACTCTCCTGGACAGGCACAGTCAGCTCGCCACTCCTGGACAGGCACAGTCAGCTTTCCATTTATGGACAGGCATTGTCAGCTCACCTCTCCTGGACAGGCACAGTCAGCTCTCCACTCCTGGACTGGCACAGACAGCTCTCCACGCCTGGACAGGCGCAGTCAGCTCTCCACTCTTGGAGAGGCGAAGTCATTCCTCCACTCCTGGACAGGCACAGTCTCTTCTCCCCTCCTGGACAGGCACAGTCAGCTGTACTCTCCTGGACAGGCACAGTCAGCTCTCCACTCCTGGACAGGCACAGCCAGCTCTGCACACCTGGATACGCACAATCAGCTCACCACTGCTGGTCAGTCACAGTCAGCTGACCATGCCCGGAGCGGCACAGCCAGCTCTCCACTCCTGGACAAGCACATTCAGCTCTCCACTCCTGGACCAGCACAGTCAGCTCTGCAGGCCTGAACAGGCACAGTCAGCTCTAAACTCCTGGAGTCGTACTTTCAGCTCGCCACTCCTGGTCAGGCGCAGTCAGCTTACCACGCCTGGACGGGCTTAATCAGCTCTGCCCTGCTGCAGAGGCACAGTCAACTCTGCCCTCTTGGAGAGGTACAGTCTGCTCTCCACTCCTGGACAGGCACAGTCAGCTCTCCACCCAATGACAGTCACATTCAGCTCTGCACTCGTTGACAGGTATGGTCACCTCTGCACTCCAGGACAGGCACAGTCAACTCTCCATTCCTGGACAGGCACTGTCTGCTCACCTCTCCTGGACAGGCACAGTCAGCTCTCCACTCCTGGACTGGCACAGTCAGCTTTCCACTCCTGGACAGGCACAGTCAGCTTTCCACTCCTGGAGAGGCAGTCAGTTCTCCACTTCTGGACAGGCACAGTCTCTTCACCCCTGGACAGGCACAGTCAGCGATGCACTGCTGGACAGGCACTGTCAGCTCTCAATTCCTGGACAGGCATATTCTGCTCTCCACACCTGTACAGACACTGTCATCTTACCACTCCTGGACAGGTACAGTCAGCTCTGCACTCCTGTACAGGCACAGTCAGCTCTCCATTCCTGGGGGCGAGCAGTCAGCTCTCCATTCCTGGAGACGCACAGTGTGCTCTCCACTCCTGGTCAGGCAGAGTTAGCGTACCACTCCTGGACAGGTACAGTCAGCTCTGCAGTCCAGGACAGCCTCAGTCAGCTCTGCACTCCAGGACAGCCTCAGTCTGCTCTGCGCTCCTGGACAGGCACAGTCAGCTCTGCACAACTGGTTGGACACAGTCAGCTTTCTGCTTTGGACAGGTACTGTCTGCCCTCCACTGCTGGACAGGCACAGTCAACTCTCCACCACTGGACAGGCACAGCCAGCTCTCCACTCCTGGACAGACACAGTCAGCTCTTTACTCCTGGACAGGTATAGTCTGCTCTTCACTCCTGGACAGGCACAGCCTGCTCTCCACTCCTGGACAGGCACAGTCAGCTCTCCACTCCTGGACAAGCACAGTCAGCTCTCCACTCCTGGACTGGCACAGTCAGCTCTCCACTCCTGGACAAGCACAGTCAGTTCTCCACTCCTGGACAGGCACAGTCTCTTCTCCCTTGGAATGGCAGAGTCTGCTCTTCACTCCTGGACAGGCACAGCCTGCTCTCCACTCCTGGACAGGCACAGTCAGCTCTCCACTCCTGGACAAGCACAGTCAGCTCTCCACTCCTGGACTGGCACAGTCAGCTCTCCACTCCTGGACAAGCACAGTCAGTTCTCCACTCCTGGACAGGCACAGTCTCTTCTCCCTTGGAATGGCAGTCAGCTCACCACTCCTGGAAAGGCACAGTCAGCTCTCCACTCCTGGACTGTCACAGTCAGCTCTCCATTCCTGGAGACGAACAGTGAGCTCTTTTCTCCTGGACAGGCACAGTCAGCTCTACCCTCCTGGACAGGCACAATCAGCTCACCACTCCTGGACAGGCACAGTCAGCTCTCCACTCCTGGACAGGCACAGTCAGCTCTCCACTCTTGGTCAGTCACAGTCAGCTCTCCACTCCTGGGCAGGCAAAGTCAACTCTGCACTCCTGGACAGGCACAGTCAGCTCTCCACTCCTGTACACGCACAGTCAGCTCTCTTCCCATGGACAGGAACAATCCGCCCTTCATCACTGGTCAGTCACAGTCAGCTCCCCACTCCTTAACAGGCATAATCAGCTGTCAACCCCTGGTGAGGTACAGCCAGCTCCCCACCTCTGGGCAAGCACAGTCAGCTCTCCACCTTATGACAGGCACAGTCAGCTCTGAACTCTTGGAGTCGCACAGTCAGCTCTCCACTCCTGGACGGGCACCGTCAGCTCTGCACTCCTGGACAGGCACAGTCAGCTCTCCACCCAATGACATGCACATTCAGCTCTGCACTCGGCAACAAGTATGCTCATCTCTGTACTCCTGGACAGGCACATTCAGCTCTCCATTCCTGGACAGGAATTGTCAGCTCACCTCTCCTGGACAGGCACAGTCAGCTCTCCATTCCTGGACTGGCACAGACAGTTCTCCACGACTGGATAGGCACAGTAAGCTCTCCACTCTTGGAGAGGCAAAGTCAGTCCTCTCCTCCTGGACAGGCACAGTCTCTTCTCTCCTGGACATGCACAGTCAGCTGTACTCTCCTGGACAGGCACAGTCAGCTCGCGACTCCTGGACAGGCACAGTCAGCTTTCCATTCCTGGACAGGCATTGTCAGCTCACCTCTCCTGGACAGGCACAGTCAGCTCTCCACTCCTGGACTGGCACAGACAGCTCTCCACGCCTGGACAGGCGCAGTCAGCTCTCCACTCTTGGAGAGGCGAAGTCATTCCTCCACTCCTGGACAGGCACAGTCTCTTCTCCCCTCCTGGACAGGCACAGTCAGCTGTACTCTCCTGGACAGGCACAGTCAACTCTCCACCACTGGACAGGCACAGCCAGCTCTCCACTCCTGGACAGACACAGTCAGCTCTTCACTCCTGGACAGGTATAGTCTGCTCTTCACTCCTGGACAGGCACAGCCTGCTCTCCACTCCTGGACAGGCACAGTCAGCTCTCCACTCCTGGACAAGCACAGTCAGCTCTCCACTCCTGGACTGGCACAGTCAGCTCTCCACTCCTGGACAAGCACAGTCAGTTCTCCACTCCTGGACAGGCACAGTCTCTTCTCCCTTGGAATGGCAGTCAGCTCACCACTCCTGGAAAGGCACAGTCAACTCTGCACTGCTGAACAGCTACAGTCAGCTCTCCACTCCTGGACAGGCACCGTCAGCTCTGCACTCGTCGACAGGTACGGTCACTCTGCACTCCTGGACAGGCACAGTCAGCTCTCCACTCCTGGACTGTCACAGTCAGCTCTCCATTCCTGGAGACGAACAGTGAGCTCTTCACTCCTGGACAGGCACAGTCAGCTCTACCCTCCTGGACAGGCACAATCAGCTCACCACTCCTGGACAGGCACAGTCAGCTCTCCACTCCTGGACAGGCAGAGTCAGCTCTCCACTCTTGGTCAGTCACAGTCAGCTCTCCACTCCTAGCAAGGCAAAGTCAACTCTGCACTCCTGGACAGGCACAGTCAGCTCTCCACTCCTGTACACGCACAGTCAGCTCTCTTCTCATGGACAGGAACAATCCGCCCTTCATCACTGGTCAGTCACAGTCAGCTCCCCACTCCTTAACAGTCACAATCAGCTGTCAACCCCTGGTGAGGTACAGCCTGCTCCCCACCTCTGGGCAAGCACAGTCAGCTCTCCACCTTATGACAGGCACAGTCAGCTCTGAACTCTTGGAGTCGCACAGTCAGCTCTCCACACCTGGACGGGCACCGTCAGCTCTGCACTCCTGGACAGGCACAGTCAGCTCTCCACCCAATGACATGCACATTCAGCTCTGCACTCGTCAACAAGTATGCTCATCTCTGTACTCCTGGACAGGCACATTCAGCTCTCCATTCCTGGACAGGAATTGTCAGCTCACCTCTCCTGGACAGGCACAGTCAGCTCTCCATTCCTGGACTGGCACAGACAGTTCTCCACGACTGGATAGGCACAGTAAGCTCTCCACTCTTGGAGAGGCAAAGTCAGTCCTCTCCTCCTGGACAGGCACAGTCTCTTCTCTCCTGGACATGCTCAGTCAGCTGTACTCTCCTGGACAGGCACAGTCAGCTCGCCACTCCTGGACAGGCACAGTCAGCTTTCCATTTATGGACAGGCATTGTCAGCTCACCTCTCCTGGACAGGCACAGTCAGCTCTCCACTCCTGGACTGGCACAGACAGCTCTCCACGCCTGGACAGGCGCAGTCAGCTCTCCACTCTTGGAGAGGCGAAGTCATTCCTCCACTCCTGGACAGGCACAGTCTCTTCTCCCCTCCTGGACAGGCACAGTCAGCTGTACTCTCCTGGACAGGCACAGTCAGCTCTCCACTCCTGGACAGGCACAGCCAGCTCTGCACACCTGGATACGCACAATCAGCTCACCACTGCTGGTCAGTCACAGTCAGCTGACCATGCCCGGAGCGGCACAGCCAGCTCTCCACTCCTGGACAAGCACATTCAGCTCTCCACTCCTGGACCAGCACAGTCAGCTCTGCAGGCCTGAACAGGCACAGTCAGCTCTAAACTCCTGGAGTCGTACTTTCAGCTCGCCACTCCTGGTCAGGCGCAGTCAGCTTACCACGCCTGGACGGGCTTAATCAGCTCTGCCCTGCTGCAGAGGCACAGTCAACTCTGCCCTCTTGGAGAGGTACAGTCTGCTCTCCACTCCTGGACAGGCACAGTCAGCTCTCCACCCAATGACAGTCACATTCAGCTCTGCACTCGTTGACAGGTATGGTCACCTCTGCACTCCAGGACAGGCACAGTCAACTCTCCATTCCTGGACAGGCACTGTCTGCTCACCTCTCCTGGACAGGCACAGTCAGCTCTCCACTCCTGGACTGGCACAGTCAGCTTTCCACTCCTGGACAGGCACAGTCAGCTTTCCACTCCTGGAGAGGCAGTCAGTTCTCCACTTCTGGACAGGCACAGTCTCTTCACCCCTGGACAGGCACAGTCAGCGATGCACTGCTGGACAGGCACTGTCAGCTCTCAATTCCTGGACAGGCATATTCTGCTCTCCACACCTGTACATACACTGTCATCTTACCACTCCTGGACAGGTACAGTCAGCTCTGCACTCCTGTACAGGCACAGTCAGCTCTCCATTCCTGGGGGCGAGCAGTCAGCTCTCCATTCCTGGAGACGCACAGTGTGCTCTCCACTCCTGGTCAGGCAGAGTTAGCGTACCACTCCTGGACAGGTACAGTCAGCTCTGCAGTCCAGGACAGCCTCAGTCAGCTCTGCACTCCAGGACAGCCTCAGTCTGCTCTGCGCTCCTGGACAGGCACAGTCAGCTCTGCACAACTGGATGGACACAGTCAGCTTTCTGCTTTGGACAGGTACTGTCTGCCCTCCACTGCTGGACAGGCACAGTCAACTCTCCACCACTGGACAGGCACAGCCAGCTCTCCACTCCTGGACAGACACAGTCAGCTCTTTACTCCTGGACAGGTATAGTCTGCTCTTCACTCCTGGACAGGCACAGCCTGCTCTCCACTCCTGGACAGGCACAGTCAGCTCTCCACTCCTGGACAAGCACAGTCAGCTCTCCACTCCTGGACTGGCACAGTCAGCTCTCCACTCCTGGACAAGCACAGTCAGTTCTCCACTCCTGGACAGGCACAGTCTCTTCTCCCTTGGAATGGCAGAGTCAGCTCACCACTCCTGGAAAGGCACAGTCAGCTCTGCACTGCTGAACAGCTACAGTCAGCTCTCCACTCCTGGTCAGGCACAGTCAGCTCACCACTCCTTGACAGGCACAGTCAGCTCCACTCCTGGACAGTCACAGTCAGCTCTCCGCTCTTGGTCAGTCACAGTCAGCCTTCCACTGCTGGACAGGCAGAGTCAGCTCTCCACTGCTGGGTTGGCAAAGTCAGCTCTGCACTCCTGAACAGCCACAATGTGTTCTGCACCCCTGGGCAGGCACAGTCAGCTCTTCACTCCTGGAAATGTACAGTCTGCTCTCCACTCCTGGACAGGCACAGCCAGCTCTCCACATCTGGACAGGCACTGTCAGCTCAACACTCCTTGACAGGCACAGTGAGCTCTCCATCCCTGGCCACACGCAATCTGCTCCCCACCACTGGTCAGTCACAGTCAGCTCCCCAGTCCATGACAGGCACCAACAACTGTCAACCCCTGATCAGGCAGTCAGCTCTCCACCCCATGACAGTCACGGCCAACTCTGCACTCCTGGATACGCACAATCAGCTCTCCACTACTGGTCAGTCACAGTCAGCTGAACATGCCTGGACAGGCACAGTCAGCTCTCCACTCCTGGACAAGCACAGTCAGCTCTCCACTCCTGGACAGGCACAGTCAGCTCTCCACTCCTGGAGAGGTATAATCGTTTCTCCACTCCTGGACAGGCCCCGTCTCTTCTCTTCCCCTGGAAAGGCAGAGTCAGCTCACCACTCCTGGAAAGGCACAGTCAGCTCTGCACTGCTGGACAGGTAGAGTCAGCTCTGCACTCCTGGTCAGGCACAGTCAGCTCACCTCTCCTTGATAGGCACAGTCAGCTCCACTCCTGGATAGGCACAGTCAGCTCTGCGCTCTTGGTCAGTCACAGTTAGCTCCCCATTCCTTGACAGGCACAATCAGCTGTCAACCCCTGGTCAGGTACAGCCAGCTCCCCACCTCTGGGCAGGCAGATTCAGCTCTGCACCACCGCTGAGGCACAGTCAGCTCTCCACCCTATGACAGGCACAGTCAGCTCTGAAATCCTGGAGTCGCACATTCAGCTCTCCACTCCTGGACCAGCACAGTCAGCTCTGCAGGCCTGAACAGGCACAGTCAGCTCTAAACTCCTGGAGTCGTACTTTCAGCTCGCCACTCCTGGTCAGGCGCAGTCAGCTTTCCACTCCTGGACAGGCACAGTCAGCTTTCCACTCCTGGAGAGGCAGTCAGTTCTCCACTTCTGGACAGGCACAGTCTCTTCACCCCTGGACAGGCACAGTCAGCGATGCACTGCTGGACAGGCACTGTCAGCTCTCAATTCCTGGACAGGCATATTCTGCTCTCCACACCTGTACATACACTGTCATCTTACCACTCCTGGACAGGTACAGTCAGCTCTGCACTCCTGTACAGGCACAGTCAGCTCTCCATTCCTGGGGGCGAGCAGTCAGCTCTCCATTCCTGGAGACGCACAGTGTGCTCTCCACTCCTGGTCAGGCAGAGTTAGCGTACCACTCCTGGACAGGTACAGTCAGCTCTGCAGTCCAGGACAGCCTCAGTCAGCTCTGCACTCCAGGACAGCCTCAGTCTGCTCTGCGCTCCTGGACAGGCACAGTCAGCTCTGCACAACTGGATGGACACAGTCAGCTTTCTGCTTTGGACAGGTACTGTCTGCCCTCCACTGCTGGACAGGCACAGTCAACTCTCCACCACTGGACAGGCACAGCCAGCTCTCCACTCCTGGACAGACACAGTCAGCTCTTTACTCCTGGACAGGTATAGTCTGCTCTTCACTGCTGGACAGGCACAGCCTGCTCTCCACTCCTGGACAGGCACAGTCAGCTCTCCACTCCTGGACAAGCACAGTCAGCTCTCCACTCCTGGACTGGCACAGTCAGCTCTCCACTCCTGGACAAGCACAGTCAGTTCTCCACTCCTGGACAGGCACAGTCTCTTCTCCCTTGGAATGGCAGAGTCAGCTCACCACTCCTGGAAAGGCACAGTCAGCTCTGCACTGCTGAACAGCTACAGTCAGCTCTCCACTCCTGGTCAGGCACAGTCAGCTCACCACTCCTTGACAGGCACAGTCAGCTCCACTCCTGGACAGTCACAGTCAGCTCTCCGCTCTTGGTCAGTCACAGTCAGCCTTCCACTGCTGGACAGGCAGAGTCAGCTCTCCACTGCTGGGTTGGCAAAGTCAGCTCTGCACTCCTGAACAGCCACAATGTGTTCTGCACCCCTGGGCAGGCACAGTCAGCTCTTCACTCCTGGAAATGTACAGTCTGCTCTCCACTCCTGGACAGGCACAGCCAGCTCTCCACATCTGGACAGGCACTGTCAGCTCAACACTCCTTGACAGGCACAGTGAGCTCTCCATCCCTGGCCACACGCAATCTGCTCCCCACCACTGGTCAGTCACAGTCAGCTCCCCAGTCCATGACAGGCACCAACAACTGTCAACCCCTGATCAGGCAGTCAGCTCTCCACCCCATGACAGTCACGGCCAACTCTGCACTCCTGGATACGCACAATCAGCTCTCCACTACTGGTCAGTCACAGTCAGCTGAACATGCCTGGACAGGCACAGTCAGCTCTCCACTCCTGGACAAGCACAGTCAGCTCTCCACTCCTGGACAGGCACAGTCAGCTCTCCACTCCTGGAGAGGTATAATCGTTTCTCCACTCCTGGACAGGCCCCGTCTCTTCTCTTCCCCTGGAAAGGCAGAGTCAGCTCACCACTCCTGGAAAGGCACAGTCAGCTCTGCACTGCTGGACAGGTAGAGTCAGCTCTGCACTCCTGGTCAGGCACAGTCAGCTCACCTCTCCTTGATAGGCACAGTCAGCTCCACTCCTGGATAGGCACAGTCAGCTCTGCGCTCTTGGTCAGTCACAGTTAGCTCCCCATTCCTTGACAGGCACAATCAGCTGTCAACCCCTGGTCAGGTACAGCCAGCTCCCCACCTCTGGGCAGGCAGATTCAGCTCTGCACCACCGCTGAGGCACAGTCAGCTCTCCACCCTATGACAGGCACAGTCAGCTCTGAAATCCTGGAGTCGCACATTCAGCTCTCCACTCCTGGACCAGCACAGTCAGCTCTGCAGGCCTGAACAGGCACAGTCAGCTCTAAACTCCTGGAGTCGTACTTTCAGCTCGCCACTCCTGGTCAGGCGCAGTCAGCTTACCACGCCTGGACGGGCTTAATCAGCTCTGCCCTGCTGCAGAGGCACAGTCAACTCTGCCCTCTTGGAGAGGTACAGTCAGCTCTCCACTCCTGGACAGGCACAGTCAGCTCTCCACCCAATGACAGTCACATTCAGCTCTGCACTCGTTGACAGGTATGGTCACCTCTGCACTCCAGGACAGGCACAGTCAACTCTCCATTCCTGGACAGGCACTGTCTGCTCACCTCTCCTGGACAGGCACAGTCAGCTCTCCACTCCTGGACAGGCACAGTCAGCTCTCCACCCAATGACAGTCACATTCAGCTCTGCACTCGTTGACAGGTATGGTCACCTCTGCACTCCAGGACAGGCACAGTCAACTCTCCATTCCTGGACAGGCACTGTCTGCTCACCTCTCCTGGACAGGCACAGTCAGCTCTCCACTCCTGCACTGGCACAGTCAGCTCTCCACTACAAGACAGGCACTGTCAACTCTGCGCTCCTGGAGAGGCACAGTCAGTTCTCACCTCCTGGACAGGCACAGTCTCTTCTCCTCCCTTGGAATGGCAGAGTCAGCTCACCACTCCTGGAAAGGCACAGTCAGCTCTGCACTGCTGGACAGGTAGAGTCAGCTCTGCACTCCTGGTCAGGCACAGTCAGCTCACCTCTCCTTGATAGGCACAGTCAGCTCCACTCCTGGGTAGGCACAGTCAGCTCTGCGCTCTTGGTCAGTCACAGTTAGCTCCCCATTCCTTGACAGGCACAATCAGCTGTCAACCCCTGGTCAGGTACAGCCAGCTCCCCACCTCTGGGCAGGCAGATTCAGCTCTGCACCACCGCTGAGGCACAGTCAGCTCTCCACCCTATGACAGGCACAGTCAGCTCTGAAATCCTGGAGTCGCACATTCAGCTCTCCACTCCTGGACCAGCACAGTCAGCTCTGCAGGCCTGAACAGGCACAGTCAGCTCTAAACTCCTGGAGTCGTACTTTCAGCTCGCCACTCCTGGTCAGGCGCAGTCAGCTTACCACGCCTGGACGGGCTTAATCAGCTCTGCCCTGCTGCAGAGGCACAGTCAACTCTGCCCTCTTGGAGAGGTACAGTCTGCTCTCCACTCCTGGACAGGCACAGTCAGCTCTCCACCCAATGACAGTCACATTCAGCTCTGCACTCGTTGACAGGTATGGTCACCTCTGCACTCCAGGACAGGCACAGTCAACTCTCCATTCCTGGACAGGCACTGTCTGCTCACCTCTCCTGGACAGGCACAGTCAGCTCTCCACTCCTGGACTGGCACAGTCAGCTTTCCACTCCTGGACAGGCACAGTCAGCTTTCCACTCCTGGAGAGGCAGTCAGTTCTCCACTTCTGGACAGGCACAGTCTCTTCACCCCTGGACAGGCACAGTCAGCGATGCACTGCTGGACAGGCACTGTCAGCTCTCAATTCCTGGACAGGCATATTCTGCTCTCCACACCTGTACAGACACTGTCATCTTACCACTCCTGGACAGGTACAGTCAGCTCTGCACTCCTGTACAGGCACAGTCAGCTCTCCATTCCTGGGGGCGAGCAGTCAGCTCTCCATTCCTGGAGACGCACAGTGTGCTCTCCACTCCTGGTCAGGCAGAGTTAGCGTACCACTCCTGGACAGGTACAGTCAGCTCTGCAGTCCAGGACAGCCTCAGTCAGCTCTGCACTCCAGGACAGCCTCAGTCTGCTCTGCGCTCCTGGACAGGCACAGTCAGCTCTGCACAACTGGTTGGACACAGTCAGCTTTCTGCTTTGGACAGGTACTGTCTGCCCTCCACTGCTGGACAGGCACAGTCAACTCTCCACCACTGGACAGGCACAGCCAGCTCTCCACTCCTGGACAGACACAGTCAGCTCTTTACTCCTGGACAGGTATAGTCTGCTCTTCACTCCTGGACAGGCACAGCCTGCTCTCCACTCCTGGACAGGCACAGTCAGCTCTCCACTCCTGGACAAGCACAGTCAGCTCTCCACTCCTGGACTGGCACAGTCAGCTCTCCACTCCTGGACAAGCACAGTCAGTTCTCCACTCCTGGACAGGCACAGTCTCTTCTCCCTTGGAATGGCAGAGTCAGCTCACCACTCCTGGAAAGGCACAGTCAGCTCTGCACTGCTGAACAGCTACAGTCAGCTCTCCACTCCTGGTCAGGCACAGTCAGCTCACCACTCCTTGACAGGCACAGTCAGCTCCACTCCTGGACAGTCACAGTCAGCTCTCCGCTCTTGGTCAGTCACAGTCAGCCTTCCACTGCTGGACAGGCAGAGTCAGCTCTCCACTGCTGGGTTGGCAAAGTCAGCTCTGCACTCCTGAACAGACACAGTGTGTTCTGCACCCCTGGGCAGGCACAGTCAGCTCTTCACTCCTGGAAATGTACAGTCTGCTCTCCACTCCTGGACAGGCACAGCCAGCTCTCCACATCTGGACAGGCACTGTCAGCTCAACACTCCTTGACAGGCACAGTGAGCTCTCCATCCCTGGCCACACGCAATCTGCTCCCCACCACTGGTCAGTCACAGTCAGCTCCCCAGTCCATGACAGGCACCAACAACTGTCAACCCCTGATCAGGCAGTCAGCTCTCCACCCCATGACAGTCACGGCCAACTCTGCACTCCTGGATACGCACAATCAGCTCTCCACTACTGGTCAGTCACAGTCAGCTGAACATGCCTGGACAGGCATAGTCAGCTCTCCACTCCTGGACAAGCACAGTCAGCTCTCCACTCCTGGACAGGCACAGTCAGCTCTCCACTCCTGGAGAGGTATAATCGTTTCTCCACTCCTGGACAGGCCCCGTCTCTTCTCTTCCCCTGGAAAGGCAGAGTCAGCTCACCACTCCTGGAAAGGCACAGTCAGCTCTGCGCTGCTGGACAGGTACAGTCAGCTCTGCACTCCTGGTCAAACACAGTGAGCTCACCTCTACTTGACAGGCACAGTCAACTCCTCTCCTGGACAGGCACAGTCAGCTCCCCGCTCTTGGTCAGTCACAGTCAGCTCTCCACTTCTTGTCAGGCACAGTCAGCTCTCCACTCCTGGACAGGCACAGTCTGTTCTCCTCTCCTGCACAGGCACAGAGAGCTCTCCACCCCTGGACAGGAACAATCCACCCCCCACCCATGGTCAGTCACAGTTAGCTCCCCACTCCTTGACAGGCACTATCAGATGTCAACCCCTGGTCCGGTACAGCCAGCTCCCCACCTCTGGGCAGGCACATTCAGCTCTCCACCACCGCTGAGGCACAGTCAGCTCTCCACCCTATGACAGGCACAGTCAGCTCTGAAATCCTGGAGTCGCACATTCAGCTCTCCACTCCTGGACCAGCACAGTCAGCTCTGCAGGCCTGGACAGGCACAGTCAGCTCTGAACTCCTGGAGTCGTACATTCAGCTCTCCACTCCTGGTCAGGCGCAGTCAGATTACCACGCCTGGACGGGCTTAGTCAGCTCTGCCCTGCTGCAGACGCACAGTCAACTCTGCCCTCTTGGAGAGGTACAGTCAGGTTTCCACTCCTGGACAGGCACAGTCAGCTCTCCACCCAATGTCAGTCACATTCAGCTCTGCACTCGTCGACAGGTATGGTCACCTCTGCACACCAGGACAGGCACGGTCAATTCTCCATTCCTGGACAGGCACTGCCTGCTCACCTCTCCTGGACAGGCACAGTCAGCTCTCCACTCCTGGACTGGCACAGTCAGCTCTCCACTCCTGTACAGGCACAGTCAGCTTTCCACTCCTGGATAGGCAAAGTCAGTTCTCCACTGCTGGACAGGCACAGTCTCTTCACCCCTGGACAGGCACAGTCAGCGATGCACTGCTGGACAGGCACTGTCAGCTCTCAATTCCTGGACAGGCACATTCTGCTCTCCACTTCTGTGCAGACACTGTCAACTTACCACTCCTGGACAGGTACAGTCAGCTCTGCACTGCTGTACAGGCACAGTCAGCTCTCCATTCCTGGGGGCGAGCAGTCAGCTCTCCATTCCTGGAGACGCACCGTGTGCTCTCCACTCCTGGTCAGGCAGAGTCAGCTTACCACTCCTGGACAGGTACAGTCAGCTCTGCTGTCCAGGACAGCCTCAGTCAGCTCTGCACTCCAGGACAGCCTCAGTCTGCTCTGCGCTCCTGGACAGGCACAGTCAGCTCTGCACACCTGGACAGACACAGTCAGCTTTCTGCTTCTGGACAGGTACTGTCTACCCTCCACTGCTGGACAGTCACAGTCAACTCTCCACCACTGGACAGGCACAGCTAGCTCTCCACTCCTGGACAGACACAGTCAGCTCTTCACTCCTGGACAGGTATAGTCTGCTCCCAACTCCTGGACAGGCACAGCCTGCTCTCCATTTGTGGACAGGCACAGTCAGCTCTCCACTCCTGGACAAGCACAGTCAGCTCTCCACTCCTGGACAAGCACAGTCAGCTCTCCACTACTAGACAGGCACTGTCAACTCTGCGCTCCTGGAGAGGCACAGTCAGTTCTCACCTCCTGGACAGGCATAGTCTCTTCTCCCTTGGAATGGCACAGTCAGCTCACCACTCCTGGAAAGGCGCAATCAGGTCTGCACTGCTGGACAGCTACAGTCAGCTCTCCACTCCTGGTCAGGCACAGTCAGCTCACCACTCCTTGACAGGCACAGTCAGCTCCACTCATGGACAGTCACAGTCAGCTCTCCGCTCTTGGTCAGTCACAGTCAGTCTCCTCCTGGGTTGGCAAAGTCAGCTCTGCATTCCTAGACAGGCACTGTCAGTTCTCCACTCCTGGACAGGCATAGTCAGCTCCCCACTCCTGTACAGGCACAGTGAGCTCTCCACCCCTGGACAGGAACAATCCACCCCTCACACCTGGTCAGTCACAGTCAGCTCCCCACTCCTTGACAGGCACAATCAGCTGTCAACCCCTTGTCAGGTACAGCCAGCTCCTCACCTCTGGGCAGGCACATTCAGCTCTCCACCACCGCTGAGGCACAGTCAGCTCTCCACCCTATGACACAAATTGTCAGCTCTGAACTCCTGGAGTCGCACATTCAGCTCTCCACTCCTGGACCAGCACAGACAGGTCTGCAGGCCTGGACAGGCACTGTCAGCTCTGAACTCCTGGAGTTGCACATTCAGCTCACCACTCCTGGTCAGGCGCAGTCAGCTTACCACGCCTGCACGGGCTTAGTTTGCTCTGCCCGGCTGCAGAGGCACAGTCAGCTCTGCACTCGTGAACAGATATGGTCACCTCTGCACTCCTGGACAGGCACAGTCAACTTTCCATACCTGGACAGGCACTGTCTGCTCACCTCTCCTGGACAGGTGCAGTCAGCTCTCCACTCCTGGATAGGCGCAGTCAGCTCTCCACTCCTGGACAGGCACAGTCAGCTCTCCACTCTTGGAGAGGCAAAGTCAGTTCTCCACTGCTGGACAGGCAGTCTCTTCACCCCTGGACAGGCACAGTCAGCGATGCACTGCTGGACAGGCACTGTCAGCTCTCAATTCCTGGACAGGCACATTCTGCTCTCTACACCTGTACAGACACTGTCAACTTACCACTCCTGGACAGGTACAGTCAGCTCTGCACTCCTGTACAGGCACAGTCATCTCTCCATTCCTGGGGGCGAGCAGTCAGCTCTCCATTCCTGGAGACGCACCGTGTGCTCTCCACTCCTGGTCAGGCAGAGTCAGCTTACCACTCCTGGACAGGTACAGTCAGCTCTGCACAGCAGGACATCCTCAGTCCGCTCTGCACACCAGGACAGCCTCAGTCAGCTCTGCACTCCAGGACAGCCTCAGTCAGCTCTGCACACCTGGATAGGCACAGTCAGCTCTGCATTCCTGGACAGACACAGTCAGCTTTCTGCTCCTGGACAGGCACTGTCAGCCCTCCACTGTTGGACAGGCAGTGTCAACACTCCACCACTGGACAGGCACAGCCAGCTCTCCACTCCTGGACAGACACAGTCAGGTCTCCACTCCTGGACAGGCACAGTCAGCTCTCCACTACTGGACAGGCACTTTCAGCTCTGCACTCCTGGAGAGGCACAGTCTCTTCTCCTCCCCTGGAAAAGCAGAGTCAGCTCGCCACTCCTGGAAAGGCACAGTCAGTTCTGCACTGCTGGACAGCTACAGTCAGCTCTGCACTCCTGGTCAGGCACAGTCAGCTCACCACTCCTTGACAGGCACAGTCAGCTCCACTCCTGGACAGGCGCAGTCTGCTCTACGCTTTTGGTCAGTCACAGTCATCTCACCACTCCTTGACAGGCACAGTCAGCCCCACTGCTGGACTGGCACAGTCAGCTCTCCACTCCTGGACAGGCACAGTCAGTTCTCCACTCTTGGAGAGGCAAAGTCAATTCTCCACTGCTGGACAGGCACAGTCTCTTTACCCCTCGACAGGCACAGTCAGCTCACCACTCCTTGACAGGCACAGTCAGCTCACCACTCCTTGACAGGCACAGTCAGCTCCACTCCTGGACAGGTGCAGTCTGCTCTACACTTTTGGTCAGTCACAGTCATCTCACCACTCCTTGACAGGCACAGTCAGCTCCACTCCTGGACTGGCACAGTCAGCTCTCCACTCCTGGACAAGCACAGTCAGTTCTCCACTCTTGGAGAGGCAAAGTCAATTCTCCACTGCTGGACAGGCACAGTCTCTTTACCCCTCGACAGGCACAGTCAGCGATGCACTGCTGGAAAGGCACTGTCAGCTCTCAATTCCTGGACAGGCACCGTCAACTTACCACTCCTGGACAGGTACAGTCAGCTCTGCACTCCTGTTCAGGCACAGTCAGCTCACTTCTCCTAGACAGGTACAGTCAGCTTCTCTCCTGGACAGGCACAGTCAGCTCTCCACTCCTGTACAGGCAGAGTGAGCTCTCCCCCCCTGGACAGGAACAATCCACCCCCCACCCCTGGTCAGTCACAGTCAGCTCCCCACTCATTGACAGGCACAATCAGCTGTCAACCCCTGGTCAGGTACAGCCAGCTCCCCACCTCTGGGCAGGCACATTCAGCTCTCCACCACTGCTGAGGCACAGTCAGCTCTCCACCCTATGACAGGAACAGTCAGCTTAGCACGCCTGGACAGGCACAGTCAGCTCTCCACTCTTGGAGAGGCAAAGTCAGTTATCCACTGCTGGACAGGCACAATCTCTTCCCCCCTAGACAGGCACAGTCAGCGATGCACTGCTGGACAGGCACTGTCAGCTCTCAATTCCTTGACAGGCACATTCTGCTCTCCACACCTGTATAGACACTGTCAACTTACCACTCCTGGGCAGGTACAGTCAGCTCTGCACTCCTGTACAGGCACAATCAGCACTCCATTCCTGGGGGCGAGCAGTCAGCTCTCCATTCCTGGAGACGCACAGTGTGCTCTCCACTCCTGGTCAGGCAGAGTCAGCTTACCACTCCTGGACAGGTGCAGTCAGCTCTGCACTCCAGGACAGCCTCAGTCAGCTCTGCACTCCAGGACAGCCTCAGTTAGCTCTCCACACCTGGACAAGCACAGTCAGCTCTCCACTCCTGGACAGGCACAGCCAGCTCTCCACTGCTGGACAGGCCCTCTCAGCTCTGCACTCTTGAAGAGGCATAGTCAGTTCTCCACTCCTGGACAGTCACAGTCTCTTCTCCTCCCCTGGAAAGGGAGAGTCAGCTCACCACTCCTGGAAAGGCGCAGTCAGCTCACCACCCCTTGACAGGCACAGTCAGCTCCACTGCTGGACAGGCACAGTCAGCTCTGCGCTTTTGGTTAGTCACAGTCAGCTCACCACTCCTGGACAGGCACAGTTAGCTCTGCACTCCTGACAGACACAGTCAGCTTTCTGCTCATGGACAGGCAATGTCAGCCCTCCACTGCTGGACAGGCAGAGTCAACTCTCCACCACTGGACAGGCACAGCCAGCTCTCCACTCCTGGACAGACACAGTGTGTTCTCCACCCCTGGGCAGGCACAGTCAGCCCTTCACTCCTGGAAATGTACAGTCTGCTCTCCACTCCTGGACAGGCACAGCCAGCTCTCCACTCCTGGACAGGCACAGTCAGCTCAACACTCCTTGACAGGCACAGTGAGCTCTCCACCCCTGGTCACGCGCAATCCGCTCCCCACCACTGGTCAGTCACAGTCAGCTTCCCAGTCCATGACAGGCACCACCAACTGTCAACCCCTGATCAGGCACAATCAGCTCTCCCCCCATGACAGTCACGGCCAGCTCTGCACTCCTGGATACGCACAATCCGCTCTCCACTTCTGGTCAGTCACAGTCAGCTGACCATGCCTGGACAGGCACAGTCAGCTCTCCACTCCTGGACAGGCACAGTCAGCTCTCCACTCCTGGTGAGGCATAATCAGTTCTCCACTCCTGGACAGGCACAGTCTCTTCTCTTCCCCTGGAAAGGCACAGTCAGCTCACCACTCCTGGAAAGGCACAGTCAGCTCTGCGCTGCTGGACAGGTACAGTCAGCTCTGCACTCCTGGTCAGGCACAGTCAGTTCACCTCTCCTTGACAGGCACAGTCAGCTCCACTCCTGGATAGGCACAGTCAGCTCTGCGCACTTGGTCAGTCACAGTCAGCTCTCCACTTCTTGTCAGGCACAGTCTGTTCTCCACTCCTGGACAGGCACAGTGAGCTCTCCACCCCTGGACAGGAACAATCCACCCCCCACCCCTGGTCAGTCACAGTTAGCTCCCCACTCCTTGACAGGCACAATCAGCTGTCAACCCCTGGTCAGGTACAGCCAGCTCCCCACCTCTGGGCAGGCAGATTCAGCTCTGCACCACCGCTGAGACACAGTCAGCTCTCCACCCTATTGACAGGCAGAGTCAGCTCTGAAATCCTGGAGTCGCACATTCAGCTCTCCACTCCTGGACCAGCACAGTCAGCTCTGAAAGCCTGGACAGGCACAGTCAGCTCTGAACTCCTGGAGTTGCACATTCAGCTCTCCACTCCTGGTCAGGCACAGTCAGCTTACCACGCCTGGACGGGCTTAGTCAGCTCTGCCCTGCTGCAGACGCACAGTCAGCTCTGCCCTCTTGGAGAGGTACAGTCAGCTGTCCACTCCTGGACAGGCACAGTCAGCTCTCCACCCAATGACAGGCACATTCAGCTCTGCACTCGTCGAGTATGGTCACCTCTGCACTCCTGGACAGGCACAATCAACTCCCCATTCCTGGACAGGCACTGTCTGCTCACTTCTCCTGGACAGGCGCAGTCAGCTCTCCACTCCTGGACTGGCACAGTCAGTTTTCCACTCCTGGAGAGGCAAAGTAAGTTCTCCGCAGGTGGACAGGCACAGTCTCTTCACAACTGGACAGGCACAGTCAGCGATGCACTGCTGGTCAGGCACTGTCAGCTCTCAATTCCTGGACAGGCACATTCTGCTCTCCACACCTGTACAGACACTGTCAACTTACCACTCCTGGACAGGTACAGTGAGCTCTCCATTCCTGGGGGCGAGCAGTCAGCTCTCCATTCCTGAAGACGCACAGTGTGCTCTCCACTCCTGGTCACGCACAGTCAGCTTACCACTCCTGGACAGGTACAGTCAGCTCTGCACTCCAGGACAGCCTCAGTCAGCTCTGCACTCCAAGACAGCCTCAGCCAGCTCTGCACTCCTGGACAGGCACAGTCAGCTCTCATTCCTGGAGGCGAACAGTCAGCTCTCCATTCCTGGAGCGCACAGTGTGCTCTCCACTCTTGGTCAGGCACAGTCACCTTACCACTCCTGGACAGGTACAATCAGCTCTGCACTCCAGGACATGCTCAGTCAGCTCGGCACGCCTGGACAGGTAAAGTCAGCTGTCCACTCCTGGACAGGCACCATCAGCTCTGCTCTCCTGGACAGGCACAGTCGGCTCTCCTGTCCTGGACAGGCACAGTCAGCTCTCCACTCTTGGTCAGTCACAGTCAGATCTCCACTCCTTGTCAGGCACATTCCGTTCTCCACTCCTGGATAGGCACAGTCTCTTCTCCTGCCCTGGTTAGGCACAGTCAGGTCTCCACTCCTGGAAAGGCACAGTCAGCTCTTCACTACTGGACAGGCACAGTGAGCTCTCCACCCCTGGACAGGCACAGTCAGCTCTCCACTCCTGGTGAGGCATAATCAGTTCTCCACTCCTGGTCAGACACAGTGTCTTCTCTTCCCCTGGAAAGGCAGAGTCAGCTCACCACTCCTGGAAAGGCACAGTCAGCTCTGCGCTGCTGGACAGGTACAGTCAGCTCTGCACTCCTGGTCAGGCACAGTCAGCTCACCTCTCCTTGACAGGCACAGTCAGCTCCACTCCTGGATAGGCACAGTCAGCTCTGCGCTCTTGGTCAGTCACAGTCAGCTCTCCACTTCTTGTCAGGCACAGTCTGTTCTCCACTCCTGGATAGGCACAGTGAGCTCTCCACCCCTGGACAGGAACAATCCACCCCCCACCCCTGGTCAGTCACAGTTAGCTCCCCACTCCTTGACAGGCACAATCAGCTGTCAACCCCTGGTCAGGTACAGCCAGCTCCCCACCTCTGGGCAGGCAGATTCAGCTCTGCACCACCACTGAGGCACAGTCAGCTCTCCACCCTATGACAGGCAGAGTCAGCTCTGAAATCCTGGAGTCACACATTCAGCTCTCCACTCCTGGACCAGCACAGTCAGCTCTGAAAGCCTGGACAGGCACAGTCAGTTCTAATCTCCTGGAGTTGCTCATTCAGCTCTCCACTCCTGGTCAGGCACAGTCAGCTTAACACGCCTGGACGGTCTTAGTTAGCTCTGCCCTGCTGGAGACGCACAGTCAACTCTGCCCTCTTGGAGAGGTACAGTCAGCTGTCCACTCCTGGACAGGCACTGTCAGCTCTCCACCCAATGACAGGCACATTCGGCTCTGCACTCGTCGACGGGTATGGTCACCTCTGCACTCCTGGACAGGCACAATCAACTCTCCATTCCTGGACTGGCACACTCAGCTTTGCACTCCTGGAGAGGCAAAGTAAGGTCTCCACTGCTGGACAGGCACAGTCAGCTCTCCACTCCTGGAGAGGCTTAATCAGCTTTCCACTCCTGGACAGGCACAGTCTCTTCCCTTCCCCTGGAAAGGCAGAGTCAGCTCACCACTCCTGGAAAGGCACAGTCAGCTCTGTGCTGCTGGACAGGTATAGTCAGCTCTGCACTCCTGGTCAGGCACAGTCAGCTTTCTGCTCCTGGACAGGCACTGTCAGCAGTCCACTGCTGGACAGGCCGTGTCAACTCTCCACCACTAGACAGGCACAGCCAGCTCTCCACTCCTGGACAGACACAGTGTGTTCTCCACCCCTGGGCAGGCACAATCAGCTCTTCACTCCTGGAAAGGTACAGTCTGCTCTCCACTCCTTCACAGGCACAGCCAGCTCTCCACTCCTGGACAGACACAGTTAGCGGTGCACTGCTGGACCGGCACTGTCAGCTCTCAATTCCTGGACAGGCACATTCAGCTCTTCACTCCTCTACAGACACTGTCCATCCTCCACCCCTGGTCAAGCTCAGTCAGCTCCTGGACAGCCACATTCAGCTCTGCACTGCTGGACAGGCACAGTCAGCTCTCATTCCTGGAGGCGAACAGCTCTCCATTCCTGGAGCTCACAGTGTGCTCTCCACTCTTGGTCAGGCACAGTCACCTTACCACTCCTGGACAGGTACAGTCAGCTCTGCACTCCAGGACAAGCTCAGTCAGCTCTGCACGCCTGGACAGGTAAAGTCAGCTGTCCACTGCTGGACAGGCACCATCAGCTCTGCTCTCCTGGACAGGCACAGTCGGCTCTCCTGTCCTGGACAGGCACAGTCAGCTATCCACTCTTGGTCAGTCACAGTCAGCTCTCCACTCCTTGTCAGGCACATTCCGTTCTCCACTCCTGGATAGGCACAGTCTCTTCTCCTGCCCTGGTTAGGGAGGGTCAGCTCTCCACTCCTGGAAAGGCACAGTCAGCTCTCCACTACTGGACAGGCACTGTCAGCTCTGCACTCCTGGAGAGGCACAGTCATTTATCCACTTCCGGACAGGCACAGTCTCTTCTCCCCTGGATATGCAGAGTCAGCTCTCCACTCCTGGAGAGGCTTAGTCAGCTCTCCATTCCTGGAGACGCACAGTGTGCTCTCCACTGCTGGTCAGGCAGAGTCAGCTTACCACTCCTGGACAGGTACAGTCAGCTCTGCACTCCAGGACAGCCTCAGTCAGCTCTGCACTCCAGGACAGCCTCAGTTAGCTCTCCACAACTGGTAAAGCACAGTCAGCTATCCAATCCTGGACAGGCACAGCCAGCTCTCCACTACTGGACAGGCCCTCTCAGCTCTGCACTCTTGGAGAGGCACAGTCAGTTCTCCACTCCTGGACAGTCACAGTCTCTTCTCCCCTGGAGACGCGCAGTCAGCTCTCTACACCTTGACAGGCAGAGTCAGCTCTGCACTCCTGAACAGGCTCAGTTAGCTCTCCACTCCTGGACAGGCAGAGTCAGCTCTCCACTGCTGGAAAGGCACAGTCAGTTCTCCACTCCTGGACAGGCACATTTAGCTCTCCACTCCTGTACAGGCTGAGTCAGCTCTGCACTCCTGGACAGACACAGTCAGCTCTCTTCTGCTGGACAGGCACTGTCAGCCCTCCACTGCTAGACAGGCAGCGTCAATGCTCCACCACTGGACAGGCACAGCCAGCTCTCCAATCCTGGACAGACACAGTCTGTTGTCCACCCCTGGGCAGGCACAGTCCGCTCTTCACTCCTGGACAGGTACAGTCACCTTACCTCTCCTGGACAGGTACAGTCAGCTCTGCACTCCTGGACAGGCACAGTCAGCTCTGCTCTCTGGGACAGGCAGGGTCAGGTCTGTTCTCCTGGACAGGCACAGTCAGCTCTCCACTCTTGGTCAGTCACCGTCAGCTCTCCACTCCTTGTCAGGCATCGTCAGCTCTCCACTCCTGGACAGGCAAAGTCAGCTCTGCACTCTGCGACAGGCACATTCAGCTCAACACTCCTGGACAGGCAAATTCTGCTCTGCACTCCAGGACAGGCTCAGTCAGCTCTCCACTCCAGGACAGGCACAGTCAGCTCTGCACTCCAGGGCAGGCACAGTCAACTCTGCTCTCCTGGACAGGCACAGTCACCTTTCCACTCCTGGACAGGCACTGTCAGCTCTCCACTCCTGGACAGGCACAGTGAGCTCACTACCCCTGGACAGGGACAGTCAGCTCTGCATTCCTGGACAGGCACAGTCCGCTCTCCATTCTTGGTTAGGCACAGTCAGCTCTCTGCTTTTGGGCCTGCACTGTCAGCTCTCTACACCTGGACAGGCAGAGTCAGCTCTCCATTCCTGTAAAGGCACATTCTGCTCTCCATTCCTGGACAGACACTATCAGCTCACCTCTCCTGGACAGGCACAGTCGGTTTTCCACTCCTGGACTGGTACAGTCAGCTCTCCACTCCTCGACAGGCACATTCAGCTCTCCACTCTTGGAGAGGCAAACTCAGTTCTCCACTCCTGAACAGGCACGGTCAGCGGTGCACTGCTGGACAGGCGCTGTCAGCTCTCAGCTCCTGGACAGGCACAGTCAGCTTTGCACTCCTGGACAGGCACAGTTAGCTCTCCATTCCTGGGAATGCACAGTCAGCTCTCCACTCCTGGACAGGTACAGTCAGCTCTCTGCATTTGGGCATGCACAGTCAGCTCTCCACTCCTGGACAGGCACAGTCAGCTCTGCACTCCTGGACAGGCACATTCAGCTCTCCACTCCTGTACAGACACTGTCAATCCTCCACCCCTGTTCAAGCACAGTCATCTCCTGGTCAGGCACAGTCAGCTCTGCTCTCCTGGACAGGCACAGTCAGCTCTCCATTACTGGAAGCGAGCAGTCAACTCTCCATTCCTGGAGATGCACAGTGTGCTCTGCACTCCTGGTCAGGCACAGTCACCTTACCTCTCCTGCACAGGTACAGTCAGCTCTGCACTCCTGGACGGGCACAGTCAGCTCTGCACTCCTGGACAGGCACAGTCAGCTCTGCTCTCTGGGACAGGCAGAGTCAGCACTGTTCTCCTGGACAGGCACAGTCAGCTCTCCTCTCTTGGTCAGTCACCGTCAGCTCTCTACTCCTTGTCAGGCACCGTCAGCTCTCCACTCCTGGACAGGCAAAGTCAGCTCTGCACTCCACGACAGGCACAGTCAGCTCAACACTCCTGGACAGGCACAGTCAGCTCTCCACTCTTGGTTTGTCACAGTCAGCTCTCTACTACTTGTCAGGCACAGTCAGCTCTACACTCCTGGACAGGCAAAGTTAGCTCTGCTCTCCTGGACAGGAACAGTCAGCTCAACACTACTGGACAGGCACTGTCAGCTCTGAACTCCTGGAGAGGCAGAGTCAGTTGTCACTCCTGGACAGGCACAGCCTCTTCTCCTACCCTGGATAGGCAGAGTCAGCTCTCCACTGCTGGAAAGGCATAGTCAGTTCTCCACTCCTGGACAGGCACATTTAGCTCTCCACTCCTGTACAGGCTCAGTCAGCTCTGCTCTTCTGGACAGGCACAGTTAGCTCTGCACATCTGGACAGGCATAGTCATCTCTGCTCTCCTGGACAAGCACAGTCAGCTCTGCACTCCTGGACAGGCACAGTTTGCTCTCCATTCCTGGAGACTCGCAGTCAGCTCTTCACTCCTGGACAGGCACAGTCAGCTCTGCACTCCTGGACAGACACAGTTAGCTCTCCATTCCTGGAGACGCGCAATCAGCTCTCTACACTTGGACAGGCAGAGTCAGCTCTGCTCTCCTCGACAAGCACAGTCAGCTCTGCACTCCTGGACAGTCACAGCCAGCTCTCCACTCCTGGACAGGCACAGCCAGCTCTCCACTCCTGGACAGGCACAGCCAGTTCTCCACTCCTGGACAGGCACAGTCAGCTCTCCACTCCTGGACAGGCAGAGTCAGCTCTCCACTGCTGGAAAGGCACAGTCAGTTCTCCACTCCTGGACAGGCACATTTAGCTCTCCACTCCTGTACAGGCTCTGTCAGCTCTCTTCTGCTGGACAGACACAGTCAGCTCTCTTCTGCTGGACAGGCACTGTCAGCCCTCCACTGCTGGACAGGCAGAGTCAACACTCCTCCATTGGACAGAAACAGCCAGCTCTCCAATCCTGGACAGACACAGTCTGTTGTCCACCCCTGGGCAGGCACAGTCCGCTTTTCACTCCTGGACAGGTACAGTCACCTTACCTCTCCTGGACGGGTACATTCAGCTCTGCACTCCTGGACGGGCACAGTCAGCTCTGCTCTCTGGGACAGGCAGAGTCAGGTCTGTTCTCCTGGACAGGCACAGTCAGCTCTCCACTCTTGGTCAGTCACCGTCAGCTCTCCACTCCTTGTCAGACATCGTCAGCTCTCCACTCCTGGACAGGCAAAGTCAGCTCTGCACTCCATGACAGGCACATTCAGCTCAACACTCCTGGTCAGGCACAGTCAGCTCTTCACTCCTGGACAGGCAAAGTTAGCTCTGCTCTCCTGGCCAGGAACAGTCAGCTCAACACTACTGGACAGGCACTGTCAGCTTTGCACTCCTGGAGAGGCAGAGTCAGTTCTCACTCCAGGACAGGCACAGCCTCTTCTCCTACCCTGGATAGGCAGAGTCAGCTCTCCACTCCTGCACAGGCACTGTCAGCTCTGCACTCCTGGAGAGGCAGAGTCAGTTCTCACTCCAGGACAGGCACAGCCTCTTCTCCTACCCTGGATAGGCAGAGTCAGCTCTCCACTCCTGGACAGGCAGAGTCAGCTCTCCACTCCTGTACAGGCACAGTCAGCTCTGCTCTCCTGGACAGGCACAGATAGCTCTGCACACCTGGACAGGCACAGTCAGCTCTGCAGTCCTGGACAGGCGGTCAGCTCTGCACTCCTGGACAGGCGCAGTTAGCTCTCCATTCCTGGAGACGCACAGTCAGCTCTCCACTCCTGGACAGGCACTGTCATCTCTTTACTCCTGGATAGGCACAGTCAGCTCTCTGTTTTTAGGCATGCACAGTCTGCTCTTTACACCTGGACAGGTGGAGTCAGCTCTGCACTCCTGAACAGGCTCAGTTAGCTCTCCACTCCTGGACAGGCACAGTCAGCTCTCCACTCCTGGACAGGCACAGTCAGCTCTGCACTCCTGGACAGGCACATTCAGCTCTCCACTCCTGTATCGACACTGTCAATCCTCCACCCCTGGTCAGGCAGTCTGCTCCTGGTCAGGCACAGTCAGCTCTGCACTCCTGGACAGACACAGTTAGCTCTCCATTCCTGGAGACGCGCAGTCAGCTCTCTACACTTGGACAGGCAGAGTCAGCTCTGCACTCCTGAACAGGCTCAGTTAGCTCTCCACTCCTGGACAGGCAGAGTCAGCTCTCCACTCCTGGACAGGCACAGTCAGCTCTGCACTCCTGGACAGGCACAGTCCGCTCTCCACACCTGTGCAGATACAATGAGCCCTCCACCTGCTCAGGCACTGTCAGCTCTTATCCCCTGGACAGGGACAGTCAGCTATACACAGCTGGACAGCAACAGTCAGGTCTGCACTCCTGGACAGACACAGTCAGCTCTCTTCTGCTGGACAGGCACTGTTAGCCCTCCACTGCTGGACAGGCAGCATCAATGCTCCACCACTGGACAGGCACAGCCAGCTCTCCACTCCTGGACAGGCACAGCCAGCTCTCCACTCCTGGACAGGCACAGTTAGCTCTCCATTCCTGGGGATGCACAGTCAGCTCTCCACTCCTGGACAGGCACAGTCAGCTCTCCACTCCTGGACAGTCACAGCCAGCTCTCCACTCCTGGACAGGCACAGCCAGCTCTCCACTCCTGGACAGGCACAGCCAGCTCTCCACTCCTGGACAGGCACAGTCAGCTCTCCACTCTTGGACAGGCTCAATGAGCTCTCCACCCCTGGTCTGGAGCAATGCGCTTCCCACCACTGGTCAGTCACAGTCAGCTTCCCAGTCCATGACAGCTGTCAGCCCGTGGTCAGGCAGCATCTACTCTGCACCCCATTACAGTCACAGCCAGCTCTGCACTCCTGGAGACACACAATCAGCTCTCCACTCCTGGACAGGCACTGTCAGCTCTCCACTACTGGACAGGCACTGTGAGCTCTGGACTCCAGGACAATCTCAGTCAGCTCCTCACTCCTGGGAAAGCAGAGTCAGCTCTGTACTCCTGGACAGGCACAGTTAGCTCTCCATTCCTGGGGATGCACAGTCAGCTCTCCACTCCTGGAAAGGCACAGTCAGCTCTCCACTCCTGGACAGGCACAGCCAGCTCTCCACTCCAGGACAGGCACAGTCAGCTCTCCACTCCTGGACAGGCACAGTTAGCTCTCCACTCCTGGACAGGCTCAATGAGCTCTCCACCCCTGGTCAGGAGCAATGCGCTTCCCACCACTGGTCAGTCACAGTCAGCTTCCCAGTCCGTGACAGGCACCATCAGCTGTCAGCCCGTGGTCAGGCAGCGTCTACTCTGCACCCCATTACAGTCACAGCCAGCTCTGCACTCCTGGAGACACACAATCAGCTCTCCACTCCTGGACAGGCACAGTCAGCGGTGCACTGCTGGACAGGCACTGTCAGCTCTCAATTCCTGTACAGGCACAGTCAGCTCTGCACTCCTGGGCAGGCATAGTTAGCTATTCATTCCTGGGGATGCACAGTCAGCTCTCCACTTCTGGACAGGCACAGTCAGCTCTCTGCTTTTGGGCATGCTCAGTCAGCTCTCCACTCCTGGACAGGCACAGTCAGCTCTACACTCCTGGACAGTCACAGTCAGCTCTGCACTCCTGGACAGCCACAGTCAGCTCTGATCTCCTGGACAGGCACAGTCAGCTCTCCACTCCTGGGCAGGCACATTTAGCTCTCCACTCCTGGACAGGCACAGTCAGCTCTGCACTCCTGGACAGACACAGTTAGCTCTCCATTCCTGGAGACGCGCAGTCAGCTCTCTACACTTGGCAGGCAGGGTCAACTCTGCACTCCTGAACAGGCTCAGTTAGCTCTCCACTCCTGGACAGGCAGAGTCAGCTCTCCACTCCTGGACAGGCACAGTCAGCTCTGCACTCCTGGACAGGCACAGTCCGCTCTCCACACCTGTACAGATACAATGAGCCCTCCACCTGCTCAGGCACTGTCAGCTCTTATCCCCTGGACAGGGACAGTCAGCTATACACAGCTGGACAGCAACAGTCAGGTCTGCACTCCTGGACAGACTCAGTCAGCTCTCTTCTGCTGGACAGGCACTGTCAGCCCTCCACTGCTGGACAGGCAGCGTCAATGCTCCACCACTGGACAGGCACAGTCAGCTCTCCACTCCTGGACAGGCTCAATGAGCTCTCCACCCCTGGTCAGGAGCAATGCGCTTCCCACCACTGGTCAGTCACAGTCAGCTTCTAAGTCCATGACAGGCACCATCAGCTGTCAGCCCGTGGTCAGGCAGCATCTACTCTGCACCCCATTACAGTCACAGCCAGCTCTGCACTCCTGGAGACACACAAACAGCTCTCCACTCCTGGACAGGCACTGTCAGCTCTCCACTACTGGACAGGCACTGTGAGCTCTGGACTCCAGGACAATCTCAGTCAGCTCCTCACTCCTGGGAAAGCAGAGTCAGCTCTGTACTCCTGGACAGGCACAGTTAGCTCTCCATTCCTGGAGACGTGTAGTCAGCTCTCTACACTTGGACAGGCAGGGTCAGCTCTGCACTCCTGAACAGGCTCAGTTAGCTCTGCACTCCTGAACAGGCTCAGTTAGCTCTCCACTCCTGGACAGGCACAGTCAGCTCTCCACTCCTGGACAGGCACTGTCATCTCTTCACTCCTGGACAGGCACAGTCAGCTCTCTGCTTTTGGGCATGCACAGTCTGCTCTCTACACCTGGACAGGTGGAGTCAGCTCTGCACTCCTGAACAGGCTCAGTTAGCTCTCCACTCCTGGACAGGCACAGTCAGCTCTCCACCACTTGACAGGCACAGTCAGCTCAACACTCCTGGACAGGCACAGTCAGCTCTCCACTCTTGGTTTGTCACAGTCAGCTCTCCACTACTTGTCAGGCACAGTCAGCTCTACACTTCTGGACAGGCAAAGTTAGCTCTGCTCTCCTGGCCAGGAACAGTCAGCTCAACACTACTGGACAGGCACTGTCAGCTCTGCACTCCTGGAGAGGCACAGCCTCTTCTCCTACCCTGGATAGGCAGAGTCAGCTCTCCACTGCTGGAAAGGCACAGTCAGTTCTCCACTCCTGGACAGGCACATTTAGCTCTCCACTCCTGTACAGGCTCAGTCAGCTCTGCTCTCCTGGACAGGCACAGTTAGCTCGGCACATCTGGACAGGCATAGTCATCTCTGCTCTCCTGGTCAAGCACAGTCAGCTCTGCACTCCTGGACAGGCATAGTCAGCCCTGCACTCCTGGACAGACACAGTTAGCTCTCCATTCCTGGAGACGCGCAGTCAGCTCTCTGCACTTGGACAGGCAGAGTCAGCTCTGCACTCCTGAACAGGCTCAGTTAGCTCTCCACTCCTGGACAGGCAGAGTCAGCTCTCCACTCCTGGACAGGCACAGTCAGCTCTGCACTCCTGGACAGGCACAGTCCGCTCTCCACACCTGTACAGATACAATGAGCCCTCCACCTGCTCAGGCACTGTCAGCTCTTATCCCCTGGACAGGGACAGTCAGCTATACACAGCTGGACAGCAACAGTCAGGTCTGCACTCCTGGACAGACACAGTCAGCTCTCTTCTGCTGGACAGGCACTGTCAGCCCTCCACTGCTAGACAGGCAGCGTCAATGCTCCACCACTGGACAGGCACAGCCAGCTCTCCAATCCTGGACAGACACAGTCCATTGTCCACCCCTGGGCAGGCACAGTCATCTCTTCACTCCTGAACAGGTACAGTCTGCTGTCCACTCCTGGACAGGCACAGCCAGCTCTCCACTCCTGGACAGGCACAGCCAGCTCTCCACTCCTGGACAGGCACAGTCAGCTCTCCACTCCTGGATAGGCACAGTTAGCTCTCCACTCCTGGATAGGCACAATGAGCTCTCCACCCCTGGTCAGGCGCAATGCGCTCCCCACCACTGGTCAGTCAGTCAGCTTCCCAGTCCGTGACAGGCACCATCAGCTGTCAGCCCGTGGTCAGGCAGCATCTGCTCTCCACCCCATTCCAGTCACAGCCAGCTCTGCACTCCTGGAGACACACAATCAGCTCTCCACTCCTGGACAGGCACTGCCAGCTCTCCACTACTGGACAGGCACTGTGAGCTCTGGACTCCAGGACAATCTCAGTCAGCTCCTCACTCCTGGGAAAGCAGAGTCAGCTCTGTACTCCTGGACAGGCACAGTTAGCTCTCCACTCCTGGACAGGCACAACCAGCTCTCCACTCCTGGACAGGCACAGCCAGCTCTCCACTCCTGGACAGGCACAGCCAGCTCTCCACTCCTGGACAGGCACAGCCAGCTCTCCACTCCTGGTCAGGCACAGTCAGCTCTCCACTCTTGGACAGGCACAGTCAGCTCTCCACTCCTGGACAGGCTCAATGAGCTCTCCACCCCTGGTCAGGAGCAATGCGCTTCCCACCACTGGTCAGTCACAGTCAGCTTCCCAGTCCGTGACAGGCACCATCAGCTGTCAGCCCGTGGTCAGGCAGCGTCTACTCTGCACCCCATTACAGTCACAGCCAGCTCTGCACTCCTGGAGACACACAATCAGCTCTCCACTCCTGGACAGGCACTGTCAGCTCTCAATTCCTGTACAGGCACAGTCAGCTCTGCACTCCTGGACAAGCATAGTTAGCTATTCATTCCTGGGGATGCACAGTCAGCTCTCCACTTCTGGACAGGCACAGTCAGCTCTCTGCTTTTGGGCATGCTCAGTCAGCTCTCCAATCCTGGACAGGCACAGTCAGCTCTACACTCCTGGACAGTCACAGTCAGCTCTGCACTCCTGGACAGCCACAGTCAGCTCTGATCTCCAGGACAGGCACAGTCAGCTCTCCACTCCTGGGCAGGCACATTTAGCTCTCCACTCCTGGACAGGCATATTGAGCTCTCCACTCCTGTACAGGCACAGTCAGCTCTGCTCTCCTGGACAGGCACAGTTAGCTCTGCACACCTGGACAGGCACTGTCAGCTCTGCAGTCCTGCACAAGCAGTCAGCTCTGCACTCCTGGACAGACACAGTTAGCTCTCCATTCCTGGAGACGCGCAGTCAGCTCTCTGCACTTGGACAGGCAGAGTCAGCTCTGCACTCCTGAACAGGCTCAGTTAGCTCTCCACTCCTGGACAGGCAGAGTCAGCTCTCCACTGCTGGAAATGCACAGTCAGTTCTCCACTCCTGGACAGGCACATTTAGCTCTCCACTCCTGTACAGGCTCAGTCAGCTCTGCACTCCTGGACAGACACAGTCAACTCTCTTCTGCTGGACAGGCACTGTCAGCCCTCCACTGCTGGACAGGCAGAGTCAACACTCCTCCATTGGACAGAAACAGCCAGCTCTCCAATCCTGGACAGACACAGTCTGTTGTCCACCCCTGGGCAGGCACAGTCTGCTCTTCACTCCTGGACAGGTACAGTCACCTTACCTCTCCTGGACGGGTACAGTCAGCTCTGCACTCCTGGACGGGCACAGTCAGCTCTGCTCTCTGGGACAGGCAGCGTCAGGTCTGTTCTCCTGGACAGGCACAGTCAGCTCTCCAATCTTGGTCAGTCACCGTCAGCTCTCCACTCCTTGTCAGGCATCGTCAGCTCTCCACTCCTGGACAGGCAAAGTCAGCTCTGCACTCCATGACAGGCACATTCAGCTCAACACTCCTGGACAGGCACAGTCAGCTCTCCACTCTTGGTTTGTCACAGTCAGCTCTCCACTACTTGTCAGGCACAGTCAGCTCTACACTCCTGGACAGGCAAAGTTAGCTCTGCTCTCCTGGCCAGGAACAGTCAGCTCAACACTACTGGACAGGCCCTGTCAGCTCTGCACTCCTGGAGAGGCAGAGTCAGTTCTCACTCCAGGACAGGCACAGCCTCTTCTCCTACCCTGGATAGGCAGAGTCAGCTCTCCACTCCTGGACATGCAGAGTCAGCTCTCCACTCCTGCACAGGCACAGTCAGCTCTGCACTCCTGGACAGGCACAGTCTGCTCTCCACTCCTGTACAGATACAATGAGCACTCCACCTGCTCAGGCACAGTCAGCTGTTATCCCCTGGACAGGGACAGTCAACAATACATACCTGGGCAGCAACAGTCAGGTCTGCACTCCTGGACAGACACAGTCAGCTCTCTTCTGCTGGACAGGCACTGTCAGCCCTCCACTGCTAGACAGGCAGCGTCAATGCTCCACCACTGGACAGGCACAGCCAGCTCTCCAATCCTGGACAGACACAGTCCGTTGTCCACCCCTGGGCAGGCACAGTCATCTCTTCACTCCTGGACAGGTACAGTCACCTTACCTCTCCTGGACGGGTACAGTCAGCTCTGCACTCCTGGACGGGCACAGTCAGCTCTGCTCTCTGGGACAGGCAGAGTCAGGTCTGTTCTCCTGGACAGGCACAGTCAGCTCTCCAATCTTGGTCAGTCACCGTCAGCTCTCCACTCCTTGTCAGGCACAGTCAGCTCTACACTCCTGGACAGGCAAAGTTAGCTCTGCTCTCCTGGACAGGAACAGTCAGCTCAACACGACTGGACAGGCACTGTCAGCTCTGCACTCCTGGAGAGGCAGAGTCAGTTGTCACTCCTGGACAGGCACAGCCTCTTCTCCTACCCTGGATAGGCAGAGTCAGCTCTCCACTGCTGGAAAGGCACAGTCAGTTCTCCACTCCTGTACAGACACAGTCAGCTCTGCTCTCCTGGACAGGCACAGATAGCTCTGCACACCTGGACAGGCACAGTCAGCTCTTCAGTCCTGGACAGGCACAGTCAGCTCTGCACTCCTGGACAGGCGCAGTTAGCTCTCCATTCCTGGAGACGCACAGTCAGCTCTCCACTCCTGGTCAGGCACAGTCAGCTCTGCACTCCTGGACATGCGCAGTCCGCTCTCCACTCCTGTACAGGCACTGTCAGGTCTCCACTACTGGACAGGCACTGACATCTCTTCACTCCTGGACAGGCACAGTCAGCTCTCTGCTTTTGGGCATGCACAGTCTGCTCTCTACACCTGGACAGGTGGAGTCAGCTCTGCACTCCTGAACAGGCTCAGTTAGCTCTCCACTCCTGGACAGGCACAGTCAGCTCTCCACTCCTGGACAGGCACAGTCAGCTCTGCACTCCTGGACAGGCACATTCAGCTCTGCACTCCTGTATCGACACTGTCAATCCTCCACCCCTGGTCAGGCAGTCTGCTCCTGGTCAGGCACAGTCAGTTCTCCACTCCTGGACAGGCACATTGAGATTACCACTCCTGGACAGTTGCAGTCAGCTCTGCACTCAAGGATATGCTCAGTCAGGTCTGCACTCCTGGACAGGAACAGTCAGCTCTGCTCTCCTGGACAGGCACAGTCAGCTCTCCACTCCTGGGCAGGCACATTTAGCTCACCACTCCTGGACAGGCACATTGAGCTCTCCACTTCTGTACAGACACAGTCAGCTCTGCTCTCCTGGACAGGCACAGTTAGCTCTGCACACCTGGACAGGCACAGTCAGCTCTGCACTCCTGGACAGGCACATTCAGCTCTGCACTCCTGTATCGACACTGTCAATCCTCCACCCCTGGTCAGGCAGTCTGCTCCTGGTCAGGCACAGTCAGTTCTCCACTCCTGGACAGGCACATTGAGATTACCACTCCTGGACAGTTGCAGTCAGCTCTGCACTCAAGGATAGGCTCAGTCAGGTCTGCACTCCTGGACAGGAACAGTCAGCTCTGCTCTCCTGGACAAGCACAGTCAGCTCTCCACTCCTGGGCAGGCACATTTAGCTCACCACTCCTGGACAGGCACATTGAGCTCTCCACTTCTGTACAGACACAGCTCTGCTCTCCTGGACAGGCACAGTCAGCTCTCCACTCTTGGACAGGCACAGTCAGCTCTGCACTCCTGGACAGGCACATTCAGCTCTCCACTCCTGTATCGACACTGTCAATCCTCCACCCCTGGTCAGGCAGTCTGCTCCTGGTCAGGCACAGTCAGTTCTCCACTCCTGGACAGGCACATTGAGATTACCACTCCTGGACAGTTGCAGTCAGCTCTGCACTCAAGGATAGGCTCAGTCAGGTCTGCACTCCTGGACAGGAACAGTCAGCTCTGCTCTCCTGGACAGGCACAGTCAGCTCTCCACTCCTGGGCAGGCACATTTAGCTCACCACTCCTGGACAGGCACATTGAGCTCTCCACTTCTGTACAGACACAGTCAGCTCTGCTCTCCTGGACAGGCACAGTCAGTTCTCCCTCCTGGTCAGGCAGTGAGCTCTCCACCCCTGGGCACGCACAGTCAGCTCTCCACTGCTGGACAGGCACAGTCAGCTCTCAACTGCTGGGCAGGCACAGTCAGCTTATCACTTCTGGGCAGGTGCAGTCAGCTCAGCATTCCTGGACAGGCACTGTCAGTTCTCCATTCCTAGAGACGCACAGTCAGCTCTCCACTCTTACGCTCCACAGTCAGCTATCCCTCCTGAGCAGGCAGTGAGCTCTCCACCGCTGGACAGGCAGAGTCAGCTCTACACCCCTTGACAGGCATAGTCAGCTCTCCATTCTAGGTCAGGCTCAGTCAGCTCTCCACCCCTGGTCAGGCATAGTCAGCTCTCCACTCCTGGTCAGGCACAGTCATTCTCCATTCGTAGAGATTCACAGTCAGCTCTCCACTCCTGGACAGGCACAGTCAGCTCTGCATTCCTGGCCAGGCACAGTCAGCTCTCTACCCCGGTAAGGGATAGTCAGCTCTCCATTCCTGGTCAGGAGTCGCTTCTCCGTTCCTAAAGATTCACAGTCAGTTCTCCACTCCTGGACAGGCAGAATCAGCTCTCCTCTCCTGGACAGTGATAGTCAGCTCTCGACTCCTGGACAGGCACAGTCAGCTCTCCACCACTGGACAGGCACTGTCAGCTCTGCACTCCTGGTGTGGCACAGTCTGCTCTCCAACCCTACTCAGGCACAGTCAGCTCTGCACCCAATTTCAGGCACTGTCGGCTCTGAACTCCTGGACAGGAACAGTCAGTCCTCCACTCATGGGCTGCACGGTCAGCTCTCCCTCCCGGGCAGGCAGTGAGCTCTCCACCGCTGGACAGGCACAGTCAGCTCTCCACCCCTTGCCAGGCATAGTCATGTCTCCACCCCTGGTCAGGCACAGTCAGTTCTCCAATCCTGGATAGGCACAGTCAGCCCTGGTCTGGGATAATCAGCTCTCCACTACTGCTCAGGCACAGTCAGCTTATCACCTCTGGTCAGACACATTCAGCTCTGCACTCCTGGACCAGCACAGTCAGCTCTGCACTCCTGGACAGGCACAGTGAGCTCTCCACTGCTGGACTGGCACAGTCAGCTATCCACCGCAGGACAGGCACAGTCTGCTCTCCACCCCTTGTCAGTCTCAGTCAGCTCTCCAATGCTGGATAGGCACAGTCAGCCCTGGTCTGGGATAATCAGCTCTCCACTACTGCTCAGGCACAGTCAGCTTATCACCTCTGGTCAGGCACATTCAGCTCTGCACTCCTGGACCAGCACAGTCAGCTCTGCACTCCTGGACAGGCACAGTCAGTTCTCCATTCCTAGAGATGCACAGTTAGCTCTCCACTCATGGGCAGCACAGTCAGCTCTCCACTCCTGGGCAGGCAGTGAGCTCTCCACTCCTGGGCAGGCAGTGAGCTCTCCACTCCCTGGCACGGAGAATCAGCTCTCCACTGCTGGGCAGGCACAATCAGCTCTCCACCCCCGGGCAGGCACAGTCAGCTCTCCACCCCTTGTCAGGCATAGTCAGCTCTCCATTCCTGGTCAGGCATAGTCAGCTCTCCGCCACTGCTCAGGCACAGTCAGCTCTCTACCCCATGACAGGCACAGTCAGCTCTGCAATCCTGGTCAGGCACAGTCAGCTCTCCGATTCTGGACAGGCACAGTCAGCTCTCCACCCCTGCACAGGCATGATCAGCTCTTCACTCCTGGACAGGCACGGTCAGCTCTCCACTCCTGTACAGGCATGGTCAGCTCTCCACTGCAATACAGGCACAGTCAGCCCTCCACTCCTGGTCAGGCACAGTCAACTCTTCAATCCTGTATTGGCACAGTCAGCCCTCCACTCGGACAGGCACAGTCAGCTCTCCACCCCTGCACAGGCACAGTCAGCTCTGCAATCCTGGTCAGGCTCAGTCATCTCTGCAATCCTGGTCAGGCACAGTCGGCTCTCCAATCCTGGACAGGCACAGTCTGCTCTCCATTCCTGGTCAGGCACAGTCAGTTCTCCATTCCTTGAGATTCACAGTAAGCCCTCCACTCCTGGACAGGCACAGTTAGCTCTCCACCCCTTGTCAGGCATAGTCAGCTCTCCACTTCTGGTCAGGCACGTTCATCTTATCAGTCCTGGTCAGGCACAGTCAGCTCTGCACACCTGGACAAGCACAGTGAACTCTGCAATCCTGGACAGGCACAGTCAGCTCTCCACCCCTTGCCAGGCATAGTCAGGTCTCCATTCCTGGTCAGGCTCAGTCAGTTCTCCACACATGGTCAGGTATAGTCAGCTCTCCATTCCTGGTCAGGCACAGTCAGTTCTCCATTCCTAGAGGTTCACAGTCAGCTCTCCACCCCTGGTCAGGCATAGTCAGCTCTCCACTCCTGGACAAGCACAGTGAACTCTGCAATCCTGGACAGGCACAGTCAGCTCTCCACCCCTTGCCAGGCATAGTCAGGTCTCCATTCCTGGTCAGGCTCAGTCAGTTCTCCACACATGGTCAGGTATAGTCAGCTCTCCATTCCTGGTCAGGCACAGTCAGTTCTCCATTCCTAGAGGTTCACAGTCAGCTCTCCACCCCTGCTCAGGCACAGTCAGCTTATCACTTCTGGTCAGGCACAATCAGCTCTGCACTCCTGGACCGGCACAGTCAGCTCTGCACTCCTGGACAGGCACAGTCAGTTCTCCATTCCTAGAGATGCACAGTTAACTCTCCACTCATGGGAAGCACACTCAGCTCTCCGCTCATGGGCAGCACAGTCAGCTCTCCACTCCTGGGCAGGCAGTGACCTCTCCACTCCTGGGCACGGAGAGTCAACTCTCCACTGCTGGGCAGGCACAGTCAGCTCTCCACCCCTGGGCAGGCACCGTCAGCTCTCCACCCCTTGTCAGGCATAGTCAGCTCTCCATTCCTGGTCATGCATAGTCAGCTCTCCGCCACTGCTCAGGCACAGTCAGCTCTCCACTCATGGGCTGCACAGTCAGCTCTCCCTTTTGGACAGGCGCAGTGAGCTCTCCACCTTTGGACAGGCACAGTCAGCTCTCCATCCCTTGCCAGGCATAGTCAGGTCTCCATTCCTGGTCAGGCTCAGCCAGCTCTCCAACCCTTGTCAGGCAATATCAGCTCTCCACTCCTGGTCAGGCACAGTCATTTCTCCATTCCTAGAGATTCACAGTCAGCTCTCCACTCCTGGTCAGGCACAGTCATTTCTCCATTCCTAGAGATTCACAGTCAGCTCTGCACTCCTGGACAGGCACAGTCAGCTCTCCACTCCTGCTCAGGCACAGTCAGCCTATCACTTCTGGTCAGGCACAGTCAGCTCTGCAGTCCTGGACCGGCACAGTCAGCTCTGCACTCCTGGACCGGCACAGTCAGCTCTGCATTCCTGGATTGGCACAGTCAGCTCTGCACTCCTGGACTGGCACAGTCAGTTCTACATTCCTAGAGATGCACAGTTAGCTCTCCACTCATGGGCAGCACAGTCAGCTCTCCACTCCTGGGCAGGCAGTGACCTCTCCACTCTAGGGCACGGAGAGTCAGCTCTCCACTGCTGGGCAGGCACAGTCAGCTCTCCACCTCTGGTCAGGCATAGTCAGCTCTCCACCCCTTGTCAGGCATAGTCAGCTCTCCAACCCTGCACAGGCACTATCAGCACTTCACTCCTGGACAGTCTCAGTCAGCTCTCCACTCCTGTACAGTCACGGTCAGCTCTCCACTGCAATACAGGCACAGTCAGCCCTCCACTCCTCATCAGGCACAGTCAATTCTCTAATCCTGGACAGGCACAGTCAGCCCTCCACTCGGACAGGCACAGTCAGCTCTCCACCCCTGCACAGGCTCTGTCAGCTCATCACTTCTGGACAGGCACGGTCAGCTCTCCACTCCTATACAGGCACGGTCAGATCACATTTCCTAGACAGGCACAGTCACCTCTCCACACCTGGACAGGCACAGTCAGCTCTCCACTCCTGGTCAGACGCAGTCAGCTCTGCACTCCTGGACAGGCACTGTCAGCTCTGTACTCCTGGACAGGCACAGTCAGCTCTCTCTCCTGGGCAGGCAGTGAGCTCTCCACTCCTGGGCATGCCCAGGCAGCTCTCCCCTGCTGGACAGGCACAGTCAGCTCTCAACTGCTAAGCAGGCACAGTCAGCTTATCACTTCTGGCCAGGCACAGTCAGCTCTGCACTCCTGGACAGGCACAGTCAGCTCTGCACTCCTGGACAGGCACTCTCAGTTCTCCATTCATAGAGACGCACAGTCAGCTCTCCACTCATGGGCTGCACAGTCAGCTCTCCTTCCCGGGCAGGCACAGTAAGCTCTCCGCCCCGTGACAGGCACAGTCAGCTCTCCACCCTTGCCAGGCATAGTCAGGTCTCCATTCCTGGTCAGGCTCAGTCAGCTCTCCAACCCTGGTCAGGCATAGTCTGCTCTCTACTCCTGGTCAAGCATAGTCAGTTCTCCATTCCTAGAGATTCACAGTCAGCTCTCCACTCCTGGACAGGCACCGTCAGCTCTCCACTCCTGCTCAGGCACAATCAGCCTATCACTTCTGGACAGGCACAGTTAGCTCTGCACTCCTGGACCGGCAGATTCAGCTCTGCACACCTGAACAGGCACAGTCAGGTCTCCACCACTTGCCAGGCATAGTCAGGTCTCCATTCCTGGTCAGGCTCAGTCAGCTCTCCAACCCTGGTCAGGCATATTCAGCTCTCTACTCCTGGTCAGGCACAGTCAGTTCTCCACTCATGCGAAGCACAGTCAGCTCTCCACACATGGGCAGCACAGTCAGCTCTCCACTCCTGGGCAGGCAGTGAGCTCTCCACTCCTGGGCACGGAGAGTCAGCTCTCCACTGCTGGGCAGGCACAGTCATTTCTCCATTCCTAGAGATGCACAGTCAGCTCTCCACTCGTGGACAGGAACAGTCGGCTCTCCGTTCCAGGACATACACCGTCAGCTCTGCACTCCTGGTCAGGCATAGTCAGCCTATCACTTCTGGTCAGGCACAGTCAGCTCTGCACTCCTGGACAGGCACAGTCAGCTCTGCACTCCTGGACAGGCACAGTCAGTTCTCCATTCCTAGAGACGCACAGTTAGCTCTCCACTCCTGGACAGGCACAGTCAGCTCTCCACTCCTGCTCACGCACAGTCAGCCTATCACTTCTGGTCAGGCACAGTCAGCTCTGCACTCCTGGACCGGCACAGTCAGCTCTGCACTCCTGGACTGGCACAGTCAGTTCTGCATTCCTAGAGATGCACAATCAGCTCTCCACTCCTGGGCAGGCAGTGACCTCTCCACTTCTGGGCACGGAGAGTCAGCTTTCCACTGCTGGGCAGGCACAGTCAGCTCTCCATCCCTGGGCAATCACCGTCAGCTCTCCACTCCTTGTCAGGTATAGTCAGCTCTCCATTCCTGGTCAGGCATAGTCAGCTCTCTGCCAGTGCTGAGGCACAGTCAGCTCTCCACCCCATGACAGGCTCAGTCAGCTCTGCAATCCTGGTCAGGCACAGTCAGCTCTCCAATCCTGGACAGTCACAGTCAGCTCTTCACCCCTGTACAGACACGATCAGCTCTCCACCCCTGCACAGGCACGATCAGCTCTCCAACCCTGCACAGGCACGATCAGCTCTCCAACCCTGCACAGGCACAATCAGCTCTTCACTCCTGGATCGGCAGAGTCAGCTCTGCACTCTTGGACCGGCATAGTTAGCTCTGCACTTCTGGACAGGCACAGTCAGTTCTCCATTCCTAGAGATGCACAGTTAGCTCTCCAATCATTGGCAGCACAGTCAGCTCGCCACTCCTGGGCAGGCAGTGACCTCTCCACTCCTGGGCACGGAGTGTCAGCTCTCCACTGCTGGGCAGGCACAGTCAGCTCTCCACCCCTGGGCAGGCACAGTCAGCTCTCCACCCCTTGTCAGGCATAGTCAGCTCTCCATTCTTGGTCAGCCATAGTCAGCTCTCCGCCACTGCTCAGGCACAGTCAGCTCTCCACCCCATTGTCAGGCCTCCATCCCTGGTCAGGCACAGTCAACTCTCCAATCCTGTACAGGCACAGTCAGCCCTCCACTCGGACAGGTACAGTCAGCTCTCCACCCCTGCACAGGCACTGTCAGCTCATCACTTCTGGACAGTCACGGTCAGCTCTCCACTCCTGTATAGGCATGGTCAGATCACCTTTCCGAGTAATGCACAGTCAGCTCTCCACCCCTGGACAGGCACAGTCAGCTCTCCATTCCTGGTCAGGCACAGTCAGTTCTCCATTCCTAGAGATTCACAATCAGCTCTCCACTCCTGGACAGGCACAGTCAGCTCTCCACTCCTGCTCAGGCACAGTCAGCCTATCACTTTTGGTCAGGCACAGTCAGCTCTGCACTCCTGGACAGGCACAGTCAGCTCTGCACTGCTGGACAGGCACAGTCAGTTCTCCATTCCTAGAGTCGCACAGTTAGCTCTTCACTCTTAGGCAGCACAATCAGCTCTCCACTCATGGGCTGCACAGTCAGCTCTCCCTTTTGGGCAGGCACAGGGAGCTCTCCACCTTGGACAGGCACAGTCAGCTCTCCACACCTTGCCAGGCATAGTCAGGTCTCCATTCCTGGTCAGGCTCAGTCAGCTCTCCAACCCTTGTCAGGCATAGTCAGCTCTCCACTCCTGGTCAGGCACAGTCAGTTCTCCATTCCTAGAGATTCACAGTCAGCTCTCCACTCCTGCTCAGGCACCGTCAGCCTTTCACTTCTGGTCAGGCACAGTCAGCTCTGCACTCCTGGACCGGCACTGTCAGCTCTGCACTCCTGGACCGGCACAGTCAGCTCTGCACTCCTGGACCGGCACAGTCAGCTCTGCACTCCTGGACTGGCACAGTCAGTTCTACATTCCTAGAGATGCACAGTTAGCTCTCCACTCATGGGCAGCACAGTCAGCTCTCCACTCCTGGGCAGGCAGTGACCTCTCCACTCCAGGGCACGGAGAGTCAGCTCTCCACTGCTGGGCAGGCACAGTCAGCTCTCCACCCCTGGGCAGGCACCGTCAGCTCTCCACCCCTTGTCAGGCATAGTCAGCTCTCCATTCCTGGTCAGGCACAGTCAGCTCTCCACCCCTGGACAGGCACAATCGGCTCTTCACTCCTGGACAGTCTCGGTCAGCTCTCCACTCCTGTATAGGCACAGTCAGCTCTCCACTGCAATACAGGCACAGTCACACCTCCACTCCTCATCAGGCACAGTCAACTCTCCAATCCTGGACAGGCACAGTCAGCTCTCCATTCCTAGAGATTCAGTCAGCTCTGCACTCCTGGTCAGGCATAGTCAGCTCTCCATTCCTGGTCAGGCACAGTTAGTTCTCCATTCCTAGAGATTCACAGTCAGCTCTCCACTCATGGACAGGCACAGTCAGCTCTCCACTCCTGCTCAGGCACAGTCAGCCTATTACTTCTGGACAGGAACAGTCATCTGTGCACTCCTGGACCGGCAGAGTCAGCTCTGCACTCCTGGACCTGCACAGTCAGCTCTCCACTCCTGGACAGGCACAGTCGGCTCTCCACTCCTGCTCAGGCACAGTCAGCCTATTACTTCTGGACAGGCACAGTCAGCTCTGCACTCCTGGACAGGCACAGTCAGTTCTCCATTCCTAGAGATGCACAGTTAGCACTCCACTCATGGGCAGCACAGTCAGCTCTCCACTCCTGGGCAGGCAGTGAGCTCTCCAGTCCTGGGCACGGACAGTCAGCTCTCCACTGCTGGGCAGGCACAGGCAGCTCTCCACCCCTGGGCAGGAACCGTCAGCTCTCCACGCCTTGTCAGGCATAGTCAGCTCTCCGCCACTGCTCAGGCACAGTCAGTTCTCCACCCCATGACAGGCTCAGTCAGCTCTGCAATCCTGGTCAGGCACAATCAGCTCTCCAATCCTGTACAGGCACAGTCAGCTCTCCACGCCTGCACAGGCACGATCAGCTCTTCACTCCTTGACAGGCACGAGCAGCTCTCCACTCCTGGACGGGCGCAGTCAGCTCTCCACCCCTGCACAGGCATAATCAGCTCTTCACTCCTGGACAGGCACGGTCAGCTCTCCACTCCTGGTCAGGCACAGTCAGCTGTCCACCCCTGGTCAGGCATATTCAGATCTCCTCTCCTGGTCAGGCACAGTAAGCTTATCACTTCTGGGCAGGCACAGTCAGCTCTGCACTCCTGGACCGGCACAGTCAGCTCTGTACTTCTGGACAGGCACAGTCAGTTCTCCATTCCTAGAGATGCACAGTTAGCTCTCCAATCATTGGCAGCACAGTCAGCTCTCCACCTCTTGTCAGGCATAGTCAGCTCTCCTTTCCTGGTCAGGCATAGTCAACTCTCCGCCACTGCTCAGGCACAGCCAGCTCTCCACCCCATTGACAGGCACAGTCAACCCTCCACTCCTGGTCAGGCACAGTCAACTGTCCAATCCTGGACAGGCACAGTCAGCCCTCCACTTGGACAGGCACAGTCAGCTCTCCACCCCTACACAGGCACTGTCAGCTCATCACTTCTGGACAGGCATGGTCAGCTCTCCACTCCTGTACAGGCACGGTCAGATGACCTTTCCGAGACAGGCACAGTCAGCTCTCCACCCCTGGACAGGCACAGTCAGCTCTCCACTCCTGTCAGGCACAGCCAGCTCTCCACTCCTGGTCAGGCACAGTCAGCTCTCCACTCCAAGTCAGGCACAGTCAGCTCTCCATTTCTGGTCAGGCACATTCAGTTCTCCATTCCTAGAGATTCACAGTCAGCTCTCCACTGCTGGACAGGTACAGTCAGCTCTCCACCACTGGAAAGGCACAGTCAGCTCTCCACCCCTTGTCAGGCATTGTCAGCTCTCCACTCCTGGTTTAGGCACGGTCATCTTATCACTCCTGGTCAGACACAGTCAGCTCTATACTCCTGGACAAGCACAGTGAGCTCTGCACTCCTGGACAGGCACAGTCATTTCTCCATTCCTAGAGATTCACAGTCAGCTCTCCACTCGTGGACAGGAACAGTCGGCTCTCCATTCCAGGCCATTCACAGTCAGCTCTGCACTCCTGGTCAGGCATAGTCAGCTCTCCATTCCTGGTCAGGCACAGTTAGTTCACCATTCCTAGAGATTCACAGTCAGCTCTCCACTCCTGGACAGTCACAGTCCGCTCTCGAATTCTGGACAGGCACAGTCAACCCTCCACCCTGATCAGGCACAGTCAGCACTCCACCCCTGGACATTCACAGTCCGCTCTCGACTCCTGGACAGGCATAGTCAGCCCTCCACACCTTGCCAGGCATAGTCAGGTCTCCATTCCTGGTCAGGCTCAGTCAGCTCTCCAACCCTTGTCAGGTATAGTCAGCTCTCCACTCCTGGTCAGGCACAGTCAGTTCTCCATTCCTAGAGATTCACAGTCAGCTCTCCACTCCTGGACAGGCACAGTCAGCTCTCCACTCCTGGACAGGCACAGTCAGCCTTTCACTTCTGGTCAGGCACAGTTAGCTCTGCACTCCTGGACCGGCACTGTCAGCTCTGCACTCCTGGACCGGCACAGTCAGCTCTGCACTCCTGGACCGGCACAGTCAGCTCTGCACTCCTGGACTGGCACAGTCAGTTCTACATTCCTAGAGATGCACAGTTAGCTCTCCACTCATGGGCAGCACAGTCAGCTCTCCACTCCTGGGCAGGCAGTGACCTCTCCACTCCAGGGCACGGAGAGTCAGCTCTCCACTGCTGGGCAGGCACAGTCAGCTCTCCACCCCTGGGCAGGCACCGTCAGCTCTCCACCCCTTGTCAGGCATAGTCAGCTCTCCATTCCTGGTCAGGCACAGTCAGCTCTCCACCCCTGGACAGGCACAATCGGCTCTTCACTCCTGGACAGTCTCGGTCAGCTCTCCACTCCTGTATAGGCACAGTCAGCTCTCCACTGCAATACAGGCACAGTCACACCTCCACTCCTCATCAGGCACAGTCAACTCTCCAATCCTGGACAGGCACAGTCAGCTCTCCATTCCTAGAGATTCAGTCAGCTCTGCACTCCTGGTCAGGCATAGTCAGCTCTCCACCCCTTGTCAGGCATTGTCAGCTCTCCACTCCTGGTTTAGGCACGGTCATCTTATCACTCCTGGTCAGACACAGTCAGCTCTACACTCCTGGACAAGCACAGTGAGCTCTGCACTCCTGGACAGGCACAGTCATTTCTCCATTCCTAGAGATTCACAGTCAGCTCTCCACTCGTGGACAGGAACAGTCGGCTCTCCATTCCAGGCCATTCACAGTCAGCTCTGCACTCCTGGTCAGGCATAGTCAGCTCTCCATTCCTGGTCAGGCACAGTTAGTTCACCATTCCTAGAGATTCACAGTCAGCTCTCCACTCCTGGACAGTCACAGTCCGCTCTCGAATTCTGGACAGGCACAGTCAACCCTCCACCCTGATCAGGCACAGTCAGCACTCCACCCCTGGACATTCACAGTCCGCTCTCGACTCCTGGACAGGCATATTCAGCCCTCCACCCTGGTCAGGCACAGTCATCTCTCCACCCCTGGTCAGGCAAATTCAGCTCTCCACACCTACTCAGGCACAGTCAGCTTATCACTTCTGGGCATGCCCAGGCAGCTCTCCCCTGCTGGACAGACACAGTCAGGTCTCAACTGCTAGGCAGGCACAGTCAGCTTATCACTTCCGGCCAGGCACAGTCAGCTCTGCACTGCTGGACAGGCACAGTCAGCTCTGCACTCCTGGACATGCACTCTCAGTTCTCCATTCCTAGAGACGCACAGTCAGCTCTCCACTCTTACGCAGCACAGTCAGCTCTCCACTCATGGGCTGCACAGTCAGCTCATTTCCCAGGCTGGCACAGTAAGCTCTCCACCCCATGACAGGCACAGTCAGCTCTCCACCCCTTGCCAGGCATAGTCAGATCTCCTCTCCTGGTCAGGCACAGTCAGCTTATCACTTCTGGGCAGGCACAGTCAGCTCTGCACTCCTGGACCGGCACAGTCAGCTCTGTACTTCTGGTCAGGCACATTCAGTTCTCCATTCCTAGAGATTCACATTCAGCTCTCCAATGCTGGACAGGCACAGTCAGCTTTCCAATGCTGGAAAGGCACAGTCTGCTCCCCACCCCTTGTCAGGCATTTTCAGCTCTCCACTCCTGGTCAGGCTCAGTCAGCTCTCCTGCCCTGGTCAGGCATAGTCAGCTCTCCGCCACTGCTCAGGCACAGTCAGCTCTCCACCCCATTGTCAGGCACAGTCAGCCCTCCACTCCCGGTCAGGCACAGTCAACTCTCCAATCCTGGACAGGCACAGTCAGCCCTCCACTCGGACAGGCACAGTCAGCTCTCCACTCATGGGGCAGCAAGGCAGCTCTCCCTCCTAAGCAGGCCGTGAGCTCTCCACCGCTGGACAGGCACAGTCAGCTCTCCACTCCTGGAGTTTCACAGTCCGCTTTCGACTCCTGGACAGGCACAGTCAGCTTATCACTTCTGGGCAGGCACAGTCAGCTCTGCACTCCTGGACAGGCACAGTCAGCTCTGCACTCCTGGTCAGGCACAGTCAGTTCTGCACTCATGGGGCAGCACAGTCAGCTCTCCACTCATGGGCAGCAAGTCAGCTCTCCCTCCTGGGCAGACAGTGAGCTCTCCGCCGCTGGACAGGCACAGTCAGCTCTCCACCCCTTGTCAGGCATAGTCAGCTCTCCATTCCTGGTCAGGCACATTCAGTTCTCCATTCCTAGAGATTCACAGTCAGCTCTCCACTGCTGGACAGGCACAGTCAGCTGTCCACCGCTGGAAAGGCACAGTCCGCTCTCCACCCCTTGTTAGGCATTTTCAGCTCTCCACTCCTGGTCAGGCACAGTCAGCTCTGCACTCCTGGACAAGCACAGTGAGCTCTGCACTCCTGGACAGGCACAGTCAGATCTCCATTCCTGGAGATTCACATTCAGCTCTCCATTCGTGGACAAGCACAGTCGGCTCTCCATTCCAGGCCAGACACAGTCAGCTCTCCACTCCTGGTCAGGCATAGTTAGCTCTCCATTCCTGGTCAGGCACAGTCAGTTCTCCATTTCTAGAGATTCACAGTCAGCTCTCCACTCCTGGACAGGCACAGTCAGCTCTCCATTCCTGGACAGTCACAGTCCGCTCTCGACTCCTTGACAGGCACAGTCAGCCCTCCACCCTGGTCAGGCACAGTCAGCTCTCCACCCCTGGACAGTCACAGTCCACTCTCGACTCCTGGACAGGCACAGTCAGCTTATCACTTCTGGACAGGCACAGTCATCTCTGCACTCCTGGACAGGCACATTCAGTTCTCCCTCCTGGGCAGGCAGTGAGCTCTCCACTCCTGGGCATGCCCTGTCAGCTCTCCACTGCTGGACAGGCACAGTCAGCTCTCAACTGCTAGGCAGGCACAGTCAGCTTATCAATTCTGGCCAGGCACAGTCAGCTCTGCACTCCTGGACAGGCACAGTCAGCTCTGCACTCCTGGACAGGCACTGTCAGTTCTCCATTCCTAGAGACGCACAGTCAGCTCTCCACTCTTACGCAGCACAGTCAGCTCTCCACTCATGGGCTGCACAGTCAGCTCTCCCGGGCAGGCGCAGTGAGCTCTCCACCGCTGGACAGGCACAGTCAACTCTCCACAACTTGCCAGGCATAGTCAGGTCTCCATTCCTGGTCAGGCAAAGTCAGTTCTCCATTCCTTGACATTCACAGTCAGCTCTCCACTCCTGGACAGGCACTGTCAGCTCTCCACTCCTGCTCAGTCACAGTCATCTTATCACTTCTGGTCAGGCACAGTCAGCTCTGCATCCTGGACCGGCACATTCAGCTCTGCACTCCTGGACAGGCACAGTCAGTTCTCCATTCCTAGAGATGCACAGTTAGCTCTCCACTCATGGGAAGCACAGTCAGCTCTCCACTCATGGGCAGCACAGTCAGCTCTCCACTCCTGGTCTGGCAGTGAGCTCTCCACTCCTGGGCACATAGAGTCAGCTCTCCACTGCTGGGCACTCAAAGTCAGCTCTCCACCCCTGAGTAGGCGCCATCAGCTCTCCACCCCTTGTGAGGCATAGTCAGCTCTCCAATCCTGGACAGGCACAGTCAGCTCTCCACCCCTGCACAGGCACGATCAGCTCTTCACTCCTGGACAGGCATGGTCAGCTCTCCACTCCTGTTCAGGCACGGTCGGCTCTCCACTGCAATACAGGCACAGTCAGCCCTCCACTCCTGGTCAGGCACAGTCAACTCTCCAATCCTGGACAGGCTGTCAGCTCTCCACTCGGACAGGCACAGTCAGCTCTCCACCCCTGCACAGGCACTGTCAGCTCATCACTTCTGGACAGGCACGGCCAACACTCCACTCCTGTACAGGCACAGTCAGATCACCTTTCCTAGACAGGCACAGTCAGCTCTCCACCCCTGGACAGGCACAGTCAGCTCTCCACCCCTGGTCAGGCACAGTCAGCTCTCCACCCCTGGACAGGCACAGTCAGCTCTCCACTCCTGGTCAGGCACAGTCATCTCTCCACTCCTTGATAGGCACAGTGAGCTCTCCACACCTGGACAGGCACAATCAGTTCTCCACCACTGGTCAGTCATAGTCAGCTCCCCACTCCTTGACAGGCACAATCATCTGTCAATCCCTTTTGTGGCACAGTCCGCTCCCCACGCCTGCACAGGCCCAGTCAGCTCTCCACCACTGCTCAGGCACAGTGAGCTCTCCACCCCATGACTGGCACAGTCAGGTCTGCAATCCTGGTCAGGCACAGTCAGCTGTCCAATCCTGGACAGGCACTGTCTGCTCTCCATTCCTGGTCAGGCACAGTCAGTTCTCCATTCCTAGAGATTCACAGTTAGCTTTCCACTCCTGGACAGGCACAGTCAGCTCTCCACTCCTGGACAGTCACAGTCCGCTCTCGACTCCTGGACAGGCACAGTCAGCTTATCACTTCTGGGCAGGCACAGTCAGCTCTGCACTCCTGGACATGCACAGTCAGCTCTGCACTCCTGGTCAGGCACAGTCAGTTCTCCACTCATGGGGCAGCACAGTCAGCTCTCCACTCATGGGCAGCAAGTCAGCTCTCCCTCCTGGGCAGGCAGTGAGCTCTCCACCGCTGGACAGGCACAGTCAGCTCTCTTCCCCTTGTCAGGCATAGTCAGGTCTCCATTCTTGGTCAGGCACAGTCAGTTCTGCATTCCTTGAGATTCACAGGCAGCTCTCCACTCCTGGACAGGCACTGTCAGCTCTCCACTCCTGCTCAGGCACAGTCAGGATATCACTTCTGGTCAGGCACAGTCAGTTCTGCACTCCTGGACCGGCACATTCAGCTCTGCACTCCTGGACAGGCACAGTCAGTTCTCCATTCCTAGAGATGCACGGTTAGCTCTCCACTCCTGAGAAGCACAGTCAGCCCTCCACTCATGGGCAGCACAGTCAGTTCTCCACTCCTGGGCAGGCAGTGAGCTCTCCACTCCTGGGCACATAGAGTCAGCTCTCCACTGCTGGGCACTCACAGTCAGCTCTCCACCCCTGGGCAGATACCGTCAGCTCTCCACCCCTTGTCAGGCATCGTCAGCTCTCCATTCCTGGTCAGGCACATTCAGTTCTCCATTCCTCGAGATTCACAGTCAGCTCTCCACCGCTGGAAAGGCACAGAGAGCTCTCCACCCCTTGTCAGGCATTGTCAGCTCTCCACTCCTGGTCAGGCACGGTCATCTTATCACTCCTGTTCAGGCACAGTCAACTCTCCAATCCTGGACAGGCACATTCAGTTCTCCACTCGGACAGGCACATTCAGCTCTCCAGCCCTGCACAGGCACTGTCAGCTCATCACTTCTGGACAGGCATGGCCAATTCTCTATTCCTGTACAGGCACGGTCAGATCACCTTTCCTAGACAGGCACAGTCATCTCTCCACCCCTGGACAGGCACAGTCAGCTCTCCACTCCTGCTCAGGCACAGTGAGCTCTCCACCCCATGACAGGCACAGTCAGCTCTGCAATCCTGGACAGGCACTGTCTGCTCTCCATTCCTGGTCAGGCACAGTCAGCTCTGCACTCCTGGACAAGCACAGTGAGCTCTGCACTCCTGGACAGACACAGTCATTTCTCCATTCCTAGAGATTCACATTCAGCTCTCCACTCATGGACAAGCACAGTCGGCTCTCCATTCCAGGCCAGACACAGTCAGCTCTCCACTCCTGGTCAGGCATAGTTAGCTCTCCATTCCTGGTCAGGCACAGTCAGTTCTCCATTTCTAGAGATTCACAGTCAGCTCTCCACTCCTGGACAGGCACAGTCAGCTCTCCACTCCTGGACAGTCACAGTCCGCTCTCGACTCCTGGACAGGCACAGTCAGCCCTCCACCCTGGTCAGGCACAGTCAGCTCTCCACCCCTGGACAGTCACAGTCCACTCTCGACTCCTGGACAGGCACAGTCAGCTTATCACTTCTGGACAGGCACAGTCATCTCTGCACTCCTGGACAGGCACATTCAGCTCTCCCTCCTGGGCAGGCAGTGAGCTCTCCACTCCTGGGCATGCCCAGTCAGCTCTCCACTGCTGGACAGGCACAGTCAGCTCTCAACTGCTAGGCAGACACAGTCAGCTTATCAATTCTGGTCAGGCACAGTCAGCTCTGCCCTCCTGGACAGGCACAGTCAGCTCTGCACTCCTGGACAGGAACTGTCAGTTCTCCATTCCTAGAGACGCACAGTCAGCTCTCCACTCTTACGCAGCACAGTCAGCTCTCCACTCATGGGCTGCACAGTCAGCTCTCCCTCCCGGGCAGGCGCAGTGAGCTCTCCACCGCTGGATAGGCACAGTCAACTCTCCACAACTTGCCAGGCATAGTCAGGTCTCCATTCCTGGTCAGGCAAAGTCAGTTCTCCATTCCTTGACATTCACAGTCAGCTCTCCACTCCTGGACAGGCACTGTCAGCTCTCCACTCCTGCTCAGTCACAGTCATCTTATCACTTCTGGTCAGGCACAGTCAGCTCTGCACTCCTGGACCGGCACATTCAGCTCTGCACTCCTGGACAGGCACATTCAGTTCTCCCTCCTGGGCAGGCAGTGAGCTCTCCACTCCTGGGCATGCCCAGTCAGCTCTCCACTGCTGGACAGGCACAGTCAGCTCTCAACTGCTAGGCAGGCACAGTCAGCTTATCAATTCTGGCCAGGCACAGTCAGCTCTGCACTCCTGGACAGGCACAGTCAGCTCTGCACTCCTGGACAGGCACTGTCAGTTCTCCATTCCTAGAGACGCACAGTCAGCTCTCCACTCTTACGCAGCACAGTCAGCTCTCCACTCATGGGCTGCACAGTCAGCTCTCCCGGGCAGGCGCAGTGAGCTCTCCACCGCTGGACAGGCACAGTCAACTCTCCACAACTTGCCAGGCATAGTCAGGTCTCCATTCCTGGTCAGGCAAAGTCAGTTCTCCATTCCTTGACATTCACAGTCAGCTCTCCACTCCTGGACAGGCACTGTCAGCTCTCCACTCCTGCTCAGTCACAGTCATCTTATCACTTCTGGTCAGGCACAGTCAGCTCTGCATCCTGGACCGGCACATTCACCTCTGCACTCCTGGACAGGCACAGTCAGTTCTCCATTCCTAGAGATGCACAGTTAGCTCTCCACTCATGGGAAGCACAGTCAGCTCTCCACTCATGGGCAGCACAGTCAGCTCTCCACTCCTGGTCTGGCAGTGAGCTCTCCACTCCTGGGCACATAGAGTCAGCTCTCCACTGCTGGGCACTCAAAGTCAGCTCTCCACCCCTGAGTAGGCGCCATCAGCTCTCCACCCCTTGTGAGGCATAGTCAGCTCTCCAATCCTGGACAGGCACAGTCAGCTCTCCACCCCTGCACAGGCACGATCAGCTCTTCACTCCTGGACAGGCATGGTCAGCTCTCCACTCCTGTTCAGGCACGGTCGGCTCTCCACTGCAATACAGGCACAGTCAGCCCTCCACTCCTGGTCAGGCACAGTCAACTCTCCAATCCTGGACAGGCTGTCAGCTCTCCACTCGGACAGGCACAGTCAGCTCTCCACCCCTGCACAGGCACTGTCAGCTCATCACTTCTGGACAGGCACGGCCAACACTCCACTCCTGTACAGGCACAGTCAGATCACCTTTCCTAGACAGGCACAGTCAGCTCTCCACCCCTGGACAGGCACAGTCAGCTCTCCACCCCTACACAGGCACTGTCAGCTCATCACTTCTGGACAGGCATGGTCAGCTCTCCACTCCTGTACAGGCACGGTCAGATGACCTTTCCGAGACAGGCACAGTCAGCTCTCCACCCCTGGACAGGCACAGTCAGCTCTCCACTCCTGTCAGGCACAGTCAGCTCTCCACTCCTGGTCAGGCACAGTCAGCTCTCCACTCCAAGTCAGGCACTGTCAGCTCTCCATTTCTGGTCAGGCACATTCAGTTCTCCATTCCTAGAGATTCACAGTCAGCTCTCCACTGCTGGACAGGCACAGTCAGCTCTCCACCACTGGAAAGGCACAGTCAGCTCTCCACCCCTTGTCAGGCATTGTCAGCTCTCCACTCATGGTTTAGGCACGGTCATCTTATCACTCCTGGTCAGACACAGTCAGCTCTACACTCCTGGACAAGCACAGTGAGCTCTGCACTCCTGGACAGGCACAGTCATTTCTCCATTCCTAGAGATTCACAGTCAGCTCTCCACTCGTGGACAGGAACAGTCGGCTCTCCATTCCAGGCCATTCACAGTCAGCTCTGCACTCCTGGTCAGGCATAGTCAGCTCTCCATTCCTGGTCAGGCACAGTTAGTTCACCATTCCTAGAGATTCACAGTCAGCTCTCCACTCCTGGACAGTCACAGTCCGCTCTCGAATTCTGGACAGGCACAGTCAACCCTCCACCCTGATCAGGCACAGTCAGCACTCCACCCCTGGACATTCACAGTCCGCTCTCGACTCCTGGACAGGCATAGTCAGCCCTCCACACCTTGCCAGGCATAGTCAGGTCTCCATTCCTGGTCAGGCTCAGTCAGCTCTCCAACCCTTGTCAGGTATAGTCATCTCTCCACTCCTGGTCAGGCACAGTCAGTTCTCCATTCCTAGAGATTCACAGTCAGCTCTCCACTCCTGGACAGGCACAGTCAGCTCTCCACTCCTGGACAGGCACAGTCAGCTCTCCACTCCTGCTCAGGCACCGTCAGCCTTTCACTTCTGGTCAGGCACAGTCAGCTCTGCACTCCTGGACCGGCACTGTCAGCTCTGCACTCCTGGACCGGCACAGTCAGCTCTGCACTCCTGGACCGGCACAGTCAGCTCTGCACTCCTGGACTGGCACAGTCAGTTCTACATTCCTAGAGATGCACAGTTAGCTCTCCACTCATGGGCAGCACAGTCAGCTCTCCACTCCTGGGCAGGCAGTGACCTCTCCACTCCAGGGCACGGAGAGTCAGCTCTCCACTGCTGGGCAGGCACAGTCAGCTCTCCACCCCTGGGCAGGCACCGTCAGCTCTCCACCCCTTGTCAGGCATAGTCAGCTCTCCATTCCTGGTCAGGCACAGTCAGCTCTCCACCCCTGGACAGGCACAATCGGCTCTTCACTCCTGGACAGTCTCGGTCAGCTCTCCACTCCTGTATAGGCACAGTCAGCTCTCCACTGCAATACAGGCACAGTCACACCTCCACTCCTCATCAGGCACAGTCAACTCTCCAATCCTGGACAGGCACAGTCAGCTCTCCATTCCTAGAGATTCAGTCAGCTCTGCACTCCTGGTCAGGCATAGTCAGCTCTCCACCCCTTGTCAGGCATTGTCAGCTCTCCACTCCTGGTTTAGGCACGGTCATCTTATCACTCCTGGTCAGACACAGTCAGCTCTACACTCCTGGACAAGCACAGTGAGCTCTGCACTCCTGGACAGGCACAGTCATTTCTCCATTCCTAGAGATTCACAGTCAGCTCTCCACTCGTGGACAGGAACAGTCGGCTCTCCATTCCAGGCCATTCACAGTCAGCTCTGCACTCCTGGTCAGGCATAGTCAGCTCTCCATTCCTGGTCAGGCACAGTTAGTTCACCATTCCTAGAGATTCACAGTCAGCTCTCCACTCCTGGACAGTCACAGTCCGCTCTCGAATTCTGGACAGGCACAGTCAACCCTCCACCCTGATCAGGCACAGTCAGCACTCCACCCCTGGACATTCACAGTCCGCTCTCGACTCCTGGACAGGCATATTCAGCCCTCCACCCTGGTCAGGCACAGTCATCTCTCCACCCCTGGTCAGGCAAATTCAGCTCTCCGCACCTACTCAGGCACAGTCAGCTTATCACTTCTGGGCATGCCCAGGCAGCTCTCCCCTGCTGGACAGACACAGTCAGGTCTCAACTGCTAGGCAGGCACAGTCAGCTTATCACTTCCGGCCAGGCACAGTCAGCTCTGCACTGCTGGACAGGCACAGTCAGCTCTGCACTCCTGGACATGCACTCTCAGTTCTCCATTCCTAGAGACGCACAGTCAGCTCTCCACTCTTACGCAGCACAGTCAGCTCTCCACTCATGGGCTGCACAGTCAGCTCATTTCCCAGGCTGGCACAGTAAGCTCTCCACCCCATGACAGGCACAGTCAGCTCTCCACCCCTTGCCAGGCATAGTCAGATCTCCTCTCCTGGTCAGGCACAGTCAGCTTATCACTTCTGGGCAGGCACAGTCAGCTCTGCACTCCTGGACCGGCACAGTCAGCTCTGTACTTCTGGTCAGGCACATTCAGTTCTCCATTCCTAGAGATTCACATTCAGCTCTCCACTGCTGGACAGGCACAGTCAGCTTTCCAATGCTGGAAAGGCACAGTCTGCTCCCCACCCCTTGTCAGGCATTTTCAGCTCTCCACTCCTGGTCAGGCTCAGTCAGCTCTCCTGCCCTGGTCAGGCATAGTCAGCTCTCCATTCTTGGTCAGGCATAGTCAGCTCTCCGCCACTGCTCAGGCACAGTCAGCTCTCCACCCCATTGTCAGGCACAGTCAGCCCTCCACTCCCGGTCAGGCACAGTCAACTCTCCAATCCTGGACAGGCACAGTCAGCCCTCCACTCGGACAGGCACAGTCAGCTCTCCACTCATGGGGCAGCAAGGCAGCTCTCCCTCCTAAGCAGGCCGTGAGCTCTCCACCGCTGGACAGGCACAGTCAGCTCTCCACTCCTGGAGTTTCACAGTCCGCTTTCGACTCCTGGACAGGCACAGTCAGCTTATCACTTCTGGGCAGGCACAGTCAGCTCTGCACTCCTGGACAGGCACAGTCAGCTCTGCACTCCTGGTCAGGCACAGTCAGTTCTGCACTCATGGGGCAGCACAGTCAGCTCTCCACTCATGGGCAGCAAGTCAGCTCTCCCTCCTGGGCAGACAGTGAGCTCTCCGCCGCTGGACAGGCACAGTCAGCTCTCCACCCCTTGTCAGGCATAGTCAGCTCTCCATTCCTGGTCAGGCACATTCAGTTCTCCATTCCTAGAGATTCACAGTCAGCTCTCCACTGCTGGACAGGCACAGTCAGCTGTCCACCGCTGGAAAGGCACAGTCCGCTCTCCACCCCTTGTTAGGCATTTTCAGCTCTCCACTCCTGGTCAGGCACAGTCAGCTCTGCACTCCTGGACAAGCACAGTGAGCTCTGCACTCCTGGACAGGCACAGTCAGATCTCCATTCCTGGAGATTCACATTCAGCTCTCCATTCGTGGACAAGCACAGTCGGCTCTCCATTCCAGGCCAGACACAGTCAGCTCTCCACTCCTGGTCAGGCATAGTTAGCTCTCCATTCCTGGTCAGGCACAGTCAGTTCTCCATTTCTAGAGATTCACAGTCAGCCCTCCACCCTGGTCAGGCACAGTCAGCTCTCCACCCCTGGACAGTCACAGTCCACTCTCGACTCCTGGACAGGCACAGTCAGCTTATCACTTCTGGACAGGCACAGTCATCTCTGCACTCCTGGACAGGCACATTCAGTTCTCCCTCCTGGGCAGGCAGTGAGCTCTCCACTCCTGGGCATGCCCAGTCAGCTCTCCACTGCTGGACAGGCACAGTCAGCTCTCAACTGCTAGGCAGGCACAGTCAGCTTATCAATTCTGGCCAGGCACAGTCAGCTCTGCACTCCTGGACAGGCACAGTCAGCTCTGCACTCCTGGACAGGCACTGTCAGTTCTCCATTCCTAGAGACGCACAGTCAGCTCTCCACTCTTACGCAGCACAGTCAGCTCTCCACTCATGGGCTGCACAGTCAGCTCTCCCGGGCAGGCGCAGTGAGCTCTCCACCGCTGGACAGGCACAGTCAACTCTCCACAACTTGCCAGGCATAGTCAGGTCTCCATTCCTGGTCAGGCAAAGTCAGTTCTCCATTCCTTGACATTCACAGTCAGCTCTCCACTCCTGGACAGGCACTGTCAGCTCTCCACTCCTGCTCAGTCACAGTCATCTTATCACTTCTGGTCAGGCACAGTCAGCTCTGCATCCTGGACCGGCACATTCAGCTCTGCACTCCTGGACAGGCACAGTCAGTTCTCCATTCCTAGAGATGCACAGTTAGCTCTCCACTCATGGGAAGCACAGTCAGCTCTCCACTCATGGGCAGCACAGTCAGCTCTCCACTCCTGGTCTGGCAGTGAGCTCTCCACTCCTGGGCACATAGAGTCAGCTCTCCACTGCTGGGCACTCAAAGTCAGCTCTCCACCCCTGAGTAGGCGCCATCAGCTCTCCACCCCTTGTGAGGCATAGTCAGCTCTCCAATCCTGGACAGGCACAGTCAGCTCTCCACCCCTGCACAGGCACGATCAGCTCTTCACTCCTGGACAGGCATGGTCAGCTCTCCACTCCTGTTCAGGCACGGTCGGCTCTCCACTGCAATACAGGCACAGTCAGCCCTCCACTCCTGGTCAGGCACAGTCAACTCTCCAATCCTGGACAGGCTGTCAGCTCTCCACTCGGACAGGCACAGTCAGCTCTCCACCCCTGCACAGGCACTGTCAGCTCATCACTTCTGGACAGGCACGGCCAACACTCCACTCCTGTACAGGCACAGTCAGATCACCTTTCCTAGACAGGCACAGTCAGCTCTCCACCCCTGGACAGGCACAGTCAGCTCTCCACCCCTGGTCAGGCACAGTCAGCTCTCCACCCCTGGACAGGCACAGTCAGCTCTCCACTCCTGGTCAGGCACAGTCATCTCTCCACTCCTTGATAGGCACAGTGAGCTCTCCACACCTGGACAGGCACAATCAGTTCTCCACCACTGGTCAGTCATAGTCAGCTCCCCACTCCTTGACAGGCACAATCATCTGTCAATCCCTTTTGTGGCACAGTCCGCTCCCCACGCCTGCACAGGCCCAGTCAGCTCTCCACCACTGCTCAGGCACAGTGAGCTCTCCACCCCATGACTGGCACAGTCAGGTCTGCAATCCTGGTCAGGCACAGTCAGCTGTCCAATCCTGGACAGGCACTGTCTGCTCTCCATTCCTGGTCAGGCACAGTCAGTTCTCCATTCCTAGAGATTCACAGTTAGCTTTCCACTCCTGGACAGGCACAGTCAGCTCTCCACTCCTGGACAGTCACAGTCCGCTCTCGACTCCTGGACAGGCACAGTCAGCTTATCACTTCTGGGCAGGCACAGTCAGCTCTGCACTCCTGGACATGCACAGTCAGCTCTGCACTCCTGGTCAGGCACAGTCAGTTCTCCACTCATGGGGCAGCACAGTCAGCTCTCCACTCATGGGCAGCAAGTCAGCTCTCCCTCCTGGGCAGGCAGTGAGCTCTCCACCGCTGGACAGGCACAGTCAGCTCTCTTCCCCTTGTCAGGCATAGTCAGGTCTCCATTCTTGGTCAGGCACAGTCAGTTCTGCATTCCTTGAGATTCACAGGCAGCTCTCCACTCCTGGACAGGCACTGTCAGCTCTCCACTCCTGCTCAGGCACAGTCAGGATATCACTTCTGGTCAGGCACAGTCAGTTCTGCACTCCTGGACCGGCACATTCAGCTCTGCACTCCTGGACAGGCACAGTCAGTTCTCCATTCCTAGAGATGCACGGTTAGCTCTCCACTCCTGAGAAGCACAGTCAGCCCTCCACTCATGGGCAGCACAGTCAGTTCCCCACTCCTGGGCAGGCAGTGAGCTCTCCACTCCTGGGCACATAGAGTCAGCTCTCCACTGCTGGGCACTCACAGTCAGCTCTCCACCCCTGGGCAGATACCGTCAGCTCTCCACCCCTTGTCAGGCATCGTCAGCTCTCCATTCCTGGTCAGGCACATTCAGTTCTCCATTCCTCGAGATTCACAGTCAGCTCTCCACCGCTGGAAAGGCACAGAGAGCTCTCCACCCCTTGTCAGGCATTGTCAGCTCTCCACTCCTGGTCAGGCACGGTCATCTTATCACTCCTGTTCAGGCACAGTCAACTCTCCAATCCTGGACAGGCACATTCAGTTCTCCACTCGGACAGGCACATTCAGCTCTCCAGCCCTGCACAGGCACTGTCAGCTCATCACTTCTGGACAGGCATGGCCAATTCTCTATTCCTGTACAGGCACGGTCAGATCACCTTTCCTAGACAGGCACAGTCATCTCTCCACCCCTGGACAGGCACAGTCAGCTCTCCACTCCTGCTCAGGCACAGTGAGCTCTCCACCCCATGACAGGCACAGTCAGCTCTGCAATCCTGGACAGGCACTGTCTGCTCTCCATTCCTGGTCAGGCACAGTCAGCTCTGCACTCCTGGACAAGCACAGTGAGCTCTGCACTCCTGGACAGACACAGTCATTTCTCCATTCCTAGAGATTCACATTCAGCTCTCCACTCGTGGACAAGCACAGTCGGCTCTCCATTCCAGGCCAGACACAGTCAGCTCTCCACTCCTGGTCAGGCATAGTTAGCTCTCCATTCCTGGTCAGGCACAGTCAGTTCTCCATTTCTAGAGATTCACAGTCAGCTCTCCACTCCTGGACAGGCACAGTCAGCTCTCCACTCCTGGACAGTCACAGTCCGCTCTCGACTCCTGGACAGGCACAGTCAGCCCTCCACCCTGGTCAGGCACAGTCAGCTCTCCACCCCTGGACAGTCACAGTCCACTCTCGACTCCTGGACAGGCACAGTCAGCTTATCACTTCTGGACAGGCACAGTCATCTCTGCACTCCTGGACAGGCACATTCAGCTCTCCCTCCTGGGCAGGCAGTGAGCTCTCCACTCCTGGGCATGCCTAGTCAGCTCTCCACTGCTGGACAGGCACAGTCAGCTCTCAACTGCTAGGCAGACACAGTCAGCTTATCAATTCTGGTCAGGCACAGTCAGCTCTGCCCTCCTGGACAGGCACAGTCAGCTCTGCACTCCTGGACAGGCACTGTCAGTTCTCCATTCCTAGAGACGCACAGTCAGCTCTCCACTCTTACGCAGCACAGTCAGCTCTCCACTCATGGGCTGCACAGTCAGCTCTCCCTCCCGGGCAGGCGCAGTGAGCTCTCCACCGCTGGATAGGCACAGTCAACTCTCCACAACTTGCCAGGCATAGTCAGGTCTCCATTCCTGGTCAGGCAAAGTCAGTTCTCCATTCCTTGACATTCACAGTCAGCTCTCCACTCCTGGACAGGCACTGTCAGCTCTCCACTCCTGCTCAGTCACAGTCATCTTATCACTTCTGGTCAGGCACAGTCAGCTCTGCACTCCTGGACCGGCACATTCAGCTCTGCACTCCTGGACAGGCACTGTCAGTTCTCCATTCCTAGAGATGCACAGTTAGCTCTCCACTCATGGGAAGCACAGTCAGCCCTCCACTCATGGGCAGCACAGTCAGCTCTCCACTCCTGGGCAGGCAGTGAGCTCTCCACTCCTGGGCACATAGAGTCAGCTCTCCACTGCTGGGCACTCAAAGTCAGCTCTCCACCCCTGAGTAGGCGCCATCAGCTCTCCACCCTTTGTGAGGCATAGTCAGCTCTCCAATCCTGGACAGGCACAGTCAGCTCTCCACCCCTGCACAGGCACGATCAGCTCTTCACTCCTGAACAGGCACAGTCAACTCTCCAATCCTGGACAGGCTCAGTCAGCTCTCCACTCGGACAGGCACAGTCAGCTCTCCACCCCTGCACAGGCACTGTCAGCTCATCACTTCTGGACAGGCACGGCCAACACTCCACTCCTGTACAGGCACAGTCAGATCACCTTTCCTAGACAGGCACAGTCAGCTCTCCACCCCTGGACAGGCACAGTCAGCTCTCCACCCCTGGACAGTCACAGTCAGCTCTCCACTCCTGGTCAGGCACAGTCAGTTCTCCACTCATGGGGCAGCACAGTCAGCTCTCCACTCATGGGCAGCAAGTCAGCTCTCCCTCCTGGGCAGGCAGTGAGCTCTGCACCGCTGGACAGGCACAGTCAGCTCTCTTCCCCTTGTCAGGCATAGTCAGGTCTCCATTCTTGGTCAGGCACAGTCAGTTCTGCATTCCTTGAGATTCACAGGCAGCTCTCCACTCCTGGACAGGCACTGTCAGCTCTCCACTCCTGCTCAGGCACAGTCAGGATATCACTTCTGGTCAGGCACAGTCAGTTCTGCACTCCTGGACCGGCACATTCAGCTCTGCACTCCTGGACAGGCACAGTCAGTTCTCCATTCCTAGAGATGCACGGTTAGCTCACCACTCCTGAGAAGCACAGTCAGCCCTCCACTCATGGGCAGCACAGTCAGTTCTCCACTCCTGGGCAGGCAGTGAGCTCTCCACTCCTGGGCACATAGAGTCAGCTCTCCACTGCTGGGCACTCACAGTCAGCTCTCCACCCCTGGGCAGATACTGTCAGCTCTCCACCCCTTGTCAGGCATAGTCAGCTCTCCATTCCTGGTCAGGCACATTCAGTTCTCCATTCCTCGAGATTCACAGTCAGCTCTCCACCGCTGAAAGGCACAGAGAGCTCTCCACCCCTTGTCAGGCATTGTCAGCTCTCCACTCCTGGTCAGGCACGGTCATCTTATCACTCCTGGTCAGGCACAGTCAACTCTCCAATCCTGGACAGGCACATTCAGTTCTCCACTCGGACAGGCACATTCAGCTCTCCAGCCCTGCACAGGCACTGTCAGCTCATCACTTCTGGACAGGCATGGCCAATTCTCTACTCCTGTACAGGCACGGTCAGATCACCTTTCCTAGACAGGCACAGTCATCTCTCCACCCCTGGACAGGCACAGTCAGCTCTCCACTCCTGCTCAGGCACAGTGAGCTGTCCACCCCATGACAGGCACAGTCAGCTCTGCAATCCTGGACAGGCACTGTCTGCTCTCCATTCCTGGTCAGGCACAGTCAGTTCTCCATTCCTAGAGATTCACAGTTAGCTCTCCACTCCTGGACAGGCACAGTCAGCTCTCCACTCCTGGAGTTTCACAGTCCGCTTTCGACTCCTGGACAGGCACAGTCAGCTTATCACTTCTGGGCAGGCACAGTCAGCTCTGCACTCCTGGACAGGCACAGTCAGCTCTGCACTCCTGGACAGGCACAGTCAGTTCTGCACTCATGGGGCAGCACAGTCAGCTCTCCACTCATGGGCAGCAAGTCAGCTCTCCCTCCTGGGCAGACAGTGAGCTCTCCGCCGCTGGACAGACACAGTCAGCTCTCCACCCCTTGTCAGGCATAGTCAGCTCTCCATTCCTGGTCAGGCACATTCAGTTCTCCATTCCTAGAGATTCACAGTCAGCTCTCCACTGCTGGACAGGCACAGTCAGCTGTCCACCGCTGGAAAGGCACAGTCCGCTCTCCACCCCTTGTTAGGCATTTTCAGCTCTCCACTCCTGGTCAGGCACGGTCATCTTATCACTCCTGGTCAGGCACAGTCAGCTCTGCACTCCTGGACAAGCACAGTCAGATCTCCATTCCTAGAGATTCACATTCAGCTCTCCACTCGTGGACAAGCACAGTCGGCTCTCCATTCCAGGCCAGACACAGTCAGCTCTCCACTCCTGGTCAGGCATAGTTAGCTCTCCATTCCTGGTCAGGCACAGTCAGTTCTCCATTTCTAGAGATTCACAGTCAGCTCTCCATTCCTGGACAGGCACAGTCAGCTCTCCACTCCTGGACAGTCACAGTCCGCTCTCGACTCCTTGACAGGCACAGTCAGCCCTCCACCCTGGTCAGGCACAGTCAGCTCTCCACCCCTGGACAGTCACAGTCTACTCTCGACTCCTGGACAGGCACAGTCAGCTTATCACTTCTGGACAGGCACAGTCATCTCTGCACTCCTGGACAGGCACATTCAGCTCTCCCTCCTGGGCAGGCAGTGAGCTCTCCACTCCTGGGCATGCCCAGTCAGCTCTCCACTGCTGGACAGGCACAGTCAGCTCTCAACTGCTAGGCAGGCACAGTCAGCTTATCAATTCTGGTCAGGCACAGTCAGCTCTGCACTCCTGGACAGGCACAGTCAGCTCTGCACTCCTGGACAGGAACTGTCAGTTCTCCATTCCTAGAGACGCACAGTCAGCTCTCCACTCTTACGCAGCACAGTCAGCTCTCCACTCATGGGCTGCACAGTCAGCTCTCCCTCCCGGGCAGGCGCAGTGAGCTCTCCACCGCTGGATAGGCACAGTCAACTCTCCACAACTTGCCAGGCATAGTCAGGTCTCCATTCCTGGTCAGGCAAAGTCAGTTCTCCATTCCTTGACATTCACAGTCAGCTCTCCACTCCTGGACAGGCACTGTCAGCTCTCCACTCCTGCTCAGTCACAGTCATCTTATCACTTCTGGTCAGGCACAGTCAGCTCTGCGCTCCTGGACCGGCACATTCAGCTCTGCACTCCTGGACAGGCACAGTCAGTTCTCCATTCCTAGAGATGCACAGTTAGCTCTCCACTCATGGGCAGCACAGTCAGCTCTCCACTCCTGGGCAGGCAGTGAGCTCTCCACTCCTGGGCACATAGAGTCAGCTCTCCACTGCTGGGCACTAGAAGTCAGCTCTCCACCCCTGAGTAGGCACCATCAGCTCTCCACCCCTTGTGAGGCACAGTCAGCTCTCCACCCCTGCACAGGCACGATCAGCTCTTCACTCCTGGACAGGCATGGTCAGCTCTCCACTGCAATACAGGCACAGTCAGCCCTCCACTCCTAGTCAGGCACAGTCAACTCTCCAATCTGGACAGGCTCAGTCAGCTCTCCACTCGGACAGGCACAGTCAGCTCTCCACCCCTGCACAGGCACTGTCAGCTCATCACTTCTGGACAGGCACGGCCAACACTCCACTCCTGTACAGGCACAGTCAGATCACCTTTCCTAGACAGGCACAGTCAGATCTCCACCCCTGGACAGGCACAGTCAGATCTCCACTCCTGGTCAGGCACAGTCATCTCTCCACTCCTTGATAGGCACAGTGAGCTCTCCACACCTGGACAGGCACAATCAGTTCTCCACCACTGGTCAGTCATAGTCAGCTCCCCACTCCTTGACAGGCACAATCATCTGTCAATCCCTGGTGTGGCACAGTCCGCTCCCCATGCCTGCACAGGCCCAGTCAGTTCTCCACCACTGCTCAGGCACAGTGAGCTCTCCACCCCATGACAGGCACAGTCAGCTCTGCAATCCTGGTCAGGCACAGTCAGCTCTCCAATCCTGGACAGGCACTGTCTGCTCTCCATTCCTGGTCAGGCACAGTCAGTTCTCCATTCCTAGAGATTCACAGTTAGCTTTCCACTCCTGGGCAGGCACAGTCAGCTCTCCACTCCTGGATAGTCACAGTCCGCTCTCGACTCCTGGACAGGCACAGTCAGCTTATCACTTCTGGGCAGGCACAGTCAGCTCTGCACTCCTGGACATGCACAGTCAGCTCTGCACTCCTGGTCAGGCACAGTCAGTTCTCCACTCATGGGGCAGCACAGTCAGCTCTCCACTCATGGGCAGCAAGTCAGCTCTCCCTCCTGGGCAGGCAGTGAGCTCTCCACCGCTGGACAGGCACAGTCAGCTCTCTTCCCCTTGTCAGGCATAGTCAGGTCTCCATTCTTGGTCAGGCACAGTCAGTTCTGCATTCCTTGAGATTCACAGGCAGCTCTCCACTCCTGGACAGGCACTGTCAGCTCTCCACTCCTGCTCAGGCAGTCAGGATATCACTTCTGGTCAGGCACAGTCAGTTCTGCACTCCTGGACCGGCACATTCAGCTCTGCACTCCTGGACAGGCACAGTCAGTTCTCCATTCCTAGAGATGCACAGTCAGCTCTCCACTCATGGGCAGCACAGTCAGTTCTCCACTCCTGGGCAGGCAGTGAGCTCTCCACTCCTGGGCACATAGAGTCAGCTCTCCACTGCTGGGCACTCACAGTCAGCTCTCCACCCCTGGGCAGATACCGTCAGCTCTCCACCACTTGTCAGGCATAGTCAGCTCTCCATTCCTGGTCAGGCATAGTCTGCTCTCCGCCACTGCTCAGGCACAGTCAGCTCTCCACCCCATGACAGGCACAGTCAGCTCTGCAATCCTGGCAAGGCACAGTCAGCTCTCCAATCCTGGACAGGCACAGTCAGTCCTCCACTCGGACAGGCACAGTCCGCTCTCCACCCCTGCACAGGCACTGTCAACTCATCACTTCTGGACAGGAATGGTCAGCTCTCCACTCCTGTACAGGCACAGTCAGATCACCTTTCCTAGACAGGCACTGTCTGCTCTCCACCCCTGGACAGGCACAGTCAGCTCTCCACTCCTGGTCAGGCACAGTCAGCTCTCCACTCCAAGTCGGGCACAGTCTGCTCTCCATTCCTGGACAGTGGCAGTCAGCTCTCCATTCCTGGCCAGACACAGTCATCTCTCCACTCCTGGATAGGCACAGTGAGCTCTCCACCCCTGGACAGGCACAATCAGTTCCCACCACTGCTCATTCACAGTCAGCTCCCCCCACTCCTTGACAGGCACAATCATCTGTCAATCCCTGGGCAGGCACAGTCAGCTCCCCACTCCTGGGCAGGCCCTCTTAGCTCTCCGCCAATGCTCAGGCACAGTGAGCTCTCCACCCCATGACAGGCACAGTCAGCTCGGCAGTCCTGGTCAGGCACAGTCATCTCTGCAATCCTGGTCAGGCACAGTCAGCTTCTCAATCCTGGACAGGCACAGTCTGCTCTCCATTCCTGGTCAGGCACAGTCAGTTCTCCATTCCTAGAGCCGCACAGTCAGTTCTCCATTCATGGGGCAGCACAGTCAGCTCTCCACTCATGGGCAGCAAGTCAGCTCTCCCTCCTGAGCAGGCAGTGTGCTCCCCACCGCTGGACTGGCACAGTCAGCTCTCCACCCCTTGTCAGGCATCGTCAGCTCTCCATTCCTGGTCAGGCACATTCAGTTCTCCATTCCTAGAGATTCACAGTCAGCTCTCCACCGCTGGAAAGGCACAGAGAGCTCTCCACCCCTTGTCAGGCATTGTCAGCTCTCCACTCCTGGTCAGGCACGATCATCTTATCACTCCTGGTCAGGCACAGTCAGCTCTCAAATCCTGGACAGGCACGATCAGCCGTCCACTCTTGGACAGGCACAGTCAGCTCTCCACCCCTGCACAGGCACAATCAGCTCATCACTTCTGGACAGGGACAGTCAGCTCCCCACACTTGGGCAGGCACAGTCAGCTCTCCACCACTGCTCAGGCACAGTCAGCTCTCCACCCCATGACAGGCAATGTCAGCTCTGCACACCTGGTCAGGCACAGTCAGCTCTCCATTCTTGGCCAGACACAGACAGCTCTCCACCCCTCGTCAGGCATAGTCAGTTCTCCACTCCTGGACAGGCACTGTCAGCTCTGCACTTCTGGACAGGCACAGTCAGCTCTCCACTCCTGGACAGGCACAGTCAGTTCTCCATTCATAGAGACACACAGTCAGCTCTCCACCCCTTGTCAGGCATCGTCAGCTCTCCATTCCTGGTCAGGCACATTCAGTTCTCCATTCCTAGAGATTCACAGTCAGCTCTCCACCGCTGGAAAGGCACAGAGAGCTCTCCACCCCTTGTCAGGCATTGTCAGCTCTCCACTCCTGGTCAGGCACGGTCATCTTATCACTCCTGGTCAGGCACAGTCAGCTCTCAAATCCTGGACAGGCACGATCAGCCGTCCACTCTTGGACAGGCACAGTCAGCTCTCCACCCCTGCACAGGCACAATCAGCTCATCACTTCTGGACAGGGACAGTCAGCTCCCCACACTTGGGCAGGCACAGTCAGCTCTCCACCACTGCTCAGGCACAGTCAGCTCTCCACCCCATGACAGGCAACGTCAGCTCTGCACACCTGGTCAGGCACAGTCAGCTCTCCATTCTTGGCCAGACACAGACAGCTCTCCACCCCTCGTCAGGCATAGTCAGTTCTCCACTCCTGGACAGGCACTGTCAGCTCTGCACTTCTGGACAGGCACTGTCAGCTCTGCACTTCTGGACAGGCACAGTCAGCTCTCCACTCCTGGACAGGCACAGTCAGTTCTCCATTCATAGAGACACACAGTCAGCTCTCCACTCATGGGCAGGCACAGTCAGCTCTGCACTCCTGGACAGGCACAGTCAGCTCTGTTCTACTGGACAGGCACAGTCAGATCTCCATTCCTAGAGAAAAACAGTCCGTTCTCCACTCCTGATCAGTCACAGTTAGCTCTCGACTCCTGGACAGGCACAGTCAGCTCTCCACTCATGGCGAGCCACAATCAGCGCTCCACTCCTGGACAGGCACAGTCAGCTGTTCACCCCTGCTCAGGCATAGTCAGCTCTCCACCCCTGGTCAGGCATATTCAGCTCTCCACTCCTGGTCAGGCACAATCAGTTCTCCATTCCGAGAGGCGCACAGTCAGCTCTCCACTCCTGGACAGGCACAGTCAGCTCTGCATTCCAGGACAGGCACAGTCAGCTGTGTACTACTGGACTGGTACAGTCAGTTCTCCATTCCTAGAGATGCACAGTCAGCTCTCCACACCTGGACAGGCACAGTCAGCTCTGTACTCCTGGACATGGCACAGTCAGTTCTCCATTCCTAGAGACGCATAGTCAGCTCTCGACTCCTGGACAGGCAAAGTCAGCTCTCCACTCATGGGCAGCCACGATCAGATGTCCTCTCCTGGACAGACACAGTCAGCTGTGCATCCCTGGTCAGGCATAGCCAGCTCTCCACCCCTGGTCAGGCATATTCAGCTCTCCACTCCTGGTCAGGCACAGTCAACTTATCACTCCTGGGCAGGCACAGTCAGCTCTGCACTCCTGGACAGGCACAGTCAGCTCTCCACTCCTGATCAGTCACAGTTAGCTCTCGACTCCTGGACATGCACAGTCTGTTCTGTACTCCTGGACAGCCACAGTCAGTTCTCCATTCCTAGAGACGCACAGTCAGCTCTCTACACCTGGACAGGCACAGTCAGCTCTCCACTCCTGATCAGTCACAGTTAGCTCTCTACTCCTGGACAGGCACAGTCAGCTCTCCAATCCTGGACAGGCACAGCCCACTCTCCACCCCTACACAGGCACAGGCAGCTCGTCACTTCTGGACAGGACGGTCAGCTCTCCACCCCTGCACAGGCACAGTCAGTTCGTCACTTCGGGACAGGCACAGTCAGCTCCCCACTCCTGGACAGGCACAGTCAGCTCTCCACCCAATGACAGGCACAGTCAGCTCTGAACTCCTGGACAGGCACAGTCAGCCCTCCACTCCTGGCCAGGAACAGTCAACTCTCCAAACCAGGACAGGCACAGTCAGCCCTCCACACTGGTCAGGCACAGTCAGTTCTCCACCCCTGGTTAGGCATAGTCAGCTCTCCACTCCTGGACAGGCACGATCAGCCGTCCACTCTTGGACAAGCACAGTCAGCTCTCCACCCCTGCACAGGCACAATCAGCTCATCACTTCTGGACAGGCACGGTCAGCTCTCCACCATTGCACAGGCACAGTCAGCTCGTCACTTCTGGACAGGGACAGTCAGCTCCCCACACTTGGGCAGGCACAGTCAGCTCTCCACCCCTGCACAGGCACAAACAGCTCATCACTCCTGGGCAGGTACAGTCAGCTCTCCACCACTGCTCAGGCACAGTCAGCTCTCCATTCTTGGCCAGACACAGACAGCTCTCCACCCCTCGTCAGGCATAGTCAGTTCTCCACTCCTGGACAGGCACTGTCAGTTCTGCACTTCTGGACAGGCACAGTCAGCTCTGCACTTCTGGACAGGCACAGTCAGCTCTGCACTCCTGGACAGGCACTGTCAGCTCTGCACTTCTGGACAGGCACAGTCAGCTCTCCATTCTTGGCCAGACACAGACAGCTCTCCACCCCTAGTCAGACATAGTCAGCTCTGCACTGCTGGACAGGTACAATCAGCCCTCAATTCCTGGACAGGCACAGTCAACTCTCCAATCCTGAACAGGCACAGTCAGCCATCCACTCTTGGACAGGCACAGTCAGCTGTCCACCCCTGCACAGGCACAGTCAGCTCGTCACTTCTGGACAGGCACGGTCAGCTCTCCACCCTTGCACAGGCACAGTCAGCTCGTCACTTCTGGACAGGCACCGTCAGCTCTGCACTCCTGGTCAGGCACAGTCAGCTCTCCATTCTTGGCCAGACACAGACAGCTCTCCACCCCTAGTCAGGCATAGTCAGCTCTCCACTCCTGGTCAGGCACAGTCAGCTCTGTACTACTGGACAGGCACAGATCTCCATTCATGGTGAGCCACAATCAGCGCTCCACTCCTGGACAGACACAGTCAGCTGTCCAACCCTGGTCAGGCATAGTCAGCTCTCCACCCCTGGTCAGGCATATTCAGCTCTCCACTCCTGGTCAGGCAAAGTCAGCACAGTCAGCTCTGCATTCCTGCATAGGCACAGTCAGCTCTGTACTCCTCGACAGGCACAGTCAGTTCTCCATTCCTAGAGACGCACAGTCAGCTCTCCACTCCTGGACAGGCACAGTCAGCTCTCCAGTCCTGATCAGTCACAGTTAGCTCTCGACTCCTGGACAGGCAAAGTCAGCTCTCCACTCATGGACAGCCACGATCAGTTCTCCACTCCTGGACAGACACAGTCAGCTATCCACCCTTGGTCTGGCATAGCCAGCTCTCCACCCCTGGTCAGGTATATTCAGTTCTCCACTCCTGGTCAGGCAAAGTCAACTTATCACTGCTGGGCAAGCACAGTCAGCTCTGCATTCCTGGACAGGCACAGTCAGCTCTGTACTCCTCGTTAGGCACAATCAGTTCTCCATTCCGAGAGGCACACAGTCAGCTCTCCACTCCTGGACAGGCACAGTCAGCTCTGCATTCCTGGACAGGCACAGTCAGCTGTGTACTACTGGACTGGTACAGTCAGTTCTCCATTCCTAGAGACGCACAGTCAGCTCTCCACACCTGGACAGGCACAGTCAGCTCTCCACTCCTGATCAGTCAGTTAGCTCTCGACTCCTGGACAGGCACAGTCAGCTCTCCACTCATGGGCAGCCACGATCAGCTTCCACTCCTGAACAGACACAGTCAGCTGTGCACCCCTGGTCAGGCATAGCCAGCTCTCCACCCCTGGTCAGGCCTATTCAGCTCTCCACTCCTGGTCAGGCACAGTCAACTTATCACTCCTGGGCAGGCACAGTCAGCTCTGCACTCCTGGACAGGCACAGTCAGCTCTCCACTCCTGATCAGTCACAGTTAGCTCTCGACTCCTGGACATGCACAGTCAGCTCTGTACTCTTGGACAGCCACAGTCAGTTCTCCATTCATGGGGCAGCACAGTCAGCTCTCCACTCATGGGCAGCAAGTCAGATCTCCCTCCTGAGCAGGCACAGTTAGCTCTCTATTCCTGGACAGGCACAGTCAGCTCTCCACTCCTGGGCAGGCAGTGTCAGCTCTCCACTGCTGGACAGCCACAGTCAGCTCTCCACTGCTTGTAAGGCACAGTCAGCTCTCCACTGCTGGCTAGGCACAGTGAGCTGTCAACTGCTGGACAGGCATAGTCAGCTCTACAATCCTGTGCAGACACAGTCAGCACTCCACCTTGGTCAGGCACAGTTAAGTCTCCACTCCTGGTCAGGCACAGTCAGCTCTCTACATCTGGACCGGCACAGTTAGATCTCCACTCCTGGACAGGCATAGTCATCTCTCCTCTCCTGGAAAGGCACAGTCAGCTCTCCTCTCCTGGACAGGTACAGTCATCTCTCTACACCTGGACCGGCACAGTTAGATCTCCACTCCTGGGCAGGCACAGTCTTCTCTCCACCCTTACTCAGGCACAATCAGCGCTGCACCCAATGACAGGCACAGTCGCTCTGCACTCCTGGACAGGCACAGTCAGCCCTCCACTCCTGGCCAGGAACAGTCAACCCTCCAATCCTGGACAGGCACTGTCAGCTCTCCATTGCTGGACGGGAACAATCTGCTCTTCAATCCTGGAGGGGCACGAACAGCTCTCCACTCCGGGACAGACACAGTCAGCTGTCCACCCCTGGTCAGGCATAGCCAGCTCTCCACCCCTGTTCAGGCATATTCAGCTCTCCACTCCTGGTCAGGCACAGTCAGCTCTGCACTCCTGATAGGCACAGTCAGCTCTGTACTCCTGGACAGGTACAGTCAGTTCTCCGCCACTGCTCAGGCACAGTCGGCTCTCCACCCAATGACAGGCACAGTCAGCTCTGAACTCCGGACAGGCACAGTCAGCCCTCCACTCCTGGCCAGGAACAGTCAACTCTCCAATCCTGGACAGGCTCAATCAGCCCTCCACCCTGGTCAGGCACAGTCAGTTCTCCACCCCGTGGTTCGGCATTGTCTGCTCTCCACTCGTGGTCAGGCACAGTCACCTTATCAGTTCTGGGCAGGCACAGTCAGCTTTGCACTCCTGGACAGGCAGTCAGTTTTCCATTCCTAGAGACGCACAGTCAGCTCTCCACTCATGGGCAGCACAGTCAGCTCTCCACTCATGTGCAGGCAGTGAGCTTTCCACTTCTGGGCACGCATAATCAGCTCTCCATTGCTGGACAGGCACAGTCAGCTCTCCACCCCTGGTCAGGCACAGTCAGCTCTGCACTCCTGGACAGGCGCAGTCAGCTCTGCACTCCTTGACAGGAACAGTCAGTTCTCCATTCCTAGAGATTCACAACCAGCTCTCTACTGCTGGACAGGCACAGTCAGCTGTCCACCCCTGGTCAGGCATAGTCAGCTCTCCACTCCTGGTCAGGCACAGTCAGCTCTGCACTCCTGGACAGGCACAGTCAGCTCTGCACTCCTTGACAGGGACAGTCAGTTCTCCATTGCTAGAGATTCACAACCAGCTCTCTACTGCTGGACAGGCACAGTCAGCTGTCCACCCCTGGTCAGGCATAGTCAGCTCTCCACCCCTGGTCAGGCATATTCAGCTCTCCACTCCTGCTCAGGCACAGTCAACTTATCACTCCTGGTCAGGCATAGTCAGCTCTGCACTACTGGACAGGCACAGTCAGCTCTGTACTACTGGACAGGCACAGTCAATTCTCCATTCCTAGAGATTCACAGTCAGCTCTCGACTCCTGGTCAGGCACAGTCAGCTCTCCACCCCTGGACAGGCACAGTCAGCTCTCCACTCCTGGTCAGGCACAGTCATCTCTCCACTCCTTGATAGGCACAGTGAGCTCTCCACACCTGGACAGGCACAATCAGTTCTCCACCACTGGTCAGTCATAGTCAGCTCCCCACTCCTTGACAGGCACAATCATCTGTCAATCCCTTTTGTGGCACAGTCCGCTCCCCACGCCTGCACAGGCCCAGTCAGCTCTCCACCACTGCTCAGGCACAGTGAGCTCTCCACCCCATGACTGGCACAGTCAGGTCTGCAATCCTGGTCAGGCACAGTCAGCTGTCCAATCCTGGACAGGCACTGTCTGCTCTCCATTCCTGGTCAGGCACAGTCAGTTCTCCATTCCTAGAGATTCACAGTTAGCTTTCCACTCCTGGACAGGCACAGTCAGCTCTCCACTCCTGGACAGTCACAGTCCGCTCTCGACTCCTGGACAGGCACAGTCAGCTTATCACTTCTGGGCAGGCACAGTCAGCTCTGCACTCCTGGACAGGCACAGTAAGCCCTGTACCCCTGGACAGGCACAGTCAGCCCTGTACCCCTGGACAAGCACAGTCAGTTCTCCATTCTTAGAGATGCACAGTCAGCTCTCCACTCCTGGACAGGCACAGTCAGCTCTCCATTCCTGGCCAGACACAGTCAGCTCTCCACCCCTGCTCAGGCATAGTCAGCTCTCCATTCCTGGTCAGGCACAGTCGGTTCTCCACTCCTGGACAATCACAGTCTGCTCTCGACTTCTGGATAGGCACAGTCAGCCCTCCAACCTGGTCAGGCACAGTCAGCTCTCCACCTCTGGTCAGGCATAGTCAGCTCTCCACTCCTGGTCAGGCACAGTTAGCTTATCACTTCTGGGCAGGCACAGTCAGCTCTGCTCTCCTGAACAGGCACAGTCAGATCTGCACTCCTGGACAGGCTTCGTCAGTTCTCCATTCCTAGAGATGCACAGTCAGCTCTCCACTCATGGGCAGCCACAGTCAGCTCTCCATTCCTGTGCAGGCACAGTGAGCTCTCCACCCCTCGTCAAGCATAGTCAGCTCATCATTCCTGGTCAGGCACAGTCAGTTCTCCATTCCTAGAGATTCACAGTCAGCTCTCGCCTCCTGGACAGGCACAGTCCGCTCTACACTCATGGGCAGCCACAATCAGCGCTCCACTCCTGGACAGGCACAGTCAGCTGTCCACCCCTGGTCAGGCACAGTCAGCTCTGCACCCCTGGTCAGGCATATTCAGCTCTCCACTCCTGGTCAGGCACAGTCAACTTATCACTCCTGGGCAGGCACAGTCAGCTCTGCACTCCTGGACAGGCACAGTCACCTCTGTACTCCTGGACAGGCACAGTCAGTTCTCCATTCCTAGAGACGCACGGTCAGCTCTCCACTCCTGATCAGTCACAGTTAGCTCTTGACTCCAGGACTGGCACAGTCAGCACTGAACTCCTGGGCGGGCAGTGTCAGCTCTCCACTGCTGGACAGCCACAGTCAGCTCTCCACGGCTGGTTAGGCACAATGAGCTCTCAACTGCTGGGCAGGCATAGTCAGCTCTACAATCCTTTGCAGACACAGTCAGCACTCCACCTTGGTCAGGCACAGTTAAATCTCCACTCCTGGTCAGGCACAGTCAGCTCTCTACTCCGGGACCGACACAGTTTGATCTCCACTCCGAGACAGGCACAGTGATCTCTCCTCTCCTGGAAAGGCACAGTCAGCTCTCGAACCCTGGTCAAGCATAGTCAGCTCAACATTCCTGGTCAGGCACAGTCAGTTATCCATTCCTAGAGATTCACAGTCAGCTCTCCACTCCTGGATAGGCACAGTCAGTTCTCCACTCCTGGTCAATCACAGTCCGCTCTCGACTTCTGGATAGGCATAGTCAGCTCTCCATTCCTGGTCAGGCATTGTCGGCTCTCCACTCCTGGCCAGGCACAGTCAACTTATCACTCCTGGTCAGGCACTGTCAGCTCTGCACTCCTGGACAGGCACAGTCAGCTCTGCACTCCTGGATAGGGACAGTCAGTTCTCCATTCCTCGAGATTCACAGTCAGCTCTCCACTCCTGGACAGGCACAGTCAGCTATCCACCCCTGGTCAGGCATAGTCAGCTTTCCACCCTTGGTCAGACATAGTCAGCTCTCCACCCCTGGTCAGGCATTGACAGCTCTCCACTCCTGGTCAGGCACAGTCAACTTATCACATCTGGTCAGGCACAGTCATCTCTGTACTCCTGGCCAGGCACAGTCAACTTATCACTCCTGGTCAGGCACTGTCAGCTCTGCACTCCTGGACAGGCACAGTCAGCTCTGTACTCCTGGACAGGCACAGTCAGTTCTCCATTCCTAGTGGTTCACGGTCAGCTCTCCACTCCTGGACAGTCACAGTCCGCTCTCGACTCCTGGACAGGCACAGTTAGCTCTCCATTCCTGGACAGGCACAGTCAGCTCCCCACTGCTGGGCAGGCACAGTCAGCTCTCCACCCCTGGTCAGGTATATTCAGCTCTCCACTCCTAGTCAGTCACAGTTAGCTCTCGACTCCTGGACAGGCACAGTCAGATCTCCACTGCTGGTCTGGCACAGTCAGCTCTCCACTGCTGGTTAGGCACAGAGAGCTCTCAACTGCTGGACAGGCCTAGTCAGCTCTACAATCCTGTGCAGATACAGTCAGCACTCCGCCTTGGTCAGGCACAGTTAAGTCTCCACTCCTGGTCAGGCACAGTCAGCTCTGTACTACTGGACAGGTACAGTCAGTTCTCCATTCCTGGAGACGCACAGTCAGCTCTCCACTCCTGGGCAGGCACAGTCAGCTCTCCGCCACTGCTCAGGCACAGTCAGCTCTCCACCCCATGACAGGCACCGTCAGCTCTGCACTCCTGGTCAGGCACCGTCAGCTCTCCACTCCTGGACAGGCAGTGTCAGCTCTGTACTCCTGGACAGGCACAGTCAGTTCTCCATTCCTAGAGGTTCACGGTCAGCTCTCCACTCCTGGACAGTCACAGTCCGCTCTCGACTCCTGGACAGGCACAGTTAGCTCTCCATTCCTGGACAGGCACAGTCAGCTCTCCACTGCTGGGCAGGCACAGTCAAAACTGCACCCTTGGTCAGGCATAGTCAGCTCTCCACCCCTGGTCAGGCATATTCAGCTCTCCAGTCCTAGTCAGTCACAGTCAGCTCTCCACTCCTGGTCAGGCAGTGTCAGCTCTCCACTGCTGGACAGCCACAGTCAGCTCTCCACTGCTGGTCAGGCACAGTCAGCTCTCCACTGCTGGATGGGCACAGTAAGCTCTCAACTGCTGGACAGGCCTAGTCAGCTCTACAATCCTGTGCAGATACAATCAGCATTCCACCTTGGTCAGGCACAGTTAAGTCTCCACTCCTGGTCAGGCACAATCAGCTCTGCACTCCTGGACAGGCACAGTCAGCTCTGTACTACTGGACAGGTACAGTCAGTTCTCCATTCCTAGAGACGCACAGTCAGCTCTCCACTCCTGGTCAGGCACAGTCAGCTCTCCGCCACTGCTCAAGCACAGTCAGCTCTCCACCCCATGACAGGCACCGTCAGCTCTGCACTCCTGGTCAGGCACCGTCAGCTCTCCACTCATGGACAGGCAGTGTCAGCTCTGTACTCCTGGACAGACACAGTCAGCTCTCCACCCCTGGTCAAGCATAGTCAGCTCTACATTCCTGGTCAGGCACAGTCAGTTCTCCATTCCTCGAGATTCACAGTCAGCTCTCGACTCCTGGACAGGCACAGTCAGCTCTTCACTCATGGGCAGCCACAATCAGCGCTCCACTCCTGGACAGGCACAGTCAGCTGTCTACCCCTGGTCAGGCATAGTCAGCTCTCCACCCTGATCAGGCATATTCAGCTCTCCACTCATGGTCAGGCACAATCAACTTATCACTCCTGGGCAGGGACAGTCAGCTCTGCACTCCTGGACAGTCACAGTCACCTCTGTACTCCTGGACAGGCACAGTCAGTTCTCCATTCCTAGAGACGCACATTCAGCTCTCCACTCCTGGACAGGCACAGTCAACTTTCCACTCCTGATCAGTCATAGTTAGCTCTCGACTCATGGACAGGCAAAGTCAGCTCTCCACTCATGGGCAGCCACGATCAGCTCTCCACTCCAGGACAGACACAGTCAGCTGTGCACCGCTGGTCAGGCATAGCCAGCACTCCACCCCTGGTCAGGCCTATTCAGCTCTCCACTCCTGGTCAGGCACAGTAAACTTATCACTCCTGGACAGCCACAGTCAGCTCTCCACTGCTGGTCAGGCACAGTCAGCTCTCCACTGCTGGTCAGGCACAGTGAGCTCTCAACTGCTGGACAGGCATAGTCAGCTCTACACTCCTGTGCAGACACAGTCAGCACTCCACCTTGGTCAGGCACAGTCAACTCTCCAATCCTGGACAGGCACAGTCAGCTCTCCATTCCTGGCCAGACACAGTCAGCTCTCCACCCCTGGTCAGGCATAGTCAGCTCTCCACCCCTGGTCAGGCATATTCAGCTCTCCAGTCCTAGTCAGTCACAGTCAGCTCTCCACTCCTGGTCAGGCAGTGTCAGCTCTCCACTGCTGGACAGCCACAGTCAGCTCTCCACTGCTGGTCAGGCACCGTCAGCTCTCCACTGCTGGATGGGCACAGTAAGCTCTCAACTGCTGGACAGGCCTAGTCAGCTCTACAATCCTGTGCAGATACAGTCAGCATTCCACCTTGGTCAGGCACAGTTAAGTCTCCACTCCTGGTCAGGCACAATCAGCTCTGCACTCCTGGACAGGCACATGTACTACTGGACAGGTACAGTCAGTTCTCCATTCCTAGAGACGCACAGTCAACTCTCCACTCCTGGTCAGGCACAGTCAGCTCTCCGCCACTGCTCAAGCACAGTCAGCTCTCCACCCCATGACAGGCACCGTCAGCTCTGCACTCCTGGTCAGGCACCGTCAGCTCTCCACTCCTGGACAGGCAGTGTCAGCTCTGTACTCCTGGACAGACACAGTCAGCTCTCCACCCCTGGTCAAGCATAGTCAGCTCTACATTCCTGGTCAGGCACAGTCAGTTCTCCATTCCTCGAGATTCACAGTCAGCTCTCGACTCCTGGACAGGCACAGTCAGCTCTTCACTCATGGGCAGCCACAATCAGCGTTCCACTCCTGGACAGGCACAGTCAGCTGTCTACCCCTGGTCAGGCATAGTCAGCTCTCCACCCTGGTCAGGCATATTTAGCTCTCCACTCCTGGTCAGGCACAGTCAACTTATCACTCCTGGGCAGGGACAGTCAGCTCTGCACTCCTGGACAGTCACAGTCACCTCTGTACTCCTGGACAGGCACAGTCAGTTCTCCATTCCTAGAGACGCACATTCAGCTCTCCACTCCTGGACAGGCACAGTCAACTTTCCACTCCTGATCAGTCACAGTTAGCTCTCGAATCATGGACAGGCAAAGTCAGCTCTCCACTCATGGGCAGCCACGATCAGCTCTCCACTCCAGGACAGACACAGTCAGCTGTGCACCCCTGGTCAGGCATAGCCAGCGCTCCACCCCTGGTCAGGCCTATTCAGCTCTCCACTCCTGGTCAGGCACAGTAAACTTATCACTCCTGGACAGCCACAGTCAGCTCTCCACTGCTGGTCAGGCACAGTCAGCTCTCCACTGCTGGTCAGGCACAGTGAGCTCTCAACTGCTGGACAGGCATAGTCAGCTCTACACTCCTGTGCAGACACAGTCATCACTCCACCTTGGTCAGGCACAGTCAACTCTCCAATCCTGGACAGGCACAGTCAGCTCTCCATTCCTGGCCAGACACAGTCAGCTCTCCACCCCTGGTCATGCGTAGTCAGCTCTCCACCCCTGGTCAGGCATATTCAGCTCTCCAGTCCTAGTCAGTCACAGTCAGCTCTCCACTCCTGGTCAGGCAGTGTCAGCTCTCCACTGCCGGACAGCCACAGTCAGCTCTCCACTGCTGGTCAGGCACAGTCAGCTCTCCACTGCTGGATGGGCACAGTAAGCTCTCAACTGCTGGACAGGCCTAGTCAGCTCTACAATCCTGTGCAGATACAGTCAGCATTCCACCTTGGTCAGGCACAGTTAAGTCTCCACTCCTGGTCAGGCACAATCAGTTCTGCACTCCTGGACAGGCACAGTCAGCTCTGTACTACTGGACAGGTACAGTCAGTTCTCCATTCCTAGAGACGCACAGTCAGCTCTCCACTCCTGGTCAGGCACAGTCAGCTCTCCGCCACTGCTCAAGCACAGTCAGCTCTCCACCCCATGACAGGCACCGTCAGCTCTGCACTCCTGGTCAGGCACCGTCAGCTCTCCACTCCTGGACAGGCAGTGTCAGCTCTGTACTCCTGGACAGACACAGTCAGCTCTCCACCCCTGGTCAAGCATAGTCAGCTCTACATTCCTGGTCAGGCACAGTCAGTTCTCCATTCCTCGAGATTCACAGTAAGCTCTCGACTCCAGGACAGGCACAGTCCGCTCTACACTCATGGGCAGCCACAATCAGCGCTCCACTCCTGGACAGGCACAGTCAGCTGTCCACCCCTGGTCAGGCATAGTCAGCTCTGCACCCCTGGTCAGGCATATTCAGCTCTCCACTCCTGGTCAGGCACAGTCAACTTATCACTCCTGGGCAGGCACAGTCAGCTCTGCACTCCTGGACAGGCACAGTCACCTCTGTACTCCTGGACAGGCACAGTCAGTTCTCCATTCCTAGAGACGCACGGTCAGCTCTCCACTCCTGATCAGTCACAGTTAGCTCTTGACTCCAGGACTGGCACAGTCAGCACTGAACTCCTGGGCGGGCAGTGTCAGCTCTCCACTGCTGGACAGCCACAGTCAGCTCTCCACGGCTGGTTAGGCACAATGAGCTCTCAACTGCTGGGCAGGCATAGTCAGCTCTACAATCCTTTGCAGACACAGTCAGCACTCCACCTTGGTCAGGCACAGTTAAATCTCCACTCCTGGTCAGGCACAGTCAGCTCTCTACTCCTGGACCGACACAGTTTGATCTCCACTCCAAGACAGGCACAGTGATCTCTCCTCTCCTGGAAAGGCACAGTCAGCTCTCGAACCCTGGTCAAGCATAGTCAGCTCAACATTCCTGGTCAGGCACAGTCAGTTATCCATTCCTAGAGATTCACAGTCAGCTCTCCACTCCTGGATAGGCACAGTCAGCACTCCACCACTGGTCAGGCATAGTCAGCTCTCCACTCCTGGTCAGGCACAGTCAGCTTATCACTTCTGGGCAGGCACAGTCAGCTCTGCTCTCCTGGACAGGCACAGTGAGCTCTGCACTCCTGGACAGGCTCCGTCAGTTCTCCATTCCTAGAGACGCATAGTCAGCTCTCCACTCATGGGCAGACACAGTCAGCTCTCCACTCATGGGCAGCACAGTCAGCTTTCCACTCCTGGGCAGGCACAGTGAGCTCTCCACTCATGGGCACGCACAGTCAGCTCTCCACTGCTGGAGAGGCACAGTCAGCTCTCCACTGCTGGGCAGGCACAGTCAGCTCTCCACTTCTGGACAGGCACAGTCAGCTCTCCACCGCTGGAGAGGCACAGTCAGCACTCCAACCCTTGTCAGGCATAGTCAGCTCTCCATTCCTGGTCAGGCATTGTCGGCTGTCCACTCCTGGCCAGGCACAGTCAACTTATCACTCCTGGTCAGGCACTGTCAGCTCTGCACTCCTGGACAGGCACAGTCAGCTCTGCACTCCTGGATAGGCACAGTCAGTTCTCCATTCCTCGAGATTCACAGTCAGCTCTCCACTCCTGGACAGGCACAGTCAGCTATCCACCCCTGGTCAGGCATAGTCAGCTCTCCACCCTTGGTCAGGCATTGACAGCTCTCCACTCCTGGTCAGGCACAGTCAACTTATCACATCTGGTCAGGCACAGTCATCTCTGCACTCCTGGTCAGGCACAGTCAACTTATCACATCTGGTCAGGCACAGTCATCTCTGCTCTCCTGGACAGGCAGTGTCAGCTCTGTACTCCTGGACAGGCACAGTCAGTTCTCCATTCCTAGAGGTTCACGGTCAGCTCTCCACTCCTGGACAGTCACAGTCCGCTCTCGACTCCTGGACAGGCACAGTTAGCTCTCCATTCCTGGACAGGCACAGTCAGCTCCCCACTGCTGGGCAGGCACAGTCAGCTCTCCACCCCTGGTCAGGTATATTCAGCTCTCCACTCCTAGTCAGTCACAGTTAGCTCTCGACTCCTGGACAGGCACAGTCAGATCTCCACTGCTGGTCTGGCACAGTCAGCTCTCCACTGCTGGTTAGGCACAGTGAGCTCTCAACTGCTGGACAGGCCTAGTCAGCTCTACAATCCTGTGCAGATACAGTCAGCACTCCACCTTGGTCAGGCACAGTTAAGTCTCCACTCCTGGTCAGGCACAGTCAGCTCTGTACTACTGGACAGGTACAGTCAGTTCTCCATTCCTGGAGACGCACAGTCAGCTCTCCACTCCTGGGCAGGCACAGTCAGCTCTCCGCCACTGCTCAGGCACAGTCAGCTCTCCACCCCATGACAGGCACCGTCAGCTCTGCACTCCTGGTCAGGCACCGTCAGCTCTCCACTCCTGGACAGGCAGTGTCAGCTCTGTACTCCTGGACAGGCACAGTCAGTTCTCCATTCCTAGAGGTTCACGGTCAGCTCTCCACTCCTGGACAGTCACAGTCCGCTCTCGACTCCTGGACAGGCACAGTTAGCTCTCCATTCCTGGACAGGCACAGTCAGCTCTCCACTGCTGGGCAGGCACAGTCAAAACTGCACCCTTGGTCAGGCATAGTCAGCTCTCCACCCCTGGTCAGGCATATTCAGCTCTCCAGTCCTAGTCAGTCACAGTCAGCTCTCCACTCCTGGTCAGGCAGTGTCAGCTCTCCACTGCTGGACAGCCACAGTCAGCTCTCCACTGCTGGTCAGGCACAGTCAGCTCTCCACTGCTGGATGGGCACAGTAAGCTCTCAACTGCTGGACAGGCCTAGTCAGCTCTACAATCCTGTGCGGATACAGTCAGCATTCCACCTTGGTCAGGCACAGTTAAGTCTCCACTCCTGGTCAGGCACAATCAGCTCTGCACTCCTGGACAGGCACAGTCAGCTCTGTACTACTGGACAGGTACAGTCAGTTCTCCATTCCTAGAGACGCACAGTCAGCTCTCCACTCCTGGTCAGGCACAGTCAGCTCTCCGCCACTGCTCAAGCACAGTCAGCTCTCCACCCCATGACAGGCACCGTCAGCTCTGCACTCCTGGTCAGGCACCGTCAGCTCTCCACTCCTGGACAGGCAGTGTCAGCTCTCCACCCCTGGTCAAGCATAGTCAGCTCTACATTCCTGGTCAGGCACAGTCAGTTCTCCATTCCTCGAGATTCACAGTCAGCTCTCGACTCCTGGACAGGCACAGTCAGCTCTTCACTCATGGGCAGCCACAATCAGCGCTCCAGTCCTGGACAGGCACAGTCAGCTGTCTACCCCTGGTCAGGCATAGTCAGCTCTCCACCCTGGTCAGGCATATTTAGCTCTCCACTCCTGGTCAGGCACAGTCAACTTATCACTCCTGGGCAGGGACAGTCAGCTCTGCACTCCTGGACAGTCACAGTCACCTCTGTACTCCTGGACAGGCACAGTCAGTTCTCCATTCCTAGAGACGCACATTCAGCTCTCCACTCCTGGACAGGCACAGTCAACTTTCCACTCCTGATCAGTCACAGTTAGCTCTCGACTCATGGACAGGCAAAGTCAGCTCTCCACTCATGGGCAGCCACGATCAGCTCTCCACTCCAGGACAGACACAGTCAGCTGTGCACCCCTGGTCAGGCATAGCCAGCGCTCCACCCCTGGTCAGGCCTATTCAGCTCTCCACTCCTGGTCAGGCACAGTAAACTTATCACTCCTGGACAGCCACAGTCAGCTCTCCACTGCTGGTCAGGCACAGTCAGCTCTCCACTGCTGGTCAGGCACAGTGAGCTCTCAACTGCTGGACAGGCATAGTCAGCTCTACACTCCTGTGCAGACACAGTCAGCACTCCACCTTGGTCAGGCACAGTCAACTCTCCAATCCTGGACAGGCACAGTCAGCTGTCCACGCCTGGTCAGGCATAGTCAGCTCTCCACCCCTGGTCAGGCACAGTCAGCTCTGCACTCCTGGACAGGCACAGTCAGCTCTGCACTCCTTGACAGGGACAGTCAGTTCTCCATTGCTAGAGATTCACAACCAGCTCTCTACTGCTGGACAGGCACAGTCAGCTGTCCACCCCTGGTCAGGCATAGTCAGCTCTCCACCCCTGGTCAGGCATATTCAGCTCTCCACTCCTGCTCAGGCACAGTCAACTTATCACTCCTGGTCAGGCATAGTCAGCTCTGCACTACTGGACAGGCACAGTCAGCTCTGTACTACTAGACAGGCACAGTCAATTCTCCATTCCTAGAGATTCACAGTCAGCTCTCGACTCCTGGTCAGGCACAGTCAGCTCTCCACTCATGGCGAGCCACAATCAGCGCTCCACTCCTGGACAGACACAGTCAGCTGTTCAACCCTGGTCAGGCATAGTCAACTCTCCACCCCTGGTCAGGCATATTCAGCTCTCCACTCCTGGGAAGGCACAGTCAACTTATCACTCCAGGGCAGGCACAGTCAGCTCTGCACTCCTGGACAGGCACAGTAAGCCCTGTACCCCTGGACAGGCACAGTCAGCCCTGTACCCCTGGACAGGCACAGTCAGTTCTCCATTCTTAGAGATGCACAGTCAGCTCTCCACTCCTGGACAGGCACAGTCAGCTGTCCACCCCTGGTCAGGCATAGTCAGCTCTGCACCCCTGCTCAGGCATATTCAGCTCTCCACTCCTGGTCAGGCACAGTCAACTTATCACTCCTGGGCAGGCACAGTCAGCTCTGCACTCCTGGACAGGCAAAGTCACCTCTGTACTCCTGGACAGGCACAGTCAGTTCTCCATTCCTAGAGACGCACAGTCAGCTCTCCACTCCTGATCAGTCACAGTTAGCTCTTGACTCCAGGACTGGCACAGTCAGCACTGAACTCCTGGGCGGGCAGTGTCAGCTCTCCACTGCTGGACTGCCACAGTCAGCTCTCCACGGCTGGTTAGGCACAATGAGCTCTCAACTGCTGGACAGGCATAGTCAGCTCTACAATCCTTTGCAGACACAGTCAGCACTCCACCTTGGTCAGGCACAGTTAAATCTCCACTCCTGGTCAGGCACAGTCAGCTCTCTACTCCTGGACCGACACAGTTTGATCTCCACTCCAAGACAGGCACAGTGATCTCTCCTCTCCTGGAAAGGCACAGTCAGCTCTCGAACCCTGGTCAAGCATAGTCAGCTCAACATTCCTGGTCAGGCACAGTCAGTTATCCATTCCTAGAGATTCACAGTCAGCTCTCCACTCCTGGATAGGCACAGTCAGTTCTCCACTCCTGGACAATCACAGTCCGCTCTCGACTTCTGGATAGGCATAGTCAGCTCTCCATTCCTGGTCAGGCATTGTCGGCTCTCCACTCCTGGCCAGGCACAGTCAACTTATCACTCCTGGTCAGGCACTGTCAGCTCTGCACTCCTGGTCAGGCACTGTCAGCTCTGCACTCCTGGATAGGGACAGTCAGTTCTCCATTCCTCGAGATTCACAGTCAGCTCTCCACTCCTGGACAGGCACAGTCAGCTATCCACCCCTGGTCAGGCATAGTCAGCTTTCCACCCTTGGTCAGACATAGTCAGCTCTCCACCCCTGGTCAGGCATTGACAGCTCTCCACTCCTGGTCAGGCACAGTCAACTTATCACATCTGGTCAGGCACAGTCATCTCTGCACTCCTGGTCAGGCACAGTCAACTTATCACATCTGGTCAGGCACAGTCATCTCTGCTCTCCTGGACAGGCAGTGTCAGCTCTGTACTCCTGGACAGGCACAGTCAGTTCTCCATTCCTAGAGGTTCACGGTCAGCTCTCCACTCCTGGACAGTCACAGTCCGCTCTCGACTCCTGGACAGGCACAGTCAGCTCTCCACCCCTGGTCAGGTATATTCAGCTCTCCACTCCTAGTCAGTCACAGTTAGCTCTCGACTCCTGGACAGGCACAGTCAGATCTCCACTGCTGGTCTGGCACAGTCAGCTCTCCACTGCTGGTTAGGCACAGAGAGCTCTCAACTGCTGGACAGGCCTAGTCAGCTCTACAATCCTGTGCAGATACAGTCAGCACTCCACCTTGGTAAGGCACAGTTAAGTCTCCACTCCTGGTCAGGCACAGTCAGCTCTGCACTCCTGGACAGGCTCCGTCAGTTCTCCATTCCTGGAGACGCACAGTCAGATCTCCACTCATGGGCAGCCACAGTCAGCTCTCCACTCATGGGCAGCCACAGTCAGCTCTCCACTCATGGGCAGCACAGTCAGCTTTTCACTCCTGGGCAGGCACAGTGAGCTCTCCACTCATGGGCACACACAGTCAGCTCTCCATTCCTGGACAGGCACAGTCAGCTCTCCACTGCTGGACAGGCACAGTCAGCTCTCCACTTCTGGACAGGCACAGTCAGCTCTCCACCGCCGGAGAGGCACAGTCAGCTCTCCAACCCTTGTCTGCAATAGTCAGCTCTCCATTCCTGTTCAGGCATTGTCAGCTCTCCACTCCTGGCCAGGCACAGTCAACTTATCACTCCTGGTCAGGCACTGTCAGCTCTGCACTCCTGGACAGGCACAGTCAGCTCTGCACTCCTGGACAGGCACAGTCAGTTCTCCATTCCTCGAGATTCACAGTCAGCTCTCCACTCCTGGACAGGTACAGTCAGCTATCCACCCCTGGTCAGGCATAGTCAGCTTTCCACCCTTGGTCAGACATAGTCAGCTCTCCACCCCTGGTCAGGCATTGACAGCTCTCCACTCCTGGTCAGGCACAGTCAACTTATCACATCTGGTCAGGCACAGTCATCTCTGCACTCCTGGTCAGGCACAGTCAACTTATCACATCTGGTCAGGCACAGTCATCTCTACTCTCCTGGACAGGCAGTGTCAGCTCTGTACTCCTGGACAGGCACAGTCAGTTCTCCATTCCTAGAGGTTCACGGTCAGCTCTCCACTCCTGGACAGTCACAGTCCGCTCTCGACTCCTGGACAGGCACAGTTAGCTCTCCATTCCTGGACAGGCACAGTCATCTCTGCACTCCTGGTCAGGCACAGTCAACTTATCACATCTGGTCAGGCACAGTCATCTCTACTCTTCTGGACAGGCAGTGTCAGCTCTGTACTCCTGGACAGGCACAGTCAGTTCTCCATTCCTAGAGGTTCACGGTCAGCTCTCCACTCCTGGACAGTCACAGTCCACTCTCGACTCCTGGACAGGCAAAGTTAGCTCTCCATTCCTGGACAGGCACAGTCAGCTCTCCTCTGCTGGGCAGGCACAGTCAGCTGTCCACCCCTGGTCAGGCATAGTCAGCTCTCCACCCCTGGTCAGGTATATTCAGCTCTCCAGCCCTAGTCAGTCACAGTTAGCTCTCCACTCCTGGACAGTCACAGTCAGCTCTCCACTGCTGGTCAGGCACAGTCAGCTCTCCACTGCTGGTTAGGCACAGTGAGCTCTCAACTGCTGGACAGGCCTAGTCAGCTCTACAATCCTGTGCAGATACAGTCAGCACTCCACCTTGGTCAGGCACAGTTAAATCTCCACTCCTGGTCAGGCACAGTCAGCTTTGTACTCCTGGACAGGCACAGTCAGCTCTGTACTACTGGACAGCTACAGTCAGTTCTCCATTCCTAGAGACGCACAGTCAGCTCTCCACTCCTGGGCAGTCACAGTCAGCTCTCCGCCACTGCTCAGGCACAGTCAGCTCTCCACCCCATGACAGGCACCGTCAGCTCTGCACTCCTGGTCAGGCACCATCAGCTCTCCACTCCTAGTCAGTCACAGTCAGCTCTCCACTCCTGGACAGGCACAGTCAGCTCTCCATTCCTGGCCAGATACAGTCAGCTCTCCACACCTGGTCAGGCATAGTAAGCTCTCCATTCCTGGTCCGGCACACTCAGTTCTCCATTCCTAGAGATTCACAGTCAGCTCTCCACTTCTGGACCGCCACAGTCAGCTCTCCACTGCTGGACAGGCACAGTCAGCTCTCCACTACTGGGCTGGCACAGTCACCTTATCACTCCTGGGCAGGCACAGTCAGCTCTCCACTCCTGGTCAGGCACACTCAACTTATCACTCCTGGGCAGGCACAGTCAGCTCTCCACTCCTGGACAGGCACAGTCAGCTCTCCACTCCTGGACAGGCACAGTCAGCTCTCCACTGCTGGACAGGCAGTGTCAGCTCTGCACTCCTGGTCAGGCATAGTCAGTTCTCCATTCCTAGAGATTCACAGTCAGCTCTGCACTCCTGGACGGTCACAGTCCGCTCTCTCTCCTGGACATGCACAGTCAGCTCTCCACTCATGGGCTGGCACAGTCGGCTCTCCACTGCTGGACAGGCACAGTCAGCTCTGCACTGCTGGGCAGGCATAGTCAGCTCTCCACTGCTGGTCAGGCACTGTCAGCTCTCCATCGCTGGACAGGAGCAGTTAGCTCTCCACTCCTGGACTGGCAGTCAGCTCTCCACTCCAGGACTGGCACAGTCAGCACTGAACTCCTGGGCGGGCAGTGTCAGCTCTCCACTGCTGGACAGCCACAGTCAGCTCTCCACGGCTGGTTAGGCACAATGAGCTCTCAACTGCTGGGCAGGCATAGTCAGCTCTACAATCCTTTGCAGACACAGTCAGCACTCCACCTTGGTCAGGCACAGTTAAATCTCCACTCCTGGTCAGGCACAGTCAGCTCTCTACTCCGGGACCGACACAGTTTGATCTCCACTCCGAGACAGGCACAGTGATCTCTCCTCTCCTGGAAAGGCACAGTCAGCTCTCGAACCCTGGTCAAGCATAGTCAGCTCAACATTCCTGGTCAGGCACAGTCAGTTATCCATTCCTAGAGATTCACAGTCAGCTCTCCACTCCTGGATAGGCACAGTCAGTTCTCCACTCCTGGACAATCACAGTCCGCTCTCGACTTCTGGATAGGCATAGTCAGCTCTCCATTCCTGGTCAGGCATTGTCGGCTCTCCACTCCTGGCCAGGCACAGTCAACTTATCACTCCTGGTCAGGCACTGTCAGCTCTGCACTCCTGGTCAGGCACTGTCAGCTCTGCACTCCTGGATAGGGACAGTCAGTTCTCCATTCCTCGAGATTCACAGTCAGCTCTCCACTCCTGGACAGGCACAGTCAGCTATCCACCCCTGGTCAGGCATAGTCAGCTTTCCACCCTTGGTCAGACATAGTCAGCTCTCCACCCCTGGTCAGGCATTGACAGCTCTCCACTCCTGGTCAGGCACAGTCAACTTATCACATCTGGTCAGGCACAGTCATCTCTGCACTCCTGGTCAGGCACAGTCAACTTATCACATCTGGTCAGGCACAGTCATCTCTGCTCTCCTGGACAGGCAGTGTCAGCTCTGTACTCCTGGACAGGCACAGTCAGTTCTCCATTCCTAGAGGTTCACGGTCAGCTCTCCACTCCTGGACAGTCACAGTCCGCTCTCGACTCCTGGACAGGCACAGTCAGCTCTCCACCCCTGGTCAGGTATATTCAGCTCTCCACTCCTAGTCAGTCACAGTTAGCTCTCGACTCCTGGACAGGCACAGTCAGATCTCCACTGCTGGTCTGGCACAGTCAGCTCTCCACTGCTGGTTAGGCACAGAGAGCTCTCAACTGCTGGACAGGCCTAGTCAGCTCTACAATCCTGTGCAGATACAGTCAGCACTCCACCTTGGTAAGGCACAGTTAAGTCTCCACTCCTGGTCAGGCACAGTCAGCTCTGCACTCCTGGACAGGCTCCGTCAGTTCTCCATTCCTGGAGACGCACAGTCAGATCTCCACTCATGGGCAGCCACAGTCAGCTCTCCACTCATGGGCAGCCACAGTCAGCTCTCCACTCATGGGCAGCACAGTCAGCTTTTCACTCCTGGGCAGGCACAGTGAGCTCTCCACTCATGGGCACACACAGTCAGCTCTCCATTCCTGGACAGGCACAGTCAGCTCTCCACTGCTGGACAGGCACAGTCAGCTCTCCACTTCTGGACAGGCACAGTCAGCTCTCCACCGCCGGAGAGGCACAGTCAGCTCTCCAACCCTTGTCTGCAATAGTCAGCTCTCCATTCCTGTTCAGGCATTGTCAGCTCTCCACTCCTGGCCAGGCACAGTCAACTTATCACTCCTGGTCAGGCACTGTCAGCTCTGCACTCCTGGACAGGCACAGTCAGCTCTGCACTCCTGGACAGGCACAGTCAGTTCTCCATTCCTCGAGATTCACAGTCAGCTCTCCACTCCTGGACAGGTACAGTCAGCTATCCACCCCTGGTCAGGCATAGTCAGCTTTCCACCCTTGGTCAGACATAGTCAGCTCTCCACCCCTGGTCAGGCATTGACAGCTCTCCACTCCTGGTCAGGCACAGTCAACTTATCACATCTGGTCAGGCACAGTCATCTCTGCACTCCTGGTCAGGCACAGTCAACTTATCACATCTGGTCAGGCACAGTCATCTCTACTCTCCTGGACAGGCAGTGTCAGCTCTGTACTCCTGGACAGGCACAGTCAGTTCTCCATTCCTAGAGGTTCACGGTCAGCTCTCCACTCCTGGACAGTCACAGTCCGCTCTCGACTCCTGGACAGGCACAGTTAGCTCTCCATTCCTGGACAGGCACAGTCATCTCTGCACTCCTGGTCAGGCACAGTCAACTTATCACATCTGGTCAGGCACAGTCATCTCTACTCTTCTGGACAGGCAGTGTCAGCTCTGTACTCCTGGACAGGCACAGTCAGTTCTCCATTCCTAGAGGTTCACGGTCAGCTCTCCACTCCTGGACAGTCACAGTCCACTCTCGACTCCTGGACAGGCAAAGTTAGCTCTCCATTCCTGGACAGGCACAGTCAGCTCTCCTCTGCTGGGCAGGCACAGTCAGCTGTCCACCCCTGGTCAGGCATAGTCAGCTCTCCACCCCTGGTCAGGTATATTCAGCTCTCCAGCCCTAGTCAGTCACAGTTAGCTCTCCACTCCTGGACAGTCACAGTCAGCTCTCCACTGCTGGTCAGGCACAGTCAGCTCTCCACTGCTGGTTAGGCACAGTGAGCTCTCAACTGCTGGACAGGCCTAGTCAGCTCTACAATCCTGTGCAGATACAGTCAGCACTCCACCTTGGTCAGGCACAGTTAAATCTCCACTCCTGGTCAGGCACAGTCAGCTTTGTACTCCTGGACAGGCACAGTCAGCTCTGTACTACTGGACAGCTACAGTCAGTTCTCCATTCCTAGAGACGCACAGTCAGCTCTCCACTCCTGGGCAGTCACAGTCAGCTCTCCGCCACTGCTCAGGCACAGTCAGCTCTCCACCCCATGACAGGCACCGTCAGCTCTGCACTCCTGGTCAGGCACCGTCAGCTCTCCACTCCTAGTCAGTCACAGTCAGCTCTCCACTCCTGGACAGGCACAGTCAGCTCTCCATTCCTGGCCAGATACAGTCAGCTCTCCACACCTGGTCAGGCATAGTAAGCTCTCCATTCCTGGTCCGGCACACTCAGTTCTCCATTCCTAGAGATTCACAGTCAGCTCTCCACTTCTGGACCGCCACAGTCAGCTCTCCACTGCTGGACAGGCACAGTCAGCTCTCCACTACTGGGCTGGCACAGTCACCTTATCACTCCTGGGCAGGCACAGTCAGCTCTCCACTCCTGGTCAGGCACACTCAACTTATCACTCCTGGGCAGGCACAGTCAGCTCTCCACTCCTGGACGGTCACAGTCCGCTCTCTCTCCTGGACATGCACAGTCAGCTCTCCACTCATGGGCTGGCACAGTCGGCTCTCCACTGCTGGACAGGCACAGTCAGCTCTGCACTGCTGGGCAGGCATAGTCAGCTCTCCACTGCTGGTCAGGCACTGTCAGCTCTCCATCGCTGGACAGGAGCAGTTAGCTCTCCACTCCTGGACTGGCAGTCAGCTCTCCACTCCTGGACAGGCACAGTCAGCTCTGCACTCCTGGACAGGCACAGTCAGCTCTGCACTCCTGGACAGGCACTGTCAGCTCTGCACTCCTGGACAGGCACAGTCAGCTCTGCACTCCTGGATTCGCATATTCAGCTCTCCACTCCTAGTAAGGCACAGTCAGCTTACCACTGCTGGACAGGCACAGTCAGCTTACCACTCCTGGACAGGCACAGTCAGGTCTGCACTCCTGGACAGGCACGGTCAGCTCTCCATTTCTTGAGACGCAGAGGCAGCTCTCCACTCCTTTACAGACCAGTCTGCTCTCCACTCCTGTTCAGGCACAGTCTGCTCTCCATTCCTTGTCAGCACAGTCAGCTGTCCACCCCTGATCAGGCAGTCAGCTGTCTCCTCCTGAACAGACACATTTACATACCCAAATGTATGCACTTCACCTCAACAGGCCCCTCACACTCTATCAATTGCTTCCCGAGATCTTTACGAATGCAGTTGCTTCCCCTTTCTGCACCAATGGAAATGTAGGTGTCTTCCACTTTGCACTTAACGCACTGACAGCTTGCGTCCACACGAGCTCAAAATTACCTTTAACCTTGTGCAGATTTTAATGCCACTAGTATCCATATATGTAGAACTTCCTTTCCACCTATCATATCCATATCATGAGAGAGTACATGAACAGGATTGATGCTTGATGCTGAGAAACTGGAGTTCATTACTGAAGAGGCATGACAACAGAGAGATTGGAAATGACTCTTTAAACATCCTTTACAGAAGTTGGTTTCCAGATGTGTGCAGTGACCTGCTCTGTTGAACAAATTCCTGACTCAGACTTTTGCTTGAATGCAGGAGAGACTTGAACACTTGCGGAAACAGTGTGGGCCCCATGTGGCAGCAGTGGCTAAAGATTCTGTGGAAGCAATCTGTGGGAAGATCTACTACATATCTGGTGAATACGTGAAGCGAGTCCGAGAGAAGCATTTAGCATTACTCAAAGAGTGCAATATATCAGGTGAGAGAGCCACACAGGCAGAAATGAAAAACTGCTGCTGAAGCTGAAACCATGGGCAGAATTTTGCCCTTGGCGGGGGTGCTCGGCAGGGGCGGTTGGGAAGTCAACCACCGCCTGCGATCGGCACCACACCACGATTTCACGCGGGTGAGACAGTTAAGGCCCGCCCAGCATAGAATACAAGCGGCAACGCTGAGAGCTACCTGTACAGGCGAGGAGAGGAGGGTGAGCGGACCTAGCACGGACTTCACACATACGTGTGAAAGAGTGCTTCAATCTCCCTGAGGCACAGAGCTGCCTCAGGGAGATGAAGCGCTGTTTAAAAAAAATTATGAAGAAAATAAAAATGTCATAAAACATGTCCTCTCATGCGACTGTGTCGCATGAGCAAGCACATTTTTTAATTCAAGTGCAAATGTTTTTTTTCATTTTTATTTGCTTTAGGAAACCTCATCCCACCTGTGGAAGAGGTTTCCTAAATAATGCAAAGGCTGCTTGGCCTTTTCCCCTGCCACTCAACCGTCAGCACAATCGTTAATTTAGTGGCCTTAACAGGCCTTTCAAATGTCGACCGAACTATCGCGAGAGTACACGTTGATATCAGCACGCTTGGCTGACGTCAACATGCTTTATTTCACGCTTGGGTGTGTCGAGCATGTACCTACATGCTGAGCGAAAACTCCTGCCCCCTGTAGCAAATAACCACATTTAAAAGCAGACTTATATCTTTGCAAATCACCAATTTTTGTTTAATTCATTCTCGGGTGTGGCGTTACTAACAAAGACCTTTGCTTACCTCTGGTTGACCTGAAAAGTTGTTGAGTCTTTTCAGAGAGCAGTTACGAGTCAACCATGTTGAAGTCACATGTCAGCCAAACTGGGTAAGGAGATTAGTGGGTTTTTACTACAGTCCAGTGGCCTCATGGTCAGTTTTACCTATACCAGATTTTTAAAACTAAATTCAAATTTATCAAATTGCTATGGCAAGATTTGAACTCTTCAGCATTAGTTGAAGCCTTTGGATTACTCGGCAAGTATCATAATCATTAAACCACCGTTCCATTGTAAACCACGATGTTCTTAGAAAGCACAGTGTTTGACGTTCTCTTAATCATTCAGCACTGTTCATCCGTATCTCTCTTCCATTGTGTTGATTGATCTCTCTGTGTCACTCTGCGTTGGGACATCTCATAAGAGCAGGATTTGGTTGTTTAGCCCTTCAAACCTGTTCCACCATTCAATGATCTGCAACCTAATTCTGTACACCTGCCTTTGCCCTATATCCCCTGATCCCCGAAGACCTTTGGCTGACAAAAATGATCAATCTCAGTTTTAAAATTAACAATTAACATCAATTGCCATTTGTGGCAGAGAGTTCCAAACTTCTACTACTCTTGTGTGTAGAATCGATTCCTAATTTCACTCCTGGCCCACATTTTTAGACAATGCCCCCCTCATCCTAGACCACCCCCAGCAAATTATAGTTTCTCTCTACCCTTTTTTCCCCTTTAATAGCTTCAAAATTGCAATCAGGTTACTCCTTACTTCCTCATCTTCAGTGAATACAGCCCTAGTTTGTCTCCCCTGTATCGCCTTCTGCTGCTTCAGTTCATCTCTCCCGGTATCACTCTCTGTTGGTTCATCTTCCCACTCCCCATGTTTCACTCTCTGATAAAACAGTGTGTGGAAGAAGTGCAAAATCCTCATCAGTTAGTCAATCAGAAATGAGTTGGGTATATAGGTCAAGTCCTAGGCTTGAGGCATGACCATTACTGTGGATGGGAGGGGAAGTAAGGACAGAAATAAACTCAGCTTCCCCACAGTGATCTCAATGAACATGGGGTAAGAGTGGTGTGTCTGTTGTGCTGTGGCCCTCCAACCCTTCTGGCCAACAGAAGCTGGAATATCACTTCTAAGGAGGAGAGGATGGTACAATATTACTTTTTCAGCTGCTGATCTCAGGAAGTGGGTGGTTGCAATAGTTTTCTTTCACTGTACTCGGGCCAGTTTGCAGCCTCATTGGAAATATGAGGCATTAGCAGGTAGCTACTTAAGCGCCATTATGATGGTTTCTAATGATCTCTCGTAAGGGTTAGTAAAGTTATTGATTTGCTGGTGATGGGAGCTTACACAGTAGACAGGGAAATTGAGACAAGAGCTGATCAGGACGGGGAAACTAAACAAAATCTTAAGACCAGTTAAGACAGTTTGCTGCTAATAATGACATTACTGTTCATTCTTTTATGTCCTATGACATCTGTATAATTACTAAACTTTAAACAATAGAGATTGAATAAAAAAGAAAGAGTTCCATTTATATAGCACTTTTTAGGACCACCAGACACATCAAACCCCTTTACAGGCAATGAAGTAATATAGGACATGCAGTAGCCAATTTAAACTCAGCAAACTCCCACAAACAGTAATCTGATAATGACCAGATAATGTTTTTATTTTATGTTGATTGAGGGTAAAATACTCGCTTGGATATTGGGGATAACTCCATTGCTCTTCCTCAAATAGTGCCATGGGATCTTTTACATCCACTCGAGCAGGCAGATGGGGCTTCTGTTTAAGGTCTCACCTGAAGAATGGCACCTCCCACAACGCAGCACTCTCCCAATACAGAACTGGAGTGTCCACTTTGATTTTTGTGCTCAAGCCCCAGACTGGAATTTGAACATGAAACGTTGTGGCTCAGAAGCGAGAGTGCTACCAGCTAAATCGAATGTATCAATGATTTAGACTTAAATGTAGGAGCATGAATAAGAAGTTTGCAGATGATACAAAAATTGGCCATGTGGTTAATAGTGAAGAAGAAAGCTGTAGACTTCAGGAAGGTATCATTGGACTGCTTGGGTGAATAGAAAAGTAGCAAATGAAATTAATTCTGGAGAAGTGTGAGGTAATGCATTTGGGCAGGCCAAAGAAGGCAAAGGAATATATAATAGTATGTTATTGAGAAGAATGGAGGAACAGAGGGATATTGAACTGCATGTCCACAGATCCCTGAAGGTATCAGGATAGGTAGGTAGGTGGTTAAGAAGGCATACTGGATACTTCCCTTTGTTAGCTGAAGCATAGAATATAAGAGCACGGAGGTTATGCTAAAAGTTGATAAAACACTAGTTAGGCCACAGCTAGAGTACTACATACAGTTTCAGTCACTACTTTACAGGAAGGATGTGATTGTAATAGAGAGGACACAGAGGAGCTTTACAAGGGTTGCCAGGAGTGGAGAATTATAGCAATGTGGAAAATTGGGATAGGCTGGGTTGTTTTCTTTGGAACAGAGGGGGCGGAAGGGAGGTTTAATTGAATGTGTAAAATTATCAGGATCCTAGATGGGAAGGGCCAATTCTATTGAAAGGTCAGTGATCAGAGCATAGACTTTTGGTAATTGGCAGAGGATTAGAGGGGAGTTGAGAAGATTTTTTTTTTACCCAAAGGGCAGTGGGGGTCTTGAACTCACTGCCTGAAAGGGTGTTAGAGGCAGAAACACTGCATTGAAAAATACTTGGATATTTACTTGAAGCGTTGTAACAATTGTTTCCTCTTAAGCTGCAAGGAACCCTATGCAACACAGAGGTTCTTGCACAGGTCAAGCACAAGTCGTCCTTCTAAGTTACTGCAATGAGTGACTGTGTAAAAATAATTTAAGGGTCTGTGCACTTAAGTAAATAGGCCATGCACAAGCAAAAAAAAATGAGGGAACGTTGGCTGTAACCCACAGAGCTACAGACCAAGAACTGGAAAGTAGGATTAGGCTGGATAGCTCTTTTTCAGCTAGCACAGACATGATGGACCAGCTGGCCTTCTATGCTGCAAAATTCTATGATTTTGCATTATATCATTAATTTCAGGTTTCATTTTCTCTACAAGCGTTGCTCTGATTTCTAATTGATTGTTATGAACCCACTCTGCTGTTTGCTTTCCCACAGAAGAAGTGGAGAGACCCGAGGTAATGGACAGACTGGTATACTGTTACCCTTTAAGACTCGCATTCCCCACAACCCCACTCCCACGTGTTGATTTGCACTTTGAGAATGAAGTTGCCTGTATACGGTATAAAGGAGAAGTTAGAAAAATCAGCCGGAACTACTTGAATAAACTGGTAAGTCATTGATTTATTATTTTACCTGACCATGCATGGTGGGAGAGTATGAAATGTCCTTTTCTTTGCACTACCTGAGAGATGATAGTTCTTCTGCTATGATGTAGAGTTACATATATTTACAGCACAGGAAGAGGCCATTCGGCCCAACTGGTCTATGCCACCTTTCATGCTCCACATGCGGCTTCTCCCACTCAACTTCAGCTAATCCTATCAGCATATCCTTCTATTCCTTTCCCCCTACTGTGCTTATCCAGCTGCTCCTTAAATAATCTCATTTATCTCAACTATTCCCTGTGATAGCAACGTCCACTTTTTTTACCACTCTTTGCTTAAATTAGTTTTTCTTGAATATCTGATTGGATTTATTGGTGATCATATTATATCTCCTAATTTTGATCTCTCTCACAAATAGAAACATCTTCTATACCAAGCCCCTGAGTAATTTTAAATAGCTCTCTCAGATCACCCATCTGCTTTCACTTTTTGAAAGAAAGGAGCCACAGCCTGCGCAGCCTTTCCTGGTCAGTATAACCTTTCAGGTCTGGTGAATCTTCCTTTCATCTTCTCTAATGCCTCCAAATGATTTTTGTAATATGAAGACCAGAACTGCACCCCATATTCAAATTATGGTCTAACATGACTTCTCTGCTTTTCAATCCTACTCCTCTAGAAATGAAACCTTTGCTTTCAACAGCCATGTTAACCTAGAAAATACTTTTTATTGAATTCTGTATCCTTAGATCCCTTTGCTATTTGCATCCCATTGAGATGCTTATATCCAAGCAGTAGGCAGCCTTCATATTCGTCCTTCCAAAGTGCTACACATATCCAAAAAACTGAGAGGACATGCAAGGATTTGTGCTATTCCATCCAGCATTCTACCTGAAATTAGGCATTAAGCAGTGAGAAATGAAGGCAATAGAAAGCGTGTTTAAGTTGGGTAAAAGTCTCTAAGGTCTTTCTGCCTCCATTAAGTTGCCACCACCTCCTCCTGGTACTGCAGCAGGTGTACCCTTGAAACACTGCCGAGCAGCTTGGGGCTAAATTAAAACGCAGAACCGGATTACTACCTGAGCCACTTGCAGATTGGCATAGGGTAAATAGAGAGGTAAATGTGTGGCTCAAAGATTAGTGTGGGAGAAATGTGTTCCAATTCATGGGGCACTGGCACTAGTATTGGGGAAGGAGAGAGCTGTTCCGTTGGGGTGGGCTTCATTTGAACCATGCTGGGACCAGTGTCCTGGCAAATTGTATAACTAGCGTTATAGATAGGACTTCAAACTAATTAGTTGTGGGGAGGGTTCAATTGAAGGGAAGTTTAAAAACTCAAAAAGAAACGAGAAAGCAGAGGTGCAGGGTAGTAAAGGGGTGAACAATAATCAAAGTGTGACAGGAAGGGGCAGAAAATATAAACAAAAGAGTCCATCAGAAATTAGAACCAGAATGAGTAATAATGGTAAAAAGTCGAAGCTTAAGGCTCTTTATCTGAATGCACGCAGCATTTGTAACAAAGTGGATGAGTTGACGGCACAAATAGAAATAAATGTATATGACTTGATAGCTGTTACAGAGACACGGTTGCAGGGTGACCAAGACTGGGGACTCAATATTCAAGGGTACGTTGTGGAAAAATAGGCAAAAAAGAAAAGGAGGTAAGGTAGCTTTGTTAATAAAGGAAGGTATCAGTGCAGTGGTGAGTAGAGATATAGGTGCAATAAATCGTGACGTGGAATCAGTTTGGGTGGAAATAAGGAATACCAAGGGAAAGAAGTCATGGGTGGGAGTCGTCTGTAGGCCTCCGAAGAGTTGCCTCACTGTAGGACAAAGTATAAATCAGGAAATTGTGGAGGCGTGTAAGAAGGGCACTGCAACTGTCATTAGTGATTTTAATCTGCATATTGACTGGACAAACCTGATTGGCAGAGGTAACATGGAAGATGAATTTGTTGAGTGCATCAGGGAAAACTAGTGGTAAGTCAGAGGATTGGGAATTTTTTAGGAACCAGCAGCAGATGACTAAAAAGCTAATAAAGAGAGAGAAAATTGAATATGAAAGTAAATTGGAAAGAAATATAAAAACAAACAGCAAGAGCTTCTATGGATATATAAGAAGAAAGAGAGCAGCTAAAGTGAGCGTGGGACCATTGGAGGATGCGACTGGAGAATTGATAACAGGGAACAGGGAAATGGCAGATAACTTAAACCAATATTTTATATCAGTCTTCACCATGGAGGACACTAAGCAAAGAGTTAATGGGAGGAAAGATCTTGTAACAGTCTTTATCACGAGGGACAAAGTATTTGACAAACTAATGGGACTAAAGGCAAACAAGCGTTAGGGTCTGATGGCCTGTATCCAAGGGTTTCAAAGGAAGTGGCAGCAGAGATAGTGGATGCTTTGGTCGAAATATATTCCAGAATTCACTGGATTCCGGGAGGGCCCCAGCGGATTGGAAAACCACTGTTCAAGAAGGGAGGGAGACAAAAAGCAGCAAACTATAGGCCAGTCAGCCTAACATCTGTCATTGGGAAAATGCTAGAGTCCACTATTAAAGGGCATTTCGAAAAGCTTAACACAATCAAACAGAGTCAACATGGTTTTGTGAAAGGGAAATCATGTTTGACAAATTTGCTAAATTCTTTGAGGTTATAACAAGCAGGGTTGATAAAGGGGAACCGGTAGATGTAGTGTATTTGGATTTCCAGAAGGCATTCGATAAGGTGCCACATAAAAGGTTATTGCACAAGATAGGAGCTCATGATACTGGGGTTAATGTATTAGCATGGATTGAAGATTGGTTAACACACATAAGATAGAGTTTGGATTGATGGGTCTTTTTCAGGTTGGAAAGACGTAACTAGTGGAGTGCGACAGGATCAGCCCTAGGGCTTTAATTATTTACTATCTATATTAATTTGGAGGAGGGGCAGAGTGTAATGTATCCAAATTTGCTGACAGTACAAAAATAGGTGAGTGAGTATGATTGCGATGAGGACATAAGGAATCTGCAAGGGGACATAGGTTGAGAGAATGGGCAAAAACTTGGCAGATGGAGTTTAATGTAGGGTAGTGTGAGGTCATGTACTTTGGTAGGAAGAATCAAAAGACAAACTATTATTTAAATGGAGAGAGACTCCCAAAAATTGCAGCACAGAGGGATCTGGGTGTTCTAGTGCATGAAGCACAAAAAGTTAGCATGCAGGTGCAACAAGTAATTAAGAAGGCAAATGGAATTTTGGCCTGTATTGCTAGGGGGTTGGAGTTTAAAAATAGGGAAGTCTTGTTAAAACTGTACAGGGTGTTGGTGAGGCCGCACCTGGAGTACAGTTTTGGTCCCAGTATTTAAGAAAGGATATAATGGCATTGGAGGCAGTTCAAAAGAGATTCACTAGGTTGATTTCAGGGATGAAGGGATTGAATTACCAAGAACGGCTAAACAGGTTAGGCCTTCATTTATTAGAGTTTAAAAGAATGAGTGGTGATCTTATTGAAACATACAAGATTCTGAGGGGGCTTGACAGGATAGATGTTGGGAAAACATTTCCACTAATGGGGGAATCTCGAACTAAGGGACATAGTTACAGAATAAAGGGACACTCATTTAAAACTCAGAGGGTAGTGAATGTTTGGAATTCTTTACCCCAGATAGTTGTGGAGGCTAGATCACTGAAAGCATTTAAAGAGGAGGTGGACAGATTTTTGAAGTATCAGGGCGTTGAGGGCTATGAGGAACTGGAACGAAAGAGGAGTTGAGGCCCAGTTCAGATAAGCCATGATCTTATTGAATGGCAGGGCAGGCTTGAGAGGCTGAATGGCCTACTTCTGCTCCTATTTCTTATGTTCTTATGACTTCTATCCAGTACCTACCAACAATAAGGCACTATAGTCAGGCACAGACCAATACTGAGGCACTGCTTGAGTAAATAGATAATTTGCTTAACCCTATCCCAACCCCAGAATCTAACAACCAGATTTTCCCTGATTCCCATTGACTCTGCTTTTGCTAGGGCTCCTTGATGCCATACTCAATCAAATGCTGCTTTGATGTTAAGGGCAGTCACTCTCACCTCACCTCTGGAGTTCAGTTCTTTTGTTCATGTTTGGACCAAGGCTGTTAAGAGGTCAGTGGCTGAGTGACCCTGGCAGAATCCATACTGAACGTCAGTGAGCAGGTTATTGTTAAGCAAGTACCGCTTGATAGCACTGTTGATGATCCTTCCATCATTTTACCGATGATGGAGGGTAGACTGATGGGGCGATAATTAGCCTGGTTGGATTTGTCTTGCTTTTTGTGTACAGGACATACCTGGGCAATTTTCCACGTAGCTGGATAGTGTTGTAACTGAACTGGAACAGCTTGGCTAGGGGCGCGGAAAGTTCTGCAGCACAAGTCCTCAATACAATTGCCAGAATATTGTCAGAGCCTTAGCCTTTGCAGTAACCAGTGCCTTCAGCCGTTTCTTAATATAGTGTGGAGTGAATCGAATTGGCTGAAGATTAGCATCTGTGATACAGGGAACCTTTGGAGGAGGCCAAGGTGGATCACCCACTCGGCACTTCTGGCTGAAGACTTGCAAATGCTTCAGCCTTATCTTTTGCACTGATATGCTGGGCTCCTCCATTATTGAGGAAGGGGATATTTGTGGAGCCTCCTCCTCCAGTGAGTTGTTTCAATTGTCCACCAACATTCATGACTGGATGTGGCAGGACTGCAGAGCTTAGATCTGATCCGTTGGTTGTGGAATCACTTAGTTCTGTCTATCACTGCTGCTTATGCTATTTGTCATGCAAATAGTCCTGTGTTGTAGCTTCACCAAGTTGATACCTCATTTTATGTGTGCCTGGTGCTGCTCCTAGCATGGCCCCCTGCACCCTTCATTGATCCAGGGTTGATCCCCTGGCTTGGTGGTAGTGGTAGAGTGGGGGATATGCCAGGCCATGAGGTTACAGATTGTGTTCAAGTATAATTCTGCTGCTGCTGATGGCCCACAGCGCCTCATGGTTGCCCGGTCTTGGGTTGCTAGATCTGTTCGAAATCTATTCCTTTTAGCATGGTGGTAGTGCCACACAACATGATGGAGGGTACCCTCAATGTGAGGATCCACAAGGACTGTTGGGTGGTCACTGCTACTGATACTGTCACGGACAGTTGCATCTATGGCAGGCAGGTTAGTGAGGACAAGGTCAAGTGTGTTTTTTTTTCTCTTGTTGGTTCCCTCACCACCTGCTGCAGACCCAGCCTAGCAGTTATGTCCTTTAGAACTCAGCCAGCTCGGTCTGTAGTGGTGCTACCACTACACATCACTTTTGGTGATGGACATTGAAGTCCCACACCCAGGGTACATTCTGAGCTCTTGCCACCCTCAGTTCGTCCTCCAAGTGGTGTTCAACATGGAGGAGCACTGATTCATCAGCTGAGGGAGGGTGATACATGGCAATCAACAGGAGGTCTCCTTGCTTCTATTTGACCTGATGCCATGAAACTTCATGGGGGCCGGAGTCAATGTTCAGGACTTCCAGGGCAACTCCCTCCCAACTGTATACCACTGTACCACCACCTCTGCTGGGCCTGTCCTGCCAGTGGGACAGGACATACCCAGGAATGGTGATGGTGGTGTTTGGGACATGATTTGTAAGATATGATTCCGTGAGTATGACAGTGTCAGGCTGTTGCTTGACTCGTCTGTGAGACAGCTCTCCCAATTTTGGCACAATCCTCCAGATGTTAGTAAGGAGGACTTTGAGGGATCTACAGGATTGGGTTTGCCGTTGTCATTTCGATGCCGGTTTCATTCCTTTTTATTGATTTTTGTAGCAGTTTGATACAACTGAGTGGCTTGCTAGGCCATTTCAGAGGGTATTTAAAAGTCAGCCACGTTACTGCAGATCTGAAGTCACATGTAGGCCAGACAAGTAAGGACGGCAGATTTCCTTCCCTAAAAGACATTAGTGAACCAGATGGATTTTTATGACAATCGGCAATGGTTTCATGGTCATCATTAGACTTTTAATTCCAGATCTTTATTGAATTCAAATTCCACCATCTGCCTTGGTGGGATTCAAACATATGTCCCCTGAGCATTACCCTGGGTCTCTGGATTACCAGTCCAATGACCATACCGCTATGCCCACTGCTTTCTCCTTTTTGATGATGGATTAGTTAATTCATTGAATGAGACACTTTCACCCTGGCTTGGACACTGTTCATTCCTTTTGGAAGCTTGGGTTTAAATCTTGACCTGACCTGAATAAGTTCTAAGTGATATGTGCAAGCAACTGTGACCTACTTTCTGTTGAACATGAAACTACAGCATGGAACAGGATTCACTGACAAACATATTGCAAGTATAAGTTATTTGACATTTTTGACAAAATTAGCAGAGCTGTACTCACTGCACTGCAGGGCTGAAAGTTGGTACTGTACTCTTCCATTGCAACCTCCAAATCATGCACCCATTGAATCAAGTGAAGCCACGACTATAGTGCAGGACTTCCTATTTCAATACTTCTCTTGTACAACTTTGATGACTTTGTTTTTGGATGAAATCAACAAAACAATTATTTAGATATTAAAAGTATTCTGTCATGTCAATTTTAGGAACAGCTCTATAGGTACAGTTGTGTCGATGATGTGCGATTTGAAAAGTTCTTGACAAGAGTCTGGTGCTTACTCAGGAGATACCAGGTAAACTGCAAACCCCTTTCTTAAAGTTATTAATGTCTTCCTGTATTCTGTCACATTCTTCCTCAGTATTAACTATACTCCAATTTCCAGTTGGCTGCAAATTTTGAATTTGTACTTCTGATAATTGAATCCAGATCATTTATAGAGATGCAGACCCATTGCACTGGTCCCAGCAATGATACTATTTCTCATCTTTTACCAATTGGAATAACTACCTATAACCCTGCTTTCTGTTTTCTGATGTGTAGCCAACTTTCCATTCCACTACTTACTCATCTTATTCATCTTACTGATCTTACATCTTACTGATCATACTTACTGATCTTACTCATGTTGTATGTTATCAAACCTTTTGGAAATGCAAATATATTACATCTACAACATTTGTTTACTCTTAATGTTATCACTTCAGGGGATTTAATAAGGTTTATCAAGCATGACCTTTCAGCCATGATAATAGGTTAACCAACTCTGAGGAAATAAAATAGGGGGCATTTTGACTGGGGAGGGGTGGTTCTTGATAACCCATTCATAAAATAATTAGGTTCTGCGTGCAAGACACCATTTAACAACAGATGATTGCACTCCTAGAAAGATTTGTACCCTTTTTACTGCATCACCAGAGAGATCCTCTGTTAATTCAGATAATGTGCATCATTTCTGGATTTCAGAGGCGGACTGCACCTCTAAGTAAACCTACTGCCATCTCAAACCATCATTGTGTAATGCTGCAGAGTGCAGGTTGTTTCATCCAAGTGATTGAACTTGAGCTGTGAGGAGACAATATTCAGTTCAACCTTCCAAGTTGGTTAGTTTAGCATCTATGTCACAAGGCTCAATGTAAGTGGCAGCATTAAGAGAAAAGCGGCCTCCTTGGTGTGACTGAAAATACATTGAACACATATAGGAAACACAGTGGACAATTTGTACATGGTAATGTCCCAAAAAAGTAGTGAGATAATGACCTGATAATTTATTTTAAATGATAAAGCAATAACTGCTCAGTAGAATACCAGTGATAACTTCACTGCTATTACTGGAATGGTGCCGTGGAATCTTTTACCTTCACCTGAGAGGGCAAATGAAGCCTCAGTTTGACACCTCAGATAGCACAACACTTCCTTAGTACTACACTGGAGTGTCAGCTTAGATTATGTGCTCTAGCCTCTGGAGTTGGATTTGAACCCACAAGCTTCTGATGCGGAGGTGAGAGTGTCTCAAAATAAGCCAAGGTTTCATGTTAGTCTATTTTTGTTACCATAAACATTTGAACATTGCACACATTTTCTAAAGGCAAAACTACACAGTTAAAAGCATTTGTTAAAGGCTGCTAAAGACACAAATTCCACCTAATCAAAGACATCTGCTCTCCCAACAAACCATTCTTAACCCACCACCCAACATCAACTAAGATAAAAGCAAAATACTGCAGATGTTGGAAATCTGAAACAAAAACAAAAATACCGGGAAAAACTCAGCAGGTCTGACAGCATCTGCGGAGAGGAACACAGTTGACGTTTCGAATCCATATGACTCTTCATCAGAACTAAAGAAATATAGAAATGAGGTGAAATATAAGCTGGTAGTGGGGTGTGGGACAGGTAGAGCTGGATAGAGGGCCAGTGATAGATGAAGGCAAAGAAGAGATTGCCAAAGATGCCATAGACAAAAGGACACAGGGGTATTGACAGTGGTGATATCATCTAAGGACTGTGCTAATGGGGACATTAAGGGTAGCAAGCAGAACAAGCTAGTGGCAGATGTCCCTAGTGGGTTCACCCACTTGCTTTTCCTGCTTGCTACCCTTAACGTCCCCATTAGCACATCCCTTAGATAATATCACCACTGTCAACACCCCTTTGTCCCTTTGTCTATGACCTTTGGCAATCTCATCTTTGCCTTCACCTATCACTTGCCTTCTATACAGCTTTACCTGTCCCACCCCCCTCTACCAGCTGATATTTCAACTCATTTCTATATTTCTTTAGTTCTGCTGTAGAATCATACGGACTCGAGAGGTCAACTGTGTTCCTCTCCGCAAATGCTGTCAGTCCTGCTGAGTTTTTCCAGGTATTTTTGTTTTTGTCCCAACATCAACTGTTCGATGTGACCATGATCAGTTTTACTCTGCAAAGAATTGAACTCAACAGAAAGTGTGGTTAAGTCCAATATTTTCCCCTCCTCTCTTCAATGGAAATGAAGTACATTTCTGAACTGTTTGATCCGAGGGGCCTTTCAGGATCTCTGCTTGTTTCAACATCAGGCAAATTTGGACGCACCGAAGAAGTGAATAGTAACTTAGCAAAAGCTACACGTCTGTTTCTAAACTGCAGTTAATGCTGCAGAGTCTACAGGTTTTGTGATTCAGAATCCAGAGTTTGAGTTAAATCTGGGTCCAGATCAAGATGAACAAATAGTGGAACAGCAAATAGCAGCTTGACATCGAGGTGAGGCACACATGGCAGAAGGGACTGATGAAGCACCAGGATCAAGGAGTGGAGACTCCAGAGTCCCTGACAGCAGACTGATGGCTTGCAGCCCAGAGGTACAAATGATGAAAGGAAGCTGTTATAAGCAACTCCAGTTCCTGAAGCATAAAGCAGACCCAGGTGCCAGTGGAGACCCCCAAAGGATATGCAGATTTTTATCTAAATACGCAAGTGTTCATTCATGAAATACCAATAATGATTTGAAAGTATATTGGAACATGAAAAGTTGAACTCACTTGAATTTAGTGATTTAAGAATTGATTTATTTTATTCCAATATTTGAAGTAGTTAGCAATATCATTGTTTGGAGTTGAAAGAATCAAATAGGAAATTGTTATAAGTGTCTAGTGCAGAAATGATGGGCCAAATGGCTTCCTTCTGTGCTGTAACAATTCTGTGATTCTGTGTAGTACCAGAAAAATCATAGATATGTTTTCTGTCTGATAGAGAGATATATCATGCTGATCTCTGAGTTCACACACAATCAGTTATTTAATATTATACTGTACTCAGGTATTAGATACTGTAAGGGATTCCATTATCTTTCCTAGTACTGAGATTAGGCTAAATGGTCTACAATTTACTGGACAGTGTTCTCTCTACCTCTTTATATAAGGTTGTTACATTAGTTGTTGATCAGTCCTCTGCCACAGTTTCCTTTTCTAATGATTTTATGTATCTATGTTATAGGGCCTCTGCTATCTCCTAATTTATTTTAATTTGCACAGATCCAATCAAAGACATCTGAAGTGTTTGTTTACACCTAAAACACCACAACAAAATCCCTGCCACTTACCTGAGGCAGGCACCCAAAATAGCCTCCCCGTAGTATGTAAACGACCTGACCCTGAAATTTCTGGTCTTAGTTTTATAGCGGGACTGTCAGCCCAACGTATACATTGGTCAAGAGTTACACAGACATTAATTTGCACCCATGCTGTTCCTGCATGATGTTGAGGAAAAAATCTGAGGGAGTTCTGCCCCAAAATTCCGGAACTCCCTTCCAAACAACACAGTGGATGTACATCACATAGACTGCAGCGTTTCAAGAAAGTGGCTCACCACCACCTTCTCAAGAGCAATTAGAGATTGTCAACAAATGCTATCCACGATGCCCACATCCCATGAAAGAATAATTTTTAAAATTGCGGCACAGATGGTGGACATATGGCTAATTGAGTCCATTTTGGAGAACTGTGCAATACAATAGTCCCTGAGAGTGCAAGAGCCCCTTGCAATGCAATCATACCATGCAGTGCAGTAGCCCTGTGCATTGGAATAGCTCTATACAATGCATAGTGTCATGTCAGTAAAGGCATGTTATATTCATAACTTTTAAAACACAACTGTGCTCAGTGTTGAATCTTCTGGAAATGACCTTTATTTTCAAAGTGGATAATGTTGGGCTGCAAAAGATGGCAGCTGAGGGTCACCTGACTCACGGTCTGTGGATTCAAAAACTGCCACACTATCTCAAAAGGACACATTCCAGACTAGAGGTGTCAGTACCGATCTCCTGAGACCATCCAGAAGGGTATTTCCTGACTTGAATGGGTCATTCTGAAAACAAGACGATGATTATCTGAAACGCACACCCCCAGCCCCCCTAAGCTGCATGTCTGCAATCAATAACCCAGGTTGTGGTAAAGCAACCTAAGCCCACAGTATTTGGAGAGGGAAACTGTGAGAAATCACGTGGTAAGATAGTCATGTTGGTCTCCCTAATTAAATTTTTAATTGCTGTCTGCACAACAACTGCAGAAACAGAAAGAGCAGTAACCATACCATTAAAAGCTGGAGACAGTAATATCGTAAGGTCTCCAAGCCTGTTCCTTTTCAAGTTCAACAATACAGCCAAACAACCTCCTGGTAACAAGGCCACAAGTAACTTTCTTTTCTTTATTCTTTAATGGGATTTGAGTGTTGCTGTCAAGGTCAGTATTTGTTCCCCCATCCCTAATTGCCCTTGAACTGGCTTGCTAGGCAATTGCAGAAGGCAGTTAAGAGTTAGCCACATTGTGTGGGTCTGGAATCAGACCAGGCAAGTTTGGCAGATTTCCTTCTATAAAGTGGACCAATTGGGATTTTATGACAATCAATGATAGCTCCATGGTCAACATTACTGTTACTGAGACTAGCTTTCAAATTCAAGATTAATTAATTGAATTCAAATTCCACCAGCTGCTTTAGCAGGATTTGAACCCATGTCTTCAGAACATTAGCCTGGGTTTCTGGTCCAGTGACATTACCACTATACCATCATCTTCCCCCAACTAACTCTGTGACCTAGAGGAAGTCCATCTCCTTGAGAGAACCCTGCAACAACTCTACTTCAGCTATTGAATTCCCCTTCAGGAGTGGAAAAACCTCTTCTTCACCAAGCCTGCACTATGTGTTTTCCAAGACAGGTCAATCATGTGAATTATGAACTATTCTTTTGTTTATAACTGTAAATATTTAAAAATTCATCCATGGGATGTGGGCTTTGCTGGCTGGGCCAGCATTTATGGCCTTCCCAAGTTGCCCTTGAGAAGGTGGTGGTGAGCTGCCTTCTTGAACCACTGCAGTCCGTGTGGTAAATGTGCACTATTCTCTTTAACTGTGTGTATGTGTGTGTTTCTGAGCGAGCAAGTGATGTTGCGTTAGATTCTCGGGGTGAACGTGTGAATAAATAATCCTCTTTATTTAAACTCATGAAAAGCTTGCTGCTGATTATTCAAATTGTCCACGCACTCAGGGATTAAGAAATGCACACCTCTTCCTTGTCAAAAAAACACTGATTACGAACTGTAAGGGAAGGCAACAGGGGTTTCAGTTCTCTCTCATCCATGCCTGTAACAGTAGCCTTGTGCAGTTGAATAGCATCTTGCAGTGCAATAGCCACTTGCACTGCGGTAACCCTATGCAATGCAATAATGTCTTGCAATATATGGACCTGTGTGATGCAATTAGGCCCTTACAGTGTAATTTCTCCTTGTGGTTCAATTACCCCTTGCAATACAAGAGCCATTATAGAGTCATAGAGTCACTACAGCACAGAAGGAGGACATATGGCTCACTGAATTCATGCCAGCTCTGTTGAGGAATCCAATCAGTCTCATTCCCCTGCTCTATCCCCATAGATTTATAAGTTCATTTCTGTCAAGTGCCCATCCAGTTACCTCCTGACCACCATTGACAAACACAAGCTCCTTGCATTGTAATAACCCTTCACAGCCCATTGCAATGACCATGGTGCTGTTTATAATTTTGAAACTGCACCAGTTTTCTTCTATTTCAAGATGACATAAGGAATCTGTGTAATGTACATGTTACAAAAGTGCCTGTAAAACAAAGAAATAGGGTTACTAGAAACATTGATATTTGGCTGGCTGTATTGTGGAGAATTGTTAAAGCAGCATTGCAGGAACACCTGTACAATTCTGAGAAAGTTGGTCACTGCTGTAGTGTTTTTCTTGATAGCTACACAACAGTAAGTTTCAATACTATGATTGACTACAGCTTATCATCAGTAAATGATGCAGGTTATTCTAACAATTGATAGTGTAAGGATTTTACAGTGCCGTATTTGTTTTGTTTCAGTCCATGTTTGGTGTTGGGATACACGAAGGCACTGGTTTTCAGGGGGCTCTACCAGTATCTGTGTTTGAAGCTCTGAACAAACAATTTGGCGTAACATTTGAGTGTTTTGCCTCACCACTGAACTGTTATTTCAGACAGTACTGCTCTGCATTTCCTGACACCGATGGCTACTTTGGATCCAGGGGGTGAGTCAAACTTAATTACTTCATTCTAGTATATTGAGAATATTGTAGATGTCTCAGTATGTTGTGTTCAGTCTGTTAATAAACTTTCCATCAAAAGCCAGGAGGGATGCTTTAGTTATTTTTTTTCTGGGTCTTTTTTGTAATTTTATAACTTCTAAAGTTTCTTATCTTGACTGTGGTGATTTGCACTTTATTAATTTATTTCAGGAATATTTTTTGTATGTGTTTTTTCTCATGGGTCTTTCTTACCTACTTCGTATCAGTTTCTGATATCTGTCTCGCATATCTCTCTTGTTTCCTTCCCTGTGTGTCTCCATTTTTCATATTTCCCTTTTCATGCTTCTCAATCTCATGTATTTCACTTTTTCATCTGTGCCTCTCACTATGGGGTAATTCTCACCCAATCTGCCTGGTAGGAACAGAACCTATTTGGGTCAGACACTTGTTTTATTCCTGGCCTCATTTTATTCTTCATTAGATTCAATAGAGTGCAAAATCAGGCAGGATGTAAATGTGAATGTCTCTTATATGAATGTCACTCTGTATCTCATGTTACCCCCTCTCTGGTGCCTCTTACTTTCTAGTTGTTTATGTATCGCTCACTCTTGTATTTTTAATGTGACTTTTATTTCTTTTTCTTTCTCTCTCTCTTTCTCTCTCACTCCCATATCTCTCTTTCATGTCTCTCATTCCCACGTATCTCTTTCTTTCATCTCCATGTCGAGTTGTCTCCCTCTGCCACCTCTATGTTGCTCTTTCTCTTTCACTCCCAGATAACTGTCTCTCACTTCTTTCTCGCTCTCTCTCTCTTGCTCTCAGGGATTCTATGGGCAGAATTTTGCCCTAGTTGGGCACGCTTGGCGGGCCTGAAAGGGGTCGTGAAAGTGACCACCGCATGCAATTGAGGCCCGACCGCGATTTCACACTGTCTGGCCAATTAAGGCCCGTCAAGTGTGAAGCACGCGCTACAGCGCTCAATGTTGCCTGTGGGAGAGGAGGGTGAGCGCGGGAGTTCGTGCATGCACGTGTGCATGCAGGAAAGTTCCCTGAGACACAGAGCTGCCTCAGCGAGATGACGATTTTTGAAAGTAAAAAAGAAAGATTTTATAAATGTTAAAAACATGTCCCCTCATGTGACTCTGTCACATAAGCAGAGACATGTTATAAATTAATTTGAAATGTTTATTTTATTTTATTTGCTGTTGGAAACCTCATCCTGTCCGTGGATGAAGTTTCTTAAAAAATCCAAAGGCCGCTTGGCCTTTTTGCCTGCCAGGCAACCATAAGGTTGGATGGGCAGCAAAAAATTGAACTTGGCTATTACTTTAATGGACTTAATAGGCCGCTTAATTGTTGGCGGGCGCACTGTCAACTCCCATGAATGCCCACCAACCAAAATATTGCGCGATGACGTTGGGATGCTTGCCCATCGTCATCGTGCGTCATTTTATGCTCGTTCGGATCCGTGCGCCCGCCCAACGAGTGCAATATTCTGCCCCATGATATTTTGCATTCTCCTCCATGATTTGTGCTTTCTTAGAATTTTTCATCTTTTACTATTACTTTAAAATTTGCACTTTTTGGTGATCTTTTACTGAGATGAAGACATCAGAGGTGAAGAACTGCACACTTTGAGCATTTCCGTGCCAACAGCAAGTGTCCTGGGGAAGTGTAGCACAAGTTAGATATAAAGTTTTCTGAGCCATCCTATAAGCACTCCTGGTTAGGTCCGCGATCGTTCCCTCTATTCCATCCCCAGAAAATTGCCAAGTTGATTATAATATTAAAGCAGGAAATGCAGGCCAAAATAGCATCTGTGGAGGATGGAATAAAGTTAATGTTTCAGACATAACTCCTCAATCCAATGGAAAGATATTTGTGAAGATTGGTTCATCTATAATATCTTCCTCTTGTGTAGAAAGTGCAGATGTCCTGTAGCAGACCTTAAAACAGATCTGTGACTTTGTCAGCTATTTAATACCTAGCTACTTTCACCTGCATATATTACATGTCATACAACTCACTGGCGATCCCTGTCTGATGGGTGAAGCAAGTTTTCAGACCTCTACAAATGGCATTTAATTTAACTGTCAGAAGATGTGGATAGGTTTATTTTATTTTACTAATTCCTTGTGAGAATTACCTTGCTTTATCAAAGCACCTTGCCACTCACCTCTTAATCTAACCTCTTTCAACACTTTCTTCTTTCCTGCTGACTTGTACAGAAATAAATTTCTCAAATCATCACTACAAAGCCATGTATATAAAGTTGCAAACTCTCTTATCCAGTAAATCCATATCAATACCCAGTGTACCCATATAACAGCACTCCAAAACAGTGGTTTTAAAATGTTTAGGATAACTTCCTTGCTTTTCTATGAATCTATGCACAAAGCCTAGGGCCACATAGGTTTTTTTTAAAAGCTTTATCAACTTGTCCTGCAACAATCAAAGATTTCTGTATGTACCCACTCTGGTTGGATAGGAACTTTCCAGTGTTTCTTCCCCCTTATTGGTCCTAGGTTTTTATGTTTTTGCCCCCCCGCAGGAGATTTCATGGCTGCGAGAGGGCAAGAAGTGTCTAGAACCAGCCATCATGACCATGGAGCTTGGTGTACCTGCATCAATTCCCAGTATTTTTGTATCTGTACCCGGCGTCCATGCCTCAGTGCTGGGCATCTCAGTATTAAAATCTGTAAACCCATGATCAGTACCTAGGGGCAGTAGTATAAATAATGAGAGTACTGAAATGAATGGTAACATTTAATTAGGATATGGGAACAGAGAGGTATACATACAGAATTGAACAACTAGTAAGACCAACTGTTCCATCAAGCTTGCCAACGCTCATGATACACAGTATTCAGAATGTACCAGCAACGTTGCCCTGACAAATCCCTTCAGACTATCACATATCTTGTTTGGAAGATATTGATTACTAACCAAACCAAATTAGTCAATGGTAGATGAATCATAGTCCAACAATAAGTGAAGAGCACTGAGCAAACCTGAGGTGCATGCAGCATTATATCACTAGGACTGCTTTATTTAATGTTAAATATTAACTATTTCACTAAAAGTAATTTGATTATTAACAATTGGCAGAATCTAAATCATTGTGAGCCTATTTCACTATGATGTAGTTGGATGTCTCTTAGTGATAAGGTGACAGGGTCTATCCAAGATAACAGTTCAGTTTTAGTGAGTTTAAGTTCAAACTCTTACATTCAGTGCAGCACCTCTAAACCTCAAGTTTTAAGGCTGCTTCCTATTGATGTGAGCATAAAAATCATTGAATGAAAAGAAAAATACTGCAGAAGCTGGAAATCTGAAATAAAAACAGGAATTGTTGGAAATGTTCAACAGGTCAGGCAGGTTCTATGGAGAGAAGAAGAAAGTGTAAGTGTTTCAGGTTGATGACTATTCCTCAAAACCCCATTGCTGGCCTGTATAAGTAGCAGCAACAACAGCCTTGTGCAATGCTGCTTTCATCTATGAAGCTCTGTGCCTTTTTAGCTGTGAACCATTGTTAACACCTTTCTTCAGCCATACTCTTTTGACTTATCTAAACTGACCTGTGCTGTAATCTTTTCAAACAGTTGTTCTATTGTGCTTAACACACAATACCTCAGGATCTATCATTTTTATCCAAGGCCCAAGTATGATTGATCCAAAGAGGATGAATCCTTTTTTGTTTGGTCAGTATCACCTGCTTCTCTTTGCAGGGAGCTGACATTTTACCTGCATGCTGGAAACATATATGCTAACTGATATACCTCTGCTCAGACATTCCTATTTTTCCCATTTCTTGGAGAACTGGAATTTATAAGAAGCACAATGTGTGGACAATGAGCAATTACAAAGCAGATCTCCACAGCTTTGCCTCCATTGAATGAAACTGACTCTCAACCTGCTTCAAGCATTTTCGGAGTAAATTTCACCCCTCCGTCCAAAACCATTCAATTTTGTTGTTTTTTTTATGTGGAGCATGAGTAAACCAGGTAAAATGAGAGATGTATCCAGCTTGAAGCACATTAGATTTTCCACCCGTGGTATGCTGATCCTTATTATTTGAATGAAAATCAGCTTTCTCCTACAGAGCTCACTTGCAACTTACTCTTTCCTTTGTAACCTGCTGGGCTGGTATTCCTGCGTATTCCAGGGTGAGTGCTGCATTGTTCAGGACAGGAAATCTGAAATAGACTGTATTTCTGAGCTGGTGCTACTTTTTACAGGGAGAGAGAGTTTATACAGTGAGCGGGTTTATATAGTGAGTAAACTTACAACAACAGCTTGCATTTATGTGGCACTTTAATGTATAAAATGGCCCAAACTGCATGGCAGATACATAATCAGATAAAAATTGACACTAAGCTAAATAAGGTAAGGTACATAAGATGACTGATTACTTGGTTAAAGTAGTACATATAGGAACATAGGAACAGGAGTAAACCATTTAACCCCTCGAGCTTGTTCCACCATTCAGTGAGGTCATGGCTGATCTGTGGCCTGGCTCCACATACTTTCCTTTTCTCCATATCCCTTAATACTATTGGATATAACACAATCTTTCGATTTCACATTTAAAATTTGCAATTGGTCTAGTTTCAATTACTCCTACCAGCCTTTGTGTGTGCACATGCTTTCTAATTTCACTCCTGAAAGGGCTGGCCCTAACCAGCAAAAATAGGTTCTTTCTATCTACCCAATCTGTTCCTCTAATGTCATGAAAACTTCAATCAAATCACTCCTTGACCTACTAGATTTCAGGGATTCATAATTTAACTCTTTGGGTTCAGGCATCATTCTGGTAAATTTCTGCAGCGCTGCCTCTGAAGCCAATACATCCTTCCTGAGATGTAGTGGCCTGAACTGCTCAAAGTGTTCCAGTCTAACCAGGGCTGAAGCATGCCTTTTAATCTTTTGTATTCTGGTTCTCTAGATATATAGGAATCATTAGACTTTTTTTGATTATTTTCTATATCTGTGATATTTTCATGATCTATGTACCTGGACACCCAAGTCTCTATCGATCTCCACTGTTTCTAGATTTTCACCATTTAGAAAGTACACTCTCTTCTTTTTAGGTCCAAAGTGGATGACCTCACATTTGCCTATAGTGAAATCGTTTTGCTATAGTTTTGCCCATTCACTTAATCTATCGATGTCTCTTTATAATTTTTAAATTCCATCTACACTGTTTACAGTGCTGCCTATCTTTCTGTCTTTGGCAAATTTGGATACGTGGCTTTTTATCCCATCATCTAAGTCGTTAATGAATACAGTTGAGTCCTCAACTCAGATCCTTATAGGACACCACTAGCCACATTTTACCCATTATTCTTACTCTGTCTCCTGCTACTATACCAATTTTCCTAACCAGGTAATAACTTGCCTTCAATTCCCTAGGCTTCCACTAACAGTCTGTTATGAGGGATTTTGTCAAATGCCTTCTGGAATCCATGCAACTAACATCCATTGACATTCTGCTGTACCCTACTTTAGTCATTTCTTCAAAAAATTCAGTCATATTCGTCAGGTATGGCCTACCCTGTACAAATCCATTCCAGCTATCTCAGATCAGCTGAAAATTTTCAAACGTTCAGTCAATTTTATTTGTAATTACTTCATTCATGTCTGTTCTGCCCGAAGGTATGTCCTTTGTTCATTGTCTGTTGCTGTTTCATCCTGAGCTGTTTTCTTGGCAGTTTTTTTGTCAATACTGGTTTGCCATTACCTTCCACTCTCAGGAGCAGTGCACAGAGGCAGGTGCCAGGTCTACCTCAGCTGAAATGGGAATCGAACCTACGCTGTTGCCGTTAATCTATTTCACACACTAGCCATCTAGACAATAGAGCTAATGGCACCCCCCTCCCCACCCTTAATTATAGACCGTAGTAATTTTCCGGCAACAGATGCTAGGCTAATTGGTCTAAAATTCCCTAATTTTCCTCTCTTACCATTCTTAAATAGCAGGGTGATATGTGCAGATTTTCCAATCTAAAGATGGTTCCTGAATTCAAGAAAACTTTAGAGGATTACAGTGAGAGCATCTGCAGTATTTTTCCCTACTTCCTTTAAAACTCTAAGGTGGAAACCATCTGGTCTTGGGGATTTGTCGATCTTTGGTGCCATTGTTTTCTTCATTATTGTTACTTTGCTTGTTATTTTTGTGAGTCCCTGTCCATGATTCAATATTACTTGGGATGTCTGACATGCTGACCTCTTCCTTTACTGAAAATATTAACACAAGAATATTCAAGATGCCTGCCATTTCCTTATTTTCAGTGACAATATCCAAGGGGTCCACCTTGCTCCTGACCAACCTCCTTTTCCTAATGGTAAAAATTATTTGTGCTAATTTTGACATCCCTTTGCAAGTTTCTTTTCATATTCCCTTTTCTTAGCTCTTAGTATCTGCTTTGTCACTCTTTGCTGATCTCTGTGTCTCCCCATTTGCCAGGATCTGTGGTATTTTTGTATGCTTTCTCTTTTAATCTTATGTTGTCTCTTACCTCTTTAGATATTCAAGGCTATGTTTTTTGACAAGCAGAGTTCTCTCCCTTTAGGATATAAATTGATTCTGTACCATGTTAAATTCTTTTCGAACACCTCCCACTGATCTGCTTTTTTCACACATTAACAGATTTGCCCATTTAACTGTGGACATTCTTATCATAAGGCAGCCATACTTAAATCTAGAACTTAATAGCTGTTTTGCCTTTCTCTCTTTCAAACTCTGTGTTGAACTCTATCATGTTATGATTGTTTCTAGATAAATGTTCACCCTGTTAGGATACGTGTTAGGCTGTTAGCTAAATCTGGTTCTTGCTCATTACTGCATCTAATCTGGCCTGCCCCCTTGTTTGTTCTAGAACATATTGTTGCAGAAAACTCCAGGGCACACTGAGGAAATTCACTACCTTTTTGCCATGCGGTAGTGTGCTTATACCAATCTATATGAAAGTTAAAATTCCCCAATACAACCACCCTGCCTTTGCTACATGCTTGTCTAAAATCTGCATTTATACAATCTACTACTTTACAGCTGCTACCAGGAGGCCTTTCCCAAACTCTCTTTACAATCTTAAATCCTTTCCTATTTCTTAATTCTACTCAATGTCTCCACTGCCTGTTTACGTCTCATTATATCCCTTCTTATCATTGAAGTAATTTCATCTTAATCATTAAGGCTGCTTCTCCCCATCTATCATTTCCCGATCTTTCCTGTGAACCTTATAACCTGGAAGATTTAGTGCCCAGCCCTGACTGTCTTGCATTCGTGTCTTAGTAATGGTTACCGCGTCATCATTTCCAAGTTGAATTTATGCCTGCAATTTATTCAGTTTGTCCCTTCATGCTCCAAGGAATGCTTAAGGAATGCTTATTTGGGCTGAATACCCTAATTTCCCTTTTAGCTCCAATTTTCTTATTTCCCTCTCATGGTTTAATCATTTTACATCTTTGTTTTCCCTTTGCCTGCATTGCCTGTTACTCTACTCCTTTCCATTTTATTTACTTTTTGAACGATTATTATTACTACCCCTTCATGGCCCCCACTCCCCCTCTCCACCTACTCCCCACCTAATTTACTAGTTTAAAGTCCTCCTGACCACCCTATTAATACTTTCATTCTTTCTGTGAGGACCCTGGTCCCAGCCTGATTCAGGTGGAGCCATTCTAACAGTACAGTTTCTTCCTGTTCCAGTCCTAGTGCCTGTGTCTCATGAAATGGAACCCTCTTTCCCACACTACTCCTTCTGCCACAAGTTTTCCCCCACCCTCCCCATTCTGCTTAGCCCTATACCAATTTGCACATGGCTCAGGTAATGATCTAGAGATTATAATCCTTGAAGTCCTGTTCTTTAATTTAGCTCTGAGTTCCTGGAACTCTCCAAACAAGACCTCTTGCCTACTCTACCCTATGTTGTTGGTTCCAACATGGATCACAACAACTAGATCCTCCCTCCCTCACTCTCCAATATCCTTTCAGTCTGGTTCAAGCGGTCCCTCACTTTGGAACCAGGTAGGCAACATACTATGTGGGATTCTCAATCCTGCTTATACAAGGATGCTGTTTATCCCCTTTTTTTATTGAGTCCCCTCCAAATACGATATTATGCTTCCCTTCCTCCCCCCCTTACCCCCATTGGACAGCTGCTTGCTCCAAGGCGTCAAGGTTCACATTCTGTCTGTCCTTCTGACAGTCTTTATTCTTCTTCTCAGAAGTAACAAATACAATTGTACCTGTTGAATAGGATCAGTTTCTGTGGTTCCTCATTTTCTAGCTTACCTAGGTTCCCCTTGCTCTGCACAGTATGTACACTATCAGTCACATCAGCCCCATTCTGAATCTGCACCTCTCTATGAAGTGGGATTTAAGTCTGGAACAAAGTTGCCAGATGCTGCCCTGCCTCTCTTACATGTCAGAGTGTCTCCAGCTCACATCCAGCTAAAGGACTCTAACCCAGGGAGATTCAAGATGGAGACATTTACTGGAGATGTGTTGCTCTGGATAACCTTGCTGTCCAAATACTGCAGTACTGCAGCCTGTTTTGCCATATTGTTTACATCTATTTGTTAGCTTGTAAGATTTTTTTTCTACACACTAACTTGCATTAAGCAATAAAACACTGGAAACAAATTTTAAAATACTTACTGCCTCAAATTTTCACAAACAATGACAAGTATTATAGACAAATTGCAACCCCTCTTTCCTCTCTGCATCAAGCCCCCACTTGTACCAAATTCACAACTTCTGCACTGTTTTTTGATCATTTTGAGTGTCAAAAAGGAGTAGAGATTTAGAGAGGGAATTTCAGAGTTTAGAGCTTCTGTACTTAAAGGCATGGCCGCCTGTAGAGGGGTGAAGGGAGTTGGGATGCATCAGAGGACAGAATTGGATGAATGCAGAGTGCTCAGATGGTTTTAGTACTGGAGAAGATTACAGACAGTGAGGAGTGAGTCAATTGGAGGGATTTAAATACAAGGATGAGAATTATAATTTGATGCATTGACTCCTGGTCCACCAATGTAGTCCTGCACGCAATAGTTTGCATGGAGAGAGGGGTGAAGAATCACTTTGCAAATGAGAGACGGTTTAGACACAGTGAAATATGATTCATCCACAGCTGTGGGAGAAGGTCAGATCCTTGAGACTGTGCTGTGAGTGAGAGTCTGATTGCTGTGTTTGAGCTGTAAGTGTTAGGTCTCTGTGTTTGCTGAAGATGATAGTTTGATTGTGCTATGTGCAAGTATGTTCTGATTGTTCCACAATGTGAGGGACCATGTCTTATGTGTGTTGTGCCTTTTCCTGTATACCTGTTGAGCTGATACTGAACAGTGTGAAAGCTGCCACTTGTTTTCTCCTTTACAGCTCATTCTTGGCTTTCTCACCAGTCAGCGGCTCCTTTGAAGCAAATCCTCCGTTTGGTGAAGAACTGATGGAATCTATGGTCACACACATGGAGGTGAGGGTCTGAGGTGTTAGCCTGCACTATCAAAATGGACTGGCTTGTATCAATGCTCAGTTGAAGTGTTTTTTTAAAGTATCAAGAACTTTAATAGCAAGTTGTATGACCACAGATCTGATAACATCACTGGAAAAAATGAATGACTCGCCCAAATGAATGATTTCTATTCGGAGGTCAGATTATGATAAGAGTATTATTTCTGATATTCATTGTGAAACCTTGCCTTTAGTCAGTTTTAGCTTGCAGTGTAATGATGTTCATGTACTTCAGATGACTAAAGGCTCATTCATAGTTGCCCCAATTACTCGCTTTGCAGTCCAGTTACCAATTGAGGAAATCTGTGTCAAAAATCCCTCTCCAGCCACTGTAAAGCAATGAGGCAAACACTAGGAGGCCCCAACCTCTTGGTTATTAGCCTAAAATCCTCCCTTTGATCTCCTAGTTCTTCAGAGATATGCAGAATGCCACCTTGAAGGGAGTCAGCCCTCATTAGCACCTCTGGGATGCTGTTCCAGACACAGTGGGAGAAAAGTAAAACTCTCATATCCAACCTGATGCCTCAATTTAATGGGTGGCTTCAAACTGTGCCAGCCCTAACAGCTCAAATAACCTGTGCCCTAAATAATTGTAGTTTGAATCAGAATCTTTTGAAGTGAATTGAAACCTAAGGCATAAAGCTTATCTTATACTCAGCCGGCGGGATTTTCCACACCATCCCGCTGCCGCGATCTTCCAGTCCCGCCGCAAGTCAATGGACTTCTGGCTGAGGCACTGCCTCACCCACGACAGATCCCACCTGCAACAGTGCGGGAAAATCCCGGCCAGTGTATTTAAGCTAGAATTAACTTTGTTGCCCTTCTCTGTACCATGTCAAGAGCCAAGATGGCCTATTTGAGGTGGGAAGGGAATGGGGCTATAGTACTTGAATTATTAGTGCACTATCAGTGACCAGTCCAAGACTTTCTCCCCTTCGGTCACCTTTAACTTATGCCCACCCGTTTTATACTCTATGCATGAAATCTTTGAATCTTTGTGCATAACTGCACACTTACCTATATTGAAGGACATTATGGAAAAAGAATATTCAGCATGCTCAGGTGAAGTCATATTTTAATATTTACAACTTTTAGTGTTGTGTTCTAAAAATGGCATGCATTTTTACATATAAATAATTTAAAGCATGTGATTAGCATCAGCTTGCACTAACCAGTGATGTGTTGTAATGGTGAACGTACCACTTGCTCTCCTGGTGTCACATGATACGATTGATGTGAGCGGGCCCTGAGATCTCAGATGTGTTGGGCATGGGCCTGGATTTGCATCTCTGTGGTGGAAATTGAGGGATGAGAATAATCCCTCAGCCATGATCCCACCTCCGTCACCAGGCTGCCAGGAAACAGGACTTTCCAGCAGCCATAGTCTTGATTGACCTAGAGTTGGGCCTACCACTGGAGACAGCAGGCCTGAGGGGGGTCAGAAGTAGGATGATTCCAGAATGGGCAAATTAAAAGGCCTGCCTGTGTTCCCACCAAACATTGCCCAGTTCTTCCAATGGAATCAGTGGTGAAGGTTAAGATGTATCAAGAAGACCTTACAATCTTTGGAAATTTAAATCTTCTGATCAGTTTAAACCCCCTCCTCACCCTACCCACCTCACCCTCACCCCCTCAACTCCTCACCCTCATCCTCACTCACCTTCACTTCATTCACCCTCGCCACACCCGCCACCCCCCCCCACCCCACCCATTATCCATTTTATGAACAGATCTCACAACCCCTTTTCCAACAGTTAGAAGCTGTTGAATAGCCCATAAAATTCCCCAAGTAAACAGATTCTTCAAACCAGCTGTGTAAACAGATTGCAGCATTTGTAAAATGATTAGGCAGCTGGATTGCAGCAAAGAACCCATAAAACATCTGAATAAATAATCAGACTCTTCAAACCAATTTTGTAAACAGTCAAGCACTTGTAAAACAATTATACAGTTGGATTGCAGCCAAGGGCTGCAAGTAAACAAACTGACCTCAGAACTGCTATCTCAGCAGATGTCTGAGGTGATAGCATAAAAGTAATGAAAAAAGATTAAACATTTACATATTGTTATCACATAAGCTACTCTTTCAATAATGTGAAATGTACTATACCTTTTTATCTATCCGATGAACTTTTTTAACTGATTGGAAAACTTTACCGCATTTAAAGTGTTGATCTTTTCTTGACAGCTTGCCGGTTGGCATTATAACAATCTGACAAAAACATTGTTTTATGGGTAGTTACATCTTCCAATCACAGCAAGTCATGACTCACCTTAATGAACACAGATACAACTCATGCTACATGATGAACTGTAAAGGAGGTGAAACCATTTCACTTCAACTCTTTCTGCCTCCAATCCATGGTTCACGCCTCAATGTAGCTGCTGTAAAAACCAACAGCTGCTAAAGTCCGGTGAAAATTAAGACACTTAATCTGGGGTGTGCTCTCAATGAGTCTACAACAATTTTAAATGGGTCATTAATAGGAGTGGGTCTGGTTTCCACCTCTGCCCTTTCCGGTACTGTGCAAAATGGCATTGGGTAAAAACAGAAAGTGGTGTCCAGCTGCCCCACTTAGCGGCCCTTTTTTGCTGTTCCACCTTCGTTTGGTCCTGTTTCAGAACTGCAAAATCTGGCTCATGGTGTTAGATGTTGCAGATTATCTGTCTGCAGTCCAGTAAACTTACTTATTTGAGATGGAGACTGGATGGTTAATAGGAAATCTATAAAAGTATAGAAAATAGAAACTAGGTCATTCGGCCCTTCAAGCCTGCTCCGCCATTCAGTATGATCATGCCTGATCCTCTATCTCAACACCATACTCCCGCTCTCTCCCCATACCCCTTGACGCCTTTACAGGCCAGAAATCTATCAATTTCCTTTTTAAATATATTCAGTGACTTGGCCTCCACAGCTTCGGTGGTAGAGAATTCCACAGGTTTATCACCCTCTGAGTGAAGAAATTTCTCCTCATCTCAGTCCTAAATGGCCTACCCTGTATCCTGAGATCGTGACCCCTTATTCTAGTCCCCCCAGCCAGAGCAAACACCATCCCTACATCCAGTCTGTTCAGCCCTGTCAGAATTTTATAAGTTTCAATGAGATGCCCTCTCATTCTTCTAAATTCCAGTGAATACAGGCCTAGTCAATCTTTGCTCATTCGAGAATCCTGCCATCCCAGGAATCAGTCTGGTGAACTTTTGCTGCACTCCCTCTATGGTAAGTATATTGTTTCTTAGGTAAAGGGACACTTAAGCAAGGACACCAAAACTAGACACAAAACTCTAGGTGTGGTCTTGTAGTAAGACATTCTTGTTCCTGTACTCAAATCCTCTTGCAATGAAGGCCAATATACCATTTGCCTTCCTAACTGCTTGTGACTTTTTTTTATTTATTCATGGGATGTGAACACTGCTGGCTAGGCCAGCGTTTATTGCCCATCCATAATCTCTCAGAGGGCATTTTTAAAAGTCAGCCACATTGCTGTGGGTCTGGAGTCACATGTAGACCAGACCAGATAAGGTTGGCAGATTTCCTTTCCTTAGTGTCTTTATGACAATCAGCAATGGTTTCATGATCATCATCAGACTTTTAATTTCATATTTTTTTTTTAATTGAATTCAGATTTCACCATCTCTCATTGTGGGATTTGAACTTGTATTCCCAGAGCATTACCCTAGGCCTCTGGATTACTAGTGCAGTGACAATACCACAAAGCCACCACAAGAACACCCAGGACCCTTTGTACATCAACATTTCCCAATCTATCACCACTTAACTAATACTCTGCCATTCTGTTTTTCCTACCGAAGTGGATAACTTCACTCTTATCCACTTTATATTGCATCTGTCATGTATTTGCCCATTCACTCAACTTGTCTAAATCGCCTTGAAGCCCCTTTACATCCTCCTCAGCACTCACATTCCCACCTAGTTTAATGTTGTCAGCAAACCTGGAACTACAATACATTCCCACCGTTTGTGGGGCTTGCATTCCCACAAAATCTCACAAAATCGCGAATGGGGAATGTGCTTTTGAATAGGACTCAATTAGATAGGTTCCAGCCATTGCAAGGGCAGCATTGGTTTGGGCTGTATTGTGTGCAGTACCTGTATACAACAGACATGGGAGCCTCTGAGCAATACATCAGTCAAGATTTCAAATTGAATTGGGTATTAGTTTTGATGAAAGATCTTTTGGTAAATGATATTTTTGGTTGGAGGGAAAGCAGAAGACCCAAAGGATTTGAGTATTATTTCATCACAGTGGTGTCACCGCAATGACAATTGAGTATTTTGCATGGACTTCTATAAAAAAATACTCAACCCACTACCCTGGTTTCTACTGTCTACTGGCTCAATGTTGCAGCCAGATGAATTCATTCCCTTCCTGACTGGTGGGCTGCCTCAGAGTCTTTTAAGCAGTCGCAGCCTCTTGTTAATGTGGCCGATGTTAATGCGGCCCAACCACCAAGTTGGTTTAAGCTTCTCGCTGATGCTATATGTACATCGCTTGACCAATCACTGCAGAAAACTAAAAACATGTCCCATTTGCTTAAATATGCTGGGAGTATGGCCGAGATTTTCAATTCTGGATTGCGAAGCTGCCCGCCAGTTCAGTTCAAGGTCCAATCCTCACATGCCATGTTCCTGACATTCTCACCCAGATTTTCAAATGGCCATGCCAATTAATGGCAAGGAGGGCTTCACGGTCCCATAAAGGATGGCAGGAAGGCTTCCCGAGAGCTGGAGGGCCAAAGGGAGGACCTCCAGCCTTGACATATCGGCAGTCCCTCTGGTCGAGGCAGGAATTGGCCGCTCGTGATGCAGAAAGAGAGGGTGTCTTAATCTGAAGAAACCGCAGATAACTGAACATTGCTCACGCAATGAGCAAAGCGGTGTACAGAGAACAAAGCGCGGGTAAGTGAAAACGCAAACCAGGAAGGTGCGAATGGTGGGACTTTACTGTATTACATTTGGTTCCCTCATCCAAATCATTGATATATATTGTGAGTAGCTGGTGCCCAAGCACTGATCCCTGTGGTACCCCACTAGACACTGCCTGTCACTCCGAAAAAGACCTATTTATTCCTAAACAAAAACAGAATTACCTGGAAAAACTCAGCAGGTCTGCAAGCATCGGCGGAGAAGAAAACAGTAGACGTTTCGAGTCCTCATGACCCTTCGACAGAACTTGAGTTCGAGTCCAAGAAAGAGTTGAAATATAAGCTGGTTTAAGGTGTGTGTGTGGGGGGCGGAGAGATAGAGAGAGAGAGAGGTGGGGGTGGGGTGTGGTTGTATGGACAAACAAGCAGTGATCGAAGCAGATCATCAAAAGATGTCAACAACAATAGTACAATAGAACACATAGGTGTTAAAGTTAAAGTTGGTGATATTATCTAAACAAATGTGCTAATTAAGAATGGATGGTAGGGCACTCAAGGTATAGCTCTAGTGGGGGTGTTTTTTTTTATTTATTTTTTTTAATATTTTTTTATAATGGAAATAGGTGGGAAAAGGAAAATCTTTTATAATTTATTGGAAAAAAAAGGAAGGGGGAAACAGAAAGGGGGTGGGGATGGGGGAGGGAGCTCACGACCTAAAGTTGTTGAATTCAATATTCAGTCCGGAAGGCTGTAAGGTGCCTAGTCGGAAGATGAGGTGTTGTTCCTCCAGTTTGCGTTGGGCTTCACTGGAACAATGCAGCAAGCCAAGGACAGACGTGTGGGCAAGAGAGCAGGGTGGATTGTTAAAATGGCAAGCGACAGGGAGGTTTAGGTCATTCTTGCGGACAGACCGCAGGTGTTCTGCAAAGCGGTCGCCCAGCTTACGTTTGGTCTCTCCAATGTAGAGGAGACCACATTGGGAGCAACGAATGCAGTAGACTAAGTTGGGGGAAATGCAAGTGAAATGCTGCTTCACTTGAAAGGAATGTTTGGGCCCTTGGACGGTGAGGAGAGAGGAAGTGAAGGGGCAGGTGTTACATCTTTTGCGTGGGCATGGGGTGGTGCCATAGGAGGGGGTTGAGGAGTAGGGGGTGATGGAGGAGTGGACCAGGGTGTCCCGGAGGGAGCGATCCCTACGGAATGCCGATAAGGGGGGTGAAGGGAAGATGTGTTTGGTGGTGGCATCATGCTGGAGTTGGCGGAAATGGCGGAGGATGATCCTTTGAATGCGGAGGCTGGTGGGGTGATAAGTGAGGACAAGGGGGACCCTATCATGTTTCTGGGAGGGAGGAGAAGGCGTGAGGGCGGATGCGCGGGAGATGGGCCGGACACGGTTGAGGGCCCTGTCAACGACCATGGGTGGAAAACCTCGGTTAAGGAAGATGGAGGACGTGTCAGAGGAACTGTTTTTGAAGGTAGCATCATTGGAACAGATGCGACGGAGGCGAAGGAACTGGGAGAATGAGATGGAGTCCTTACAGGAAGCGGGGTGTGAGGAGCTGTAGTCGAGGTAGCTGTGGGAGTCGGTGGGTTTGTAATGGATATTGGTGGACAGTCTATCACCAGAGATTGAGACAGAGAGGTCAAGGAAGGGAAGGGAAGTGTCAGAAATGGACCACGTGAAAATGATGGAGGGGTGGAGATTGGAAGCAAAATTAATAAATTTTTCCAAGACGAGAGCATGAAGCGGCACCGAAGTAATCATCGATGTACCGGAGAAAAAGTTGTGGAAGGGGGCCGGAGTAGGACTGCAACAAGGAATGTTCCACATACCCCATAAAGAGACAGGCATAGCTGGGGCCCATGCGGGTACCCATAGCCACACCTTTTATTTGGAGGAAGTGAGAGGAGTTGAAGGAGAAATTGTTCAGCGTGAGAACAAGTTCAGCCAGACGGAGGAGAGTAGTAGTGGATGGGGATTGTTCGGGCCTCTGTTCGAGGAAGAAGCTAAGGGCCCTCAGACCATCCTGGTGGGGGATGGAGGTGTAGAGGGATTGGACGTCCATGGTGAAGAGGAAGCGGTTGGGGCCAGGGAACTGGAAATTGTTGATGTGACGTAAGGTGTCAGAGGAATCACGGATGTAGGTGGGAAGGGACTGGACAAGGGGAGAGAGAAGGGAGTCAAGATAACGAGAAATGATTTCTGTGGGGCAGGAGCAAGCTGAGACGATCGGTCTACCGGGGCAGTTCTGTTTGTGGATTTTGGGTAGGAGATAGAAGCGGGCCACCTTACGTCACATCAACAATTTCCAGTTCCCTGGCCCCAACCGCTTCCTCTTCACCATGGACGTCCAATCCTGCTACACCTCCATCCCCCACCAGGATGGTCTGAGGGCCCTTAGTTTCTTCCTCGAACAGAGGCCCGAACAATCCCCATCCACCACTACTCTCCTCCGTCTGGCTGAACTTGTTCTCACGCTGAACAATTTCTCCTTCAACTCCTCTCACTTCCTCCAAATAAAAGGTGTGGCTATGGGTACCCGCATGGGCCCCAGCTATGCCTGTCTCTTTATGGGGTATGTGGAACATTCCTTGTTGCAGTCCTACTCCGGCCCCCTTCCACAACTTTTTCTCCGGTACATCGATGATTACTTCGGTGCCGCTTCATGCTCTCGTCGGGACTTGGAAAAATTTATTAATTTTGCTTCCAATCTCCACCCCTCCATCATTTTCACGTGGTCCATCTCTGACACTTCCCTTCCCTTCCTTGACCTCTCTGTCTCAATCTCTGGTGATAGACTGTCCACCAATATCCATTACAAACCCACCGACTCCCACAGCTACCTCGACTACAGCTCCTCACACCCCGCTTCCTGTAAGGACTCCATCCCATTCTCCCAGTTCCTTCGCCTCCGTCGTATCTGTTCCGATGATGCTACCTTCAAAAACAGTTCCTCTGACATGTCCTCCTTCTTCCTTAACCGAGGTTTTCCACCCACGGTCGTTGACAGGGCCCTCAACCATGTCCGGCCCATCTCCCGCGCATCCGCCCTCACGCCTTCTCCTCCCTCCCAGAAACATGATAGAGTCCCCCTTGTCCTCACTTATCACCCCACCAGCCTCCGCATTCAAAGGATCATCCTCCACCATTTCCGCCAACTCCAGCATGATGCCACCACCAAACACATCTTCCCTTCACCCCCCTTATCGGCATTCCGTAGGGATCGCTCCCTCCGGGACACCCTGGTCCACTCCTCCATCACCCCCTACTCCTCAACCCCCTCCTATGGCACCACCCCATGCCCACGCAAAAGATGTAACACCTGCCCCTTCACTTCCTCTCTCCTCACCGTCCAAGGGCCCAAACATTCCTTTCAAGTGAAGCAGCATTTCACTTGCATTTCCCCCAACTTAGTCTACTGCATTCGTTGCTCCCAATGTGGTCTCCTCTACATTGGAGAGACCAAACGTAAACTGGGCGACCGCTTTGCAGAACACCTGCAGTCTGTCCGCAAGAATGACCCAAACCTCCCTGTCGCTTGCCATTTTAACACTCCACCCTGCTCTCTTGCCCACATGTCTGTGCTTGGCTTGCTGCATTGTTCCAGTGAAGCCCAACGCAAACTGGAGGAACAACACCTCATCTTCCGACTAGGCACCTTACAGCCTTCGGACTGAATATTGAATTCAACAACTTTAGGTCGTGAGCTCCCTCCCCCATCCCCACCCCCTTTCTGTTTCCCCCTTCCTTTTTTTTCCAATAAATTATAAAGATTTTCCTTTTCCCACCTATTTCCATTATAAAAAAAAAATTAAAAAAAAATAAATAAATAAAAACTCCCCCACTAGACCTATACCTTGAGTGCCCTACCATCCATTCTTAATTAGCACATTCGTTTAGATAATATCACCAACTTTAACTTTAACACCTATGTGTTCTATTGTACTATTGTCGTTGACATCTTTTGATGATCTGCTTCTATCACTGCTTGTTTGTCCATACAACCACACCCCACCCCCACCTCTCTCTCTCTCTATCTCTCTGCCCCCCACACACACACCTTAAACCAGTTTATATTTCAACTCTTTCTTGGACTCGAACTCAAGTTCTGTCGAAGGGTCATGAGGACTCGAAACGTCAACTCTTTTCTTCTCCGCCGATGCTGCCAGACCTGCTGAGTTTTTCCAGGTAATTCTGTTTTTGTTTTGGATTTCCAGCATCTGCAGTTTTTTTGTTTTTATCTCTCTATTTATTCCTACTCTGTTTCCTGTCGGTTAACCAATTCCTAATTCATGCCAATATATTAATCCCAATCCCATTTGCTTTAACTTTGCACATTAACCTCTTACGTGGGACTTTAGTAAAAGCTTTCTGAAAATCCAAATACACCACACCCACTGGTTCTCCCTTATCTTTTCTACTAGTTACATCCTCAAAAAACTCCAGTAGGTTTGTCAAGCATGATTTCCCTTACATAAATCCATGTTCATTTTGTCTAATCCGATTATTATTTTCTCAAAAAAAAAATCCTGTTAAATCCTGTTATTGCATTCTTTATAATAGACTCTAGCATTTTCTCTACCACTAATGTTAGACTAACCGGCCTCTAATTCGTTGTTTTCTCCCTTCCTCCTTTTTTAAATAGTGGGGTTATGTTTGCCACCCTCCGATCTGCCGGGACTGTTCCAGTATCTACAGACTTTTGGAAGATGACGACCAATGCATCCAGTATTTCCATAGCTATTTCCAGTACCCTGGGATGTAGATTATCAGATTTATTCGCATTCAGTCCCATTAATTTCTCCAGTACTTTTTTTTACGAATAATAATTTCCTTCAATTCCTCCTTCTCACTAGATCCTTGGTTCCCTAGCATTCCTGTGATGTTATTTGTGTCTTCTTCCATGAAAGTAGTTGTTTAATTGCTCTGCCATTTCCTTGTTCCATATTATAAATCCTGCCATTTTGGACTATAAGGGACCTACATTTGTCTTCACTAATCTTTTTCTTTTCCATACTTACAGAAGCCTTTACAGTCCGCTTTTATGTTCCTTGCAAGTTTACTCTCATACTCTATTTTTCCCCTCTTAATCAATCTCTTGGTCCTCCTTTGCTGGATTCTAAACTACTCCCAATTCTCAGGTTTGCTACTTTTTCTAGCAACTTTATATGACACCTCTTCGGATCTAATACTATCCTTAATTTATTTTGTTACCCATGGTTGGGCTGCTTTTCCTGTTGTGTTTTTGTGCCAGAAGGAAATATACAACTTTTGCAATGCATGCATTTGATCCTTAAGTATTAGTCATTGCCTATCCACCTTTTAGTGAAGTTCCCTAATCTATCGTAGCCAACTCTCCATACCTTTGTAGTTTCCTTTGTTTAGATTTAGGACTCTGGTTTTAGATTGGATTACTTTCCATCCTAATGAAGACTTCTATCATGTCATGGTCACTCTTCCCTAAAGGACCCCGCACAAGAAGATGATTAATTAACTCCTCCTCATTGCACAATACCAAATCTGGGATAGCCTGTTCCTTAGTTGGTTCCTCGACGTACTTGTCAAAAAACCACCTCGTACACACTCCAGGATTCATCCGCCACAGTATTATTGCTAATTTGGTTTGCCCAGTCTTTATGTAGGTTAAAGTCACCCATGATTACTGTAGCACCCTTGTTACATGTATCTCTAATTTCCTGTTTAATGCCATCCCCGACCTTATCACTACTGTTTGGAGGCCTACAGACAACTCCCACTAATGTTTTCTGCCCCTTGTTGCTTCTAATCTTCGCCCAGACTGATTCTACATCTAGATTTTCTGAGCCAATATCCTTTCTCATTATTGCACCGATCTTGTGCTTAACTAACAACAACACCCCACCTCCTTTTCCTTTTTGCCTGTCCTTTCTAAATATCAAATACCCTTGGATATTCAGTTCTCAGCCTTGGTCACCCTGCAGCCACATCTCCGTCATCATAATCATATCAAACTCATTTACATCTATTTGTGCTGGTAATTTGTTTACCTTATTGTGAATGCACCATGCATTCTGATACAATGCCTTTAGACTTGTCTTTTTAACATTTTAACATTTTTTTGGTACTATGACCCTATTTGCTGCTAGCCCTTGTTTCCTCTGCCTTCGACTTTTGCTTTCTATTTTTCTGTCTTTCATTTCTATCTTTGTTTCCCTCTCTTGTATCTCCTCGCTCAGGTTCCCATCCCCCTGCCAATCTAGTTTAAACCTTCCCCCACAGTACTAGCAAATACCCCTGTGACGATATTGGTCCCAGTCCTGCTTGTACAGGTCTCATCTTCCGCAGAATTGGTACCAATGCCTCAGGAATCTAAATCTCAACCTCCTACACCATCTCTGCAGCCACACATTCATTTGATCTATTCCCCTATCCCTGATCTCACTAGTACGTGGCACTGGGAGTAATCCTGAGATTACTACCTTTGAGGTCCTGCTTTTTAGTTTATTTCCTAGTTCCCTATATTCTGCTTCCAGGACCTCATCCCTCTTTTTACCTAAGTCATCTTATCGATATGGACCACAATCTCTGGCTGTTCACCCTTCCCCCTTCAGAATGTCCTGCAGCCACTCAGTGACATCCTTGAACCTGGCACCAGGGAGGCAACATACCATTCTGGTGTCATGCCTGCAGCCGTAGAAATGTCTGTTTGTTCCCCTTACAATCAAATCCCCTATCACTATTATTCTCCCGCTCTTTTTTCCTCCCCTTACCACTCGTGATGCCACAGACTTGGCTATTGCTGCATTCCCCTGAGAAGCCCTCATCCCCAGGAGTATCCAAAATGGAAAATCTGTTAGAGAGGGAGATGGACCCAAGAAGTTCCTGCCCTACCTGCCTAGTGCTTTAACTCTCTGGCGGTCATCCATTCTCTTTCCGCCTGTGCACTCTTTACTTGCGGTATGACCACCTCATTGTACATGCTATCCGCGAAGATCTCAGCCTTGTGATGCTCCACAGTGACTCCAGACGCAGCTTCAACTCTGAAATGTGGATTTCAGGTAGCTGCAGCTGGAGACACTTCCTGCACACATGATTGCTCTGGCCACTGGAAGTGTCCCTAACTTCCCACATCTCACAGGAGGAGCATTCCACATGGCTGAACTGCCCTGCCATGGCTTACCCTTAAATTATTCTCTTTGCTTTCCCTTCCTCCCCTAACTCCCATAATCGCCCAACTCCCAGACTCTCTATTCCAAGTGGCACTCAAGTGCTATGTCACACTAAGTTGGCTGGCTTTATATGTTCCTAAGACAAAGGCTAGCTGACCCAGCTACAGAGGAACCAGTTTCAGCTGCTTCTTTAATTGACTAAGTCGAACTGCTCACCCTATGGAGAGCTTGTTAAACCCAGACTAAGGTGGGAACTTCAGAATTTAAACTGTAGTTTTCAGTTAAATGCTAACTACATACAAAATTAGATTTTTACAAAAAGATTGGAAAAAATTAAGACTCCTTACTCACCATCCACCAGCATTCTGTCCTCCTATCCACAGTGTTGAGTACTTTGGGAAGTTAGCAGTGGCAGAGAAGCTGAGCGCTAGTAATTGTCCCTTAACCATAATACATGAAATCACCTTGTCTTCATTTAAAATCATAAGAGCTTATAAAAATCAAAAAGGGGAAACTGTTTTATTTTTATTATTTCTCCCCCAGCAAACAATGTCTAAGAGGTAATTATTAATGGCTGCCTATTTCTGTTAATTCTGAGAGTGCTTAGGAACATAGGATGAGACCATTCAGCCCCTCAAGCCTGTTTCTTTGCCATTCAATCAGATCGTGACTGATCAGTGTTATAACTCCATCCACCTGCCTTGGTTCTGTAACCCTTAATACCCTCGCCTATCAGTCTCAATTTAAAGTGTTCAATTGATCTGCAGCCTCAAGAGATTTTTGCAGGGAGAGGGTTCTAGATTCCCACTACTCTGTGTGTAGAAGCACTTTCTGACGCCGCCCTTGATTGTCCTAGCTCTAATTTGAAGGTTTTGCCCCCTTGTTCTGGACTATGATAGCCATGTTTACTATATTACAGCCGCCATGGTGCAATGTAGTGATCTCAGTGCTGAGCTATGTACGGGAAAAGTAGTACTTCAGTCTATCCAGCGTTCTGTTATTGGAAAGCAATTTCCCGATATTATAGCAGTTACTACACTTCAAAAATATTTTACTGGGGTGAATCATTTTGGGATATCCTGAGGCCATGAAAGACAGTTTCAACATAGGTCCTTTCCTTTCCTTTCATTTAATGGAAAGTGAGGCAGTCCGTGAGGTTGGTTGTTAATTTGCTCAGACCGTATTCAAATTAACATTCTCAATAGGAACTACTTGCATTTATATAACGCCTTTAAAGAATTAAAACATCCCGAGGAGCTTCACAGGAACACCATCAAACAAAATTTAACACCAAGACACAAACGGAGTAATTAAGACACATAAGCAAAAACTTAGTCTCAGGGATAGGTTGTAAAGAACATCTTCACGATGGAAAGAGAGGCAGAGGGGCTTAGGAAGGAAATTGCATAATTTAGGGCTTTGGTTGCTGAAGGAAAATGGAGATGTGCAAGAGGCCAGAATTAGAGGAGTGCTCATGTCTTGGAGGATTGTAGGGCTGGAGGAGATTACATGGATAGGGAGGGTCCAGACCATGAGGGATTTATAAGCGAGGATGCTGTGCAGCACTGCAAAATCTGCCCCCACCCTGTGCTTTAACCTATTCATCCAAATGTAGAACATAAATGTCATGTCTGATTTTGCTTTTCCCACAATGGCACATAGTGGAATTCCTGGATGGGTCCAGCCATTTTAATTAATAGAAAAATTTTGCACAGTATGAGGCTGACTCCTCCTTTCGGAAGTGCAAGGTCAAAGGGTTACTTCAATGAATCTGGGAGGGTATAGGAGAGTCTGAGCTAACCAGGGGCCTCATGCTAGTTCTTTTAAACTGAAAAGACCAAGAACTGTAAAAAAAATTAGCAGCAGGAAAATTTGTCAACCTAGTTAGGGGGAAAGAACATGCAAAACTGACCCATTAAGAGTTTATTCCTAATACAAATCATATAACCATGGTTCCCTTCAGTTCCTACTCTATTCAGTATTGTAGCTCAGCTGATTGTCTCCCAATATTAGCAACAGTTCCATTCTGTTGCTGATGCAGGTGCAATCCCAACATTCTCCTCCAGTGAAAAACAAAAAAGCAGTTCCATGTGCTATAAGATTGGTCTTGTTGGCAACCTCGAAATAAGGCCCAAACCATTTGCTCACCATGAAAGTTTGATGCTGAAATAGGACACATCAAAGACATCCTGCAGGATAATGGCTACCCTGACCAGATCATTTCGCAAACTCATGAACGGCCCTGAAAAGTGCCCAGTCTACCTCAGATTACCCTGGAAGGGCAAGGTACCCTAAAACGTTGAGCAACAGGTGAAGCTAGTTGCTATGCAGTAGCCACCTGAGTGGTATTCGCCACTAACACAATGCTGCCGCCAAGCCAAAAAGACATTCTGCCTATCACACAAATGGGTAATGTAGTACATGAATTTCAATGCCAGTGCAATGCCAGGTATGTAGGCCATACGTCCCAAAGATTGGCAGATCATATCAAACAGCATGTCCATTCTACTGTTTGCAACAGGCAGTGTACAGACCATACCCAACCATCCTGTCCTTGCAAAACTCAAAACACAGCGTTCAACATTAGATGTGATTCCGCGATTGGACAACATTTGTTAAATATTCCTCAGTGTGCTAAGAATTATGCTGATGACCAATTTAGGATTGTCAGTTGGACTCACAGTGTGGCAAATTTGTGTGTACTTAACTGGAAGGCCTGCATAGAAAATAAGGTCATAAATCAACTATCTTCCAGTCCATTAGTAATACCTCTTGCTGAAGAAACTCACGTTTCTTGAGATCATTAAGGCAGTAGAGTCTCTCCAGTGGCAAGGCACCAGGTTCCAATGCTATACTTGCTGAGATATATTAAGCAGGCAGGCATCAACCGGTTCACTCTCTCATCTTTACCAGTTGATGGGCAAAAAGAAATCATCCTGCAAGAGTGTAGAGATGCATCCATTATCCATCTAATCAAACACAAGAGCAGTAGGTATTATTGTAAAAATCACTTCTTATCATTGCAGGGAAAATCCTTGCTAGGGTCATTTTAAACTGTTACATCAAGCATTTAGCTGAGAAGTTGTTGCCTAACAGCCAGTGTGGATTGAGAAGAGGCAAAGGTACGACTGATATCGTCTTTACCGCCATACAAGCTTAGGAAAAGGCTTGAGAACAAAACACTGGGCCTTTATTGTGTGTTTGTTGATCTTACAAAGATCTTTGATACAGTCAGCAGAGAGGACCTTTGCAAAATGCTGGCCAGTGTTGATTATCTCAAGCAGCTTAACCTGATGATGCAACATAGTGACGTTTCCATCCCCTTACCTGTCTCTGGTGGAGTTCAATAGGATTGTATTCCAACTCTCATCTTAGTACCTTGTTTGTTTCTATGCTTGCTAATGCCTGGAGGAACTTGGATAAAGGAGTGCTCGTTCACTTCAAAATGAATGGCAACTGTATAATTTCCATCAGCTACACTCAAAAACTCAGATCTCTGAAAAATTTTTTGGAAGTTCTCATTACCTGTTGATTGCGCTGTGGGTGCCCACACTGAAGAGGACCTTCAAGTCATAATCATTTCTAGATTCTTGTAAAAAATATGGCCCCACCATCAATCTGCAGAAGACAGAAGTTATATTTCAGACAGCTGAACTGGAAAAACTTATGAGCCACCCAATATTACAATTGCATATGCTATCTGCACTGGACAGGTTCATCTACCAAGGAAGCACTATGTCACGTACTGTATTCTTAGATGATGAAGAGAATCGTAGGTTTTTTTCAAATCCAGTAATATCATTGGAAGGTTCCATGTGAGGTAATGTGATTAAAAGAGCATTAAATTATCAACAGAAGTTAAAGTCGAGAAAGCAGTTGTTAGACAGCTTACTTCATATGTGCATTAGCTAAAGGATGTACAGTCGCCAAACAGAAAGCTCAGTCACCTCTACCTCAGAAAGCAGTGGTTTCAACAGTGCTTTAGGATTACGAACACTGAGAAAGATTATATATGTCAAACAGAGAGACAGTGGTAGTAAAGGTACAGTCAAGGTGGGGTAATCACATAGTCCAAATACCTGATACTAAACTGCCCTAGAAGCTTGGTAAATGCTCTTGTGGAAGTCCATTCAAAAGATAAAAGGGTTGCCTAAAGTCCAATCGCAAATAATGTGGCATCTCAGCTGACACATGGAGTTATGATGCTTACTTCAAGAAACTGGCAACAAATAATTGTTGCTTGCACAAGAAAGCTTGAAGCGAGATGTGGCTCGCTAGCCAAAGAAGAACTCAAAGGAAATCAAGGAAAGGTCAGCCCTAATTTGAAAAGAAATGGTGTGCAATTTGGATTTATTTTAAGGAGACCTTGAGGAATATAGTGTGAGTTTATATTGAAGCAGGCTTTATTCCTAATTGGGTATGGAACTTGGACAGTTGTGCACGTATAGTCATCACACTGATAGTCCAATAAAGTCTTCATAGCTACTGTGAAAGTTGGAGACAAAACAAACACCAACATGTACAAGCCACCTAAGGTCAAGTGGCACCCTTTCAGTATTACCCTTTACCACTCATTCTAAAGTCCATGCTGCCGATTTCAACCGCCATTACAGCCATGGGGATGGAATCCAGTTGATGAAGCAGGTGAACAACTGTTAGCCTGGTCCACTGCAGGTGGTCGCCATCTACTCCATGATGCCAAACAACCAGGCACCTTCCACTCATGTAGATGGAGAAAGGATTACAATCCAGATCTCTGCATTGTCTCTAGGGATGGTAACAGGTGCCCTCTTCTTGCATCGTGGAAGATCCTTCCTCACTTTCTCACACACAGCATCAGCTAGCCATGATCAACAGTAGAATAAAGATGCCTCTAATTACATCCGAACCTATGCCAGAGATAAGGGAGGTAACCAGACCAATTTTGAGCTAAAGCTAGGAGATATCTTGGACTCGAGTTGGTTAAGAGCGCAGTGATGCAGACTTCATTCCAACAAACTGCTTGATTTCACAGGTAACATGAACAGACAGGATAAAGTTTACAGTGAAATTCAATATACTTCTGAAAATTCCTCAGATCATAGACAATAACAAAGCATACCACACTATCTGTTAATTAACTAATTTTACTTTACTGACTGAAATTAATTGGTGCCAAACTTGGAGACAGAGTTCTCTTTTCTGCAGTTGACACAATTCCAGATTACTAGAAGCTAGAGATGGTCCCCCTTCTTAACTGGACAGGAAACCAAAAGCCAAGTTCCTGACCCTACCGTGGCTTTCCATCTCAAAGTATTGGCCAGTGTCTTATCAATCACACTGGCCACCATCATCAGAGGTATAGGATTCCTGTCAGTTATCACCCACTGGGGTCTCCTGAATCCATTCATTGCACAATAAAAACTTGTGTGTTCTGTTGATTGAACCTCATGCTGAATTTAATTTGAGATGAATTACCTGAAATGCCTTACAGGTTAACTAGCCAATATTCCTGAAACATGACAAGCTGGATGCATTAGCAGAGGGATTAAGTACAAATAAAAATTAATGCTTAGTTGCTTCCTAAGGTGTTGATCAAACTCTTGTAGATAGTGTTTTGTAGATAGGCAAAAAGATGTTTTTCCTCAAATGAGGAATTGGAATTGTGAGGTTCCACAATTGTGAGGGCTTGTTTCAATAGAAAAGAAGAGATTTTATGGTGATATATTGGAAATTTTCAAATTGTTTAGGATGATAAAGCATTCATAAAAAGACAACAGTAAGGGGAGCAGTTAGTCTTACATAATTATACTCTTGAGTAATAGCATTGTAGACTTAGGTTCCAGGAAATCTCATTCAAGTGGATTATGGGAAGGTAGATAGTTGATGCCAGTGGATATGGTGAGAATGTGAATAGAAGGGTTGAGAGGTATGATGAGAAGGTGGGAGGGTGATATTGAGGATATGATGAGAAGGTGTAGAGATGAAGTTGAGGGATATTCTGAAAAAGTGGAATCTGAAGGCTGGTGGGTTTGAGAGGTTGTTGGGTTTGAGAGGTTGGCGGGTTTGAGAGGTTGGCGAGTTTGAGAGGTCGATGGGTTTGAGAGGTTCATGAGTTTGAGAGATTAGCGGGTTTGAGAGGTTGGTGAGTTTGAGAGATTAGCGGGTTTGAGAGGTTGGTGAGTTTGAGAGGTTGGCGAGTTTGAGAGGTCGATGGGTTTGAGAGGCTGGTGAGTTTGAGAGGCTGGTGAGTTTGAGAGGTTGGTGAGTTTGAGAGGTTGATGAGTTTGAGAGGTAGGTGGGTTTGAGAGGTTCGTGAATTTGAGTGATTGATGGATTTGAGAGATTGATGAGTTTGAGAGATTGGCGGGTTTGAGAGGTTGCTGAGTTTGAGGAGTTGGTGAGTTTGAGAGGTTGGTGAGTTTGAGAGGTTGGTGAGTTTGAGAGGTTGGCGGGTTTGAGAGGTTGGCGAGTTTTAGAGGTTAGTGAGTTTGAGAGGATGGTGAGTTTGAGAGGTTGGCGGGTTTGAGAGGTTGGCGAGTTTTAGAGGTTAGTGAGTTTGAGAGGATGGTGAGTTTGAGAGGTTGGTGAGTTTGAGAGGTTGGTGAGTTCGAGAGGATGGTGAGTTTGAGAGGTTGGTGAGTTTGAGAGGTTGGTGAGTTTGAGAGGTTGGCGAGTTTGAGAAGTTGGTGAGTTTGAGAGGTTGGTGAGTTTAAGCGGTTGATGGGTTTGAGAGGATGGTGAGTTTGAGAGGTTGAGCTCATTCAGAAAGGCACTGACTTGCCCTGTGGATGAAAACTCTGAAGTTGGGTGACCTATGAACCTGTTAACCTATTTTTTTTTTGCCTTCAAACAGGATCTGTTGGGAAGCTCTAGTGAGCCACTTTCATTCATAGTGTTCATACCTGAATGGAGGAACCCCCCAACACCAGCTCTTGTCCGAATGGAGGAGAGCAAGTTTAAACGACACCAAATCCTAGTTCCAGCCTATGAGCACGAGTACAGGAGCGGGGCACAGCACATCTGCAAAAAGTAAGATTTACAGCATCACCTGGTCATGGCATGGAGGGCAGACAAATGGGCTGTGTGATCTATGTTTATCTTATTTACAATTTACATCTACCTGTCATGGACTGAGGATGGGGATTGTGCACAGAGTAATTAATAATGATGGGAGAGTCACAGGATGGGGAGGGCCACAGGATGAGAGGGAAGAGTCATGAGATGAGGGGGGAGAGTCACGGGATGAGGGGGGAGAGTCACGGGGGAGGGAGGAGAGTCACGGGGTAAAGAAGGAGAGTCTCTGGGTAAGGGGGGGAGAACCACAGGTTGATGGGGAGAATCACAGGGTGAGGGGGGAGAGTCACAGGGTGAGAGGAGAGAGTCACGGGGTGAGGGTCACAGGTTGAGGAGGGAGAGTCATAGGGTGAGGGTCATGGTGAGGGGGGAGAGTCACAGGGTGAGTGGGGAGAATCGGGGTGAGGGGAGAGAGTCACGGGGTGAGGGGGGAGAGTCACGGGGTGAGTGTCACAGGGTGAGGAGGGAGAGTCATGGGGTGAGGGTGAGAGTCACGGGGTGAGGGGGTGAGAGTCACGGAGTGAGTGTCACAGGGTGAGGGGGGAGAGTCACGGGGTGAGGGTGAGAGTCACGGGGTGAGGGGGTGAGAGTCACGGAGTGAGTGTCACAGGGTGAGGGGGGAGAGTCACGGGGTGAGGGTGAGAGTCACGGGGTGAGGGGGTGAGAGTCACGGAGTGAGTGTCACAGGGTGAGGGGGGAGAGTCACACGGTGAGGGGGAGAGTCACAGTGTGAGGGAGGAGAGTCACGGGGTGAGGAGAGAGAGTCATGGGGTGAGGGTCACAGGGTGAGGGGGGAGAGTCACAGGATGAGAGGGGAGAGTTATGGGTGAGGGGGGAGGATTACAGGTGAGGGGGGAGAGAGTCACGAGTTGAGGGTGGAGAACCACAGGGTGAAGGCGGGGAGTCACAGGGTGAGGGAGGGAGAGTCACGGGTTGAGGGGGGAGAGCCACAGGGTGAGGGGGTGAGTGTCACGGGGTGAGGGGTATGGTGAGGGGGGGGGAGTCACAGGGTGAGAGGGGAGTGTCACGGTGTGAGAGGGGAGTGTCACGGTGTGAGGGGGAAGAGTTACAGGATGAGGGGGAGAGAGTCACGGTGAGGGGGGAGAGTTACGGGGTGAAGGGGGAGAGTTACAGGATGTGGGGGAGAGAGTCACAGGGTGAGGGAGGGAGAGTCACGGGTTGAGGGGGGAGAGCCACAGGGTGAGGAGGAGAGAGGCATGGAGTGAAGGGGGAGAGCCACAGGGTGAGGGGTGTTTGTCACGGGGGGAGAGTCATGGTGTGAGTGGGGAGAATCACGGGGTGAGGGGGAGAGAGTCACGGGGTGAGGTGGGGAGAGTCACAGGATGAGGGGAGAGAGTTACAGAGTGAGGGGAAGAGTGTCACAGGGCGAGGGGGGAGTGTCACGGGGTGATGGGGAGAGAGTCATCGGGTGAAGGGGAGAGAGTCACAGGGTGAGGGGGGAGTGTCACCGGGTGAGGGTCACGGTGAGGTGGGGGAGAGTCACAGGGTGAGGGGGTGAGTGTCACGGGTTGAGGGTTACGGTGAGGGAGGGAGAGTCACGGTGAGAGGGCAGTGTCACGGTGTGAGTGGGAAGAGTTACAGGATGAGGAGGAGAGAGTCACGGTGAGGGGGGAGAGTTATGCGGTGAAGGGGGAGAGTTACAGGATGTGGGGGAGGGAGTCACAGGGTGAGGAGGAGAGAGTCACAGGTTGAGAGAGGAGAGTTACAGGGTGAAGGGTGACAGTTACAGGATGAGGGGGAGAGAGTTACGGGGTGAGGGGGGAGAGTTACAGCATGTGGGGCAGAGCGTCACAGGGTGAGGGGGGACAGTCATGGGGTATGGGGTAGAGCCACAGGGTGATGGGGGGAGAGTCACGGGGTGACGGGGAGAGCCACAGGGTGAAGTGGGGGAGCCACAGGGTGAGGGGGGAGAGTCATGGGCTGAGGGGGGAGAGCCACAGAGTGAGGGGGGTGTGTCAAGGGGGGAGAGTCGCGGGGTCAGTGGGGTGAATCACGGGGAGAGGGGGAGAGTCACGCGGTGAGGGTCACTGGGTGAAGGGGGAGAGTCGCAGGATCAGAGGGGAGAGTTACAGGGTGAGGGCGAGAGTGTCACAGGGTGTGGGGGGAGTGTCACGGGGTGTGGGGGGAGAGTCACGGAGTGAGGGGGGAGAGTCACTGGGTGAGGGTGAGAGGCATGGGGTGAGGGGGGAAAGGCACAGTAGGAGAGTCATGAGGTGAGTGGGAGAGAGTCAACGGGTGAGGGGGGAGTCACAGGGTGAGGGGGAGAGAGAGTCGTGGAGTGAGGCGGGGTAGTGTCATGGGGTATGGGGTGAGGGTCACAGGGTGAGGGGGGAGAGTCACGGGGTGAGGGGGGAGAGCCACAGGGTGAGGGGTGTGAGTCACGGGGTGAGGGGTGAGGGTCACGGGATGAGGGGGGAGAGTCACAGGATGAGGGGGGAGAGTCACAGGGTGAAGGTCACAGGTTGAGGAGGGAGAGTCATAGGGTGAGGGTCATGGTGAGGGGGGAGAGTCACAGGGTGAGTGGGGAGAATCGGGGTGAGGGGAGAGAGTCACGGGGTGAGGGGGGAGAGTCACGGGGTGAGTGTCACAGGGTGAGGAGGGAGAGTCATGGGGTGAGGGTGAGAGTCACGGGGTGAGGGGGTGAGAGTCACGGAGTGAGTGTCACAGGGTGAGGGGGAGAGTCACGGGGTGAGGGTGAGAGTCACGGGGTGAGGGGGTGAGAGTCACGGAGTGAGTGTCACAGGGTGAGGGGGGAGAGTCACGGGGTGAGGGTGAGAGTCACGGGGTGAGGGGGTGAGAGTCACGGAGTGAGTGTCACAGGGTGAGGGGGGAGAGTCACACGGTGAGGGGGAGAGTCACAGTGTGAGGGAGGAGAGTCACGGGGTAAGGAGAGAGAGTCATGGGGTGAGGGTCACAGGGTGAGGGGGGAGAGTCACAGGATGAGAGGGGAGAGTTGTGGGTGAGGGGGGAGGATTACAGGTGAGGGGGGAGAGAGTCACGAGTTGAGGGTGGAGAACCACAGGGTGAAGGCGGGGAGTCACAGGGTGAGGGAGGGAGAGTCACGGGTTGAGGGGGGAGAGCCACAGGGTGAGGGGGTGAGTGTCACGGGGTGAGGGTTATGGTGAGGGGGGGGGAGTCACAGGGTGAGAGGGGAGTGTCACGGTGTGAGGGGGAAGAGTTACAGGATGAGGGGGAGAGAGTCACGGTGAGGGGGGAGAGTTACGGGGTGAAGGGGGAGAGTTACAGGATGTGGGGGAGAGAGTCACAGGGTGAGGGAGGGAGAGTCACGGGTTGAGGGGGGAGAGCCACAGGGTGAGGAGGAGAGAGGCATGGAGTGAAGGGGGAGAGCCACAGGGTGAGGGGTGTTTGTCACGGGGGGAGAGTCATGGTGTGAGTGGGGAGAATCACGGGGTGAGGGGGAGAGAGTCACGGGGTGAGGTGGGGAGAGTCACAGGATGAGGGGAGAGAGTTACAGAGTGAGGGGAAGAGTGTCACAGGGCGAGGGGGGAGTGTCACGGGGTGATGGGGAGAGAGTCATCGGGTGAAGGGGAGAGAGTCACAGGGTGAGGGGGGAGTGTCACCGGGTGAGGGTCACGGTGAGGTGGGGGAGAGTCACAGGGTGAGGGGGTGAGTGTCACGGGTTGAGGGTTACGGTGAGGGAGGGAGAGTCACGGTGAGAGGGCAGTGTCACGGTGTGAGTGGGAAGAGTTACAGGATGAGGAGGAGAGAGTCACAGTGAGGGGGGAGAGTTATGCGGTGAAGGGGGAGAGTTACAGGATGTGGGGGAGGGAGTCACAGGGTGAGGAGGAGAGAGTCACAGGTTGAGAGAGGAGAGTTACAGGGTGAAGGGTGACAGTTACAGGATGAGGGGGAGAGAGTTACGGGGTGAGGGGGGAGAGTTACAGCATGTGGGGCAGAGCGTCACAGGGTGAGGGGGGACAGTCATGGGGTATGGGGTAGAGCCACAGGGTGATGGGGGGAGAGTCACGGGGTGACGGGGAGAGCCACAGGGTGAAGTGGGGGAGCCACAGGGTGAGGGGGGAGAGTCATGGGCTGAGGGGGGAGAGCCACAGAGTGAGGGGGGTGTGTCAAGGGGGGAGAGTCGCGGGGTCAGTGGGGTGAATCACGGGGAGAGGGGGGAGAGTCACGCGGTGAGGGTCACTGGGTGAAGGGGGAGAGTCGCAGGATCAGAGGGGAGAGTTACAGGGTGAGGGCGAGAGTGTCACAGGGTGTGGGGGGGAGTGTCACGGGGTGTGGGGGGAGAGTCACGGAGTGAGGGGGGAGAGTCACTGGGTGAGGGTGAGAGGCATGGGGTGAGGGGGGAAAGGCACAGTAGGAGAGTCATGAGGTGAGTGGGAGAGAGTCAACGGGTGAGGGGGGAGTCACAGGGTGAGGGGGAGAGAGAGTCGTGGAGTGAGGCGGGGTAGTGTCATGGGGTATGGGGTGAGGGTCACAGGGTGAAGGGGGAGAGTCACGGGGTGAGGGGGGAGAGCCACAGGGTGAGGGGTGTGAGTCACGGGGTGAGGGGTGAGGGTCACGGGATGAGGGGGGAGAGTCACAGGATGAGGGGGGAGAGTCACAGGGTGAAGGTCACAGGTTGAGGAGGGAGAGTCATAGGGTGAGGGTCATGGTGAGGGGGGGAGAGTCACAGGGTGAGTGGGGAGAATCGGGGTGAGGGGAGAGAGTCACGGGGTGAGGGGGGAGAGTCACGGGGTGAGTGTCACAGGGTGAGGAGGGAGAGTCATGGGGTGAGGGTGAGAGTCACGGGGTGAGGGGGTGAGAGTCACGGAGTGAGTGTCACAGGGTGAGGGGGAGAGTCACGGGGTGAGGGTGAGAGTCACGGGGTGAGGGGGTGAGAGTCACGGAGTGAGTGTCACAGGGTGAGGGGGGAGAGTCACGGGGTGAGGGTGAGAGTCACGGGGTGAGGGGGTGAGAGTCACGGAGTGAGTGTCACAGGGTGAGGGGGGAGAGTCACACGGTGAGGGGGAGAGTCACAGTGTGAGGGAGGAGAGTCACGGGGTGAGGAGAGAGAGTCATGGGGTGAGGGTCACAGGGTGAGGGGGGAGAGTCACAGGATGAGAGGGGAGAGTTGTGGGTGAGGGGGGAGGATTACAGGTGAGGGGGGAGAGAGTCACGAGTTGAGGGTGGAGAACTACAGGGTGAAGGCGGGGAGTCACAGGGTGAGGGAGGGAGAGTCACGGGTTGAGGGGGGAGAGCCACAGGGTGAGGGGGTGAGTGTCACGGGGTGAGGGTTATGGTGAGGGGGGGGGGAGTCACAGGGTGAGAGGGGAGTGTCACGGTGTGAGGGGGAAGAGTTACAGGATGAGGGGGAGAGAGTCACGGTGAGGGGGGAGAGTTACGGGGTGAAGGGGGAGAGTTACAGGATGTGGGGGAGGGAGTCACAGGGTGAGGAGGAGAGAGGCATGGTGTGAGTGGGGAGAATCACGGGGTGAGGGGGAGAGAGTCACGGGGTGAGGTGGGGAGAGTCACAGGATGAGGGGAGAGAGTTACAGAGTGAGGGGAAGAGTGTCACAGGGCGAGGGGGGAGTGTCACGGGGTGATGGGGAGAGAGTCATCGGGTGAAGGGGAGAGAGTCACAGGGTGAGGGGGGAGTGTCACCGGGTGAGGGTCACGGTGAGGTGGGGGAGAGTCACAGGGTGAGTGGGTGAGTGTCACGGGTTGAGGGTTACGGTGAGGGAGGGAGAGTCACGGTGAGAGGGCAGTGTCACGGTGTGAGTGGGAAGAGTTACAGGATGAGGAGGAGAGAGTCACGGTGAGGGGGGAGAGTTATGCGGTGAAGGGGGAGAGTTACAGGATGTGGGGGAGGGAGTCACAGGGTGAGGAGGAGAGAGTCACAGGTTGAGAGAGGAGAGTTACAGGGTGAAGGGTGACAGTTACAGGATGAGGGGGAGAGAGTTACGGGGTGAGGGGGGAGAGTTACAGCATGTGGGGCAGAGCGTCACAGGGTGAGGGGGGACAGTCATGGGGTATGGGGTAGAGCCACAGGGTGAAGTGGGGGAGCCACAGGGTGAGGGGGGAGAGTCATGGGCTGAGGGGGGAGAGCCACAGAGTGAGGGGGGGTGTGTCAAGGGGGGAGAGTCGCGGGGTCAGTGGGGTGAATCACGGGGAGAGGGGGAGAGTCACGCGGTGAGGGTCACTGGGTGAAGGGGGAGAGTCGCAGGATCAGAGGGGAGAGTTACAGGGTGAGGGCGAGAGTGTCACAGGGTGTGGGGGGAGTGTCACGGGGTGTGGGGGGAGAGTCACGGAGTGAGGGGGGAGAGTCACTGGGTGAGGGTGAGAGGCATGGGGTGAGGGGGGAAAGGCACAGTAGGAGAGTCATGAGGTGAGTGGGAGAGAGTCAACGGGTGAGGGGGGAGTCACAGGGTGAGGGGGAGAGAGAGTCGTGGAGTGAGGCGGGGTAGTGTCATGGGGTATGGGGTGAGGGTCACAGGGTGAGGGGGGAGAGTCACGGGGTGAGGGGGGAGAGCCACAGGGTGAGGGGTGTGAGTCACGGGGTGAGGGGTGAGGGTCACGGGGGTGAGGGGGGAGAGTCACAGGATGAGGGGGGAGAGTCACGGGGTGAGGGGAGAAAGTGACGGGGTGAGTGGGGAGAGACACAGGGTGAGGGGGAAAGACACGGGGTGAGGGTGGAGAGGCATGGGGTGAGGGGAGAGGGTCACAGGGTGAGGGGGAGAGTCACGGGGTGAGGGTGGAGAGGCATGGGGTGAGGGGGGAGTGGCATGGGGGGAGAGTCACGGGGTGAGGGGGAGAGAGTCACAGGGTGAGGGGGAGAGTCACGGAGTGAGGGTGGAGAGGCATGGGGTGAGGGGGAGAGTTACAGGATGAGGGGGAGAGTCACAGGATGAGGAAGATTCACAGGGTGAGGGGGGAGAGTTACGGGGTGAATGGGGAGAGTTACAGGATGTGGGGGTGGGAGTCACAGGGTGAGGGGGAGAGAGTCACAGGGTGATGGGGGAGAGTCATGGAGTGAGGGGGGAGAGTCGTGGGTGAGGGGGAGAGTTCCGGGGTGAGGGGGGTGAGTTACAGCGTGTGGGGCAGAAAGTTACGGGGTGAGGGGGGAGAGTTACGGGGTGAGGGGAGAGAGTCACGGGGTGAGCGGAGAGAGTCACAGGGTGAAGTGGGGGAGTCACAGGGTGAGGGGGGTAGAGTCATGCGTTGACGGGGGAGAGCCACATGGTGAGGGGGGGAGAGTCATGGGGTGAGGGGGGAGAGCCACAGGGTGTGTGGGGAGAATCACGGGGAGAGGGGGGAGAGTCACGGGGTGAGGGTCACTGAGTGAAGGGGGAGAGTCACAGGATGAGGGGGGAGAGTTACAGGGTGAGGGGAGAGTGTCACGGTGTGGGGGGAGAGTCACGTGGTGAGGGGGAGAGGCATGGCGTGAGGGGAGAGAGGCACAGTGGGAGAGTCACGGGGTGAGGAGGAGAAAGTCATCGGGTGAAGGGAAGAGAGTCACGGGGTGAGGGGGATAGAGAGTCGCCGGGTGAGGCGGGAATGTCATGGGGTACGGGGTGAGGGTCACAGGGTGAGGGGGGGGAGAGTCAGGGTGAGGGGGGGAGAGCCACAAGGTGAGGGGTGTGAGTCACGGGGTGAGGGGGGAGGGTCACGGTGTGAGGGGACAGAGTCACGGGGTGTGAGTCACGGGGTCGGGGGGGAGGGTCACGGTCTGAGGGGACAGAGTCACAGGGTGAGAGTCACGGGGTGAGGGGGGGAGGGTCTCGAGGTGAGGGGACAGAGTCACGGGGTGTGAGTCACGGGGTGAGGGGGAGGGTCACGGTGTCAAGGGACAGAGTCACGGGGTGAGGGGGGAGGGTCACGGTGTGAGGGGACAGAGTCACGGGGTGAGAGTCACGAGGTGAGGGGGGAGGGTCTCGGGGTGAGGGGTGAGAGTTACGGGGTGAGGGGAGAGAGTGACGGGGTGAGGGGGGAGAGTCACGGGGTGAGGGGGGGAGTGTCACGGGGTGTGGGGGGAGTGTCACGTGGTGAGAGTGGATAGGCATGGGGAGAGGGGGGAGAGGCACGGGGAAGAGACACGAGCTGAGGGGCGGAGAGTCATCGGGTGAAGGGGAGAGAGTCACGGGGTGAGGGGGGAGTGTCACCGGGTGAGGGTCACGGTGAGGTGGGGGAGAGTCACAGGGTGAGGGGGTGAGTGTCACGGGGTGAGGGTTACGGTGAGGGAGGGAGAGTCACAGGGTGAGGGAGTGTGAGTCACGGGGTGAGGGTTACGGTGAGGGAGGGAGAGTCACAGGGTGAGAGGGGAGTGTCACGGTGTGAGTGGGAAGAGTTACAGGATGAGGGGAGAGAGTCACGGTGAGGGGGGAGAGTTACGGGGTAAAGGGGGAGAGTTACAGGATGTGGGGGAGGGAGTCACAGGGTGAGGGGGAGAGAGTCACAGGTTGAGAGAGGAGAGTTACAGGGTGAAGGGTGAGAGTTACAGGATGAGGGGCAGAGAGTTACGGGGTGAGGGGGGAGAGTTACAGCATGTGGGGCAGAGCGTCACAGGGTGAGGGGGGACAGTCACGGAGTATGGGGTAGAGCCACAGAGTGAAGGGGGGGCAGTCACAGGGTGATGGGGGGAGAGTCACAGGGTGATGGGGAGAGTCACAGGGTGAAGTGGGGGAGTCACAGGATGAGGGGGGTAGAGTCACGTGTTGACGGGGGAGAGCCACATGGTGAAGGGGGAGAGTCATGGGGTGAGGGGGGGAGAGCCACAGGGTGTGTGGGGAGAATCACGGGGAGAGGGGGCAGTGTCATGGGGTGTGGGGGGAGAGTCACGTGGTGAGGGGGAGAGGCATGGGGTGAGGAGAGAGAGGCACAGTGGGAGAGTCACTGGTTGAGGAGGAGAGAGTCATCGGGTGAAGGGAAGAGAGTCACAGGGTGAGGGGGAGAGTCACGGGGTGAGAGGGAGAGAGAGTCGCCGGGTGAGGCGGGAATGTCATGGGGTATGGGGTGAGGGTCACAGGGTGATGGGGGAGAGCCACAAGGTGAGGGGTGTGAGTCACAGGGTGAGGGGGGAGGGTCACGGTGTGAGGGGAGAGAGTCACGGGGTGAGGGTCACAGGGTGAGGGGGGAGAGTCACAGTGTGAGGAGGGAGAGTCACGGGGTGAGGGGAGAGAGTCATGGGGTGAGGGTCACGGGGTGAGGGGGGAGTGTCTCGGGGTGAAGGGGGGAGGGTCACAGGATGAAGGGGAGAGCCACAAGGTGTGCAGAAGAGTCACGGGGTGAGGGTCACAGGGTGAGGGGGGAGAGTCACAGTGTGTGGAGGGAGAGTCACGGCGTGAGGGGAGAGAGTGACGGGGTGAGGGGGCAGAGTCACAGGGTGGGGGGAGTGTCACGTGGTGAGAGTGGATACGCATGGGGAGAGGGGGGAGAGGCACGGGGAAGAGACACGAGCTGAGGAGCGGAGAGTCATCGGGTGAAGGGGAGAGAGTCACGGGGTGAGGGTCACGGTGAGGTGGGGGAGAGTCACAGGGTGAGGGAGCGAGTGTCACGGGGTGAGGGGTGAATGTCACGGGGTGAGGGTTATGGGGAGGGGGGGAGAGTCACAGGGTGAGAGGGGAGTGTCACGGTGTGAGTGGGAAGAGTTACAGGATGAGGGGAGAGAGTCACGGTGAGGGGGGAGAGTTACGGGGTAAAGGGGGAGAGTTACAGGATGTGGGGGAGGGAGTCACAGGGTGAGGGGGAGAGAGTCACAGGTTGAGAGAGGAGAGTTAGAGGGTGAAGGGTGAGAGTTACAGGATGAGGGGGAGAGAGTTACGGGGGAGGGGGGAGAGTTACAGCATGTGGGGCAGAGCGTCACAGGGTGAGGGGGGACAGTCACAGGGTATGGGGTAGAGCCTCAGGGTGAAGGGGGGTAGTCACAGGGTGATGGGAGGAGAGTCACGGAGTGACGGCGAGAGTCACAGGGTGAAGTGGGGGAGTCACAGGATGAGGGGGGTACAGTCACGGGTTGAGGGGGGGACAGCCACAGGGTGAGAGGGGAGAGTCATGGGGTGAGGGGGGAGAGCCACAGGGTGAGGGGGCTGTGTCACAGGGGGGAGAGTCGCAGGGTGAGTGGGGTGAATCACGGGGAGAGGGGGGAGATTCACGGGGTGAGGGTCACTGGGTGAATGGGGAGAGTTGCAGGATGAGAGGGGAGAGTTACAGGGTGAGGGGGGGAGTGTCACGGGTGTGGGGGGAGTCACGGAGTGAGGGGTAGAGTCACGGGATGAGGGTGAGAGGCATGGGGTGAGGGGGGAAAGGCACAGTGGGAGAGTCACAGAGTGAGTGGGAGAGAGTCAACGGGTGAGGGGGGAGTCACGGGGTGAGGGGGAGAGAGTCATCGGGTGAAGGGAAGAGAGTCACAGGGTGAGGGGGAGAGTCACGGGGTGAGGGGGTTAGAGAGTCGCCGGGTGAGGCGGGGAATGTCATGGGGTAGGGGATGAGGGTCACAGGGTGAGGGGGGGAGAGTACAGGGTGAGGGGGGGAGAGCCACAAGGTGAGGGGTGTGAGTCACGGGGTGAAGGGGGAGGGTCACGGTGTGAGGGGACAGAGTCACGGGGTGTGAGTCACGGGGTCAGGGGGGGAGGGTCACGGTGTGAGGGGACAGAGTCACGGGGTGAGAGTCACGGGGTGAGGGGGGAGGGTCTCGAGGTGAGGGGACAGAGTCTTGGGGTGTGAGTCACGGGGTGAGGGGGGAGGGTCACGGTGTGAGGGGACAGAGTCACGGGGTGAGAGTCACGGGGTGAGGAGGGAGGGTCTCGGGGTGAGGGGGGGAGAGTCACGGGGTGAGGGTAGAGAGTCACAGGGTGAGGGGGGAGTGTCACGGGGTGTGGGGGGGAGTGTCACGTGGTGAGAGTGGATAGGCATAGGGAGAGGGGGGAGAGGCACGGGGAAGAGACACGAGCTGAGGGGCGGAGAGTCATCGGGTGAAGGGGAGAGAGTCACGGGGTGAGGGGGGGAGTGTCACCGGGTGAGGGTCACGGTGAGGTGGGGGAGAGTCACAGGGTGAGGGGGTGAGTGTCACGGGGTGAGGGTTACGGTGAGGGAGGGCGAGTCACAGGGTGAGGGGGTGAGAGTCACGGGGTGAGGGTTACAGTGAGGGAGGGAGAGTCACAGGGTGAGAGGGGAGTGTCACAGTGTGAGTGGGAAGAGTTACAGGATGAGGGGAGAGAGTCACGGTGAGGGGGGAGAGTTACGGGGTAAAGGGGAGAGTTACAGGATGTGGGGGATGGAGTCACAGGGTGAGGGGGAGAGAGTCACAGGGTGAGGGGGATAGAGTCACAGGTTGAGAGAAGAGAGTTACAGGATGAGGGGGAGAGAGTTACAGGGTGAGGGGATAGAGTTACAGCATGTGGGGCAGAGCGTCACAGGGTGAGGGGGGACAGTCACGGGGTATGGGGTAGAGCCACAGAGTGAAGGGGGGGCAGTCACAGGGTGATGGGGGGAGAGTCACAGGGTGACGGGGAGAGTCACAGGGTGAAGTGGGGGAGTCACAGTGTGAGGGGGGAGAGTCATGGGGTGAGGGGGGAGAGCCACAGGGTGTGTGGGGAGAATCACGGGGAGAGGGGGCAGTGTCACGGGGTGTGGGGGGAGAGTCACGTGGTGAGGGGGAGAGGCATGGGGTGAGGAGAGAGAGGCACAGTGGGAGAGTCACTGGGCGAGGAGGAGAGAGTCATCGGGTGAAGGGAAGAGAGTCACAGGGTGAGGGGGAGAGTCACGGGGTGAGGGGGAGAGAGAGTCGCCGGGTGAGGCGGGAATGTCATGGGGTATGGGGTGAGGGTCACAGGGTGAGGGGGGGAGAGCCACAAGGTGAGGGGTGTGAGTCACAGGGTGAGGGGGGAGGGTCACGGTGTGAGGGGGAGAGAGTCATGGGGTGAGGGTCACGGGGTGAGGGGGGGAGTGTCTCGGGGTGAGGGGGGAGGGTCACAGGATGAAGGGGAGAGCCACAAGGTGTGCAGAAGAGTCACGGGGTGAGGGTCACAGGGTGAGGGGGGGAGAGTCACAGTGTGTGGAGGGAGAGTCACGGGGTGAGGGGAGAGAGTGACGGGGTGAGGGGGGAGAGTCACAGGGTGGGGGGAGTGTCACGTGGTGAGAGTGGATACGCATGGGGAGAGGGGGGAGAGGCGGGGAAGAGACACGAGCTGAGGAGCGGAGAGTCATCGGGTGAAGGGGAGAGAGTCACGGGGTGAGGGTCACGGTGAGGTGGGGGAGAGTCACAGGGTGAGGGTGCGAGTGTCACAGGGTGAGGGGTGAATGTCACGGGGTGAGGGTTATGGGGAGGGGGGGGAGAGTCACAGGGTGAGAGTGGAGTGTCACGGTGTGAGTGGGAAGAGTTACAGGATGAGGGGAGAGAGTCACGGTGAGGGGGGAGAGTTACGGGGTAAAGGGGGGAGAGTTACAGGATGTGGGGGAGGGAGTCACAGGGTGAGGGGGAGAGAATCACAGGTTGAGAGAGGCGAGTTACAGGGTGAAGGGTGAGAGTTACAGGATGAGGGGGAGAGATTTACGGGGTGAGGGGGGAGAGTGACAGCATGTGGGGCAGAGCGTCACAGGGTGAGGGGGGACAGTCACAGGGTATGGGGTAGAGCCTCAGGGTGAAGGGGGGGAGTCACAGGGTGATGGGGTGAGAGTCACGGAGTGACGGCGAAAGTCACAGGGTGAAGTGGGGGAGTCACAGGATGAGGGGGGTACAGTCACGGGTTGAGGGGGGACAGCCACAGGGTGAGAGGGGAGAGTCATGGGATGAGGGGGGAGAGCCACAGGGTGAGGGGGCTGTGTCCACAGGGGGGAGAGTCGCAGGGTGAGTGGGGTGAATCACGGGGAGAGGGGGGAGATTCACGGGGTGAGGGTCACTGGGTGAATGGGGAGAGTCGCAGGATGAGAGGGGAGAGTTACAGGGTGAGGGGGGGAGTGTCACGGGTGTGGGGGGAGTCACGGAGTGAGGGGTAGTGTCACGTGATGAGGGTGAGAGGCATGGGGTGAGGGGGGAAAGGCACAGTGGGAGAGTCACAGGGTGAGTGGGAGAGAGTCAACGGTGAGGGGGGAGTCACGGGGTGAGGGGGAGAGAGAGTCAGGGGTGAGGGGGGGAGTGTCATGGGGTACAGGGTGAGGGTCACAGGGTGAGGGGGAGAGTCACGGGGTGAGGGGGGGAGAGCCACAGGGTGAGGGGTGTGAGTCACGGGGTGAGGGGGGGAGGGTCACGGGGTGAGGGGAGAGAGTCACAGGATGATGGGGAGAGCCACAGGTTGTGGGAGAAGAGTCATGGGGTGAGGGTCACAGTGTGAGGGGGGAGAGTCACAGTGTGAGGGGGTAGAGTCACAGTGTGAGGGGGGAGAGTCACGGTGTGAGGGGAGAATGTGGACAGGGTGAGGGGGGAGAGACACAGGGTGAGGGTCACAGGGTGAGGGGGGATAGTCATAGTGTGAGGGGGGAGAGTCACGGGTGAGGGTCACAGGGTGAGGGGGGAAAGTCACAGTGTGAGGAGGGAGAGTCACTGTGTGAGGGGGGAGAGTCACGGGGTGAGGGGAGAAAGTGACGGGGGTGAGGGGAGAGAGACACAGGGTGAGGGGGAGAGTCACGGGGTGAGGGTGGAGAGGCATGGGGTGAGGGGGGGAGTGGCATGGGAGGAGAGTCACGGGGTGAGGGGGAGAGAGTCACAGGATGAGGGGGGAGAGTCACGGGGTGAGGGTGGAGAGACATGGTGTGAGGGGGGAGTGTCACAGGGTGAGGGGGAGTTTGTACTGGGTGAGGGGGGAGAGTTACAGGATGAGGGGGAGAGTCACAGGATGAGGAGGAGAGATTCACAGGGTGAGGGGGGAGAGTTACGGGGTGAATGGGGAGAGTTACAGGATGTGGGGGATGGAGTCACAGGGTGAGGAGGAGAGAGTCACAGGTTGAGAGAGGAGAGTTACAGGGTGAAGGGTGAGAGTTACAGGATGAGGGGCAGAGCGTCACAGGGTGAGGGGGGACAGTCATGGGGTATGGGGTAGAGCCACAGGGTGATGGGGGGAGAGTCACGGGGGTGACGGCGAGAGCCACAGGGTGAAGTGGGGGAGAGTCATGGGCTGAGGGGGGAGAGCCACAGAGTGAGGGGGGTGTGTCAAGGGGGGAGAGTCGCGGGGGTCAGTTGGGTGAATCACGGGGATGAGCGGGAGAATCACGGGGGTGAGGTCACTGGGTGAAGGGGGAGAGTCGCAGGATCAGAGGGGAGAGTTACAGGGTGAGGGCGAGAGTGTCACAGGGTGAGGGGGGGAGTGTCACGGGGTGTGGGGGGAGAGTCACGGAGTGAGGGGGGAGAGTCACTGGGTGAGGGTGAGAGGCATGGGGTGAGGGGGGAAAGGCACAGTAGGAGAGTCATGGGGTGAGTGGGAGAGAGTCAACGGGTGAGGGGGGAGTCACAGGGTGAGGGGGAGAGAGAGTCGTGGGGTGAGGCGGGGGACTGTCATGGGGTATGGGGTGAGGGTCACAGGGTGAGGGGGGGAGAGTCACGGGGTGAGGGGGGAGAGCCACAGGGTGAGGGGTGTGAGTCACGGGGTGAGGGGGTGAGGGTCACGGGGTGAGGGGGGAGAGTCACAGGATGAGGGGGAGAGCCACAGGTTGTGGGAGAAGAGTCATGGGGTGAGGGGTCACAGTGTGAGGGGGTAGAGTCACAGTGTGAGGGGGGAGAGTCACAGTGTGAGGGGGGGAGAGTCACGGGGTGAGGGGAGAAAGTGACGGGGTGAGTGGGGAGAGACACAGGGTGAGGGGGAGAGACACGGGGTGAGGGTGGAGAGGCATGGGGTGAGGGGGGAGTGGCATGGGGGGAGAGTCACGGGGTGAGGGGGAGAGAGTCACAGGGTGAGGGGGAGAGTCACGGAGTGAGGGTGGAGAGGCATGGGGTGAGGGGGGTGTGTCACAGGGTGAGGGGGAAGATGTACTGGGTGAGGGGGGGAGAGTTACAGGATGAGGGGGAGAGTCACAGGATGAGGAGGATTCACAGGGTGAGGGGGGAGAGTTACGGGGTGAATGGGGAGAGTTACAGGATGTGGGGGTGGGAGTCACAGGGTGAGGGGGGGAGAAAGTCACAGGGTGATGGGGGAGAGAGTCACAGGGTGATGGGGGAGAGTCATGGGGTGAGGGAGGAGAGTTGTGGGTGAGGGGGAGAGTTCCGGGGTGAGGGGGATGAGTTACAGCATGTGGGGCAGAGAGTCACGGGGTGAGGAGGGAGAGTTAAGGGGTGAGGGGAGAGAGTCACAGGGTGAAGTGGGGGAGTCACAGGGTGAGGGGGGTAGAGTCATGCGTTGACGGGGGAGAGCCACATGGTGAGGGGGGGGAGAGTCATGGGGTGAGGGTGGAGAGCCACAGGGTGTGTGGGGAGAATCACTTGAAGAGGGGGGAGAGTCACGGGGTGAGGGTCACTGAGTGAAGGGGGAGAGTCACAGGATGAGGGGGGAGTGTCACAGTATGAGTGGGAAGAGTTACAGGATGAGGGGAGAGAGTCACGGTGAGGGGGGAGAGTTACGGGGTAAAGGGGGAGAGTTACAGGATGTGGGGGAGGGAGTCACAGGGTGAGGGGGAGAGAGTCACAGGGTGAGGGGGGAGAGAGTCACAGGTTGAGAGAGGAGAGTTACAGTGTGAAGGGTGAGAGTTGCAGGATGAGGGGGAGAGAGTTACGGGGTGAGGGGGGGAGAGTTACAGCATGTGGGGCAGAGCGTCACAGGGTGAGGGGGGACAGTCACGGGGTATGGGGTAGAGCCACAGGGTGAAGGGGGGGCAGTCACAGGGTGATGGGGGGAGAGTCACAGGGTGACGGGGAGAGTCACAGGGTGAAGTGGGGGAGTCACAGGATGAGGGGGGTAGAGTCACGCGTTGACGGGGGAGAGCCACATGGTGAGGGGGGAGAGTCATGGGGTGAGGGGGGAGAGCCACAGGGTGTGTGGGGAGAATCATGGGGAGAGGGGGCAGTGTCATGGGGTGTGGGGGGAGAGTCACGTGGTGAGGGGGACAGGCATGGGGTGAGGGGAGAGGGGCACAGTGGGAGAGTCACTGGGCGAGGAGGAGAGAGTCATCGGGTGAAGGGAAGAGAGTCACAGGGTGAGGGGGAGAGAGAGTCGCCGGGTGAGGCGGGGAATGTCATGGGGTATGGGGTGAGGGTCACAGGGTGAGGAGGGAGAGCCACAAGGTGAGGGGTGTGAGTCACAGGGTGAGGGGGGAGGGTCACGGTGTGAAGGGAGAGAGTCACGGGGTGAGGGTCACAGGGTGAAGGGGGAGAGTCACAGTGTGAGGAGGGAGAGTCACGGGGTGAGGGGAGAGAGTGACAGGGTGAGGGGGGAGAGTCACAGGGAGGGGGGGAGTGTCATGTGGTGAGAGTGGATAGGCATGGGGAGAGGGGGAGAGGCACGGGGAAGAGACACGAGCTGAGAGGCGGAGAGTCATCGGGTGAAGGGGAGAGAATCACGGGGTGAGGGGGGAGTGTCACGGGGTGAGGGTCACGGTGAGGTAGGGGAGAATCACAGGGTGAGGGGGCGAGTGTCACGGGGTGAGGGGTGAATGTCACGGTGTGAGGGTTATGGGGAGGGGGGGAGAGTCACAGGGTGAGAGGGGAGTGTCACGGTGTGAGTGGGAAGAGTTACAGGATGAGGGGAGAGAGTCACGGTGAGGGGGGAGAGTTACGGGGTAAAGGGGGAGAGTTACAGGATGTGAGGGAGGGAGTTACAGGGTGAGGGGGAGAGAGTCACGGTGAGGGGGGAGAGTTACGGGGTAAAGGGGGAGAGTTACAGGATGTGAGGGAGGGAGTTACAGGGTGAGGGGGAGAGAGTCACAGGTTGAGAGAGGAGAGTTACAGGGTGAAGGGTGAGAGTTACAGGATGAGGAGGAGTGAGTTACGGGGTGAGGGGGGAGAGTTACAGCATGTGGGGCAGAGCATCACGGGGTGAGGGGGGACAGTCATGGGGTATGGGGTAGAGCCACAGGGTGAAGGGGGGCCAGTCACAGGGTGATTGGGGGAGAGTCACAGGGTGACGGGGGGAGTCACAGGGTGAGTGGGGTGAATCACGGGGAGAGGAGAGAGATTCACGGGGTGAGGGTCCCTGGGTGAATGGGGAGAGTCGCAGGATGAGAGGGGAGAGTTACAGTGTGAGGGAGGAGTGTCACGGGGGTGGGGGGAGAGTCACGGAGTGAGGGGGGAGAGCCACAGGGTGAGGGGGCTGTGTCACAGGGGGGAGAGTCGCAGGGTGAGTGGGGTGAATCACGGGGAGAGGGGGGAGATTCACGGGGTGAGGGTCACTGGGTGAATGGGGAGAGTCGCAGGATGAGAGGGGAGAGTTACAGGGTGAGGGGGGAGTGTCACGGGGTGTGGGGGGAGTCACAGAGTGAGGGGTAGAGTCACGGGATGAGGGTGAGAGGCATGGGGTGAGGGGTGAAAGGCACAGTGGGAGAGTCACAGGGTGAGTGGGAGAGAGTCAACGGGTGAGGGGTGAGTCACGGGGTGAGGGGGAGAGAGTGTCGCGGGGTGAGGGGGGAGGTGTCATGGGGTACGAGGTGAGGGTCACAGGGTGAGGGGGGGAGAGTCACGGGGTGAGGGGGGAGAGCCACAGGGTGAGGGGTGTGAGTCACGGGGTGAGGGGGGGGAGGGTCACGGGGTGAGGGGAGACAGTCACAGGATGATGGGGAGAGCCACAGGTTGTGGGAGAAGAGTCATGGGGTGAGGGTCACAGTGTGAGGGGGTAGAGTCACAGTGTGAGGGGGGAGAGTCACGGGGTGAGGGGAGAATGTGACAGGGTGAGGGGGGAGAGACACAGGGTGAGGGTCACAGGGTGAGGGGGGAGAGTCATAGTGTGAGGGGAGAGAGTCACGGGTGAGGGTCACAGGGTGAGGGGGGGAGAGACACAGGGTGAGGGGGAGAGTCACGGGGTGAGGGTGGAGAGGCATGGGGTGAGGGGGGGAGTGGCATGGGAGGAGAGTCACGGGGTGAGGGGGAGAGAGTCACAGGGTGAGGGGGAGAGTCAAGGGGTGAGGGTGGAGAGGCATGGTGTGAGGGGGGAGTGTCACAGGGTGAGGGGGAAGATGTACTGGTAGAGCCACAGGGTGAAGGGGGGCCAGTCACAGGGTGATTGGGGGAGAGTCAGAGGGTGACGGGGAGAGTCACAGGGTGAATGGGGTGAATCACGGGGAGAGGGGGGAGATTCACGGGGTGAGGGTCCCTGGGTGAATGGGGAGAGTCGCAGGATGAGAGGGGAGAGTTACAGTGTGAGGGGGGGGAGTGTCACGGGGTGGGGGGGGAGAGTCACGGAGTGAGGGGGGAGAGTCACGGGATGAGGGTGAGAGGCATGGGGTGAATGGGGAAAGGCACAGTGGGAGAGTCACAGGGTGAGTGGGAGAGAGTCAGCGGGTGAGGGGGGGAGTCATGGGGTGAGGGTGGAGAGCCACAGGGTGTGTGGGGAGAATCACGGGGAGAGGGGACAGTGTCACGGGGTGTGGGGGGGAGAGTCACGTGGTGAGGGGGAGAGGCATGGGGTGAGGGGAGAGCGGTACAGTGGGAGAGTCACTGGGCGAGGAGAGAGTCGTCGGGTGAAGGGAAGAGAGTCACAGGGTGAGGGGGAGAGTCACGGGGTGAGGGGGAGAGAGAGTCGCCGGGTGAGGCGGGAATGTCATGGGGTATGGGGTGAGGGTCACAGGGTGAGGGGGGGAGAGCCACAAGGTGAGGGGTGTGAGTCACAGGGTGAGGGGGGGAGGGTCACGGTGTGAGGGGAGAGAGTCACGGGGTGAGGGGAGAGAGTGACGGGGTGAGGGGGGAGAGTCACAGGGTGGGGGGAGTGTCACGTGGTGAGAGTGAATAGGCATGGGGAGAGGGGGAGAGGCATGGGGAAGAGACACGAGCTGAGGGGCGGAGAGTCATCGGGTGAAGGGGAGAGAGTCACGGTGTGGGGGGAGAGTCACGGGGTGAGGGGGAGAGAGAGTCGCCGGGTGAGGTGGGAATGTCATGGGGTATGGGGTGAGTGTCACAGGGTGAGGGGGGAGAGCCACAAGGTGAGGGGTGTGAGTCACAGGGTGAGGGGGGAGGGTCACGGTGTGAGGGGAGAGAGTCATGGGGTGAGGGTCACGGGGTGAGGGGGGAGTGTCTCGGGGTGAGGGGGGAGGGTCACAGGATGAAGGGGAGAGCCACAAGGTGTGCAGAAGAGTCACGGGGTGAGGGTCACAGGGTGAGGGGGGAGAGTCACAGTGTGTGGAGGGAGAGTCACGGGGTGAGGGGAGAGAGTGACGGGGTGAGGGGGGAGAGTCACAGGGTGGGGGGAGTGTCACGTGGTGAGAGTGGAGAGGCATGGGGAGAGGGGGGAGAGGCACGGGGAAGAGACACGAGCTGAGGGGCGGAGAGTCATCGGGTGAAGGGGAGAGAGTCACGGGGTGAGGGAGCAGTGTCACCGGGTGAGGGTCACGGTGAGGTGGGGGAGAATCACAGGGTGAGGGGGCGAGTGTCACGGGGTGAGGGGTGAATGTCACGGGGTGAGGGTTATGGGGAGGGGGGGAGAGTCACAGGGTGAGAGGGGAGTGTCACGGTGTGAGTGGGAAGAGTTACAGGATGAGGGGATAGAGTCACGGTGAGGGGGGAGAGTTACGGGGTAAAGGGGGAGAGTTACAGGATGTGGGGGAGGGAGTCACAGGGTGAGGGGAAGAGAGTCACAGGGTGAGGGGGAGAGAGTCACAGGTTGAGAGAGGAGAGTTACAGGGTGAAGGGTGAGAGTTACAGCATGTGGGGCAGAGCGTCACAGGGTGAGGGGGGACAGTCACGGCGTATGGGGTAGAGCCACAGGGTGAAGGAGGGGAGTCACAGGGTGATGGGGGGAGAGTCACGGGGGTGACGGCGAGAGTCACAGGGTGAAGTGGGGGAGGCACAGGATGAGGGGGGTACAGTCACGGGTTGAGGGGGGACAGCCACAGGGTGAGAGGGGAGAGTCGTGGGGTGAGGGGGGAGAGCCACAGGGTGAGGGGGCTGTGTCACAGTGGGGAGAGTCGCAGGGTGAGTGGGGTGAATCACGGGGAGAGGGGGGAGATTCACGGGGTGAGGGTCACTGGGTGAATGGGGAGAGTCGCAGGATGAGAGGAGAGAGTTACAGGGTGAGGGGGGAGTGTCACGGGGTGTGGGGGGAGTCACGGAGTGAGGGGTAGAGTCACGGGATGAGGGTGAGAGGCATGGGGTGAGGGGGGAAAGGCACAGTGGGAGAGTCACAGGGTGAGTGGGAGAGAGTCAACGGGTGAGGGGTGAGTCACGGGGTGAGGGGGAGAGAGAGTCGCGGGGTGAGGGGGAAGTGTCATGGGGTACGGGGTGAGGGTCACAGGGTGAGGGGGGAGAGTCACGGGGTGAGGGGGGAGAGCCACAGGGTGAGGGGTGTGAGTCACGGGGTGAGGGGGGGAGGGTCACGGGGTGAGGGGAGACAGTCACAGGATGATGGGGAGAGCCACAGGTTGTGGGAGAAGAGTCATGGGGTGAGGGTCACAGTGTGAGGGGAAAGAGTCACAGTGTGAGGGGAAAGAGTCACAGTGTGAGGGTGAAAGTCACGGGGTGAGGGGAGAATGTGACAGGGTGAGGGGGGAGAGACACAGGGTGAGGGGGGAGAGTCATAGTGTGAGGGGAGAGAGTCACGGGTGAGGGTCACAGGGTGAGGGGGGAAAGTCACAGTGTGAGGGGGGAGAGTCACGGGGTGAGGGGAGGAAGTGACGGGGTGAGGGGGGAGAGACACAGGGTGAGGGGGAGAGTCACGGGGTGAGGGTGGAGAGGCATGGGGGTGAGGGGGGAGTGGCATGGGAGGAGAGTCACGGGGTGAGGGGGGAGAGAGTCACAGGGTGAGGGGGAGAGTCATGGGGTGAGGGTGGAGAGGCATGGTGTGAGGGGGGAGTGTCACAGGGTGAGGGGGAAGATGTACTGGGTGAGGGGGGAGAGTTACAGGATGAGCAGGATTCACGGTGAGGGGGGAGAGTTACGGGGTGAATGGGGAGAGTTACAGGATGTGAGGGTGGGAGTCACAGGGTGAGGGGGAGAGAGTCACAGGGTGATGGGGGAGAGTCATGGGGTGAGGGGGGAGAGTCGTGGGTGAGGGGGGAGTTCCGGGGTGAGGGGGGTGAGTTACAGCATGTGGGGCAGAGAGTCACGGGGTGAGGGGGGAGAGTTACGGGGTGATGGGGGAGAGTCACATGGTGAAGGGGGGGAGTCACAGGGTGAGGGGGTTAGAGTCACGCGTTGACGGGGGAGAGCCACATGGTGAGGGGGGGAGAGTCATGGGGTGAGGGGGGAGAGCCACAGGGTGTGTGGGGAGAATCACGGGGAGAGGGGGAGAGTCACGGGGTGAGGGTCACTGAGTGAATGGGGAGAGTCACAGGATGAGGGGGGAGAGTTACAGGGTGAGGGGAGAGTGTCACGGGGAGAGGGGGCAGTGTCACGGAGTGTGGGGGGAGAGTCACGTGGTGAGGGGGAGAGGCATGGCGTGAGGGGAGAGAGGCACAGTGGGAGAGTCACGGGGTGAGGAGGAGAGAGTCATCGGGTGAAGGGAAGAGAGTCACAGGGTGAGGGGGAGAGTCACGGGGTGAGGGGGAGAGAGAGTCGCCGGGTGAGGCGGGAATGTCATGGGGTACGGGGTGAGGGTCACAGGGTGCGGGAGGGAGAGTCACAGGGTGAGGGAGAGAGTCACGGGGTGAGGGTGGAGAGGCATGGTGTGAGGGGGGAGTGTCACAGGGTGAGGGGGAAGATGTACCTGGGTGAGGGGAGAGAGTTACAGGATGAGCAGGATTCACAGGGTGAGGGGGGAGAGTTACGGTGTGAATGGGGAGAGTTACAGGATGTGGGGGTGGGAGTCACAGGGTGAGGGGGAGAGAGTCACAGGGTGATGGGGGAGAGCCATGGGGTGAGGGGGGAGAGTCGTGGGTGAGGGGGGAGTTCCGGGGTTAGGGGGGTGAGTTACAGCATGTGGGGCAGAGAGTCACGGGGTGAGGGGGGAGAGTTATGGGGTGAGGGGGGAGAGTCACATGGTGAAGGGGAGGAGTCACAGGGTGAGGGGGGTAGAGTCACGCGTTGACGGGGGTAGAGCCACATGGTGAGGGAGGAGAGTCATGGGGTGAGGGGAGAGAGGCACAGTGGGAGAGTCACGGGGTGAGGAGGAGAAAGTCATCGGGTGAAGGGAAGAGAGTCACGGGGTGAGGGGGAGAGTCACGGGGTGAGGGGGAGAGAGAGTCGCCGTGTGAGGCGGGAATGTCATGGGGTATGGGGTGAGGGTCACAGGGTGAGGGGGGGAGAGCCACAAGGTGAGGGGTGTGAGTCACAGGGTGATGGGGGAGGGTCACGGTGTGAGGGGAGTGAGTCACGGGGTGAGGGTCACGGGGTGAGGGGACAGAGTCACGGGGTGTGAGTCACGGGTTCAGGGGGGAGGGTAACGGTGTGAGGGGACAGAGTCACAGGGTGAGAGTCACGGGGTGAGGGGGGAGGGTCTCGAGGTGAGGGGACAGAGTCACGGGGTGAGGGGGAGAGAGTCAGAGGGTGAGGGGGAGAGTCACAGGGTGAGGGGGGAGAGCCACAGGGTGAGGGGTGTGAGTCACAGGGTGAGGGGGGAGGGTCACGGTGTGAGGGGAGAGAGTCACGGGGTGAGGGTCACAGGGTGAGGGGGTAGAGTCACAGTGTGAGGAGGGAGAGTCACGGGGTGAGGGGAAAGAGTGATGGGGTGAGGGGGGAGAGTCACAGGGTGAGGGGAGAGAGTGACGGGGTAAGGGGAGAGAGTGACGGGGTGAGGGGGGAGAGTCACAGGGTGGTGGGAGTGTCACGTGGTGAGAGTGGATAGGCATGGGGAGAGGGGGGAGAGGCACGGAGAAGAGACACGAGCTGAGGGGCGGAGAGTCATCGGGTGAAGGGGAGAGAGTCACGGGGTGAGGGGGGAGTGTCACCGGCTGAGGGTCACGGTGAGGTGGGGGAGAGTCACAGGGCGAGGGGGGAGTGTCACGGGGTGATGGGGAGAGAGTCATCGGGTGAAGGGGAGAGCGTCACGGGGTGAGGGGGGAGTGTCACCGGGTGAGGGTCACGGTGAGGTGGGGGAGAATCACAGGGTGAGGTGGGGTAGAGTCACAGGGTGAGGGGGTGAGGGTTACGGTGAGGGTGGGAGAGTCACAGGGTGAGAGGGGAGTGTCACGGTGTGAGTGGGAAGAGTTACAGGATGAGGGGAGAGAGTCACGGTGAGGGGGGAGAGTTACGGAGTGAATGGGGAGAGTTACAGGATGTGGGGGATGGAGTCACAGGGTGAGGGGGAGAGAGTCACAGGCTGAGAGAGGAGAGTTACAGGGTGAAGGGTGAGAGTTACAGGATGAGGGAGAGAGAGTTACGGGGTGAGGGGGGACAGTCACGGGGTATGGGGTAGAGCCACAGGGTGAAGGGGGGGGAGTCACAGGGTGATGGGGGGAGAGTCACGGGGTGACGGGGAGAGTCACGGAGTGATGGGTAGAGTCACGGGATGAGGGTGAGAGGCATGGGGTGAGGGGGGAAAGGCACAGTGGGAGAGTCACAGGGTGAGTGGGAGAGAGTCAACGGGTGAGGGGGGAGTCACGGGGTGAGGGGGAGAGAGAGTCGCGGGGTAAGGGGGGAGTGTAATGGGGTACGGGGTGAGGGTCACAGGGTGAGGGGGGGAGAGTCACGGGGTGAGGGGGGAGAGCCACAGGGTGAGGGGTGTGAGTCACGGGGTGAGGGGGGGGGAGGGTCACGGGGTGAGGGGGGAGTGTCACCGGATGAGGGTCACGGTGAGGTGGGGGAGAATCACAGGGTGAGGTGGGGCAGAGTCACAGGGTGAGGGGGTGAGTGTCACGGGGTGAGGGTTACGGTGAGGGAGGGAGAGTCACAGGGTGAGAGGGGAGTGTCACGGTGTGAGTGGGAAGAGTTACAGGATGAGGGGAGAGAGTCACGGTGAGGGGGGAGAGTTACGGAGTGAATGGGGAGAGTTACAGGATGTGGGGGATGGAGTCACAGGGTGAGGGGGAGAGAGTCACAGGCTGAGAGAGGAGAGTTACAGGGTGAAGGGTGAGAGTTACAGGATGAAGGAGAGAGAGTTACGGGGTGAGGGGGGACTGTCACGGGGTATGGTGTAGACCCACAGGGTGAAGGTGGGGGAGTCACAGGGTGATGGGGGGAGAGTCACGGGGTGACGGGGAGAGTCACGGAGTGATGGGTAGAGTCACGGGATGAGGGTGAGAGGCATGGGGTGAGGGGGGAAAGGCACAGTGGGAGAGTCACAGGGTGAGTGGGAGAGAGTCAACGGGTGAGGGGGGAGTCACGGGATGAGGGGGAGAGAGAGTCGCGGGGTGAGGGGGGAGTGTAATGGGGTACGGGGTGAGGGTCACAGGGTGAGGGGGGAGAGTCACGGGGTGAGGGGGGAGAGCCACAGGGTGAGGGGTGTGAGTTACGGGGTGAGGGGGGGAGGGTCACGGGGTGAGGGGAGAGAGTCACAGGATGATGGGGAGAGCCACAGGTTGTGGGAGAAGAGTCATGGGGTGAGGGTCACAGTGTGAGGGGGTAGAGTCACAGTGTGAGGGGGGAGAGTCACAGTGTGAGGGGGGAGAGTCACGGGGTGAGGGGAGAATGTGACAGGGTGAGGGGGGAGAGACACAGGGTGAGGGTCACAGGGTGAGGGGGCAGAGTCATAGTGTGAGGGGAGAGAGTCACGGGTGAGGGTCACAGGGTGAGGGGGGAAAGTCACAGTGTGAGGGGAGAGAGTCACTGTGTGAGGGGGGAGAGTCACTGTGTGAGGGGGGAGAGTCACGGGGTGAGGGGAGAAAGTGACGGGGTGAGGGTGGAGAGACACAGGGTGAGGGGGAGAGTCACGGGGTGAGGGTGGAGAGGCATGGGGTGAGGGGGGAGTGGCATGGGAGGAGAGTCACGGGGTGAGGGGGAGAGAGTCACAGGGTGAGGGGGAGAGTCACGGGGTGAGGGTGGAGAGGCATGGTGTGAGGGGGGAGTGTCACAGGGTGAGGGGGAAGATGTACCTGGGTGAGGGGGGAGAGTTACAGGATGAGCAGGATTCACAGGGTGAGGGGGGAGAGTTACGGGGTGAATGGGGAGAGTTACAGGATGTGGGGGTGGGAGTCACAGGGTGAGGGGGAGAGAGTCACAGGGTGATGGGGGAGAGCCATGGGGTGAGGGGGGAGAGTCGTGGGTGAGGGGGGAGTTCCGGGGTTAGGGGGGTGAGTTACAGCATGTGGGGCAGAGAGTCACGGGGTGAGGGGGGAGAGTTACGGGGTGAGGGGGGAGAGTCACATGGTGAAGGGGGGGGAGTCACAGGGTGAGGGGGGGTAGAGTCACGCGTTGACGGGGTAGAGCCACATGGTGAGGGGGGAGAGTCATGGGGTGAGGGGAGAGAGGCACAGTGGGAGAGTCACGGGGTGAGGAGGAGAAAGTCATCGGGTGAAGGGAAGAGAGTCACGGTGTGGGGGGAGAGTCACGGGGTGAGGGGGAGAGAGAGTCGCCGTGTGAGGCGGGAATGTCATGGGGTATGGGGTGAGGGTCACAGGGTGAGGGAGGAGAGCCCCAAGGTGAGGGGTGTGAGTCACAGGGTGAGGGGGGAGGGTCACGGTGTGAGGGGAGTGAGTCACGGGGTGAGGGTCACGGGGTGAGGGGGGAGTGTCTCGGGGTGAGGGGGGAGGGTCACAGGATGAGGGGGAGAGCCACAGGGCGTGCAGAAGAGTCACGGGGTGAGGGTCACAGGGTGAGGGGGGAGAGTCACAGTGTGTGGAGGGAGAGTCACGGGGTGAGGGGAGAGAGTGACGGGGTGAGGGGGGAGAGTAACAGGGTGGGGGGAGTGTCACGTGGTGAGAGTGAATAGGCATGGGGAGAGGGGGGAGAGGCACGGGGAAGAGACACGAGCTGAGGGGCGGAGAGTCATCGGGTGAAGGGGAGAGAGTCACGGGGTGAGGGTCACGGTGCGGTGGGGGAGAGTCACAGGGTGTGGGGGCGAGTGTCACAGGGTGAGGGGTGAATGTCACGGGGTGAGGGTTACGGTGAGGGAGTGAGAGTCACAGGGTGAGAGGGGAGTGTCACGGTGTGAGTGGGAAGAGTTACAGGATGAGGGGAGAGAGTCACGGTGAGGGGGGAGAGTTACGGGATAAAGGGGGAGAGTTACAGGATGTGGGGGAGGGAGTCACAGGGTGAGAGAAGAGAGTTGCCGGGTGAAGGGTGAGAGTTACAGGATGAGGGGGAGAGAGTTACGGGGTGAGGGGGGAGAGTTACAGCATGTGGGGCAGAGCGTCACAGAGTGAGGGGGGACAGTCACGGGGTATGGGGTAGAGCCACAGGGTGAAGGAGGGGAGTCACAGGGTGATGGGGGGAGAGTCACGGGGGTGACGGCGAGAGTCACAGGGTGACGGGGAGAGTCACAGGGTGAAGTAGGGGAGTCACAGGATGAGGGGTGTACAGTCACGGGTTGAGGGGGGACAGCCACAGGGTGAGAGGGGAGAGTCATGGGGTGAGGGGGGAGAGCCACATGGTGAGGGGGCTGTGTCACGGGGGAGAGTCGCAGGGTGAGTGGGGTGAATCACGGGGAGATGGGGGAGATTCACGGGGTGAGGGTCACTGGGTGAATGGGGAGAGTCGCAGGATGAGAGGGGAGAGTTACAGGGTGAGGGGGGAGTGTCACGGGGTGTGGGGGGAGAGTCACGGAGTGAGGGGTAGAGTCACGGGATGAGGGTGAGAGGCATGGGGTGAGGGGGAAAGGCACAGTGGGAGAGACACAATGTGAGTGGGAGAGAGTCAACGGGTGAGGGGGGAGTCACGGGGTGAGGGGGAGAGAGAGTTGCGGGGTGAGGGTGGAGTGTCATGGGGTACGGGGTGTGGGTCAGAGGGTGAGGGGGGGAGAGTCACGGGGTGAGGGGAGAGAGGCACAGTGGGAGAGTCACGGGGTGAGTCACGGTGAAAGTCATCGTGTGAAGGGAATAGAGTCACAGGGTGAGGGGGAGAGTCACGGGGTGAGGGGGAGAGAGTCGCCGGGTAAGGCGGGAATGTCATGGGGTATGGGGTGAGGGTCACAGGGTGAGGGAGGAGAGCCACAAGGTGAGGGGTGTGAGTCACAGCGTGAGGGGGGAGGGTCACGGTGTGAGGGGAGAGAGTCACGGGGTGAGGGTCACGGGTGAGGGGGGAGAGCCACAGGGTGAGGAGTGAGAGTCACGGCGTGAGGGGGGGGAGGGTCACGGGGTGAGGGGAGAGAGTCACAGGATGATGAGGAGAGCCACAGGTTGTGGGAGAAGAGTCATGGGGTGAGGGTCACAGTGTGAGGGGGTAGAGTCACAGGGTGAGGGGGGAGAGTCACAGTGTGAGGGGGGAGAGTCACGGGGTGAGGGGAGAATGTGAGGGGGGAGAGACACAGGGTGAGGGTCACAGGGTGAGGAGGGAGAGTCATAGTGTGAGGGGGGAGAGTCACGGGTGAGGGTCACAGGGTGAGGGGGGAAAGTCACAGTGTGAGGGGGGAAAGTCACTGTGTGAGGGGGGAGAGTCACGGGGTGAGGGGAGAAAGTGACGGGGTGAGGGGGGAGAGCCACAGGGTGAGGGGGAGAGAGTCAACGGGTGAGGGGGGAGTCACGGGGTACGGGGTGAGGTCACAGGGTGAGGGGGGAGAGTCACGGGGTGAGGGGAGAGAGGCACAGTGGGAGAGTCACGGGGTGAGGAGGAGAAAGTCATCGTGTGAAGGGAATAGAGTCACAGGGTGAGGAGGAGAGTCACGGGGTGAGGGGGAGAGAGAGTCGCCGTGTGAGGCGGGAATGTCATGGGGTATGGGGTGAGGGTCACAGGGTGAGGGAGGAGAGCCACAAGGTGAGGGGTGTGAGTCACAGGGTGAGGGGGGAGGGTCACGGTGTGAGGGGAGAGAGTCACGGGGTGAGGGTCAAGGGGTGAGGGGGGAGTGTCTCGGGGTAAGGGGGGAGGGTCACAGGATGAGGGGGAGAGCCACAGGGTGTGCAGAGGAGTCACGGGGTGAGGGTCACAGGGTGAGGGGGGTAGAGTCACAGTGTGAGAAGGGAGAGTCACGGGGTGAGGGGTGAGAGTGACGGGGTGAGGGAGGAGAGTAACAGGGTGGGGGGAGTGTCACGTGGTGAGAGTGGATAGGCATGGGATGAGGGGGGAGAGGCACGGGGAAGAGACACGAGCTGAGGGGCGGAGAGTCATCGGGTGAAGGGGAGAGAGTCACGGGGTGAGGGGGGAGTGTCACCGGCTGAGGGTCACGGTGAGGTGGGGGAGAATCACAGGGTGAGGGGGCGAGTGTCACGGGGTGAGGGGTGAATGTCATGGGATGAGGGTTACGGTGAGGGAGTGAGAGTCACAGGGTGAGAGGGGAGTGTCACGGTGTGAGTGGGAAGAGTTACAGGATGAGGGGTGAGAGTCACGGTGAGGGGGGAGAGTTACGGGGTAAAGGGGGAGAGTTACAGGATGTGGGGGAGGGAGTCACAGGGTGAGGGGGGAGAGAGTCACAGGTTGAGAGAGGAGAGTTACAGGGTGAAGGGTGAGAGTTACAGGATGAGGGGGGAGAGAGTTACGGGGTGAGGGGGGACAGTCACGGGGTATGGGGTAGAGCCACAGGGTGAAGGGGGGGCAGTCACAGGGTGATGGGGGGAGAGTCACAGGTTGAGAGAAGAGAGTTACAGGGTGAAGGGTGAGAGTTACAGGATGAGGGGGAGAGAGTTACGGGGTGAGGGGGGAGAGTTACAGAATGTGGGGCAGAGCGTCACAGGGTGAGGGGGGACAGTCACGGGGTATGGGGTAGAGCCACAGGGTGATGGGGGGAGAGTCACAGGGTGACGGGGAGAGTCACAGGGTGAAGTAGGGGAGTCACAGGATGAGGGGGGTACAGTCACGGGTTGAGGGGGGACAGCCACAGGGTGAGAGGGGAGAGTCATGGGGTGACGGGGGAGAGCCACAGGGTGAGGGGGCTGTGTCGCAGGGGGGAGAGTCGCAGGGTGAGTGGGGTGAATCACGGGGAGAGGGGGGAGATTCATGGGGTGAGGGTCACTGGGTGAATTGGGAGAGTCACAGGATGAGAGGGGAGAGTTACAGGGTGAGGGGGGAGTGTCACGGGGTGTGGGGGGAGGGTCACGGAGTGAGGGGGGAGAGTCACGGGATGAGGGTGAGAGGAATGGGGTGAGGGGGGAAAGGCACAGTGGGAGAGTCACGGGGTGAGTGGGAGAGAGTCAACGGGTGAGGGGGGAGTCACGGGGTGAGGAGGAGAGTGAGTCGCGGGGTGAGGGGTGAGTGTCGGGGTACGGGTTGAGGGTCACAGGGTGAGGGGGGTGAGTCACAGGGTGAGGGGGGGAGAGCCACAGGGTGAGGTGTGTGAGTCACGGGGTGAGGGGGGGAGGGTCACGGGGTGAGGGGGAGAGTCATGGGGTGAGGGTGGAGAGGCATGGGGTGAGGGTGGAGAGGCATGGGGTGAGGGGGGAGAATCACAGGGTGAGGTGGGGAATGTCACGGTGTGAGAGGGAGTGTCACCAGGTGAGGGTGGAGAAGCATGGGATGAGGGGGGAGTGTCTCGGGGTGAGGGGGAAGAGTTACGGAGTGACGGGGAGAGTAATGAGCTAAGTGTCATGGGATGAGGGGGAAGAATTACGGGGTTAGGGGGGAGAGTTAAAGGATGAGGGGGAAAGTCACAGGATGAGGGGAAGAGTGTGGCGGGGGAGGGGGAGAGGGTCACGGGGTGAGGGGGGAGAGTCACGGGGTGAGGGGGAGAGCCACAGGGTGGGGTGGGGGGCAGTCACAGGTGATGGGGGAGAGTCACGGGGTGATGGGGGAGAGAGTCACGGATTGAGGGGGGAAAGCCACTGGGTGAGGTGGGGAGAGTCATGGGGTGAGGGGGAGAGCCACAGGGTGAGCGGGTGTGTCACAGGGGTAGAGTCACGGGGTGAGTGGGGAGAGTCACGGAGTGAGGGGGGAGAATCACGGAGTGAGGGAGGAGAGCCACAGGGTGAGGGAATGAGCCACGGGGGGAGGGTCACGGGGTGAGTGGGGGAGTGTCACAGGGTGAGGGAGGAGAGTCACGGGGTGAGGGGAGAGAGTCACAGGGTGAGGGGGCAGAGGTACAGGGGGAGAGACGCAGGTGAGGGGGAGAGATTCGCGGGGTGAGGGGGAGAGAGTCGCGGGGTGAGGGGAGAGAGTGGCGGGGGTGAGGGGGAGAGAGTCGCGGGGTGAGGGGAGAGAGTGGCGGGGTGATGGGGAGAGAGTGGCGGGGTGAGGGGGAGGGAATGACGGGGTGAGGGGGAGAGAGTGGCGGGGTGAGGGGGAGAGGGTTGTGGGGTGAGCAGTAGAGGATAGCGGGGTGAGGGGAGAGAGTCACGGGGTGAGGGGAGAGAGTCACAGGGTGAGGGTCACAGGGTGAGGGGGAGAGTCACAGCGTGAGGGGGGAGAGTCACAGGGTGAGGGGAGAGAGTCACGGGGTGAGGGGGGAGAGTCACAGCGTGAGGGGGGAGAGTCACAGGGTGAGGGAAGAGAGTCACGGGGTGAGGGGAGAGAGTCACGGGGTGAGGGTCACAGGGTGAGGGGGAAGAGTCACAATGTGAGGGGGGAGAGTCACAGGGTGAGGGGGAGAGAGTCACAGGGTGAGTGGGGAGAGTCACAGCGTGAGGGGGGAGAGTCACAGGGTGAGGAGGTGGAGTTACAGGATGTGGGGGAGAGCCACAGGGTGAAGGGGGAAGTCACAGGGTGAGGGGCGGAGAGTCATGGGTAAGGGGGGAGAGTTACAAGGTGAGGGGGGCGTGTTACAGGATGTCGGGTAGAGAGTCACGGGGTGAGGGGGAGAGAGTCATGGGGTGAGGCAGAGAGAGTCACGGGGTGAGGGGGTAGGGTCACAAGGAGAGGGTGGAAAACCACAGGGTGAAGGCTGGGAGTCACAGGGTGATGGGGGGAGATTCACAGGGTGAAGGGGGGAGTCAAAGGGTGAGGGGCGGAGAGTCACGGGTTGAGGGGGGAGAGCCACAGGGTGAGGGGGGTTTGTCACGGGGGGAGAGCCACAGGGTGAGGGGGGGGAGAGGCATGGGGTGAGGGGGCGAGAGTCACAGGATGAGGGGGGGAGAGCTACAGGGCGAGGGGGAGAGTGTCACAGAGCGAGGGGGGATTGTCATGGGGTGATGGGGAGAGAGTCATCAGGTGAAGGGGAGAGAGTCACAGGGTGATGGGGGAAGTGTTACGGGGTGAGGGGAGAATGTCACCGGGTGAGGGGGAAGAATTACGGGGTGAGGGGGAGAGTTACAGGTTGAGGGGGAGAGGGTCACAGGATGAGGGGGAAAGAGTCACAGGGTGAGGGGGAGAGTTAGAGGGTGAAAGGGGAGAGTTACAGGATGTGGGGGAGAGAGTCACAGGGTGAGGGGGGAGAGTCATCGGGTGAAGGGGAGAGAGTCACAGGGTGAGGGGGAGAGTCGCGGGGTGAGGGTCACTGGGTGAATGGGGAGAGTCGCAGGATGAGAGGGGAGAGTTACAGGGTGAGGGGGGAGTGTCACGGGGGTGTGGGGGGAGAGTCACGGAGTGAGGGGGGGAGAGTCACGGGGTGAAGGTGAGAGGCATGGGGTGAGGGGGGAAAGGCACAGTGGGAGAGTCACGGGGTGAGTGGGAGAGAGTCAGCGGGTGAGGGGGGAGTCACAGGGTGAGGGGGAGAGAGAGTCGCGGGGTGAGGGGGGTAGTGTCATGGGGTACGGGGTGAGGGTCACAGGGTGAGGGGGGAGAATCACGGGGTGAGGGGGGAGAGCCACAGGGTGAGGGGTGTGAGTCACGGAGTGAGGGGGGGAGGGTCACGGGGTGAGGGGAGAGAGTCACAGGATGATGGGGAGAGCCACAGGTTGTGGGAGAAGAGTCATGGGGTGAGGGTCACAGTGTGAGTGGGTAGAGTCACAGTGTGAGGGGCGAGAGTCACGGGGTGAGGGGAGAATGTGACTGGGTGAGGAGGGAGAGACACAGGGTGAGGGTCACAGGGTGAGGGGGGAGAGTCATAGTGTGAGGGGGGAGAGTCACGGGGTGAGGGGAGAATGTGACTGGGTGAGGAGGGAGAGACACAGGGTGAGGGTCACAGGGTGAGGGGGGAGAGTCATAGTGTGAGGGGGGAGAGTCACGGGGTGAGGGTCACAGGGTGAGGGGGGAGTGTCATGGGGTATGGGGTGAGGGTCACAGTGTGAGGGGGGAGAGTCACGGGTTGAGGGGGATGAGGCACGGGGTGAGGGGAAAGAGTCACGGGGTGAGGGGGAGAGTCACGGGGTGAGGGGGGTGAGTCACGGGGTGAGGGTCACAGGGTGAGGGGTGTGAGTCACTGTGAGAGGGGAAAGAGTCACGGAGTGAGGGGGAGAGTTACAAGATAAGGGGGAGAGAGTCATAGGATGAAGGGGAGAGAGTCACAGAGTGATGGGGGAGAGTCATGGGGTGAGGGGAAAGAGCCACATGGTGTGGGTCACAGGGTGAGTGGGGAGAGTCACAGGGTGAAGGGGGAGAGTCACAGGGTGAGGGGGGAGAGAGTCACAGGGTGAGGGGGAGAGTCACAGGATGAGGGGAAGAGTTACGGGGTGAAGGGGGAGAGTTACAGGATGAGGGGGAGAGAGTCACAGAGTGATGGGGGAGAGTCATGGGGTGAGGGGAAAGAGCCACAGGATGTGGGTCACAGGGTGAGTGGGGAGAGTCACAGGGTGAGGGGGAGAGTTACAGGATGTGTGGGAGCGAGTAACAGGATGAGGGGGAGAGAGTCGCAGGGTGAGGTGGGTGAGTCACAGGGTGAGGGGGGAGAGTCATCGGGTGAAGGGGAGAGAGTCACAGGGTGAGGGGGAGAGTCGCGGGGTGAGGGTCACTGGGTGAATGGGGAGAGTCGCAGGATGAGAGGGGAGAGTTACAGGGTGAGGGGGGAGTGTCACGGGGTGTGGGGGGAGAGTCACGGAGTGAGGGGGGAGAGTCACGGGGTGAAGGTGAGAGGCATGGGGTGAGGGGGGAAAGGCACAGTGGGAGAGTCACGGGGTGAGTGGGAGAGAGTCAGCGGGTGAGGGGGGAGTCACAGGGTGAGGGGGAGAGAGAGTCGCGGGGTGAGGGGGTAGTGTCATGGGGTACGGGGTGAGGGTCACAGGGTGAGGGGGGAGAGTCACGGGGTGAGGGGGGAGAGCCACAGGGTGAGGGGTGTGAGTCACGGAGTGAGGGGGGGAGGGTCACGGGGTGAGGGGAGAGAGTCACAGGATGATGGGGAGAGCCACAGGTTGTGGGAGAAGAGTCATGGGGTGAGGGTCACAGTGTGAGGGGGTAGAGTCACAGTGTGAGGGGGGAGAGTCACGGGGTGAGGGGAGAATGTGACTGGGTGAGGAGGGAGAGACACAGGGTGAGGGTCACAGGGTGAGGGGGGAGAGTCATAGTGTGAGGGGGGGAGAGTCACGGGGGTGAGGGGAGAATGTGACTGGGTGAGGAGGGAGAGACACAGGGTGAGGGTCACAGGGTGAGGGGGGAGAGTCATAGTGTGAGGGGGGAGAGTCACGGGGTGAGGGTCACAGGGTGAGGGGGGAGTGTCATGGGGTATGGGGTGAGGGTCACAGTGTGAGGGGGGAGAGTCACGGGTTGAGGGGGATGAGGCACGGGGTGAGGGGAAAGAGTCACGGGGTGAGGGGGAGTGTCACAGGGTGAGGGGGAGAGTCACGGGGGTGAGGGGGGTGAGTCACGGGGTGAGGGTCACAGGGTGAGGGGTGTGAGTCACTGTGAGAGGGGAAAGAGTCACGGAGTGAGGGGGGAGAGTTACAAGATAAGGGGGAGAGAGTCATAGGATGAGGGGGAGAGAGTCACAGAGTGATGGGGGAGAGTCATGGGGTGAGGGGAAAGAGCCACATGGTGTGGGTCACAGGGTGAGTGGGGAGAGTCACAGGGTGAAGGGGGAGAGTCACAGGGTGAGGGGGAGAGAGTCACAGGGTGAGGGGGAGAGTCACAGGATGAGGGGAAGAGTTACGGGGTGAAGGGGGAGAGTTACAGGATGAGGGGGAGAGAGTCACAGAGTGATGGGGGAGAGTCATGGGGTGAGGGGAAAGAGCCACAGGATGTGGGTCACAGGGTGAGTGGGGAGAGTCACAGGGTGAGGGGGGAGAGTTACAGGATGTGTGGGAGCGAGTAACAGGATGAGGGGGAGAGAGTCGCAGGGTGAGGTGGGTGAGTCACAGGGTGAGGGGGGGTAGTGTCACAGGGTGAGGGTCACAGGGTGAGGGGAGTCACGGGGTGAGGGTCACAGGGTGAGGGGGAAGAGTCACAGGATGAGAGGAGAGAGTCACGAGGTGAGGGGGAGAGCCACAGGGTGAGGGAGAGAGCCACAGGGTGAGGGTCACGGTGAGGGCGGAGAGTCACAGGGTGAGAGGGGGAGTGTCACGGGGTGAGGAGGGAGTGTCATGGGGTGAGTGGGAAGAGTTACGGGGTGAGAGGGGAGAGTCACAGGGTGAGGGGGAGAGTCACAGGATGAGGGGGAGAGTTACGGGGTGAAGGGGGAGAGTTATAGGATGAGGGGGAGGGAGTCACAGGGTGAGGGGGAGAGTCACAGGATGAGGGGAAGAGTTACGGGGTGAAGGGGGAGAGTTACAGGATGAGGGGGAGAGAGTCACAGGGTGAGGGGGAGAGTCACGGGGTGAGGGGGAGAGTCACAGGATGAGGGGAAGAGTTACGGGGTGAAGGGGGAGAGTTACAGGATGAGGGGGAGAGAGTCACAGGGTGAGGGGGAGAGTCACGGGGGTGAGGGGGAGAGTTACGGGGTGAAGGGGGAGAGTTACAGGATGAGGGGGAGAGAGTCACAGGGTGAGGGGGGAGAGTCACGGGGTGAGGGGGAAGAGCCACAGGGGAATGGCAGGGAGTCACGTGGTGATGGGCGAGAGTCACTGGTTGTGGGGGGAGAGCCACAGAGTGAGGGGGGGAGAGTCATGTGGTGAGGGGGAGAGCCACAGGGTGAGGGGGGTGTGTCACGGAGTGAGGGAGGAGATTCACGGGGTGAGAAGGGAGTGTCACTGGGTGAGGGGGAACAGTTACAGGGTGAGAGGGGAGAGTCACAGAGTGAGGGGGAGAGAGTCACAGGATGAGGGGGGAGAGCCACGGGGTGCAGGGGGAGAGTCACAGTGTGAGTGGTGAGGGTCACAGAGTGAGCGGGAGAGTCACAGGGTGAGGGGGGAGAGTCACAGGGTGAGGGGAGAGAGTCACGAGGTGAGGGTCACAGGGTGAGGGGAAAGAGTCACAGGATGAGAGGGTGAGAGTCACATGGTGAGGGGGGAGAGTTACAGGATGTGGGGGAGCGAGTCACAGGATAAGGGGGAGAGAGTCACAGGGTGAGGGGGAGATTGTCACAGAGTGATGGGGGAGAGTCACTGTGAGGGAGGAGAGTCACGGGGTGAGGGTCACAGGGTGAGGAGGGAGAGTCACAGAGGAGAGGCTGCCCATTATGATTTGAGATGAGCGATCTAAAAACTGTGTTTTGTTTATTTGTAGGGAGGATATCTATTATAAAGCTGTGCACTCTACAGCTCTCATCTTCCTGCAGAATGATGCTGGGTTTGCGAAGTGGGAGCCCTTGCCAGAGCGGGTCCAGCAGCTAATGGCAGCCTATAAGTTGACAGGAAAGTCATCCTCCTCCTCGTCCTCGTCCTCCTCATCGACAGCTGGTGAGAAAGACCAGGAACAGAGTCGGGACCAAAGCAGCATTACCGAGCATCATTGAAATGCAATTGAGGGCGTGTGCAAGACATAAGCAGCTCAGAGCAGTTAATACCATGTGTGGTTTTAAACAGGTGGACTCAATACAAGCTGCAAAACCATTGTTGTCACCAGCAAGCAATGTACATAATGTACAGTGTCTTTCAAAACAGAATCAGAGTTCTGGGTTCTTAATGTTTCTGTTTGTTGTTTTTATTTTTATTGAGGTGTTTAGGGGAGCGAAGCAGAATATGTCTGTGTAATATATTCCATGGAAATATTTCATAACAGAATACCGTGTCAGTTTTATCAGCTTTCTTTTTTTTGAGATTATGCAATACTGCCTAATATTTTTTTAAACTTTACGAATAGTGGCTGCAGACATTTTCCATTTAATGCAGGAATTTCTTTTCAATGCAGAGAATTAAGTGTAAGTGTACAAACTGATGGATAGGAATTGATTGGTGTTTCTGTAAGAAGTGTTGCTTCTTGTTGACCTGTGTAGACTGTATCTCTGAATTGTTCAACGGCAGCTCCACTCACTGAACGTTTGAATGTACAGCATCCAGCACAGCCCTCACATTTAACCCTTCACTGGCAAAGGGGAATTAGATAAACTTCTGAAGGGAAATAATGAAGGCTACAGGGAAAGAACAGGGATATGGGATATGACAGAGAGCTCCATATGAACGGTAGGCAGCATGGGCTCCTTCTGTGCTGAGTCCTCTTCAATCAGGTTTGAGGAGATTCTTGTTAAGCACCCAGATTCCTGTCTATGTGGTTAGTTTCATTGATTGTTTAAATAATAAGGTCTCCCAACTGTGCAGCAACCTGTGGATGCAGGGCATTCGATTCAGGTAAATGGGAACCCTCTGCCAGTGATGAACTTTTAGTGATGATTATAGAGTAACTAGAATTCAGTACTATTCTCAGCTAAGCCAGCCAGCAAAGGGTTAAATATAGAGTTGCTCCACTTGGAAGGAATGGCTCAATAAAATGTCCTGTTAAAGAGCAACTGAGACTGTAAGGTATTGTATGCCCATACATTGCTTCAACTACAGACCCAAGCACCAGAAAGGCCAGATTATCAACAATTTTGGTTCTTGACTTTTGCTATATTGCTAAGAGGACCTGATGTCAAAATGGCAGGGCAGCACTGGTTACTCATAATGAAACCACTTGGCAGGTTCAGCTACTCTGAGGATTGTGAGTAATAGTTCAGCGCTGTACTGCAGGCTGAACACCCATCCCTTAGCGGATACCGTCACGTGTGGAGATCTGGCTGATCTGTGCAAGGCTGTAACCCAAGCAATATCCCAACAGTCTTACTGTAACAGTACACAACATCAATTTGAGATTGTTTCTAATTAACAGAGTCCATGGACCCTTACAGGTTGAATAAGCAGCTTCCTATTACAAAACTTTAAAACAGCAACTGTGCAAAGTGAAGGGCTGGAGAATGCTTGCAGTTAATTTGTTAATTTGTGTGGCAAAAGAGAGCATTGGGATAGTTGAAGAGGATTTGACTGTGTTACAATTAAATTTTTTTAAATAGATACTATATAAACAGAAAATGCTGGAAATACTCAGCAGGTCTGGCAGCATCTGTGGAGAGAGAAACAGAGTTAACGTTTCAGGTCTGAAACCCTTCATCAGAACTGGAAAATTATACATCCGGTGAAGGCTTACAGACCTGAAGCTTTGACTCTGTGATTCTCCCCACAGATGCTGCCAGACCTGCTGAGTATTTCCCATTTTTTTCAGATTTGCAGCATTTTACTTTGGATATATAGCTTAGTTTATTCCCCAGTAACGGCACAGAACATCCTATCACAACATGCATCCAATCTGTCAGTTTAAGCTGGTTATCTCAGCTTTGTCATTACTTGGCATGAGATTATCCATCAGCCTGTAATCCAGATACTGTCTTGTCACCTTGTTGCTCCATTACCCTATGGCCCACTCACTGTCCTGGAACCGCATAAAGAAACCTTTTAGTCAGTGTTCATTTTATTAAAATTGTATACGGTAGCAACCATGTGTAATGAGGAATGCAGTTAAGAGTTTAATAACAAATTTCTTCATTCTGGATCTGAAGTGTGAGAGACCCTTAAAATCACCACTATGGCACATGACTTGTATCCTACATTACACTCAACTTAATCAGAGTGCTGGTCTTTATTTACCACTCCTATCCACTGGATCTCCTGGTACCCTGTTTGGAGTGCCTCTAGTTCCCTGTTGTAGGACCTCCCTCACATTGCTGTTCAATGTTAAGATGAACATTCTTACAGGTGGATTTTGACACTATGGGCTAGATTTTACACTCCCTTGCTGGAGGGTTTGATCGCAGGAGTGGGAACATGTAAAATCCAATGCATGGCCTTCCTGACCTGTCTGAAGTTTTACAGGGGGTGGAGTAGCCTGTCCACCCGTGGGCCACTTAAGGGTCTCATCCCATCCCTGCTGATATTTTACACCCCCACGGGGGAAGGCCATTGCCATGCAGGAAGCTCAACAGCTTTAGCTGAGTGTGCTGGTGTCAAGCAAGGGGTCAGGAGCCTCCTTTGCAGGCCCCTGAGCCCATCGGAGACCCCCCAGAGGTCATTTCCCCCTTTAACCCTCCACCCCTGGTCTTTTGAACCCAGACCTCACCTTCCACACTCACCCTCCTTGCCTCAACCCTGTCTGTGGACTTATCTGTCAGTCCAGGATCCTCAACATTGGGGCATACCTGTAGTCCCAGCAGTGGCTCCTGGTAACGCAGCTGGGACTACTTGATTGGCTGACAGCTATATAAGGCAGGACTTCCTTCTGAGATAGGGGTGGAAGACTCACCTTAAAGCAATTAATGTTGCTCCCAGTGCTACGTTGCTGTGGGGCAGCCATTGGGATCATGGGAGGGCTTTTATCCAGGTGGGGATGTGGTTGGGGGAAGGGACCATGATGCTCCATTAAATCCAGCCCGATAATATATATGTAATATATATGAATCTGTATAGACACAATATATACCAAAAAACCCTCTCTTTCCACTTGCCTGCTTTCTGTCTGGCTGTTTTACAAATTTCTTTACAGTCTTTTGTCCCTTATGTTTGTTTATTTCTTTCCATTGATTGCCTCTTTCTTTCAAGTCAGCAGCCTTTAATGCAAGACAATGCATTGGGTACTATTCAACAGACTACTTGAACTCACCATCCAACCCTATCCCATCTTCTGCTGATGTGTGCATTCTGCCACCATTACCATCCTGCAGATCGCAGGCTCTTGTGTTTACACTTTTGGTCCTATTGCACCACAGTGGCTGAATTGCTGCATCTTCATCCCTTCTGTGCACTTTAATGGAGCAATCAAATCTTGTTTGTTTCTTCATATCTCTCACAAATCTCAATTCATAACTTGGATACCTCCACATGTTGACCTTCTAGACCTTACTATCTCCACTGACTCCAAGAGGAAGCTCTTCCTCACTAAATTTGTACCAGGATGCCAAATTCATCCTCAGAAACTTCAATAACTATAAAACCCTAATCCATACAAAAATTGAGTTCTGTCTCTATCTAACACATTTGCATATTAAATCTGAACAGCAGCCTCTAGTTCTCAATTCCCCAACCAGGAGAAACACCCTTCCAGCAATTACCCTAACAAGGTCTTTAAGAATCTTATATTTCAATGATATCACCTCTTATAAACCCCAGGGTATCTGGTCCCTGTTTACACAATCTCTCCTCACAGGACAATCCCCTCATTCCAGGTATCAGACTGGGACACCTACATTACCGTCTCTGTAAGGCTAGTATATCCTTCAATGGGTAAAGAGACCAAAAGCACACAGTGGTCGAGGTGTGATCTCACCAAGGCCTTATATAATTGTAGTGTCTTCTTCAATCAAATACTCCAATCTCTTTGTAATTAAGGCTAATATACCATTAGCCTTCCTAATTACTTGTACCTGCATTATAACTTTCTGTGATTCATATACAATAAAGTGCAGGTCTCTCTGAATAAAATTTCCTAATCTCTCAATTTAAATTAAATTAGAAGTTAATCAGTGTTCTCACCCCACCTGACTCCTTGTTCTGTGGCATCACTTGATGGTTTATCCCTGTTGTGTTCTTGGGTCATTACTGCTCTCGCTGTGTTCTCGATTATTACTGCTGTCACTGTGTTTTCGATCATTACTGCTCTCGCTGTGTCTTCAGTTCATTACTGCTCTTGCTGTGTTTTCAATCATTACTGCTCTCGCTGTGTCTTCAGTTCATTACTGCTCTTGCTGTGTTCTCGATCATTACTGCTCTCGTTGTGTTCTCGATCATTACTGCTCTCACTGTGTTCTCGATCATTACTGCTCTCGCTGTGTTCTCGATCATTACTGCTCTTGCTGTGTTCTCGATCATTACTGCTCTTGTGTTCTCGATCATTACTGCTCTTGCTGTGTTCTCGATCATTACTGCTCTTGCTGTGTTCTCGATCATTACTGCTCTCACTGTGTTCTCAGGCCATTACTGTTCTTGCTGTGTTCTCAGATCATTACTGCTCTCGCTGTGTTCTCGATCATTACTGCTCTCACGGTGTTCTCGATCATTACTGCTCTCGCTGTGTTCTCGATCATTACTGCTCTTGCTGTGTTCTCGATCATTACTGCTCTTGTTGTGTTCTCGATCATTACTGCTCTTGCTGTGTTCTCGATCGTGACTGCTCTCGCTGTGTTCTTGGGTCATGACTGCTCTCGCTGTGTTCTCGATCATTACTGCTCTTGCTGTGTTCTCGATCGTGACTGCTCTCGCTGTGTTCTCGATCATTACTGCTCTTGCTGTGTTCTCGATCATTACTGCTCTTGTTGTGTTCTCGATCATTACTGCTGTCACTGTGTTCTCAGGCCATAACTGCTCTCACTGTGTTCTCGATCATTACTGCTGTCCCTGTGTTCTCAGGCCATAACTGCTCTCGCTGTGTTTTCGGGTCATTACTGCTGTCCCTATGTTCTCGGGTCATTACTGCTCCCGCTGTGTTCTTTTCATTACTGCTCGCGCTGTGTTCTCGGGCCATGACTGCTCTCGCTGCATTCTCAGGTCATTACTGCTCTCACTGTGTTCTCGATCATTACTGCTGTCCCTGTGTTCTCGGGTCATTACTGCTCTCGCTGTGTCCTCGATCATTACTGCTGTCCCTGTGTTCTCGGGTCATTACTGCTCTCGCTGTGTTCCCGATCATTACTGCTTTCGTTGTGTTCTCGGGTCATTACTGCTGTCCCTGTGTTTTCGGGTCATTACTGCTGTCCCTATGTTCTCGGGTCATTACTGCTCCCGCTGTGTTCTCGTCATTACTGCTCTCGCTGTGTTCTCGGGTCATTACTGCTGTCCCTGTGTTCTCATATCATTATTGCTCTCGTTATGCTCTCGGATCATTCCTCTTCTCACGTGTTCTTGTTCGCATCTCATCACTAACTTTCTGTGATGAATGGATAAGGACACACGGCTCCCTCTGAATGCAAGCCTTTCCTAGTTTCACCATTCAAAACATATTGTGCTTTCTATTTTTTTTCCTAAGTGGATAACTTCACCCTTCCCCACATTATATTCCATCCACCATGTTCTTACCCACTCACCCAACTTGTCTGTATCTCTTTGCAACCTCCATACAGCTTACTTTCCCACCCAACTTTGTATTGTCTGCAAACTTGGACTCTCTCAATGTTCTGTCCCTCACTGGCTTGGCTCAGGATGTGAGGGTGTATAGATAATTGCATATTCTTGATTGTTGATGAACAATGTTGTCCACTTGCCAGTACCTTCACTTTGTGCAGAGGTTGTTGTGTTTTGTCTTCTAATTGTTTCTGGTTTGATTTGAAGAAGTTAGAAAAGGGATACAGCCAACCAGAACACTTCTGAATTACTAATGACCGTAACCTTGCACTGATGGCACATGGCTCAATGTAGTTGTGTATCTGAAAATCGCACTTATTATTGAGCATGCATCGAAATGGGGATTGTACAGACCTGAGGCTGAACTGAGCCTGTACAGTGATGTGTTATTCAGTCCTGGACTTGGCAGTGTGTGCACAGTGGCGCAGTCCTGGAGTGAGGCATCTTATGCGCACCAGGAACACTCAACCCTAACTCAGTTCTCCAGCATTGCAGTATCAGTGTCTGTTATCAGACTGTGTGGGATTCTGGTGGGAAGATGATGAAAGGCTCAGTTCTCCCACTGCCTCTCCTCGACATGTTTTATCTGTAGTGTTTATTTTTGTATTTATTTTGTTACTCTTTTTAAATTGTATTTTAAGAAATACAGATTTAAGTATATGTGCTGACTAATTGGTAAAAAGATTGATGGTGCTTTGTGGTCAGGTTTGGGATCATATTGAGATAATGTCACATGCAGTGGGATCCTGGCATTGAACCAGGCACCTGTTTTCTATTAACACTAGTGAATGTCATGTGAACCCACATCTAATCGATCAACTCTGTAAAGTCATGTCCAATGATCCAGTTGACCTCTTTTTCTAAGTAACACATATAGATCAGATCCCCTTGTTGGTTTCGAAATCTTTACTTACAGAAGGAAAATTTCAACACCAGAATTAAAAATATACTGAGATTAGTATTGTCCTAATTTCTTTTGAAACAAAGTGTGAATTAAGATAAGTCAAGCTCACAAATCCCCTCACTGGAAACAAACAGATTATCTCAACAGGTGAGAAACAACAATGCTTTCTATAATTACAACCTGACAACAAGTAGATCTCAGAGTCACACTGTGCTGGATGTCAGCTCCCGGGATCACACTGTGCTGGACATCAGCTCCCGGGGTAGCACCATGTTGTAGTTCAGCTCTTGGGATCACACTGTGTTGGAGATCAGCTTCAGGGGTTACAGTATGCTGTAGTTAAATTCAACTCCTGGAGTCACTGTGCTGAGCTCAGCTCCGGGAGTCACTCTGTTGGGCGCAGATCCGGGAGCCACACTGTGTTGGGCGCAGCTCCGGGAGTCACTCTGTGTTGGACATCAGCTCTGGGAGTCACTCTGTGCTGGACATCAGCTCTGGGAGTCACTCTGTGCTGGACATCAGCTCCCGGAGTCAACCTGTTCTGAACTTCAGCTCCCATAGTCACTGTGCTGGAGTTCAGCCCCCGAGTCACAATGTGATGGAGTTCAGCTCCGGGTGTCGTTCTGTGTTACGGTGCAACTGCCCAAGTCAATCTGTTCTGGACTTCAGCTCCCATAGTCACTCTGTGCTGGCATTCAGCTCCAGGAGTCAAACTGTGCTGGAGTTCAGCTCCCGGAGTCACATTGTGCTAGAGTTCAGCTCCCTGAGTCACTCTATGTTGGGTTTGGCTCCGTGAGTCACTCTGCGCTGCAGTCCAGGTCCGGGAGTTTCTCTGTACTGGGCTCAGCTCCTGCAGTCACTCTATGTGGAAGCTCAGCTCTGAGAGTCACTCTGTGCTGGGGTTCAGCTCCTGGAGTCACGCTGTGCTGGAGTTTAGTTGCTGGGATCACTCTGTGCTGGAGTTCAACTCCGAGAGTCACTCTGCTGGAGTTCATTTCCTGGAGTCACTCTCTGCTGGAGTTCAGCAACGGGAGTCACTCTTTGCTGGGATACATCTCCCGGAGTCTATCAGTGCTGTGGTTCACCTCCCGGAGTCACTCTGTGCTGGGGTTCAGCTCCAGGAGCTACCCGGTGCTGGACCTAAACTCCAGGGGTTATGGTGTGCTGGAGTTCAGTTCAAATTCTGGAGTCATTCTGTGCTGCAGTTCAGGTCCAGGAGTCACTCTGTGCTGGAGCTCAGCTCCCAGAGTCACTCAGTGCTGGAATTCATCTCCTGGGATACACTCTGTACTGGGATTCAGCTCCTGGAGTCATTCTGTGCGGGAGTTCAGCTCCTGAAGTCACTCTGTGCTGGAGTTCAGCTCCCTGAATCACTTTTACTGGGTTCAGCTCCTGAAGTCACTCTGATGGAGTTCAGCTCCGGGTGTCATACTGTGCTAGGGTTCAGCTCCCTGAGTCAATCTGTACTAGACATGAACTCCCAGAGTTAATCTGCATTGGACTTCAGATCTTGTAGTCACTCTGTGCAGGAGTGCAGCTCTAAGATACACTCCGTGCTGGGATTCACCTCCTGGAGTCACTCTTTGTGGGGGTTCAGCTCCTGAAGCCACTCTGTGCTGGAGTTCAACTCCCGAGTCACACTTTGCTGGGATTCAGCTCCGGGTGTCACTCTGTGCTGGATATCAGCTCCCAGAGTCACTCTATGCTGGAGTTCAGCTCCCTGAGTCACTCTGTGCTGAGTTCAGCTCCCTGAGTCACTCTGTGCTGGAGTTCAGCTCCCTGAGTCACTCTGTGCTGGAATTCAGCTCCCGTAGTCACTCTGTGCTGGAGTTTAGCTTCCTGAGTCACTCTGTGCTGGGTTCTGTTCTGCGGGTCACTCTACATGGGAGTTCAGCTCCTGAAGTCACTCAGTGCTGGATGTCATCTCCAGGAGTCATTCTCTGCTGGAGTTCAGTTCCTGGAGTCACTCTGTGCTGGGCACAGCTCCGGGAGTCACTCTGTGCTGCAGTTCAGCTCCCTGAGTCACTCTGTGCTGCAGTTCAGCTCCCTGAGTCACTCTGTGCTGGAGTTCAGCTCCTGGAGTCACTCTGCTGGAGTTCGGTTCCTCGAGTCACTCTGTGCTGGAGTTCAGTCCCGGGAGTCACTCTGAACTGCAGTTCATCTCTAGGGGCTACTGTATGCTGCAGTTCATTTCAACTCCCCGAGTCACTTTGTGCTGGAGTTCAGCTCCAGGTGTCGCTCTGTGTTACAGTTCAACTGCCCGAGTCAATCCGTTCTGGACTTCAGCTCCTATAGTCACTCTGTGCTGGAGTTCAGCTCCGGGAGTTAAACTGTGCTGGAGTTCAACTCCCATAGTCACACTGTGCTGGAGTTCAGTTCCCTGAGTCACTCTATGCTGGGTTCGTCTCCGTGAGTCACTCTGCGCTGCAGTCCAGGTCCGGGAGTCACTCTGTACTGGGCTCAGCTCCTGCAGTCACTCTATGCGGGAGCTCAGCTCCGGGAGTCACTCTGTGCTGAGATTCAGCTACTGGAGTCACTCTGTGTGGGAGTTCAATTCCTGGAGTTACTCTGTGCTGGAGTAGAGTCACTCAGTGCTGGAATTCAGCTCCTGGGATTGTACTGTGTTGGAGATCAGATCCCATAGTCACTCTGTGCTGGAGTTCACCTGTAGTCACTCTGATGGAGTTCAGCTCCGGGTGTCACACTGTGCTAGGGTTCAGCTCCCTGAGTCACTCTGTGCTGGACATGAGCTCCCGGAGTTAATCTGCATTGGACTTCAGATTTTGTAGTCACTCTGTGCAGTAGTTCAGCTCTGGGATACACTCCGTACTGGGATTCAGCTCCTAGAGTCACTCTTTGTGGGGGTTCAGCTCCTGAAGCCACTCTGTGCTGGATATCATCTCCAGGAGTCATTTTGTGCTGGAATTCAGTTCCTGGAGTCATTCAGTGCTGGGGTTTAGCTGCTGGGATCACTCTGTGCTGAAGTTCAACTCCGCAAGTCACTCTGCTGGAGTTCAGTTCCTGGAGTCACTCTCTGCTGGAGTTTAAGCTACCTGAGTCACTCTTTGCTTGGATTCAGCTCCAGGAGTCACTCTGAGCTGAAGTTCAACTCCTGGAGTCACTCTGTTCTTGGGGTTCAGTTCTCCGGAGTCACTCTGTGCTGGAGTTTAGCTCCTGGGATCACTTTGTGTTGGAGTTCAACCCTGGGAGTCACTCTGTTCGAGTTCAGCTACGGGAGTCTGTGCTGGAGTTCAGCTCCCGTAGTCACTCTGTGCTGGAGTTCAGCTCCCGGCATAACTCTGTACTGGGGTTCAGCTTCCAGGGTCATTCTGTGCTGGGGTTCAGCTCCCGGAGTCACTCTGGCATGGATTTCAGCTGCCGGAGTCTGTCTGTGCTGGGGTTTTCTCCCTAGATCACTCAGTGCTGGAGGTCTTTTCCAGGGGTTACAGTATGCCATAGTTAAGTTCATCTCCTGGAGTCACTCTGTGCTGGTTTCAGCTGCAGGAGTCACTCTGAACAAAGAACAAAGAAAAGGTACAGCACAGGAACAGGCCCTTCGGCCCTTCAAGCCTGCGCCGATCATATTGCCTGTCAAACTAAAACATTTTACACTTCCATTTTGCACTTGTTATTCCCATCCTATTCATGTATTTGTCAAGCTCCCTCTTAAACACCACTATCGTACCTGCTTCCACCACTTCCTCTGGCAGCGAATTCCAGACACTCACTGCCCTCTGCGTAAAAAACTTGCCCCACACACCTCCTCTATAGTTTTCTCTTCTAACCTTAAATCTATGTCCCCTAGTAATTGACTCTTCCACCCTGGGAAAAAGCTTCTGACTATCTACTCTGTCCATGCCACTCATAATTTTGTAAACTTCCATCGAGTCGCCCCTCAATTTCCATCGCTCTAGTGAGATTAATCCGAGTTTCTCCAACCTCACCTCATAGCTAATAATGTCCAAACCAGGCAACATCCTGGTAAACCTCCTCTGCACCCTCTCCAAGCCTCCATATCTTTCTGGTAATGTGGCGATCAGAACTGCATGCAATATTCCAAGTGTGGCCTAACCAAGGTTCTATATAGCTGCAGCATGACTTCCCAGCTTTTATACTCAATACCCCTGCCAATGAAGGCAAGAATGCCATATGCCTTCCTGACTACCTTATCCACCTTCATTGCCACTTTCAGTCACCTGTGGACCTGTACATCCAGATCCCTTTGCCCATCCATGCACTTAAGGGTTCTGCCTATTAATGTATAATTCCTGCCTGTATTAGACCTTCCAAAATGCATTACCTCGCATTTGTCCGGATTAAACTCCATCTGCCATTTCTCCGCCCAAGTCTCCAACCAATCTATATCCCGTTGTATCCTTTGACAATCCTCTTCACTCTCTGCAACTCCTCCAACCTTAGTGTCGTCTGCAAACTTACTAATTAGCCCAGTTACATTTTCCTCCAAATCATTTATGTATACTGCAAACAGCATACGTCCCAGCACTGATCCCCGCGGAACTCCACTAGTCACAGCTCTCCATTCAGAAAAACACCCTTGCACTGCTACCCTCTGTCTTCTATGACCAAGCCAATTCTGTATCCATCTTGCCAGCTCATCTCTGATCCCAAGCGACTTTACCTTCTGTACCAGTCTGCCACAAGGGACCTTGTCAAAGGCCTTACTGAAATCCATGTAGACAACATCCACTGCCCTTCCATCATCAATCATCCTTGTTACTTCCTCGAAAAACTTGATCAAGTTAGTGAGACACGACCTCCCCTTCACAAAACCATGCTGCCTCTCACTAATATGCCCATTTGCTTCCAAATGGTAGTAAATCCTGTCACAAAGAATCTTCTCCAATAATTTCCCTACCACTGACGTTAGGCTCACCAGCCTGTAATTTCCTAGATTATCACTGCTACCCTTCTTAAAAAATGGAACAACATTGGCCATTCTCCAGTCCTCTGGGATCTCACCCATAGCCAGTGAGGATACAAAGATTTCTGTCAAGGGCCCCAGCAATCTCCTCCCTTGCCTCCCTCAGTACTCTGGGGTAGATCCCATCTGGCCCTGGGGACTTATCCACCTTAATATTCTTCAAGACACCTAACACCTCCCTTTTATTGATCTCAACATGATCCAGGCTATCTACACACTCTTCCCTATAAAAATTGACCACTAAGGCCTTCTCTTTGCTAGAGATAAGGTCCCGGAGTCAATCTGCTCTGGACATCATCTCCATAGTCAGTCTGTGCTGGATTTCAGCTACCAGAGTCACTTTGTGCTGGAGTTCAGCTCCCAGAGTCACTCTGGGCTGGATTTCAGCTTCCGGAGTCACTCTGGGCTGGATTTCAGCTTCCGGAGTCACTCTGTGCTGGATTTCAGCTCCTGGAATCACTCTGGGCTGGATTTCAGCTTCCAGAGTCACTCTGTGCTAGCGTTCAGTGCCGGGAGTCACTCAATGCTGAAGTTCTGCGAGTCACTCTACATGGGAGTTCAGCTCCTGAAGTCACTTTGTTCTGGATATCATCTGCAGGAGTCATTCTGTGCTGGGGTTCAGTTCCTGGAGTCACTCTGCTGAAGTTTAGCTCCCATAGTCACTCTATGCGGGAGTTGTGCTCCAGGACTCACTCTGTGCTGAAGTTCAACTCCTGGAGTCACTTTTTGCTGGAGTTCAGTTCCAGGATTCACTCTGTGCTGGAGATCAGCTCTTGGGATCACTCTGTGCTGGAGTTCAACCCTGGGAGACACTCTGCTGGAATTCATACCTGGAGTCACTCACTGCTGGAGTTCTGCACCCTGAGTCAGTCTGTGCTGGATCTCAACTCCTGGAGTCACTCTGTGGAAATGTTCAGCTCCAGGAGTCACTCTGTGCTGAAGTTCAACTCCCGGAGACAGTCTGGGCTGGAGTTCAACTCCTGGAGTCACTATGCTGAAGTTCATCTCCTGTGCTGATCTCAGCTCCTGGAGTCCATCAGCCCTGGACTTAAGCTCCCGTAGTCACTCAGTGCTGGAGTTTATCTGGAGTCACTCTGTGCTGGACATCAGCTCCCGTATTTACTCTCTGCTTGAGTTCAGCTCCTGGAGTCACTCTGTGCTGGAGTTCAGCTCCTAGAGTCACTCCATGCTGGAGTTCAGCTCCTGGAGTCACTCTGTGCTGGAGTTCAGCTCCTAGAGTCACTCCATGCTGGAGTTCAGCTACGGGAGTCACTCTGTGCTGAAGCTCAGTTCCTGGAGTCACTTTGTGCTGAAGCTCAGTTCCTGGAGTCACTCTGTGCTGGAGTTCAGCTACGGGAGTCACTCTGTGCTGGAGTTCAGCTACGGGAGTCACTCTTTGCTGGGATTGAGCTACGGGAGTCACTCTGAGCTGGAGTTAAGCTCCCAGAGTCACTCTGTGCTGGGTTCAGCTCTGCGAGTCAGTCTACGTGGGAGTTCATCTCCTGAAGTCACTCTGTGCTGGATATTCTCTCCAGGCATCATTCTGTGCTGGTGTTCAGTTCCTGGCCTTACTCTGTGCTGCAGTTAAGCTCCTGGGATCACTCTGTGTTCGATTTCAAATGCGGGAGTCACTGTGCGGCTGTTCAGTTCCTGGAGTCACTCTGTGCTGGAGTTCAGCTACGGGAGTCAGTCTTTGCTGGGTTTGAGCTCTAGGAGTCACTCTCTGCTGGAGTTCAGCTCCCGTAGTCACACTCTGCTGGAGTTCAGTTCCAGGAGTCACTCTGTGCTGGAGTTTAGCTCCTGGGATCACTCTGTGCTGGAGTTCAACCCTGGGACACACTCTGCTGGAATTCAGTTCCTGGAGTCAATCATGCCTGGAGTACCGCTTCCGGAGACAGTCTGCGCTGGAGTACAGCTCCTGGATTCACTCAGTGCTGGCGTTCATCTGGAGTCACTCTGTGCTGGACATCAGCTCCTGTATTTACTCTCTGCTGGCTTTCAGCTCCCTGAGGCACTCTGTGCTGAGGTTCAGCTCCCGGAGTCACTCTTTGATGGACTTCTGCTCCGGGAGTCACTCTGTGCTGGAGTATAACTCCTGGGATCACACTGTGCTGGAGTTCAACTCCGCGAGTCACTCTGTGCTGGAGTTCAGCTCCCGGAGTCACTCTGTGCTGGAGTTCAGCTCCCGGAGTCACTCTGTGCAGGAGTTCAGCTCCTGGAGTTACACTGTGTTGCAGTTTCACTCCTGGGACCACTCGGTGCTGGATTTCAACTCCGGAAGTCACTCTGTGCTTGACTTCAGCTACGGGAGTCACTCTTTGCTGGGATTGAGCTCCGGGAGTCACTCTGTGCTGGATTTCAGCTCCCAGGGTCACTCTGTGCTGGAATTCAGTTCGTGGAGTCACTCATGGCTGGAGTACCACTCTGTACTGGAGCTCAACTCCAGGGGTCACTCTGTGCTAGCGGTCAACTCCGCAAGTCACTCTGTCTGAAGATCAATGCTTCGACTCAAATTGTTCTGGACTTCATCTCCCGTAGTCATTCTGTCCTGGAGTTCAGCTCCGGGAGTCACTGTGTGCTGGAGTTCAGTTCCCAGAGTTACTCTGTGCTGAAGTTCAGCTCCCAGAGTCATTCTGCGCCGGAGTTACTCTGTGCTGCAGTTTCACTCCTGGGATCACTCTGTGCTGGATTTCAACTCCGGAAGTCACTCTGTGCTGGGGTTCAGCTCCCAGAGTCACTCTGTGCCAGAGTTCTGCTCCCAGAGGCACTCTGTGCTGCAGTACAGCTCCTGGAGTCACTCCAGGCTGGATTTCAGCTTCCGGACTCAGTCTGTGCTGGATTTTTACTCCGGAAGTCACTGTACTGGAGTTCAGCTACAGGTGTCACTCTTTGCTGGGATTGAGCTCTGGGAGTCACTCTGTGCCGGTGTTCAACTCACCGAGTCACTCTGTGCTGGGATTTAGCTCCTGGAATTACTTGGTGCTGTAGTTTCACTCCTGGGATCACTGTCTGCTGGATTTCAGCTCCCGGAGTTACTCTATGCTGGAGTTCAGCTCCCAGAATCACTCTGTACTGGAGTTATATTCAACTCCTGGAGTCACTCTGTGCTGCCCTCAGCTCCAGATGTTACAATGTGCTGGATTTCAGCTCCTGGAGTTGCTCTGAGCTGGAGGTCAGCTCCAGGAGTTACTCTGTGCTGCAGTTTCACTCCTGGGATCACTCTGTGCTGGATTTCAACTCAGGAAGTCACTCTGTGCTGCAGTTAATCTCCTGGGATCACTCTGTGTTCAATTTCAAATCCGGGAGTCACTGTGTGGAAGTTCAGTTCCTGGAGTCACTCTGTGCTGGAGTTCAGCTACGGGAGTCACTCTTTGCTGGGTTTGAGCTCCAGGAGTCACTCTCTGCTGGAGTTCAGCTCCCGTAGTCACTCGCTGCTGGAGTTCAGTTCCAGGAGTCACTCGCTGCTGGAGTTTAGCTCCTGGGATCACTCTGTGTTCGATTTCAAATCCGTAAGTCACCATGCGGAAGTTAAGTCCTGGAGTAATTCTGTCCTGCTGTTCAGCTATGGGTGTCACTCTTTGCTGGGATTTAGCTCCGGGAGTCACTCTGTGCTGGGTTCAGCTCCGCGAGTCATTCTACGTGGGAGCTCATCTCCTGAAGTCACTCTGTGCTGGATATCATCTCCAGGTGTCAATCTGTGCTGGTGTTCAATTTCTGGACTTTGTGCTGCGGTTTAGCTCCTGGGATCACTCTGTTCTGGTTTTCAACTCCGCTAGTCACTCTGCTGGAGTTCAGTTCCTGGAGTCACTCTGTGCTGGAGTTTATCTCCTCGGAGCACTCTGTGTTGGATTTCAAATCCGGGAATCACCTTGCGTTAGTTCAGTTCCTGGTGTCACTCTGTGCTGGAGTTCAGTTCCAGGAGTCACTCTGTGCTGGAGTTTAGCTCCTGGGAACACTCTGTGCTGGAGTTCAACTCTGGGAGTCATTCTGCTGGACGTCAGTTCCTGGAGTCACTCACGGCTGGATTTCCATTCACGGAGTCAGTCTGTTCTGGATCTCAACTCCTGGAGTCACTCTGTACAAGCGTTCAGCTCCAGCAGTCACTCTGTGCTGAAGTTCAACTCGCTGAGTCACTCTGTGCTGAAGTTCTGCGAGTCCGTCTACATGGGAGTTGAGCTGCTGAAGTCACTCTCTGCTGGATATCATCTCCAGGAGTCACTCTGTGCTGGACATCATCTCCCATATTTACTCTCTGCTTGAGTTCAGCTCCTGGAGTCACTCTGTGCTGGATATCATCTCCAGGAGTCACTCTGTGCTGGACATCATCTCCCATATTTACTCTCTGCTTGAGTTCAGCTCCTGGAGTCACTCTGTGCTGGAGTTCAGCTCCAAGAGTCATTCTGTGCTGGTGTTCAATTCCTGGACTTACTCTGTGCTACAGTTTAGCTCCTGGGATCACTCTGTGTTGGATTTCAAATCCGTGTGTCACTGTGTGGAAGTTCAGTTCCTGGAGTCACTCTGTGCTTCAGTTCAGCTACAGGAGTCACTCTTTGCTGGGATTTAGCTCCGGGAGTCATTCTGTGCTGGAGTTCAGCTCCCAGAGTTACTCTGTGCTGTGTTCAACTCCTGGAGTCACTCTGTGCTGTGGTTCAGCTCCTGGATTTACTCTGTGCTGCAGTATCACTCCTGGGATCACTCAGTGCTGGATTTCAACTCCGGGAGTCACTTTGTGCTGGAGTTCAGCTCCCAGAGTCACTCTGTGCTGGATTTCAACTCCGGTAGTCACTCTGCTGGAGTTCAGTTCCTGGACTCACTCTGTGCTGAAGTTTAGCTCCTGGGATCACTCTGTGCTGGATTTCAAATCCAGGGGTCACTGTGTGGAAGTTCAGTTCCTGGAGACACTGTGCTGGAGTTCAGTGACATGAGTCACTTTTTGCTGGGTTTGAGCTCCAGGTGTCACTCTGTGCTGAAGTTCAACTCCCTGACTCTCTCTGTGCTGAAGTTCTGCGAGTCCCTCTACATGGGAGTTCAGCTCTTGAAGTCATTCTGTGCTGGATATCATCTCCAGGAGTTACTCTGTGCTGGAGTTCAGTTCCTGGAGTCACTCTGTGTTGAGCTCAGCTCCCGGAGTCAGTCAGTGCTGGAGTTCATCTGGAGACACTCTCTGTTGGACATCAGTTCCCATTTTACTCTCTGCTTGAGTTCAGCTACTGGAGTCACTCTGTGCTGCAGTTCAGCTCCCGGAGTTACTCTGTGCTTGTGTTCATCTCCCGGAGTCACTCTGTGCTGGAGTTCAGCTCCTGGAGATATTCTTTGTTGCAGTTTCACTCCTGGGATCAACCTGTGCTGGATTTCAACTTCGGAAGTCACTCTGTGCTGGAGTTCAGCTACGGGAGTCACTCTTTGCTGGGATTGAGCTCCAGGAGTCACTGTGCTGGAGCTCTGCTCCCAGAGTCACTCTGTGCTGGAGTACAGCTCCTGGAGTCACTCTGGGCTGGATTTTGGCTCCCTGAGTCACTCTGTGCTGTGTTCAACTCCTGGAATTACTCTGTGCTGCAGTTTCATTCCTGGGATCACTCTGTGCTGGATGTTCAGTTTCTGGAGTCACTCTCTGCTGGAGTTCAGCTCCCTGAGTCATTCTGTGCTGGAATTCAGCTACCGGAGTCAGTCTGTGCTGGAGTAATACTCCTGGAGTCATTCTGTGCTGGAGTTCAGCTCCCTGAGTCACTCTGTGTTGGAGTTCAGCTCCCTGAGTAACTCTGTGCTGGATGTTCAGTTTCTGGAGTCACTCTGTGCTGGAAGTTACCTCCTTGGATCACTCTGTGCTGGAGTTCAACTGCGGGAATCACTCTCGTCAACTTTAGTTCCTGGAGTCACTCTGTGCTGGAATTCAGCTCCTGGAGTCACTCTGTGCTGGATTTCAGCTCCTGAAGTCATTCTCTGCTGGAGTTCAGCTCCCTGAGTCATTCTGTGCTTGGATTCAGCTACCGGAGTCAGTCTGTGTTGGAGTAAAACTCCTGGAGTCATTCTGTGCTGAAGTTCAACTCTTGCAGTCACTCTGTGCTGGTGTTCAGCTCCTGGAGTCACTCTGTGTTGGAGTTCAGGTCCCTGAGTAACTCTGTGCTGGATGTTCAGTTTCTGGAGTCACTCTGTGCTGGAAGTTACCTCCTTGGATCACTCTGTGCTGGAGTTTAACTGCGGGAATCACTCTCGTCGAATTTAGTTCCTGGAGTCACTCTGTGCTGGAATTCAGCTCTTGGAGTCACTATGTGCTGGATTTCAGCTCCTGGAGTCACTCTGTGCTGGAGTTCAGCTCCCTGAGTCATTCTGTGCTGGAGTTCAGCTCCCTGAGTCATTCTGTGCTGGAGTTAAGCTCCCAGAGTTACTCTGTGCTGGGTTCACTTCTGCCAATCAGTCTACGTGGGAGTTTAGATACTGAAGTCACTCTGTGCTGGAGTTCAGCTCCCCGAGTCACTCCCTGCTGGTGTTCAGCTCCCGGAGTCTCTCTGTGCTGGAATTTAGCTACCGGAGTCACTCTGTGCTGACGCTCAACTCCTGGAGTCATTCTGTGTTGGGGTTCAGCTCCCTGAGTCACTCTGTGCTGGATGTTCAGTTTCTGAAGTCACTCACTGCTGGAGTTCAGCTCCATGAGTCACTCTGTGCTGGATGTTCAGTTTCTGGAGTCACTCTCTGCTGGAGTTCAGCTCCCTGAGTCATTCTGTGCTTGGATTCAGCTACCGGAGTCAGTCTGTGTTGGAGTAAAACTCCTGGAGTCATTCTGTGCTGAAGTTCAACTCTTGCAGTCACTCTGTGCTGGCGTTCAGCTCCCTGAGTCACTCTGTGTTGGAGTTCAGGTCCCTGAGTAACTCTGTGCTGGATGTTCAGTTTCTGGAGTCACTCTGTGCTGGAACTTACCTCCTTGGATCACTCTGTGCTGGAGTTCAACTGCGGGAATCACTCTCGTCGAATTTAGTTCCTGGAGTCACTCTGTGCTGGAATTCAGCTCCTGGAGTCACTCTGTGCTGAAATTCAGCTCCTGGAGTCACTCTGTGCTGGAGTTCAGCTTTTGGAGTCACTCTATGCTGGATTTCAGCTCCTGGAGTCACCCTCTGCTGGAGTTCATCTCCCTGAGTCATTCTGTACTGGAATTCAGCTAGCCGAGTCAGTGTGTGCTGGATTAAAACTCCTGGAGTCATTCTGTGCTGGAGTTCAGCTCCCTGAGTCACTCTGTGTTGGAGTTCAGGTCCCTGAGTAACTCTGTGCTGGATGTTCAGTTTCTGGAGTCACTCTGTGCTGGAGGTTACCTCCTTGGATCACTCCGTGCTGGAGTTTAACAGTGGGAATCACTCTTGTCGAATTTAGTTCCTGGAGTCACTATGTGCTGGAATTCAGCTCTTGGAGTCACTATGTGCTGGATTTCAGCTCCTGGAGTCAGTCTGTGCTGGAGTTCAGCTCCCTGAGTCATTCTGTGCTGGAGTTCAGCTCCCTGAGTCATTCTTTGCTGGAGTTCAGCTCCCTGAGTCATTCTTTGCTGGAGTTAAGCTCCCAGAGTTACTCTGTGCTGGGTTCACTTCTGCCAATCGGTCTACGTGGCAGTTTAGATCCTGAAGTCACTCTGTGCTGGAGTTCAGCTCCCTGAGTCACTCCCTGCTGGAGTTCATCTCCCTGAGTCATTCTGTACTGGAATTCAGCTACCCGAGTCAGTGTGTGCTGGATTAAAACTCCTGGAGTCATTCTGTGCTGGAGTTCAGCTCCCTGAGTCACTCTGTGTTGGAGTTCAGGTCCCTGAGTAACTCTGTGCTGGATGTTCAGTTTCTGGAGTCACTCTGTGCTGGAGGTTACCTCCTTGGATCACTCTGTGCTGGAGTTTAACAGTGGGAATCACTCTTGTCGAATTTAGTTCCTGGAGTCACTATGTGCTGGAATTCAGCTCTTGGAGTCACTATGTGCTGGATTTCAGCTCCTGGAGTCAGTCTGTGCTGGAGTTCAGCTCCCTGAGTCATTCTGTGCTGGAGTTCAGCTCCCTGAGTCATTCTTTGCTGGAGTTCAGCTCCCTGAGTCATTCTTTGCTGGAGTTAAGCTCCCAGAGTTACTCTGTGCTGGGTTCACTTCTGCCAATCGGTCTACGTGGGAGTTTAGATCCTGAAGTCACTCTGTGCTGGAGTTAAGCTCCCTGAGACACTCTGTGCCGAAGTTCAGCTCTCTGAGTCACCCTTTGCTGGAGTTCAGCTCCAGGTGTCACGTTGTGCTGGATATCATCTCCTCGAGTCATTCTGTGCTGGAGCTCAGTTCCTCGAGACTCTCTGTGCTGGAGTTCAGCTCCGGGAGTCACTCATTGCTGGGACTGAACTCCGGGAGTCATTCTGTGCTGGAGTTCAGCTCCCTGAGTCACTCTCTGCTGGTGTTCAGCTACCGGAGTCAGTCTGTTCTGGAGTCAAACTCCTGGAGTCTCTCTGTGCTGAAGTTCAACTCCTGGAGTCACTCTGTGCTGGACATCAGCTCCCTGAGTCACTCTGTGTTGGAGTTCAGCTCCCTGAGTCACTCTGTGTTGGATGTTCAGTTTCTGGAGTCAGTCTGTGCTGGAACTTACCTCCTTGGATCACTCTATGCTGGAGTTCAACTGGGGGAATTACTCTCGTGGAATTTAATTCCTGGAGTCACACTGTGCTGGAATTCATCTCCGGGAGTCACTCTTTGCTGGGACTGAGCTCCGGGAGTCATTCTGTGCTGGAGTTCAGCTCCCTGAGTCACTCACTGCTGGTGTTCAGCTACTGGAGTCACTCTGTGCTGGAACTTTCCTCCTTTGATCACTCTGTGCTGGAATTCAACTCCTGGAATCACTCTGCTGGAATTTAGTTCCTGGAGTCACTCTGTGCTGGAATTCAGCTCCTGGAGTCACTCTGTGCTGGATTTCAGTTTCTGGAGTCACTCTGTGCTGCAAGTCACTTCCTGGGATCACTCTATGCTGTAGTTCAACGTCGGGAATCACTCTCGTGGAATTTAGTTCCTGGAGTCACTCTGTGCTGGAATTCAGCTCCTAGAGTAACTATGTGCTGGATTTCAGCTCTTGGATCACTCTGTGCTGGAGTTCAGTTCCCTGAGTCATTCTATGCTGGAGTTCAGCTCCCTGAGTAATTCTGTGCTGGAATTCAGCTCCCTGAGTCATTCTATGCTGGAGTTCAGCTCCCTGAGTAATTCTGTGCTGGAGTTCAGCTCCCAGAGTTACTCTGTGCTGAGTTCGCTTCTGCGAGTCACTCTACTCGGGAGTTCAGCTCTCTGAGTCACTCACTGCTGGTATTCAGCTCCCAGAGTCACTCTGAGCTGGAATTCAGCTACCGGAGTCACTCTGTGTTGACGTTCAACTCCTGGAGTCACTCTGTGCTGGAGTTCAGCTCCCTGAGACACTCTGCCGAAGTTCAGCTCCCTGAGTCACCCTTTGCTGGAGTTCAGCTCTGGGAGTCATGTTGTGCTGGAACTTACCTCCTTGGATCACTCTGTGCTGGAGTTCAACTCCGGGAATCACTCTGTGCTGGAATTCAGCTCCTGGAGTCACTCTGTGCTGGAATTCAGCTCCTGGAGTCACTCTGTGCTGGAATTCAGCTCCTGGAGTCACTCTGTGCTGGAATTCAGCTCCTGGAGTCACTCTATGCTGGATTTCAGCTCCTGGAGTCACCCGCTGCTGGAGTTCAGCTCCCTGAGTCATTCTGTCCTGGAATTTAGCTACCCGAGTCAGTGTGTGCTGGATTAAAACTCCTGGAGTCATTCTGTGCTGGAGTTCAGCTCCCTGAGTCACTCTGTGTTGGAGTTCAGCTCCCTGAGACACTCTGTCGAAGTTCAGCTCCCTGAGTCACCCTTTGCTGGAGTTCAGCTCTGGGAGTCATGTTGTGCTGGAACTTACCTCCTTGGATCATTCTGTGCTGGAGTTCAACTCCGGGAATCACTCTGTGCTGGAATTCAGCTCCTGGAGTCACTCTGTGCTGGAATTCAGCTCCTGGAGTCACTCTGTGCTGGAATTCAGCTCCTGGAGTCACTCTGTGCTGGAATTCAGCTCCTGGAGTCACTCTATGCTGGATTTCAGCTCCTGGAGTCACCCGCTGCTGGAGTTCAGCTCCCTGAGTCATTCTGTCCTGGAATTCAGCTACCCGAGTCAATGTGTGCTGGATTAAAACTCCTGGAGTCATTCTGTGCTGGAGTTCAGCTCCCTGAGTCACTCTGTGTTGGAGTTCAGGTCCCTGAGTAACTCTGTGCTGGATGTTCAGTTTCTGGAGTCACTCTGTGCTGGAGGTTACCTCCTTGGATCACTCTGTGCTGGAGTTTAACTGTGGGAATCACTCTCGTCGAATTTAGTTCCTGGAGTCACTCTGTGCTGGAATTCAGCTCTTGGAGTCACTATGTGCTGGATTTCAGCTCCTGGAGTCACTCTGTGCTGGAGTTCAGCTCCCTGAGTCATTCTGTGCTGGAGTTCAGCTCCCTGAGTCATTCTGTGCTGGAGTTAAGCTCCCAGAGTTACTCTGTGCTGGGTTCACTTCTGCCAATCAGTCTACGTGGAAGTTTAGATACTGAAGTCACTCTGTGCTGGAGTTCAGCTCCCCGAGTCACTCCCTGCTGGTGTTCAGCTCCCGGAGTCTCTCTGTGCTGGAATTTAGCTACCGGAGTCACTCTGTGCTGACGCTCAACTCCTGGAGTCATTCTGTGTTGGGGTTCAGCTCCCTGAGTCACTCTGTGCTGGATGTTCAGTTTCTGAAGTCACTCACTGCTGGAGTTCAGCTCCATGAGTCACTCTGTGCTGGATGTTCAGTTTCTGGAGTCACTCTCTGCTGGAGTTCAGCTCCCTGAGTCATTCTGTGCTTGGATTCAGCTACCGGAGTCAGTCTGTGCTGGAGTAAAACTCCTGGAGTCATTCTGTGCTGAAGTTCAACTCTTGCAGTCACTCTGTGCTGGCGTTCAGCTCCCTGAGTAACTCTGTGCTGGATGTTCAGTTTCTGGAGTCACTCTGTGCTGGAACTTACCTCCTTGGATCACTCTGTGCTGGAGTTCAACTGCGGGAATCACTCTCGTCGAATTTAGTTCCTGGAGTCACTCTGTGCTGGAATTCAGCTCCTGGAGTCACTCTGTGCTGAAATTCAGCTCCTGGAGTCACTCTGTGCTGGAGTTCAGCTTTTGGAGTCACTCTATGCTGGATTTCAGCTCCTGGAGTCACCCTCTGCTGGAGTTCATCTCCCTGAGTCATTCTGTACTGGAATTCAGCTAGCCGAGTCAGTGTGTGCTGGATTAAAACTCCTGGAGTCATTCTGTGCTGGAGTTCAGCTCCCTGAGTCACTCTGTGTTGGAGTTCAGGTCCCTGAGTAACTCTGTGCTGGATGTTCAGTTTCTGGAGTCACTCTGTGCTGGAGGTTACCTCCTTGGATCACTCCGTGCTGGAGTTTAACAGTGGGAATCACTCTTGTCGAATTTAGTTCCTGGAGTCACTATGTGCTGGAATTCAGCTCTTGGAGTCACTATGTGCTGGATTTCAGCTCCTGGAGTCAGTCTGTGCTGGAGTTCAGCTCCCTGAGTCATTCTGTGCTGGAGTTCAGCTCCCTGAGTCATTCTTTGCTGGAGTTCAGCTCCCTGAGTCATTCTTTGCTGGAGTTAAGCTCCCAGAGTTACTCTGTGCTGGGTTCACTTCTGCCAATCGGTCTACGTGGCAGTTTAGATCCTGAAGTCACTCTGTGCTGGAGTTCAGCTCCCTGAGTCACTCCCTGCTGGAGTTCATCTCCCTGAGTCATTCTGTACTGGAATTCAGCTACCCGAGTCAGTGTGTGCTGGATTAAAACTCCTGGAGTCATTCTGTGCTGGAGTTCAGCTCCCTGAGTCACTCTGTGTTGGAGTTCAGGTCCCTGAGTAACTCTGTGCTGGATGTTCAGTTTCTGGAGTCACTCTGTGCTGGAGGTTACCTCCTTGGATCACTCTGTGCTGGAGTTTAACAGTGGGAATCACTCTTGTCGAATTTAGTTCCTGGAGTCACTATGTGCTGGAATTCAGCTCTTGGAGTCACTATGTGCTGGATTTCAGCTCCTGGAGTCAGTCTGTGCTGGAGTTCAGCTCCCTGAGTCATTCTGTGCTGGAGTTCAGCTCCCTGAGTCATTCTTTGCTGGAGTTCAGCTCCCTGAGTCATTCTTTGCTGGAGTTAAGCTCCCAGAGTTACTCTGTGCTGGGTTCACTTCTGCCAATCGGTCTACGTGGGAGTTTAGATCCTGAAGTCACTCTGTGCTGGAGTTAAGCTCCCTGAGACACTCTGTGCCGAAGTTCAGCTCTCTGAGTCACCCTTTGCTGGAGTTCAGCTCCAGGTGTCACGTTGTGCTGGATATCATCTCCTCGAGTCATTCTGTGCTGGAGCTCAGTTCCTCGAGACACTCTGTGCTGGAGTTCAGCTCCGGGAGTCACTCATTGCTGGGACTGAACTCCGGGAGTCATTCTGTGCTGGAGTTCAGCTCCCTGAGTCACTCTCTGCTGGTGTTCAGCTACCGGAGTCAGTCTGTTCTGGAGTCAAACTCCTGGAGTCTCTCTGTGCTGAAGTTCAACTCCTGGAGTCACTCTGTGCTGGACATCAGCTCCCTGAGTCACTCTGTGTTGGAGTTCAGCTCCCTGAGTCACTCTGTGTTGGATGTTCAGTTTCTGGAGTCAGTCTGTGCTGGAACTTACCTCCTTGGATCACTCTATGCTGGAGTTCAACTGGGGGAATTACTCTCGTGGAATTTAATTCCTGGAGTCACACTGTGCTGGAATTCATCTCCGGGAGTCACTCTTTGCTGGGACTGAGCTCCGGGAGTCATTCTGTGCTGGAGTTCAGCTCCCTGAGTCACTCACTGCTGGTGTTCAGCTACTGGAGTCACTCTGTGCTGGAACTTTCCTCCTTTGATCACTCTGTGCTGGAATTCAACTCCTGGAATCACTCTGCTGGAATTTAGTTCCTGGAGTCACTCTGTGCTGGAATTCAGCTCCTGGAGTCACTCTGTGCTGGATTTCAGTTTCTGGAGTCACTCTGTGCTGCAAGTCACTTCCTGGGATCACTCTATGCTGTAGTTCAACGTCGGGAATCACTCTCGTGGAATTTAGTTCCTGGAGTCACTCTGTGCTGGAATTCAGCTCCTAGAGTAACTATGTGCTGGATTTCAGCTCTTGGATCACTCTGTGCTGGAGTTCAGTTCCCTGAGTCATTCTATGCTGGAGTTCAGCTCCCTGAGTAATTCTGTGCTGGAATTCAGCTCCCTGAGTCATTCTATGCTGGAGTTCAGCTCCCTGAGTAATTCTGTGCTGGAGTTCAGCTCCCAGAGTTACTCTGTGCTGAGTTCGCTTCTGCGAGTCACTCTACTCGGGAGTTCAGCTCTCTGAGTCACTCACTGCTGGTATTCAGCTCCCAGAGTCACTCTGAGCTGGAATTCAGCTACCGGAGTCACTCTGTGTTGACGTTCAACTCCTGGAGTCACTCTGTGCTGGAGTTCAGCTCCCTGAGACACTCTGCCGAAGTTCAGCTCCCTGAGTCACCCTTTGCTGGAGTTCAGCTCTGGGAGTCATGTTGTGCTGGAACTTACCTCCTTGGATCACTCTGTGCTGGAGTTCAACTCCGGGAATCACTCTGTGCTGGAATTCAGCTCCTGGAGTCACTCTGTGCTGGAATTCAGCTCCTGGAGTCACTCTGTGCTGGAATTCAGCTCCTGGAGTCACTCTGTGCTGGAATTCAGCTCCTGGAGTCACTCTATGCTGGATTTCAGCTCCTGGAGTCACCCGCTGCTGGAGTTCAGCTCCCTGAGTCATTCTGTCCTGGAATTTAGCTACCCGAGTCAGTGTGTGCTGGATTAAAACTCCTGGAGTCATTCTGTGCTGGAGTTCAGCTCCCTGAGTCACTCTGTGTTGGAGTTCAGCTCCCTGAGACACTCTGTCGAAGTTCAGCTCCCTGAGTCACCCTTTGCTGGAGTTCAGCTCTGGGAGTCATGTTGTGCTGGAACTTACCTCCTTGGATCATTCTGTGCTGGAGTTCAACTCCGGGAATCACTCTGTGCTGGAATTCAGCTCCTGGAGTCACTCTGTGCTGGAATTCAGCTCCTGGAGTCACTCTGTGCTGGAATTCAGCTCCTGGAGTCACTCTGTGCTGGAATTCAGCTCCTGGAGTCACTCTATGCTGGATTTCAGCTCCTGGAGTCACCCGCTGCTGGAGTTCAGCTCCCTGAGTCATTCTGTCCTGGAATTCAGCTACCCGAGTCAATGTGTGCTGGATTAAAACTCCTGGAGTCATTCTGTGCTGGAGTTCAGCTCCCTGAGTCACTCTGTGTTGGAGTTCAGGTCCCTGAGTAACTCTGTGCTGGATGTTCAGTTTCTGGAGTCACTCTGTGCTGGAGGTTACCTCCTTGGATCACTCTGTGCTGGAGTTTAACTGTGGGAATCACTCTCGTCGAATTTAGTTCCTGGAGTCACTCTGTGCTGGAATTCAGCTCTTGGAGTCACTATGTGCTGGATTTCAGCTCCTGGAGTCACTCTGTGCTGGAGTTCAGCTCCCTGAGTCATTCTGTGCTGGAGTTCAGCTCCCTGAGTCATTCTGTGCTGGAGTTAAGCTCCCAGAGTTACTCTGTGCTGGGTTCACTTCTGCCAATCAGTCTACGTGGGAGTTTAGATACTGAAGTCACTCTGTGCTGGAGTTCAGCTCCCCGAGTCACTCCCTGCTGGTGTTCAGCTCCCGGAGTCTCTCTGTGCTGGAATTTAGCTACCGGAGTCACTCTGTGCTGACGCTCAACTCCTGGAGTCATTCTGTGTTGGGGTTCAGCTCCCTGAGTCACTCTGTGCTGGATGTTCAGTTTCTGAAGTCACTCACTGCTGGAGTTCAGCTCCATGAGTCACTCTGTGCTGGATGTTCAGTTTCTGGAGTCACTCTCTGCTGGAGTTCAGCTCCCTGAGTCATTCTGTGCTTGGATTCAGCTACCGGAGTCAGTCTGTGCTGGAGTAAAACTCCTGGAGTCATTCTGTGCTGAAGTTCAACTCTTGCAGTCACTCTGTGCTGGCGTTCAGCTCCCTGAGTCACTCTGTGTTGGAGTTCAGGTCCCTGAGTAACTCTGTGCTGGATGTTCAGTTTCTGGAGTCACTCTGTGCTGGAACTTACCTCCTTGGATCACTCTGTGCTGGAGTTCAACTGCGGGAATCACTCTCGTCGAATTTAGTTCCTGGAGTCACTCTGTGCTGGAATTCAGCTCCTGGAGTCACTCTGTGCTGAAATTCAGCTCCTGGAGTCACTCTGTGCTGGAATTCAGCTTTTGGAGTCACTCTATGCTGGATTTCAGCTCCTGGAGTCACCCTCTGCTGGAGTTCATTTCCCTGAGTCATTCTGTACTGGAATTCAGCTACCCGAGTCAGTGTGTGCTGGATTAAAACTCCTGGAGTCATTCTGTGCTGGAGTTCAGCTCCCTGAGTCACTCTGTGTTGGAGTTCAGGTCCCTGAGTAACTCTGAGCTGGATGTTCAGTTTCTGGAGTCACTCTGTGCTGGAGGTTACCTCCTTGGATCACTCTGTGCTGGAGTTTAACAGTGGGAATCACTCTTGTCGAATTTAGTTCCTGGAGTCACTATGTGCTGGAATTCAGCTCTTGGAGTCACTATGTGCTGGATTTCAGCTCCTGGAGTCAGTCTGTGCTGGAGTTCAGCTCCCTGAATAATTCTGTGCTGGAATTCAGCTCCCTGAGTCATTCTATGCTGGAGTTCAGCTCCCTGAGTAATTCTGTGCTGGAGTTCAGCTCCCAGAGTTACTCTGTGCTGAGTTCGCTTCTGCGAGTCACTCTACTCAGGAGTTCAGCTCTCTGAGTCACTCACTGCTGGTATTCAGCTCCCAGAGTCACTCTGAGCTGGAATTCAGCTACCGGAGTCACTCTGTGTTGACGTTCAACTCCTGGAGTCACTCTGTGCTGGAGTTCAGCTCCCTGAGACACTCTGCCGAAGTTCAGCTCCCTGAGTCACCCTTTGCTGGAGTTCAGCTCTGGGAGTCATGTTGTGCTGGAACTTACCTCCTTGGATCACTCTGTGCTGGAATTCAGCTCCTGGAGTCACTCTGTGCTGGAATTCAGCTCCTGGAGTCACTCTATGTTGGATTTCAGCTCCTGGAGTCACCCGCTGCTGGACTTCAGCTCCCTGAGACATTCTGTCCTGGAATTCAGCTACCCGAGTCAGTGTGTGCTGGATTAAAACTCCTGGAGTCATTCTGTGCTGGAGTTCAGCTCCCTGAGTCACTCTGTGTTGGAGTTCAGGTCCCTGAGTAACTCTGTGCTGGATGTTCAGTTTCTGGAGTCACTCTGTGCTGGAGGTTACCTCCTTGGATCACTCTGTGCTGGAGTTTAACTGCGGGAATCACTCTCGTCGAATTTAGTTCCTGGAGTCACTCTGTGCTGGAATTCAGCTCTTGGAGTCACTATGTGCTGGATTTCAGCTCCTGGAGTCACTCTGTGCTGGAATTCAGCTCCTGGAGTCACTCTATGCTGGAATTCAGCTCTTGGAGTCACCCGCTGCTGGAGTTCAGCTCCCTGAGTCATTCTGTCCTGGAATTCAGCTACCCGAGTCAGTGTGTGCTGGATTAAAACTCCTGGAGTCATTCTGTGCTGGAGTTCAGCTCCCTGAGTCACTCTGTGTTGGAGTTCAGGTCCCTGAGTAACTCTGTGCTGGATGTTCAGTTTCTGGAGTCACTCTGTGCTGGAGGTTACCTCCTTGGATCACTCTGTGCTGGAGTTTAACTGCGGGAATCACTCTCGTCGAATTTAGTTCCTGGAGTCACTCTGTGCTGGAATTCAGCTCTTGGAGTCACTATGTGCTGGATTTCAGCTCCTGGAGTCACTCTGTGCAGGAGTTCAGCTCCCTGAGTCATTCTGTGCTGGAGTTCAGCTCCCTGAGTCATTCTGTGCTGGAGTTAAGCTCCCAGAGTTACTCTGTGCTGGGTTCACTTCTGCCAATCAGTCTACGTGGGAGTTTCGATCCTGAAGTCACTCTGTGCTGGAGTTCAGCTCCCTGAGTCACTCCCTCCTGGTTTTCAGCTCCCGGAGTCCATCTGTGTTGGAATTCAGCTACCGGAGTCACTCTGTGCTGACGTTCAACTCCTGGAGTCACACTGTGCTGGAGTTCAGCTCCCTGAGTCACTCTGTGTGGGAGTTCAGCTCCCTGAGTCACTCTCTGCTGGTGTTCAGCTCCCGGAGCCACTCTGTGCTGGAATTCAGCTACCGGAGATAGTCTGTGCTGGTGTTCAACTCCTGGAGTCACTCTGTGCTGCAGTTCAACGCCTGGAGTCACTCTGTGTTGGGGTTCAGCTCCCTGAGTCACTCTGTGCTGGATGTTCAGTTTCTGGAGTCACTCACTGCTGGAGTTCAGCTCCCTGAGTCACTCTGTGCTGGATGTTCAGTTATTGGAGTCACTCTCTGCTGGAGTTCAGCTCCCTGAGTCATTCTGTGCTGGAATTCAGCTACCGGAGTCAGTCCGTGCTGGAGTAAAACTCCTGGAGTCACTCTGTGCTGGAGTTCAGCTCCCTGAGTCACACTGTGTTGGAGTTCAGCTCCCTGAGTCACTCTGTGTTGGATGTTCAGTTTCTGCAGTCACTCTGTGCTGGAACTTACCTCCTTGGATCACTCTGTGCTGGAGTTCAACTACGGGAATCACTCTCGTCGAATTTAGTTCCTGGAGTCACTCTGTGCTGGAATTCAGCTCCTGGAGTCACTCTGTGCTGGAATTCAGCTCCTGGAGTCACTCTATGCTGGATTTCAGCTCCTGGAGTCACCCGCTGCTGGAGTTCAGCTCCCTGAGTCATTCTGTCCTGGAATTCAGCTACCCGAGTCAGTGTGTGCTGGATTAAAACTCCTGGAGTCATTCTGTGCTGGAGTTCAGCTCCCTGAGTCACTCTGTGTTGGAGTTCAGGTCCCTGAGTAACTCTGTGCTGGATGTTCAGTTTCTGGAGTCACTCTGTGCTGGAGGTTACCTCCTTGGATCACTCTGTGCTGGAGTTTAACTGCGGGAATCACTCTCGTCGAATTTAGTTCCTGGAGTCACTCTGTGCTGGAATTCAGCTCTTGGAGTCACTATGTGCTGGATTTCAGCTCCTGGAGTCACTCTGTGCAGGAGTTCAGCTCCCTGAGTCATTCTGTGCTGGAGTTCAGCTCCCTGAGTCATTCTGTGCTGGAGTTAAGCTCCCAGAGTTACTCTGTGCTGGGTTCACTTCTGCCAATCAGTCTACGTGGGAGTTTCGATCCTGAAGTCACTCTGTGCTGGAGTTCAGCTCCCTGAGTCACTCCCTCCTGGTTTTCAGCTCCCGGAGTCCATCTGTGTTGGAATTCAGCTACCGGAGTCACTCTGTGCTGACGTTCAACTCCTGGAGTCACACTGTGCTGGAGTTCAGCTCCCTGAGTCACTCTGTGTGGGAGTTCAGCTCCCTGAGTCACTCTCTGCTGGTGTTCAGCTCCCGGAGCCACTCTGTGCTGGAATTCAGCTACCGGAGTCAGTCTGTGCTGGTGTTCAACACCTGGAGTCACTCTGTGCTGCCGTTCAACGCCTGGAGTCACTCTGTGTTGGGGTTCAGCTCCCTGAGTCACTCTTTGCTGGATGTTCAGTTTCTGGAGTCACTCTGTGCTGGAACTTACCTCCTTGGATCACTCTGTGCTGCAATTCAACTCTGGGAATCACTCTGCTGGAATTTAGTTCCTGGAGTCACTCTGTGCTGGAATTCAGTTCCTGGAGTCACTCTGTGCTGGATTTCAGCTCCTGGAGTCACTTTGTGCTGGAGGTCAGCTCCCTGAGACATTCTGTGCTGGAATTCAGCTACCGGAGTCAGTCAGTGCTGGAGTAAAACTCCTGGAGTCATTCTGTGCTGAATTTCAACTCTTGGAGTCACTTTGTGCTGGAGTTCAGCTCCCTGAGTCACTCTGTGTGGGAGTTCAGCTCCCTGAGTCACTCTCTGCTGGTGTTCATCTCCCGGAGCCACTCTGTGTTGGATTTCAGCTACCGGAGATAGTCTGTGCTGGTGTTCAACTCCTGGAGTCACTCTGTGCTGCAGTTCAACGCCTGGAGTCACTCTGTGTTGGGGTTCAGCTCCCTGAGTCACTCTGTGCTGGATGTTCAGTTTCTGGAGTCACTCTGTGCTGGAACTTACCTCCTTGGATCACTCTGTGCTGCAATTCAACTCTGGGAATCACTCTGCTGGAATTTAGTTCCTGGAGTCACTCTGTGCTGGAATTCAGCTCCTGGAGTCACTCTGTGCTGGATTTCAGCTCCTGGAGTCACTTTGTGCTGGAGGTCAGCTCCCTGAGACATTCTGTGCTGGAATTCAGCTACCGGAGTCAGTCAGTGCTGGAGTAAAACTCCTGGAGTCATTCTGTGCTGAATTTCAACTCTTGGAGTCACTTTGTGCTGGAGTTCAGCTCCCTGAGTCACTCTGTGTGGGAGTTCAGCTCCCTGAGTCACTCTCTGCTGGTGTTCAGCTCCCGGAGCCACTCTGTGTTGGATTTCAGCTACCGGAGATAGTCTGTGCTGGTGTTCAACTCCTGGAGTCACTCTGTGCTGCAGTTCAACGCCTGGAGTCACTCTGTGTTGGGGTTCAGCTCCCTGAGTCACTCTGTGCTGGATGTTCAGTTTCTGGAGTCACTCACTGCTGGAGTTAAGCTCCCTGAGTCACTCTGTGCTGGATGTTCAGTTTCTGGAGTCACTCTCTGCTGGAGTTCAGCTCCCTGAGTCACTCCCTCCTGGTTTTCAGCTCCCGGAGTCTATCTGTGTTGGAATTCAGCTACCGGAGTCACTCTGTGCTGACGTTCAACTCCTGGAGTCACACTGTGCTGGAGTTCAGCTCCCTGAGTCACTCTGTGTGGGAGTTCAGCTCTCTGAGTCACTCTCTGCTGGTGTTCAGCTCCTGGAGCCACTCTGTGCTGGAATTCAGCTACCGGAGTCAGTCTGTGCTGGTGTTCAACACCTGGAGTCACTCTGTGTTGGGGTTCAGCACCCTGAGTCACTCTTTGCTGGATGTTCAGTTTCTGGAGTCACTCTGTGCTGGAACTTACCTCCTTGGATCACTCTGTGCTGCAATTCAACTCTGGGAATCACTCTGCTGGAATTTAGTTCCTGGAGTCACTCTGTGCTGGAATTCAGCTCCTGGAGTCACTCTGTGCTGGATTTCAGCTCCTGGAGTCACTTTGTGCTGGAGGTCAGCTCCCTGAGTCATTCTGTGCTGGAATTCAGCTACCGGAGTCAGTCAGTGCTGGAGTAAAACTCCTGGAGTCATTCTGTGCTGAATTTCAACTCTTGGAGTCTCTTTGTGCTGGAGTTCAGCTCCCTGAGTCACTCTGTGTGGGAGTTCAGCTCCCTGAGTCACTCTCTGCTGGTGTTCAGCTCCCGGAGCCACTCTGTGTTGGATTTCAGCTACCGGAGATAGTCTGTGCTGGTGTTCAACTCCTGGAGTCACTCTGTGCTGCAGTTCAACGCCTGGAGTCACTCTGTGTTGGGGTTCAGCTCCCTGAGTCACTCTGTGCTGGATGTTCAGTTTCTGGAGTCACTCACTGCTGGAGTTCAACTCCCTGAGTCACTCTGTGCTGGATGTTCAGTTATTGGAGTCACTCTCTGCTGGAGTTCAGCTCCCTGAGTCATTCTGTGCTGGAATTCAGCTACCGGAGTCAGTCCGTGCTGGAGTAAAACTCCTGGAGTCACTCTGTGCTGGAGTTCAGCTCCCTGAGCCACACAGTGTTGGAGTTCAGCTCCCTGAGTAACTCTGTGCTGGATGTTCAGTTTCTGGAGTCACTCTGTGCTGGAACTTACCTCCTTGGATCACTCTGTGCTGGAGTTCAACTACGGGAATCACTCTCGTCGAATTTAGTTCCTGGAGTCACTCTGTGCTGGAATTCAGCTCCTGGAGTCACTCTGTGCTGGAATTCAGCTCCTGGAGTCACTCTATGCTGGATTTCAGCTCCTGGAGTCACCCGCTGCTGGAGTTCAGCTCCCTGAGTCATTCTGTCCTGGAATTCAGCTACCCGAGTCAGTGTGTGCTGGATTAAAACTCCTGGAGTCATTCTGTGCTGGAGTTCAGCTCCCTGAGTCACTCTGTGTTGGAGTTCAGGTCCCTGAGTAACTCTGTGCTGGATGTTCAGTTTCTGGAGTCACTCTGTGCTGGAGGTTACCTCCTTGGATCACTCTGTGCTGGAGTTTAACTGCGGGAATCACTCTCGTCGAATTTAGTTCCTGGAGTCACTCTGTGCTGGAATTCAGCTCTTGGAGTCACTATGTGCTGGATTTCAGCTCCTGGAGTCACTCTGTGCAGGAGTTCAGCTCCCTGAGTCATTCTGTGCTGGAGTTCAGCTCCCTGAGTCATTCTGTGCTGGAGTTAAGCTCCCAGAGTTACTCTGTGCTGGGTTCACTTCTGCCAATCAGTCTACGTGGGAGTTTCGATCCTGAAGTCACTCTGTGCTGGAGTTCAGCTCCCTGAGTCACTCCCTCCTGGTTTTCAGCTCCCGGAGTCCATCTGTGTTGGAATTCAGCTACCGGAGTCACTCTGTGCTGACGTTCAACTCCTGGAGTCACACTGTGCTGGAGTTCAGCTCCCTGAGTCACTCTTTGCTGGATGTTCAGTTTCTGGAGTCACTCTGTGCTGGAACTTACCTCCTTGGATCACTCTGTGCTGCAATTCAACTCTGGGAATCACTCTGCTGGAATTTAGTTCCTGGAGTCACTCTGTGCTGGAATTCAGCTCCTGGAGTCACTCTGTGCTGGATTTCAGCTCCTGGAGTCACTTTGTGCTGGAGGTCAGCTCCCTGAGACATTCTGTGCTGGAATTCAGCTACCGGAGTCAGTCAGTGCTGGAGTAAAACTCCTGGAGTCATTCTGTGCTGAATTTCAACTCTTGGAGTCACTTTGTGCTGGAGTTCAGCTCCCTGAGTCACTCTGTGTGGGAGTTCAGCTCCCTGAGTCACTCTCTGCTGGTGTTCAGCTCCCGGAGCCACTCTGTGTTGGATTTCAGCTACCGGAGATAGTCTGTGCTGGTGTTCAACTCCTGGAGTCACTCTGTGCTGCAGTTCAACGCCTGGAGTCACTCTGTGTTGGGGTTCAGCTCCCTGAGTCACTCTGTGCTGGATGTTCAGTTTCTGGAGTCACTCACTGCTGGAGTTAAGCTCCCTGAGTCACTCTGTGCTGGATGTTCAGTTTCTGGAGTCACTCTCTGCTGGAGTTCAGCTCCCTGAGTCACTCCCTCCTGGTTTTCAGCTCCCGGAGTCTATCTGTGTTGGAATTCAGCTACCGGAGTCACTCTGTGCTGACGTTCAACTCCTGGAGTCACACTGTGCTGGAGTTCAGCTCCCTGAGTCACTCTGTGTGGGAGTTCAGCTCTCTGAGTCACTCTCTGCTGGTGTTCAGCTCCTGGAGCCACTCTGTGCTGGAATTCAGCTACCGGAGTCAGTCTGTGCTGGTGTTCAACACCTGGAGTCACTCTGTGTTGGGGTTCAGCACCCTGAGTCACTCTTTGCTGGATGTTCAGTTTCTGGAGTCACTCTGTGCTGGAACTTACCTCCTTGGATCACTCTGTGCTGCAATTCAACTCTGGGAATCACTCTGCTGGAATTTAGTTCCTGGAGTCACTCTGTGCTGGAATTCAGCTGCTGGAGTCACTCTGTGCTGGATTTCAGCTCCTGGAGTCACTTTGTGCTGGAGGTCAGCTCCCTGAGTCATTCTGTGCTGGAATTCAGCTACCGGAGTCAGTCAGTGCTGGAGTAAAACTCCTGGGGTCATTCTGTGCTGAATTTCAACTCTTGGAGTCTCTTTGTGCTGGAGTTCAGCTCCCTGAGTCACTCTGTGTGGGAGTTCAGCTCCCTGAGTCACTCTCTGCTGGTGTTCAGCTCCCGGAGCCACTCTGTGTTGGATTTCAGCTACCGGAGATAGTCTGTGCTGGTGTTCAACTCCTGGAGTCACTCTGTGCTGCAGTTCAACGCCTGGAGTCACTCTGTGTTGGGGTTCAGCTCCCTGAGTCACTCTGTGCTGGATGTTCAGTTTCTGGAGTCACTCACTGCTGGAGTTCAGCTCCCTGAGTCACTCTGTGCTGGATGTTCAGTTATTGGAGTCACTCTCTGCTGGAGTTCAGCTCCCTGAGTCATTCTGTGCTGGAATTCAGCTACCGGAGTCAGTCCGTGCTGGAGTAAAACTCCTGGAGTCACTCTGTGCTGGAGTTCAGCTCCCTGAGCCACACAGTGTTGGAGTTCAGCTCCCTGAGTCACTCTGTGTTGGAGTTCAGGTCCCTGAGTAACTCTGTGCTGGATGTTCAGTTTCTGGAGTCACTCTGTGCTGGAACTTACCTCCTTGGATCACTCTGTGCTGGAGTTCAACTACGGGAATCACTCTCGTCGAATTTAGTTCCTGGAGTCACTCTGTGCTGGAATTCAGCTCCTGGAGTCACTCTGTGCTGGAATTCAGCTCCTGGAGTCACTCTATGCTGGATTTCAGCTCCTGGAGTCACCCGCTGCTGGAGTTCAGCTCCCTGAGTCATTCTGTCCTGGAATTCAGCTACCCGAGTCAGTGTGTGCTGGATTAAAACTCCTGGAGTCATTCTGTGCTGGAGTTCAGCTCCCTGAGTCACTCTGTGTTGGAGTTCAGGTCCCTGAGTAACTCTGTGCTGGATGTTCAGTTTCTGGAGTCACTCTGTGCTGGAGGTTACCTCCTTGGATCACTCTGTGCTGGAGTTTAACTGCGGGAATCACTCTCGTCGAATTTAGTTCCTGGAGTCACTCTGTGCTGGAATTCAGCTCTTGGAGTCACTATGTGCTGGATTTCAGCTCCTGGAGTCACTCTGTGCAGGAGTTCAGCTCCCTGAGTCATTCTGTGCTGGAGTTCAGCTCCCTGAGTCATTCTGTGCTGGAGTTAAGCTCCCAGAGTTACTCTGTGCTGGGTTCACTTCTGCCAATCAGTCTACGTGGGAGTTTCGATCCTGAAGTCACTCTGTGCTGGAGTTCAGCTCCCTGAGTCACTCCCTCCTGGTTTTCAGCTCCCGGAGTCCATCTGTGTTGGAATTCAGCTACCGGAGTCACTCTGTGCTGACGTTCAACTCCTGGAGTCACACTGTGCTGGAGTTCAGCTCCCTGAGTCACTCTGTGTGGGAGTTCAGCTCCCTGAGTCACTCTCTGCTGGTGTTCAGCTCCCGGAGCCACTCTGTGCTGGAATTCAGCTACCGGAGATAGTCTGTGCTGGTGTTCAACTCCTGGAGTCACTCTGTGCTGCAGTTCAACGCCTGGAGTCACTCTGTGTTGGGGTTCAGCTCCCTGAGTCACTCTGTGCTGGATGTTCAGTTTCTGGAGTCACTCACTGCTGGAGTTCAGCTCCCTGAGTCACTCTGTGCTGGATGTTCAGTTATTGGAGTCACTCTCTGCTGGAGTTCAGCTCCCTGAGTCATTCTGTGCTGGAATTCAGCTACCGGAGTCAGTCCGTGCTGGAGTAAAACTCCTGGAGTCACTCTGTGCTGGAGTTCAGCTCCCTGAGTCACACTGTGTTGGAGTTCAGCTCCCGGAGCCACTCTGTGCTGGAATTCAGCTACCGGAGTCAGTCTGTGCTGATGTTCAACACCTGGAGTCACTCTGTGCTGCCGTTCAACGCCTGGAGTCACTCTGTGTTGGGGTTCAGCTCCCTGAACCTTTGCTGGATGTTCAGTTTCTGGAGTCACTCTGTGCTGGAACTTACCTCCTTGGATCACTCTGTGCTGGAATTCAACTCTGGGAATCACTCTGCTGGAATTTAGTTCCTGGAGTCACTTTGTGCTGGAATTCAGCTCCTGGAGTCACTCTGTGCTGGATTTCAGCTCCTGGAGTCACTTTGTGCTGGAGGTCAGCTCCCTGCGTCATTCTGTGCTGGAATTCAGCTACCCGAGTCAGTGTGTGCTGGATTAAAACTCCTGGAGTTATTCTGTGCTGGAATTCAGCTCCCTGAGTCACTCTGTGTTGGAGTTCAGGTCCCTGAGTAACTCTGTGCTGGATGTTCAGTTTCTGGAGTCACTCTGTGCTGGAGGTTACCTCCTTGGATCACTCTGTGCTGGAGTTTAACTGCGGGAATCACTCTCGTCGAATTTAGTTCCTGGAGTCACTCTGTGCTGGAATTCAGCTCTTGGAGTCACTATGTGCTGGATTTCAGCTCCTGGAGTCACTCTGTGCTGGAGTTCAGCTCCCTGAGTCATTCTGTGCTGGAGTTAAGCTCCCAGAGTTACTCTGTGCTGGGTTCACTTCTGCCAATCAGTCTACGTGGGAGTTTCGATCCTGAAGTCACTCTGTGCTGGAGTTCAGCTCCCTGAGTCACTCCCTCCTGGTTTTCAGCTCCCGGAGTCCATCTGTGTTGGAATTCAGCTCCCGGAGTCACTCTGTGCTGACGTTCAACTCCTGGAGTCACACTGTGCTGGAGTTCAGCTCCCTGAGTCACTCTGTGTGGGAGTTCAGCTCCCTGAGTCACTCTCTGCTGGTGTTCAGCTCCCGGAGCCACTCTGTGCTGGAATTCAGCTACCGGAGTCAGTCTGTGCTGGTGTTCAACACCTGGAGTCACTCTGTGCTGCCGTTCAACGCCTGGAGTCACTCTGTGTTGGGGTTCAGCTCCCTGAACCTTTGCTGGATGTTCAGTTTCTGGAGTCACTCTGTGCTGGAACTTACCTCCTTGGATCACTCTGTGCTGGAGTTCAACTCCGGGAATCACTCTGTGCTGGAATTCTGCTCCTGGAGTCACTCTGTGCTGGAATTCAGCTCCTGGAGTCACTCTGTGCTGGAATTCAGCTCCTGGAGTCACTCTGTGCTGGAATTCAGCTCCTGGAGTCACTCTATGCTGGATTTCAGCTCCTGGAGTCACCCGCTGCTGGAGTTCAGCTCCCTGAGTCATTCTGTCCTGGAATTCAGCTACCCGAGTCAGTGTGTGCTGGATTAAAACTCCTGGAGTCATTCTGTGCTGGAGTTCAGCTCCCTGAGTCACTCTGTGTTGGAGTTCAGGTCCCTGAGTAACTCTATGCTGGATGTTCAGTTTCTGGAGTCACTCTGTGCTGGAGGTTACCTCCTTGGATCACTCTGTGCTGGAGTTTAACTGCGGGAATCACTCTCGTCGAATTTAGTTCCTGGAGTCACTCTGTGCTGGAATTCAGCTCTTGGAGTCACTATGTGCTGGATTTCAGCTCCTGGAGTCACTCTGTGCTGGAGTTCAGCTCCCTGAGTCATTCTGTGCTGGAGTTCAGCTCCCTGAGTCATTCTGTGCTGGAGTTAAGCTCCCAGAGTTACTCTGTGCTGGGTTCACTTCTGCCAATCAGTCTACGTGGGAGTTTCGATCCTGAAGTCACTCTGTGCTGGAGTTCAGCTCCCTGAGTCACTCCCTCCTGGTTTTCAGCTCCCGGAGTCCATCTGTGTTGGAATTCAGCTACCGGAGTCACTCTGTGCTGACGTTCAACTCCTGGAGTCACACTGTGCTGGAGTTCAGCTCCCTGAGTCACTCTGTGTGGGAGTTCAGCTCCCTGAGTCACTCTCTGCTGGTGTTCAGCTCCCGGAGCCACTCTGTGCTGGAATTCAGCTACCGGAGTCAGTCTGTGCTGATGTTCAACACCTGGAGTCACTCTGTGCTGCCGTTCAACGCCTGGAGTCACTCTGTGTTGGGGTTCAGCTCCCTGAACCTTTGCTGGATGTTCAGTTTCTGGAGTCACTCTGTGCTGGAACTTACCTCCTTGGATCACTCTGTGCTGGAATTCAACTCTGGGAATCACTCTGCTGGAATTTAGTTCCTGGAGTCACTTTGTGCTGGAATTCAGCTCCTGGAGTCACTCTGTGCTGGATTTCAGCTCCTGGAGTCACTTTGTGCTGGAGGTCAGCTCCCTGCGTCATTCTGTGCTGGAATTCAGCTACCCGAGTCAGTGTGTGCTGGATTAAAACTCCTGGAGTTATTCTGTGCTGGAATTCAGCTCCCTGAGTCACTCTGTGTTGGAGTTCAGGTCCCTGAGTAACTCTGTGCTGGATGTTCAGTTTCTGGAGTCACTCTGTGCTGGAGGTTACCTCCTTGGATCACTCTGTGCTGGAGTTTAACTGCGGGAATCACTCTCGTCGAATTTAGTTCCTGGAGTCACTCTGTGCTGGAATTCAGCTCTTGGAGTCACTATGTGCTGGATTTCAGCTCCTGGAGTCACTCTGTGCTGGAGTTCAGCTCCCTGAGTCATTCTGTGCTGGAGTTAAGCTCCCAGAGTTACTCTGTGCTGGGTTCACTTCTGCCAATCAGTCTACGTGGGAGTTTCGATCCTGAAGTCACTCTGTGCTGGAGTTCAGCTCCCTGAGTCACTCCCTCCTGGTTTTCAGCTCCCGGAGTCCATCTGTGTTGGAATTCAGCTCCCGGAGTCACTCTGTGCTGACGTTCAACTCCTGGAGTCACACTGTGCTGGAGTTCAGCTCCCTGAGTCACTCTGTGTGGGAGTTCAGCTCCCTGAGTCACTCTCTGCTGGTGTTCAGCTCCCGGAGCCACTCTGTGCTGGAATTCAGCTACCGGAGTCAGTCTGTGCTGGTGTTCAACACCTGGAGTCACTCTGTGCTGCCGTTCAACGCCTGGAGTCACTCTGTGTTGGGGTTCAGCTCCCTGAACCTTTGCTGGATGTTCAGTTTCTGGAGTCACTCTGTGCTGGAACTTACCTCCTTGGATCACTCTGTGCTGGAGTTCAACTCCGGGAATCACTCTGTGCTGGAATTCAGCTCCTGGAGTCACTCTGTGCTGGAATTCAGCTCCTGGAGTCACTCTGTGCTGGAATTCAGCTCCTGGAGTCACTCTGTGCTGGAATTCAGCTCCTGGAGTCACTCTATGCTGGATTTTAGCTCCTGGAGTCACCCGCTGCTGGAGTTCAGCTCCCTGAGTCATTCTGTCCTGGAATTCAGCTACCCGAGTCAGTGTGTGCTGGATTAAAACTCCTGGAGTCATTCTGTGCTGGAGTTCAGCTCCCTGAGTCACTCTGTGTTGGAGTTCAGGTCCCTGAGTAACTCTATGCTGGATGTTCAGTTTCTGGAGTCACTCTGTGCTGGAGGTTACCTCCTTGGATCACTCTGTGCTGGAGTTTAACTGTGGGAATCACTCTCGTCGAATTTAGTTCCTGGAGTCACTCTGTGCTAGAATTCAGCTCTTGGAGTCACTATGTGCTGGATTTCAGCTCCTGGAGTCACTCTGTGCTGGAGTTCAGCTCCCTGAGTCATTCTGTGCTGGAGTTCAGCTCCCTGAGTCATTCTGTGCTGGAGTTAAGCTCCCAGAGTTACTCTGTGCTGGGTTCACTTCTGCCAATCAGTCTACGTGGGAGTTTCGATCCTGAAGTCACTCTGTGCTGGAGTTCAGCTCCCTGAGTCACTCCCTCCTGGTTTTCAGCTCCCGGAGTCCATCTGTGTTGGAATTCAGCTACCGGAGTCACTCTGTGCTGACGTTCAACTCCTGGAGTCACACTGTGCTGGAGTTCAGCTCCCTGAGTCACTCTGTGTGGGAGTTCAGCTCCCTGAGTCACTCTCTGCTGGTGTTCAGCTCCCGGAGCCACTCTGTGCTGGAATTCAGCTACCGGAGTCAGTCTGTGCTGATGTTCAACACCTGGAGTCACTCTGTGCTGCCGTTCAACGCCTGGAGTCACTCTGTGTTGGGGTTCAGCTCCCTGAACCTTTGCTGGATGTTCAGTTTCTGGAGTCACTCTGTGCTGGAACTTACCTCCTTGGATCACTCTGTGCTGGAATTCAACTCTGGGAATCACTCTGCTGGAATTTAGTTCCTGGAGTCACTTTGTGCTGGAATTCAGCTCCTGGAGTCACTCTGTGCTGGATTTCAGCTCCTGGAGTCACTTTGTGCTGGAGGTCAGCTCCCTGCGTCATTCTGTGCTGGAATTCAGCTACCCGAGTCAGTGTGTGCTGGATTAAAACTCCTGGAGTCATTCTGTGCTGGAATTCAGCTCCCTGAGTCACTCTGTGTTGGAGTTCAGGTCCCTGAGTAACTCTGTGCTGGATGTTCAGTTTCTGGAGTCACTCTGTGCTGGAGGTTACCTCCTTGGATCACTCTGTGCTGGAGTTTAACTGCGGGAATCACTCTCGTCGAATTTAGTTCCTGGAGTCACTCTGTGCTGGAATTCAGCTCTTGGAGTCACTATGTGCTGGATTTCAGCTCCTGGAGTCACTCTGTGCTGGAGTTCAGATCCCTGAGTCATTCTGTGCTGGAGTTCAGCTCCCTGAGTCATTCTGTGCTGGAGTTAAGCTCCCAGAGTTACTCTGTGCTGGGTTCACTTCTGCCAATCAGTCTACGTGGGAGTTTCGATCCTGAAGTCACTCTGTGCTGGAGTTCAGCTCCCTGAGTCACTCCCTCCTGGTTTTCAGCTCCCGGAGTCCATCTGTGTTGGAATTCAGCTCCCGGAGTCACTCTGTGCTGACGTTCAACTCCTGGAGTCACACTGTGCTGGAGTTCAGCTCCCTGAGTCACTCTGTGTGGGAGTTCAGCTCCCTGAGTCACTCTCTGCTGGTGTTCAGCTCCCGGAGCCACTCTGTGCTGGAATTCAGCTACCGGAGTCAGTCTGTGCTGGTGTTCAACACCTGGAGTCACTCTGTGCTGCCGTTCAACGCCTGGAGTCACTCTGTGTTGGGGTTCAGCTCCCTGAACCTTTGCTGGATGTTCAGTTTCTGGAGTCACTCTGTGCTGGAACTTACCTCCTTGGATCACTCTGTGCTGGAGTTCAACTCCGGGAATCACTCTGTGCTGGAATTCAGCTCCTGGAGTCACTCTGTGCTGGAATTCAGCTCCTGGAGTCACTCTGTGCTGGAATTCAGCTCCTGGAGTCACTCTGTGCTGGAATTCAGCTCCTGGAGTCACTCTATGCTGGATTTCAGCTCCTGGAGTCACCCGCTGCTGGAGTTCAGCTCCCTGAGTCATTCTGTCCTGGAATTCAGCTACCCGAGTCAGTGTGTGCTGGATTAAAACTCCTGGAGTCATTCTGTGCTGGAGTTCAGCTCCCTGAGTCACTCTGTGTTGGAGTTCAGGTCCCTGAGTAACTCTGTGCTGGATGTTCAGTTTCTGGAGTCACTCTGTGCTGGAGGTTACCTCCTTGGATCACTCTGTGCTGGAGTTTAACTGCGGGAATCACTCTCGTCGAATTTAGTTCCTGGAGTCACACTGTGCTGGAATTCAGCTCTTGGAGTCACTATGTGCTGGATTTCAGCTCCTGGAGTCACTCTGTGCAGGAGTTCAGCTCCCTGAGTCATTCTGTGCTGGAGTTCAGCTCCCTGAGTCATTCTGTGCTGGAGTTAAGCTCCCAGAGTTACTCTGTGCTGGGTTCACTTCTGCCAATCAGTCTACGTGGGAGTTTCGATCCTGAAGTCACTCTGTGCTGGAGTTCAGCTCCCTGAGTCACTCCCTCCTGGTTTTCAGCTCCCGGAGTCCATCTGTGTTGGAATTCAGCTACCGGAGTCACTCTGTGCTGACGTTCAACTCCTGGAGTCACACTGTGCTGGAGTTCAGCTCCCTGAGTCACTCTGTGTGGGAGTTCAGCTCCCTGAGTCACTCTCTGCTGGTGTTCAGCTCCCGGAGCCACTCTGTGCTGGAATTCAGCTACTGGAGTCAGTCTGTGCTGGTGTTCAACACCTGGAGTCACTCTGTGCTGCCGTTCAACGCCTGGAGTCACTCTGTGTTGGGGTTCAGCTCCCTGAACCTTTGCTGGATGTTCAGTTTCTGGAGTCACTCTGTGCTGGAACTTACCTCCTTGGATCACTCTGTGCTGGAATTCAACTCTGGGAATCACTCTGCTGGAATTTAGTTCCTGGAGTCACTCTGTGCTGGAATTCAGCTCCTGGAGTCACTCTGTGCTGGATTTCAGCTCCTGGAGTCACTTTGTGCTGGAGGTCAGCTCCCTGAGTCATTCTGTGCTGGAATTCAGCTACCCGAGTCAGTGTGTGCTGGATTAAAACTCCTGGAGTCATTCTGTGCTGGAGTTCAGCTCCCTGAGTCACTCTGTGTTGGAGTTCAGGTCCCTGAGTAACTCTGTGCTTTATGTTCAGTTTCTGGAGTCACTCTGTGCTGGAGGTTACCTCCTTGGATCACTCTGTGCTGGAGTTTAACTGTGGGAATCACTCTCATCGAATTTAGTTCCTGGAGTCACTCTGTGCTGGAATTCAGCTCCTGGAGTCACTCTGTGCTGGAATTCAGCTCTTGGAGTCACTATGTGCTGGATTTCAGCTCCTGGAGTCACTCTGTGCTGGAGTTCAGATCCCTGAGTCATTCTGTGCTTGGATTCAGCTTCCGGAGTCAGTCTGTGTTGGAGTAAAACTCCTGGAGTCATTCTGTGCTGAAGTTCAACTCTTGCAGTCACTCTGTGCTGGCGTTCAGCTCCCTGAGTCACTCTGTGTTGGAGTTCAGGTCCCTGAGTAACTCTGTGCTGGATGATCAGTTTCTGGAGTCACTCTGTGCTGGAGGTTACCTCCTTGGATCACTCTGTGCTGGAGTTTAACAGTGGGAATCACTCTTGTCGAATTTAGTTTCTGGAGTCACTATGTGCTGGAATACAGCTCTTGGAGTCACTATGTGCTGGATTTCAGCTCCTGGAGTCACTCTGTGCTGGAGTTCAGCTCCCTGAGTCATTCTGTGCTGGAGTTCAGCTCCCTGAGTCATTCTGTGCTGGAGTTCAGCTCCCTGAGTCATTCTGTGCTGGAGTTCAGCTCCCTGAGTCATTCTTTGCTGGAGTTAAGCTCCCAGAGTTACTCTGTGCTGGGTTCACTTCTGCCAATCAGTCTACGTGGGAGTTTAGATCCTGAAGTCACTCTGTGCTGGAGTTAAGCTCCCTGAGACACTCTGTGCCGAAGTTCAGCTCTCTGAGTCACCCTTTGCTGGAATTCAGCTCCAGGTGTCACGTTGTGCTGGATATCATCTCCTCGAGTCATTCTGTGCTGGAGCTCAGTTCCTCGAGACACTCTGTGCTGGAGTTCAGCTCCGGGAGTCACTCATTGCTGGGACTGAGCTCCGGGAGTCATTCTGTGCTGGAGTTCAGCTCCCTGAGTCACTCTCTGCTGGTGTTCAGCTACCGGAGTCAGTCTGTTCTGGAGTCAAACTCCTGGAGTCTCTCTGTGCTGAAGTTCAACTCCTGGAGTCACTCTGTGCTGGACATCAGCTCCCTGAGTCACTCTGTGTTGGAGTTCAGCTCCCTGAGTCACTCTGTGTTGGATGTTCAGTTTCTGGAGTCAGTCTGTGCTGGAACTTACCTCCTTGGATCACTCTATGCTGGAGTTCAACTGGGGGAATTACTCTCGTGGAATTTAATTCCTGGAGTCACACTGTGCTGGAATTCATCTCCGGGAGTCACTCTTTGCTGGGACTGAGCTCCGGGAGTCATTCTGTGCTGGAGTTCAGCTCCCTGAGTCACTCACTGCTGGTGTTCAGCTACTGGAGTCACTCTGTGCTGGAACTTTCCTCCTTTGATCACTCTGTGCTGGAATTCAACTCCTGGAATCACTCTGCTGGAATTTAGTTCCTGGAGTCACTCTGTGCTGGAATTCAGCTCCTGGAGTCACTCTGTGCTGGATTTCAGTTTCTGGAGTCACTCTGTGCTGCAAGTCACTTCCTGGGATCACTCTATGCTGTAGTTCAACGTCGGGAATCACTCTCGTGGAATTTAGTTCCTGGAGTCACTCTGTGCTGGAATTCAGCTCCTAGAGTAACTATGTGCTGGATTTCAGCTCTTGGATCACTCTGTGCTGGAGTTCAGTTCCCTGAGTCATTCTATGCTGGAGTTCAGCTCCCTGAATAATTCTGTGCTGGAATTCAGCTCCCTGAGTCATTCTATGCTGGAGTTCAGCTCCCTGAGTAATTCTGTGCTGGAGTTCAGCTCCCAGAGTTACTCTGTGCTGAGTTCGCTTCTGCGAGTCACTCTACTCAGGAGTTCAGCTCTCTGAGTCACTCACTGCTGGTATTCAGCTCCCAGAGTCACTCTGAGCTGGAATTCAGCTACCGGAGTCACTCTGTGTTGACGTTCAACTCCTGGAGTCACTCTGTGCTGGAGTTCAGCTCCCTGAGACACTCTGCCGAAGTTCAGCTCCCTGAGTCACCCTTTGCTGGAGTTCAGCTCTGGGAGTCATGTTGTGCTGGAACTTACCTCCTTGGATCACTCTGTGCTGGAGTTCAACTCCGGGAATCACTCTGTGCTGGAATTCAGCTCCTGGAGTCACTCTGTGCTGGAATTCAGCTCCTGGAGTCACTCTGTGCTGGAATTCAGCTCCTGGAGTCACTCTGTGCTGGAATTCAGCTCCTGGAGTCACTCTATGCTGGATTTCAGCTCCTGGAGTCACCCGCTGCTGGAGTTCAGCTCCCTGAGTCATTCTGTCCTGGAATTCAGCTACCCGAGTCAGTGTGTGCTGGATTAAAACTCCTGGAGTCATTCTGTGCTGGAGTTCAGCTCCCTGAGTCACTCTGTGTTGGAGTTCAGGTCCCTGAGTAACTCTGTGCTGGATGTTCAGTTTCTGGAGTCACTCTGTGCTGGAGGTTACCTCCTTGGATCACTCTGTGCTGGAGTTTAACTGCGGGAATCACTCTCGTCGAATTTAGTTCCTGGAGTCACTCTGTGCTGGAATTCAGCTCTTGGAGTCACTATGTGCTGGATTTCAGCTCCTGGAGTCACTCTGTGCTGGAGTTCAGCTCCCTGAGTCATTCTGTGCTGGAGTTCAGCTCCCTGAGTCATTCTGTGCTGGAGTTAAGCTCCCAGAGTTACTCTGTGCTGGGTTCACTTCTGCCAATCAGTCTACGTGGGAGTTTCGATCCTGAAGTCACTCTGTGCTGGAGTTCAGCTCCCTGAGTCACTCCCTCCTGGTTTTCAGCTCCCGGAGTCCATCTGTGTTGGAATTCAGCTACCGGAGTCACTCTGTGCTGACGTTCAACTCCTGGAGTCACACTGTGCTGGAGTTCAGCTCCCTGAGTCACTCTGTGTGGGAGTTCAGCTCCCTGAGTCACTCTCTGCTGGTGTTCAGCTCCCGGAGCCACTCTGTGCTGGAATTCAGCTACCGGAGTCAGTCTGTGCTGATGTTCAACACCTGGAGTCACTCTGTGCTGCCGTTCAACGCCTGGAGTCACTCTGTGTTGGGGTTCAGCTCCCTGAACCTTTGCTGGATGTTCAGTTTCTGGAGTCACTCTGTGCTGGAACTTACCTCCTTGGATCACTCTGTGCTGGAATTCAACTCTGGGAATCACTCTGCTGGAATTTAGTTCCTGGAGTCACTTTGTGCTGGAATTCAGCTCCTGGAGTCACTCTGTGCTGGATTTCAGCTCCTGGAGTCACTTTGTGCTGGAGGTCAGCTCCCTGCGTCATTCTGTGCTGGAATTCAGCTACCCGAGTCAGTGTGTGCTGGATTAAAACTCCTGGAGTCATTCTGTGCTGGAATTCAGCTCCCTGAGTCACTCTGTGTTGGAGTTCAGGTCCCTGAGTAACTCTGTGCTGGATGTTCAGTTTCTGGAGTCACTCTGTGCTGGAGGTTACCTCCTTGGATCACTCTGTGCTGGAGTTTAACTGCGGGAATCACTCTCGTCGAATTTAGTTCCTGGAGTCACTCTGTGCTGGAATTCAGCTCTTGGAGTCACTATGTGCTGGATTTCAGCTCCTGGAGTTACTCTGTGCTGGAGTTCAGATCCCTGAGTCATTCTGTGCTGGAGTTCAGCTCCCTGAGTCATTCTGTGCTGGAGTTAAGCTCCCAGAGTTACTCTGTGCTGGGTTCACTTCTGCCAATCAGTCTACGTGGGAGTTTCGATCCTGAAGTCACTCTGTGCTGGAGTTCAGCTCCCTGAGTCACTCCCTCCTGGTTTTCAGCTCCCGGAGTCCATCTGTGTTGGAATTCAGCTCCCGGAGTCACTCTGTGCTGACGTTCAACTCCTGGAGTCACACTGTGCTGGAGTTCAGCTCCCTGAGTCACTCTGTGTGGGAGTTCAGCTCCCTGAGTCACTCTCTGCTGGTGTTCAGCTCCCGGAGCCACTCTGTGCTGGAATTCAGCTACCGGAGTCAGTCTGTGCTGGTGTTCAACGCCTGGAGTCACTCTGTGTTGGGGTTCAGCTCCCTGAACCTTTGCTGGATGTTCAGTTTCTGGAGTCACTCTGTGCTGGAACTTACCTCCTTGGATCACTCTGTGCTGGAGTTCAACTCCGGGAATCACTCTGTGCTGGAATTCAGCTCCTGGAGTCACTCTGTGCTGGAATTCAGCTCCTGGAGTCACTCTGTGCTGGAATTCAGCTCCTGGAGTCACTCTGTGCTGGAATTCAGCTCCCTGAGTCACTCTGTGTTGGAGTTCAGGTCCCTGAGTAACTCTGTGCTGGATGTTCAGTTTCTGGAGTCACTCTGTGCTGGAGGTTACCTCCTTGGATCACTCTGTGCTGGAGTTTAACTGCGGGAATCACTCTCGTCGAATTTAGTTCCTGGAGTCACTCTGTGCTGGAATTCAGCTCTTGGAGTCACTATGTGCTGGATTTCAGCTCCTGGAGTTACTCTGTGCTGGAGTTCAGATCCCTGAGTCATTCTGTGCTGGAGTTCAGCTCCCTGAGTCATTCTGTGCTGGAGTTAAGCTCCCAGAGTTACTCTGTGCTGGGTTCACTTCTGCCAATCAGTCTACGTGGGAGTTTCGATCCTGAAGTCACTCTGTGCTGGAGTTCAGCTCCCTGAGTCACTCCCTCCTGGTTTTCAGCTCCCGGAGTCCATCTGTGTTGGAATTCAGCTCCCGGAGTCACTCTGTGCTGACGTTCAACTCCTGGAGTCACACTGTGCTGGAGTTCAGCTCCCTGAGTCACTCTGTGTGGGAGTTCAGCTCCCTGAGTCACTCTCTGCTGGTGTTCAGCTCCCGGAGCCACTCTGTGCTGGAATTCAGCTACCGGAGTCAGTCTGTGCTGGTGTTCAACACCTGGAGTCACTCTGTGCTGCCGTTCAACGCCTGGAGTCACTCTGTGTTGGGGTTCAGCTCCCTGAACCTTTGCTGGATGTTCAGTTTCTGGAGTCACTCTGTGCTGGAACTTACCTCCTTGGATCACTCTGTGCTGGAGTTCAACTCCGGGAATCACTCTGTGCTGGAATTCAGCTCCTGGAGTCACTCTGTGCTGGAATTCAGCTCCTGGAGTCACTCTGTGCTGGAATTCAGCTCCTGGAGTCACTCTGTGCTGGAATTCAGCTCCTGGAGTCACTCTATGCTGGATTTCAGCTCCTGGAGTCACTTTGTGCTGGAGTTCAGCTCCCTGAGTCATTCTGTCCTGGAATTCAGCTACCCGAGTCAGTGTGTGCTGGATTAAAACTCCTGGAGTCATTCTGTGCTGGAGTTCAGCTCCCTGAGTCACTCTGTGTTGGAGTTCAGGTCCCTGAGTAACTCTGTGCTGGATGTTCAGTTTCTGGAGTCACTCTGTGCTGGAGGTTACCTCCTTGGATCACTCTGTGCTGGAGTTTAACTGCGGGAATCACTCTCGTCGAATTTAGTTCCTGGAGTCACTCTGTGCTGGAATTCAGCTCTTGGAGTCACTATGTGCTGGATTTCAGCTCCTGGAGTCACTCTGTGCTGGAGTTCAGCTCCCTGAGTCATTCTGTGCTGGAGTTCAGCTCCCTGAGTCATTCTGTGCTGGAGTTAAGCTCCCAGAGTTACTCTGTGCTGGGTTCACTTCTGCCAATCAGTCTACGTGGGAGTTTCGATCCTGAAGTCACTCTGTGCTGGAGTTCAGCTCCCTGAGTCACTCCCTCCTGGTTTTCAGCTCCCGGAGTCCATCTGTGTTGGAATTCAGCTACCGGAGTCACTCTGTGCTGACGTTCAACTCCTGGAGTCACACTGTGCTGGAGTTCAGCTCCCTGAGTCACTCTGTGTGGGAGTTCAGCTCCCTGAGTCACTCTCTGCTGGTGTTCAGCTCCCGGAGCCACTCTGTGCTGGAATTCAGCTACTGGAGTCAGTCTGTGCTGGTGTTCAACACCTGGAGTCACTCTGTGCTGCCGTTCAACGCCTGGAGTCACTCTGTGTTGGGGTTCAGCTCCCTGAACCTTTGCTGGATGTTCAGTTTCTGGAGTCACTCTGTGCTGGAACTTACCTCCTTGGATCACTCTGTGCTGGAATTCAACTCTGGGAATCACTCTGCTGGAATTTAGTTCCTGGAGTCACTCTGTGCTGGAATTCAGCTCCTGGAGTCACTCTGTGCTGGATTTCAGCTCCTGGAGTCACTTTGTGCTGGAGGTCAGCTCCCTGAGTCATTCTGTGCTGGAATTCAGCTACCCGAGTCAGTGTGTGCTGGATTAAAACTCCTGGAGTCATTCTGTGCTGGAGTTCAGCTCCCTGAGTCACTCCCTCCTGGTTTTCAGCTCCCGGAGTCCATCTGTGTTGGAATTCAGCTACCGGAGTCACTCTGTGCTGACGTTCAACTCCTGGAGTCACACTGTGCTGGAGTTCAGCTCCCTGAGTCACTCTGTGTGGGAGTTCAGCTCCCTGAGTCACTCTCTGCTGGTGTTCAGCTCCCGGAGCCACTCTGTGCTGGAATTCAGCTACTGGAGTCAGTCTGTGCTGGTGTTCAACACCTGGAGTCACTCTGTGCTGCCGTTCAACGCCTGGAGTCACTCTGTGTTGGGGTTCAGCTCCCTGAACCTTTGCTGGATGTTCAGTTTCTGGAGTCACTCTGTGCTGGAACTTACCTCCTTGGATCACTCTGTGCTGGAATTCAACTCTGGGAATCACTCTGCTGGAATTTAGTTCCTGGAGTCACTCTGTGCTGGAATTCAGCTCCTGGAGTCACTCTGTGCTGGATTTCAGCTCCTGGAGTCACTTTGTGCTGGAGGTCAGCTCCCTGAGTCATTCTGTGCTGGAATTCAGCTACCCGAGTCAGTGTGTGCTGGATTAAAACTCCTGGAGTCATTCTGTGCTGGAGTTCAGCTCCCTGAGTCACTCTGTGTTGGAGTTCAGGTCCCTGAGTAACTCTGTGCTGGATGTTCAGTTTCTGGAGTCACTCTGTGCTGGAGGTTACCTCCTTGGATCACTCTGTGCTGGAGTTTAACTGTGGGAATCACTCTCGTCGAATTTAGTTCCTGGAGTCACTCTGTGCTGGAATTCAGCTCCTGGAGTCACTCTGTGCTGGAATTCAGCTCTTGGAGTCACTATGTGCTGGATTTCAGCTCCTGGAGTCACTCTGTGCTGGAGTTCAGATCCCTGAGTCATTCTGTGCTTGGATTCAGCTTCCGGAGTCAGTCTGTGTTGGAGTAAAACTCCTGGAGTCATTCTGTGCTGAAGTTCAACTCTTGCAGTCACTCTGTGCTGGCGTTCAGCTCCCTGAGTCACTCTGTGTTGGAGTTCAGGTCCCTGAGTAACTCTGTGCTGGATGATCAGTTTCTGGAGTCACTCTGTGCTGGAGGTTACCTCCTTGGATCACTCTGTGCTGGAGTTTAACAGTGGGAATCACTCTTGTCGAATTTAGTTTCTGGAGTCACTATGTGCTGGAATACAGCTCTTGGAGTCACTATGTGCTGGATTTCAGCTCCTGGAGTCACTCTGTGCTGGAGTTCAGCTCCCTGAGTCATTCTGTGCTGGAGTTCAGCTCCCTGAGTCATTCTGTGCTGGAGTTCAGCTCCCTGAGTCATTCTGTGCTGGAGTTCAGCTCCCTGAGTCATTCTTTGCTGGAGTTAAGCTCCCAGAGTTACTCTGTGCTGGGTTCACTTCTGCCAATCAGTCTACGTGGGAGTTTAGATCCTGAAGTCACTCTGTGCTGGAGTTAAGCTCCCTGAGACACTCTGTGCCGAAGTTCAGCTCTCTGAGTCACCCTTTGCTGGAATTCAGCTCCAGGTGTCACGTTGTGCTGGATATCATCTCCTCGAGTCATTCTGTGCTGGAGCTCAGTTCCTCGAGACACTCTGTGCTGGAGTTCAGCTCCGGGAGTCACTCATTGCTGGGACTGAGCTCCGGGAGTCATTCTGTGCTGGAGTTCAGCTCCCTGAGTCACTCTCTGCTGGTGTTCAGCTACCGGAGTCAGTCTGTTCTGGAGTCAAACTCCTGGAGTCTCTCTGTGCTGAAGTTCAACTCCTGGAGTCACTCTGTGCTGGACATCAGCTCCCTGAGTCACTCTGTGTTGGAGTTCAGCTCCCTGAGTCACTCTGTGTTGGATGTTCAGTTTCTGGAGTCAGTCTGTGCTGGAACTTACCTCCTTGGATCACTCTATGCTGGAGTTCAACTGGGGGAATTACTCTCGTGGAATTTAATTCCTGGAGTCACACTGTGCTGGAATTCATCTCCGGGAGTCACTCTTTGCTGGGACTGAGCTCCGGGAGTCATTCTGTGCTGGAGTTCAGCTCCCTGAGTCACTCACTGCTGGTGTTCAGCTACTGGAGTCACTCTGTGCTGGAACTTTCCTCCTTTGATCACTCTGTGCTGGAATTCAACTCCTGGAATCACTCTGCTGGAATTTAGTTCCTGGAGTCACTCTGTGCTGGAATTCAGCTCCTGGAGTCACTCTGTGCTGGATTTCAGTTTCTGGAGTCACTCTGTGCTGCAAGTCACTTCCTGGGATCACTCTATGCTGTAGTTCAACGTCGGGAATCACTCTCGTGGAATTTAGTTCCTGGAGTCACTCTGTGCTGGAATTCAGCTCCTAGAGTAACTATGTGCTGGATTTCAGCTCTTGGATCACTCTGTGCTGGAGTTCAGTTCCCTGAGTCATTCTATGCTGGAGTTCAGCTCCCTGAATAATTCTGTGCTGGAATTCAGCTCCCTGAGTCATTCTATGCTGGAGTTCAGCTCCCTGAGTAATTCTGTGCTGGAGTTCAGCTCCCAGAGTTACTCTGTGCTGAGTTCGCTTCTGCGAGTCACTCTACTCAGGAGTTCAGCTCTCTGAGTCACTCACTGCTGGTATTCAGCTCCCAGAGTCACTCTGAGCTGGAATTCAGCTACCGGAGTCACTCTGTGTTGACGTTCAACTCCTGGAGTCACTCTGTGCTGGAGTTCAGCTCCCTGAGACACTCTGCCGAAGTTCAGCTCCCTGAGTCACCCTTTGCTGGAGTTCAGCTCTGGGAGTCATGTTGTGCTGGAACTTACCTCCTTGGATCACTCTGTGCTGGAGTTCAACTCCGGGAATCACTCTGTGCTGGAATTCAGCTCCTGGAGTCACTCTGTGCTGGAATTCAGCTCCTGGAGTCACTCTGTGCTGGAATTCAGCTCCTGGAGTCACTCTGTGCTGGAATTCAGCTCCTGGAGTCACTCTATGCTGGATTTCAGCTCCTGGAGTCACCCGCTGCTGGAGTTCAGCTCCCTGAGTCATTCTGTCCTGGAATTCAGCTACCCGAGTCAGTGTGTGCTGGATTAAAACTCCTGGAGTCATTCTGTGCTGGAGTTCAGCTCCCTGAGTCACTCTGTGTTGGAGTTCAGGTCCCTGAGTAACTCTGTGCTGGATGTTCAGTTTCTGGAGTCACTCTGTGCTGGAGGTTACCTCCTTGGATCACTCTGTGCTGGAGTTTAACTGCGGGAATCACTCTCGTCGAATTTAGTTCCTGGAGTCACTCTGTGCTGGAATTCAGCTCTTGGAGTCACTATGTGCTGGATTTCAGCTCCTGGAGTCACTCTGTGCTGGAGTTCAGCTCCCTGAGTCATTCTGTGCTGGAGTTCAGCTCCCTGAGTCATTCTGTGCTGGAGTTAAGCTCCCAGAGTTACTCTGTGCTGGGTTCACTTCTGCCAATCAGTCTACGTGGGAGTTTCGATCCTGAAGTCACTCTGTGCTGGAGTTCAGCTCCCTGAGTCACTCCCTCCTGGTTTTCAGCTCCCGGAGTCCATCTGTGTTGGAATTCAGCTACCGGAGTCACTCTGTGCTGACGTTCAACTCCTGGAGTCACACTGTGCTGGAGTTCAGCTCCCTGAGTCACTCTGTGTGGGAGTTCAGCTCCCTGAGTCACTCTCTGCTGGTGTTCAGCTCCCGGAGCCACTCTGTGCTGGAATTCAGCTACCGGAGTCAGTCTGTGCTGATGTTCAACACCTGGAGTCACTCTGTGCTGCCGTTCAACGCCTGGAGTCACTCTGTGTTGGGGTTCAGCTCCCTGAACCTTTGCTGGATGTTCAGTTTCTGGAGTCACTCTGTGCTGGAACTTACCTCCTTGGATCACTCTGTGCTGGAATTCAACTCTGGGAATCACTCTGCTGGAATTTAGTTCCTGGAGTCACTTTGTGCTGGAATTCAGCTCCTGGAGTCACTCTGTGCTGGATTTCAGCTCCTGGAGTCACTTTGTGCTGGAGGTCAGCTCCCTGCGTCATTCTGTGCTGGAATTCAGCTACCCGAGTCAGTGTGTGCTGGATTAAAACTCCTGGAGTCATTCTGTGCTGGAATTCAGCTCCCTGAGTCACTCTGTGTTGGAGTTCAGGTCCCTGAGTAACTCTGTGCTGGATGTTCAGTTTCTGGAGTCACTCTGTGCTGGAGGTTACCTCCTTGGATCACTCTGTGCTGGAGTTTAACTGCGGGAATCACTCTCGTCGAATTTAGTTCCTGGAGTCACTCTGTGCTGGAATTCAGCTCTTGGAGTCACTATGTGCTGGATTTCAGCTCCTGGAGTTACTCTGTGCTGGAGTTCAGATCCCTGAGTCATTCTGTGCTGGAGTTCAGCTCCCTGAGTCATTCTGTGCTGGAGTTAAGCTCCCAGAGTTACTCTGTGCTGGGTTCACTTCTGCCAATCAGTCTACGTGGGAGTTTCGATCCTGAAGTCACTCTGTGCTGGAGTTCAGCTCCCTGAGTCACTCCCTCCTGGTTTTCAGCTCCCGGAGTCCATCTGTGTTGGAATTCAGCTCCCGGAGTCACTCTGTGCTGACGTTCAACTCCTGGAGTCACACTGTGCTGGAGTTCAGCTCCCTGAGTCACTCTGTGTGGGAGTTCAGCTCCCTGAGTCACTCTCTGCTGGTGTTCAGCTCCCGGAGCCACTCTGTGCTGGAATTCAGCTACCGGAGTCAGTCTGTGCTGGTGTTCAACACCTGGAGTCACTCTGTGCTGCCGTTCAACGCCTGGAGTCACTCTGTGTTGGTGTTCAGCTCCCTGAACCTTTGCTGGATGTTCAGTTTCTGGAGTCACTCTGTGCTGGAACTTACCTCCTTGGATCACTCTGTGCTGGAGTTCAACTCCGGGAATCACTCTGTGCTGGAATTCAGCTCCTGGAGTCACTCTGTGCTGGAATTCAGCTCCTGGAGTCACTCTGTGCTGGAATTCAGCTCCTGGAGTCACTCTGTGCTGGAATTCAGCTCCTGGAGTCACTCTATGCTGGATTTCAGCTCCTGGAGTCACCCGCTGCTGGAGTTCAGCTCCCTGAGTCATTCTGTCCTGGAATTCAGCTACCCGAGTCAGTGTGTGCTGGATTAAAACTCCTGGAGTCATTCTGTGCTGGAGTTCAGCTCCCTGAGTCACTCTGTGTTGGAGTTCAGGTCCCTGAGTAACTCTGTGCTGGATGTTCAGTTTCTGGAGTCACTCTGTGCTGGAGGTTACCTCCTTGGATCACTCTGTGCTGGAGTTTAACTGCGGGAATCACTCTCGTCGAATTTAGTTCCTGGAGTCACTCTGTGCTGGAATTCAGCTCTTGGAGTCACTATGTGCTGGATTTCAGCTCCTGGAGTCACTCTGTGCTGGAGTTCAGCTCCCTGAGTCATTCTGTGCTGGAGTTCAGCTCCCTGAGTCATTCTGTGCTGGAGTTAAGCTCCCAGAGTTACTCTGTGCTGGGTTCACTTCTGCCAATCAGTCTACGTGGGAGTTTCGATCCTGAAGTCACTCTGTGCTGGAGTTCAGCTCCCTGAGTCACTCCCTCCTGGTTTTCAGCTCCCGGAGTCCATCTGTGTTGGAATTCAGCTACCGGAGTCACTCTGTGCTGACGTTCAACTCCTGGAGTCACACTGTGCTGGAGTTCAGCTCCCTGAGTCACTCTGTGTGGGAGTTCAGCTCCCTGAGTCACTCTCTGCTGGTGTTCAGCTCCCGGAGCCACTCTGTGCTGGAATTCAGCTACCGGAGTCAGTCTGTGCTGATGTTCAACACCTGGAGTCACTCTGTGCTGCCGTTCAACGCCTGGAGTCACTCTGTGTTGGGGTTCAGCTCCCTGAACCTTTGCTGGATGTTCAGTTTCTGGAGTCACTCTGTGCTGGAACTTACCTCCTTGGATCACTCTGTGCTGGAATTCAACTCTGGGAATCAATCTGCTGGAATTTAGTTCCTGGTGTCACTTTGTGCTGGAATTCAGCTCCTGGAGTCACTCTGTGCTGGATTTCAGCTCCTGGAGTCACTTTGTGCTGGAGGTCAGCTCCCTGCGTCATTCTGTGCTGGAATTCAGCTACCCGAGTCAGTGTGTGCTGGATTAAAACTCCTGGAGTCATTCTGTGCTGGAATTCAGCTCCCTGAGTCACTCTGTGTTGGAGTTCAGGTCCCTGAGTAACTCTGTGCTGGATGTTCAGTTTCTGGAGTCACTCTGTGCTGGAGGTTACCTCCTTGGATCACTCTGTGCTGGAGTTTAACTGCGGGAATCACTCTCGTCGAATTTAGTTCCTGGAGTCACTCTGTGCTGGAATTCAGCTCTTGGAGTCACTATGTGCTGGATTTCAGCTCCTGGAGTCACTCTGTGCTGGAGTTCAGATCCCTGAGTCATTCTGTGCTGGAGTTCAGCTCCCTGAGTCATTCTGTGCTGGAGTTAAGCTCCCAGAGTTACTCTGTGCTGGGTTCACTTCTGCCAATCAGTCTACGTGGGAGTTTCGATCCTGAAGTCACTCTGTGCTGGAGTTCAGCTCCCTGAGTCACTCCCTCCTGGTTTTCAGCTCCCGGAGTCCATCTGTGTTGGAATTCAGCTCCCGGAGTCACTCTGTGCTGACGTTCAACTCCTGGAGTCACACTGTGCTGGAGTTCAGCTCCCTGAGTCATTCTGTGTGAGAGTTCAGCTCCCTGAGTCACTCTCTGCTGGTGTTCAGCTCCCGGAGCCACTCTGTGCTGGAATTCAGCTACCGGAGTCAGTCTGTGCTGGTGTTCAACACCTGGAGTCACTCTGTGCTGCCGTTCAACGCCTGGAGTCACTCTGTGTTGGGGTTCAGCTCCCTGAACCTTTGCTGGATGTTCAGTTTCTGGAGTCACTCTGTGCTGGAACTTACCTCCTTGGATCACTCTGTGCTGGAGTTCAACTCCGGGAATCACTCTGTGCTGGAATTCAGCTCCTGGAGTCACTCTGTGCTGGAATTCAGCTCCTGGAGTCACTCTGTGCTGGAATTCAGCTCCTGGAGTCACTCTGTGCTGGAATTCAGCTCCTGGAGTCACTCTATGCTGGATTTCAGCTCCTGGAGTCACCCGCTGCTGGAGTTCAGCTCCCTGAGTCATTCTGTCCTGGAATTCAGCTACCCGAGTCAGTGTGTGCTGGATTAAAACTCCTGGAGTCATTCTGTGCTGGAGTTCAGCTCCCTGAGTCACTCTGTGTTGGAGTTCAGGTCCCTGAGTAACTCTGTGCTGGATGTTCAGTTTCTGGAGTCACTCTGTGCTGGAGGTTACCTCCTTGGATCACTCTGTGCTGGAGTTTAACTGCGGGAATCACTCTCGTCGAATTTAGTTCCTGGAGTCACTCTGTGCTGGAATTCAGCTCTTGGAGTCACTATGTGCTGGATTTCAGCTCCTGGAGTCACTCTGTGCAGGAGTTCAGCTCCCTGAGTCATTCTGTGCTGGAGTTCAGCTCCCTGAGTCATTCTGTGCTGGAGTTAAGCTCCCAGAGTTACTCTGTGCTGGGTTCACTTCTGCCAATCAGTCTACGTGGGAGTTTCGATCCTGAAGTCACTCTGTGCTGGAGTTCAGCTCCCTGAGTCACTCCCTCCTGGTTTTCAGCTCCCGGAGTCCATCTGTGTTGGAATTCAGCTACCGGAGTCACTCTGTGCTGACGTTCAACTCCTGGAGTCACACTGTGCTGGAGTTCAGCTCCCTGAGTCACTCTGTGTGGGAGTTCAGCTCCCTGAGTCACTCTCTGCTGGTGTTCAGCTCCCGGAGCCACTCTGTGCTGGAATTCAGCTACCGGAGTCAGTCTGTGCTGGTGTTCAACACCTGGAGTCACTCTGTGCTGCCGTTCAACGCCTGGAGTCACTCTGTGTTGGGGTTCAGCTCCCTGAACCTTTGCTGGATGTTCAGTTTCTGGAGTCACTCTGTGCTGGAACTTACCTCCTTGGATCACTCTGTGCTGGAATTCAACTCTGGGAATCACTCTGCTGGAATTTAGTTCCTGGAGTCACTCTGTGCTGGAATTCAGCTCCTGGAGTCACTCTGTGCTGGATTTCAGCTCCTGGAGTCACTTTGTGCTGGAGGTCAGCTCCCTGAGTCATTCTGTGCTGGAATTCAGCTACCCGAGTCAGTGTGTGCTGGATTAAAACTCCTGGAGTCATTCTGTGCTGGAGTTCAGCTCCCTGAGTCACTCTGTGTTGGAGTTCAGGTCCCTGAGTAACTCTGTGCTGGATGTTCAGTTTCTGGAGTCACTCTGTGCTGGAGGTTACCTCCTTGGATCACTCTGTGCTGGAGTTTAACTGTGGGAATCACTCTCGTCGAATTTAGTTCCTGGAGTCACTCTGTGCTGGAATTCAGCTCTTGGAGTCACTATGTGCTGGATTTCAGCTCCTGGAGTCACTCTGTGCTGGAATTCAGCTCCTGGAGTCACTCTGTGCTGGAATTCAGCTCCTGGAGTCACTCTATGCTGGATTTCAGCTCCTGGAGTCACCCGCTGCTGGAGTTCAGCTCCCTGAGTCATTCTGTCCTGGAATTCAGCTACCCGAGTCAGTGTGTGCTGGATTAAAACTCCTGGAGTCATTCTGTGCTGGAGTTCAGCTCCCTGAGTCACTCTGTGTTGGAGTTCAGGTCCCTGAGTAACTCTGTGCTGGATGTTCAGTTTCTGGAGTCACTCTGTGCTGGAGGTTACCTCCTTGGATCACTCTGTGCTGGAGTTTAACTGCGGGAATCACTCTCGTCGAATTTAGTTCCTGGAGTCACTCTGTGCTGGAATTCAGCTCTTGGAGTCACTATGTGCTGGATTTCAGCTCCTGGAGTCACTCTGTGCAGGAGTTCAGCTCCCTGAGTCATTCTGTGCTGGAGTTCAGCTCCCTGAGTCATTCTGTGCTGGAGTTAAGCTCCCAGAGTTACTCTGTGCTGGGTTCACTTCTGCCAATCAGTCTACGTGGGAGTTTCGATCCTGAAGTCACTCTGTGCTGGAGTTCAGCTCCCTGAGTCACTCCCTCCTGGTTTTCAGCTCCCGGAGTCCATCTGTGTTGGAATTCAGCTACCGGAGTCACTCTGTGCTGACGTTCAACTCCTGGAGTCACACTGTGCTGGAGTTCAGCTCCCTGAGTCACTCTGTGTGGGAGTTCAGCTCCCTGAGTCACTCTCTGCTGGTGTTCAGCTCCCGGAGCCACTCTGTGCTGGAATTCAGCTACCGGAGTCAGTCTGTGCTGGTGTTCAACACCTGGAGTCACTCTGTGCTGCCGTTCAACGCCTGGAGTCACTCTGTGTTGGGGTTCAGCTCCCTGAACCTTTGCTGGATGTTCAGTTTCTGGAGTCACTCTGTGCTGGAACTTACCTCCTTGGATCACTCTGTGCTGGAATTCAACTCTGGGAATCACTCTGCTGGAATTTAGTTCCTGGAGTCACTCTGTGCTGGAATTCAGCTCCTGGAGTCACTCTGTGCTGGATTTCAGCTCCTGGAGTCACTTTGTGCTGGAGGTCAGCTCCCTGAGTCATTCTGTGCTGGAATTCAGCTACCCGAGTCAGTGTGTGCTGGATTAAAACTCCTGGAGTCATTCTGTGCTGGAGTTCAGCTCCCTGAGTCACTCTGTGTTGGAGTTCAGGTCCCTGAGTAACTCTGTGCTGGATGTTCAGTTTCTGGAGTCACTCTGTGCTGGAGGTTACCTCCTTGGATCACTCTGTGCTGGAGTTTAACTGTGGGAATCACTCTCGTCGAATTTAGTTCCTGGAGTCACTCTGTGCTGGAATTCAGCTCTTGGAGTCACTATGTGCTGGATTTCAGCTCCTGGAGTCACTCTGTGCTGGAGTTCAGATCCCTGAGTCATTCTGTGCTGGAGTTCAGCTCCCTGAGTCACTTTGTGCTGGAGTTCAGCTCCCTGAGTCAATCTGTGTGGGAGATCAGCTCCCTGTGTCACTCTCTGCTGGTGTTCAGCTCCCGGAGCCACTCTGTGTTGGATTTCAGCTACCGGAGATAGTCTGTGCTGGTGTTCAACTCCTTGAGTCACTCTGTGCTGCAGTTCAACGCCTGGAGTCACTCTGTGTTGGGGTTCAGCTCCCTGAGTCACTCTGTGCTGGATGTTCAGTTTCTGGAGTCACTCTCTGCTGGAGTTCAGCTCCCTGAGTCATTCTGTGCTGGAATTCAGCTACCGGAGTCAGTCTGTGCTGGAGTAAAACTCCTGGAGTCATTCTGTGCTGAAGTTCAACTCCTGGAGTCACTCTGTGCTGGAGTTCAGCTCCCTGAGTCACACAGTGTTGGAGTTCAGCTCCCTGAGTAACTCTGTGCTGGCTGTTCAGTTTCTGGAGTCACTCTGTGCTGGAAGTTACCTCCTTGGATCACTCTGTGCTGGAGTTCAACTGCGGGAATCACTCTCGTCAACTTTAGTTCCTGGAGTCACTCTGTGCTGGAATTCAGCTCCTGGAGTCACTCTGTGCTGGATTTCAGCTCCTGGAGTCATTCTCTGCTGGAGTTCAGCTCCCTGAGTCATTCTGTGCTTGGATTCAGCTACCGGAGTCAGTCTGTGTTGGAGTAAAACTCCTGGAGTCATTCTGTGCTGAAGTTCAACTCTTGCAGTCACTCTGTGCTGGCGTTCAGCCCCCTGAGTCACTCTGTGTTGGAGTTCAGGTCCCTGAGTAACTTTGTGCTGGATGTTCAGTTTCTGGAGTCACTCTGTGCTGGAACTTACCTCCTTGGATCACTCTGTGCTGGAGTTCAACTGCGGGAATCACTCTCATCGAATTTAGTTCCTGGAGTCACTCTGTGCTGGAATTTAGCTCCTGGAGTCACTCTGTGCTGGAATTCAGCTCCTGGAGTCACTCTGTGCTGGAATTCAGCTCCTGGAGTCACTCTATGCTGGAGTTCAGCTCCCTGAGTCATTCTTTGCTGGAGTTCAGCTCCCTGAGTCATTCTGTGCTGGAGTTCAGCTCCCAGAGTTACTCTGTGCTGGGTTCACTTCTGCCAATCACTCTACGTCGGAGTTTAGATCCTGAAGTCACTCTGTGCTGGAGTTCAGCTCCCCGAGTCACTCCCTGCTGGTGTTCAGCTCCCGGAGTCTCTCTGTGCTGACGTTCAACTCCTGGAGTCACACTGTGCTGGAGTTCAGCTCCCTGATTCACTCTGTGTGGGGGTTCAGCTCCCTGAGTCACTCTCTGCTGGTGTTCAGCTCCTGGAGCCACTCTGTGTTGGATTTCAGCTACCGGAGATAGTCTGTGCTGGTGTTCAACTCCTGGAGTCACTCTGTGCTGCAGTTCAACACCTGGAGTCACTCTGTGTTGGGGTTCAGCTCCCTGAGTCACTCTGTGCTGGATGTTCAGTTTCTGGAGTCACTCACTGCTGGAGTTCAGCTCCCTGAGTCACTATGTGCTGGATGTTCAGTTTCTGGAGTCACTCTCTGCTGGAGTTCAGCTCCCTGAGTCATTCTGTCCTGGAATTCAGCTACCGGAGTCAGTGTGTGCTGGATTAAAACTCCTGGAGTCATTCTGTGCTGGAGTTCAGCTCCCTGAGTCACTCTGTGTTGGAGTTCAGGTCCCTGAGTAACTCTGTGCTGGATGTTCAGTTTCTGGAGTCACTCTGTGCTGGAAGTTACCTCCTTGGATTACTCTGTGCTGGAGTTCAACTGCTACAGGAGTCACTCTGTGCTGGAACTTTCCTCCTTGGATCACTCTGTGCTGGAATTCAACTCCTGGAATCACTCTGCTGGAATTTAGTTCCTGGAGTCACTCTGTGCTGGATTTCAGTTTCTGGAGTCACTCTGTGCTGCAAGTCACTTCCTGGGATCACTCTATGCTGTAGTTCAACGTCGGGAATCACTCTAGTGGAATTAAGTTCCTGGAGTCACTCTGTGCTGGAATTCAGATCCTAGAGTAACTATGTGTTGGATTTCAGCTCCTAGAGTCACTCTGTGCTGGATTTCAGCTCCTAGAGTCACTCTCTGCTGGAGTTCAGCTCCCTGAGTCATTCTGTGCTGGAATTCAGCTACCGGAGTCAGTCTGTGCTGGAGTAAAACTCCTGGAGTCATTCTGTGCTGAAGTTCAACTCCTGGAGTCACTCTGTGCTGGAGTTCAGCTCCCTGAGTCACACTGTGTTGGAGTTCAGCTCCCTGAGTAACTCTGTGCTGGATGTTCAGTTTCTGGAGTCACTCTGTGCTGGAAGTTACCTCCTTGGATCACTCTGTGCTGGAGTTCAACTGCGGGAATCACTCTCGTCGAATTTAGTTCCTGGAGTCACTCTGTGCTGCAATTAGGCTCCTGGAGTCACTATGTGCTGGATTTTAGCTCCTGGAGTCATTCTGTGCTGGAGTTCAGCTCCCTGAGTCATTCTTTGCTGGAGTTCAGCTCCCTGAGTCATTCTGTGCTGGAGTTCAGCTCCCAGAGTTACTCTGTACTGTGTTCACTTCTGCCAATCACTCTACATGGGAGTTGAGATCCTGAAGTCACTCTGTGCTGGAGCTCAGCTCCCTGAGTAACTCTGTGCTGGTGTTCAGCTCCCGGAGACTCTCTGTGCTGGAATTCAGCTACCGGAGTCACTCTGTGCTGATGTTCAACTCCTGGAGTCACTCTGTGCTGGAGTTCAGCTCCCTGAGTCACTCTGTGCCAAAGTTCATCTCCCTGAGTCACCCTTTGTTGGAGTTCAGCACCAGGTGTCACCTTGTGCTGGATATCATCTCCTGGAGACATTCTGTGCTGGAGCTCAGTTCCTGGAGTCACTCTTTGCTGGAGTTGATCTCCGGGAGTCTCTCTTTGCTGGGACTGTGCTCCGGGAGTCATTCTCTGCTTTAGTTCACCTCCTTGAGTCACTCTCTGCTGGTGTTCAGCTACCAGAGTCATTCTGTGCGTGATTTAAACTCCTGGAGTCAATCTGTGCTGAAGTTCAACTCCTGGAGTCACACTGTGCTGGAGTTCAGCTCCCTGAGTCACTCTGTGTGGGAGTTCAGCTCCCTGAGTCACTCTGTGTTGGAGTTCAGGTCCCTGAGTAACTTTGTGCTGGATGTTCAGTTTCTGGAGTCACTCTGTGCTGGAAGTTACCTCCTTGGATCACTCTGTGCTGGAGTTCAACTGCGGGAATCACTCTCGTCGAATTTAGTTCCTGGAGTCACTCTGTGCTGGAATTCAGCTCCTGGAGTCACTCTGTGCTGGAATTCAGCTCCTGGAGTCACTCTGTGCTGGAATTCAGCTCCTGGAGTCACTCTATGCTGGAGTTCAGCTCCCTGAGTCATTCTGTGCTGGAGTTCAGCTCCCAGAGTTACTCTGTGCTGGGTTCACTTCTGCCAATCACTCTACATGGGAGTTTAGATCCTGAAGTCACTCTGTGCTGGAGTTCAGCTCCCGGAGTCTCTCTGTGCTGACGTTCAACTCCTGGAGTCACACTGTGCTGGAGTTCAGCTCCCTGATTCACTCTGTGTGGGGGTTCAGCTCCCTGAGTCACTCTCTGCTGGTGTTCTGCTCCCGGAGCCACTCTGTGTTGGATTTCAGCTACCGGAGATAGTCTGTGCTGGTGTTCAACTCCTGGAGTCACTCTGTGCTGCAGTTCAACACCTGGAGTCACTCTGTGTTGGGGTTCAGCTCCCTGAGTCACTCTGTGCTGGATGTTCAGTTTCTGGAGTCACTCTCTGCTGGAGTTCAGCTCCCTGAGTCATTCTGTCCTGGAATTCAGCTACCGGAGTCAGTGTGTGCTGGATTAAAACTCCTGGAGTCATTCTGTGCTGGAGTTCAGCTCCCTGAGTCACTCTGTGTTGGAGTTCAGGTCCCTGAGTAACTCTGTGCTGGATGTTCAGTTTCTGGAGTCACTCTGTGCTGGAAGTTACCTCCTTGGATTACTCTGTGCTGGAGTTCAACTGCTACAGGAGTCACTCTGTGCTGGAACTTTCCTCCTTGGATCACTCTGTGCTGGAATTCAACTCCTGGAATCACTCTGCTGGAATTTAGTTCCTGGAGTCACTCTGTGCTGGATTTCAGTTTCTGGAGTCACTCTGTGCTGCAAGTCACTTCCTGGGATCACTCTATGCTGTAGTTCAACGTCGGGAATCACTCTAGTGGAATTAAGTTCCTGGAGTCACTCTGTGCTGGAATTCAGATCCTAGAGTAACTATGTGCTGGATTTCAGCTCCTAGAGTCACTCTGTGCTGGATTTCAGCTCCTAGAGTCACTCTCTGCTGGAGTTCAGCTCCCTGAGTCATTCTGTGCTGGAATTCAGCTACCGGAGTCAGTCTGTGCTGGAGTAAAACTCCTGGAGTCATTCTGTGCTGAAGTTCAACTCCTGGAGTCACTCTGTGCTGGAGTTCAGCTCCCTGAGTCACACTGTGTTGGAGTTCAGCTCCCTGAGTAACTCTGTGCTGGATGTTCAGTTTCTGGAGTCACTCTGTGCTGGAAGTTACCTCCTTGGATCACTCTGTGCTGGAGTTCAACTGCAGGAATCACTCTCGTCGAATTTAGTTCCTGGAGTCACTCTGTGCTGCAATTAGGCTCCTGGAGTCACTATGTGCTGGATTTTAGCTCCTGGAGTCATTCTATGCTGGAGTTCAGCTCCCTGAGTCATTCTTTGCTGGAGTTCAGCTCCCTGAGTCATTCTGTGCTGGAGTTCAGCTCCCAGAGTTACTTTGTACTGTGTTCACTTCTGCCAATCACTCTACATGGGAGTTGAGATCCTGAAGTCACTCTGTGCTGGAGCTCAGCTCCCTGAGTAACTCTGTGCTGGTGTTCAGCTCCCGGAGACTCTCTGTGCTGGAATTCAGCTACCGGAGTCACTCTGTGCTGATGTTCAACTCCTGGAGTCACTCTGTGCTGGAGTTCAGCTCCCTGAGTCACTCTGTGCCAAAGTTCATCTCCCTGAGTCACCCTTTGTTGGAGTTCAGCACCAGGTGTCACCTTGTGCTGGATATCATCTCCTGGAGACATTCTGTGCTGGAGCTCAGTTCCTGGAGTCACTCTTTGCTGGAGTTGATCTCCGGGAGTCTCTCTTTGCTGGGACTGTGCTCCGGGAGTCATTCTCTGCTTTAGTTCAGCTCCTTGAGTCACTCTCTGCTGGTGTTCAGCTACCAGAGTCATTCTGTGCGTGATTTAAACTCCTGGAGTCAATCTGTGCTGAAGTTCAACTCCTGGAGTCACACTGTGCTGGAGTTCAGCTCCCTGAGTCACTCTGTGTGGGAGTTCAGCTCCCTGAGTCACTCTCTGCTGGTGTTCAGCTCCCGGAGCCACTCTGTGCTGGAATTCAGCTACCGGAGTCAGTCTGTGCTGGTGTTCAACACCTGGAGTCACTCTGTGCTGCCGTTCAACGCCTGGAGTCACTCTGTGTTGGTGTTCAGCTCCCTGAGTCACTCTTTGCTGGATGTTCAGTTTCTGGAGTCACTCTGTGCTGGAACTTACCTCCTTGGATCACTCTGTGCTGCAATTCAACTCTGGGAATCACTCTGCTGGAATTTAGTTCCTGGAGTCACTCTGTGCTGGAATTCAGCTCCTGGAGTCACTCTGTGCTGGATTTCAGCTCCTGGAGTCACTTTGTGCTGGAGGTCAGCTCCCTGAGTCATTCTGTGCTGGAATTCAGCTACCGGAGTCAGTCTGTGTTGGAGTAAAACTCCTGGAGTCATTCTGTGCTGAAGTTCAACTCCTGGAGTCACTCTGTGCTGGAGTTCAGCTCCCTGAGTCACTCTGTGTGGGAATTCAGCTACCGGAGATAGTCTGTGCTGAAGTTCAACTCCTGGAGTCACTTTGTGTTGGGGTTCAGCTCCCTGAGTCACTCTGTGCTGGATGTTCAGTTTCTGGAGTCACTCTCTGCTGGAGTTCAGCTCCCTAAGTCACTCTGTGCTGGATGTTCAGTTTCTGGAGTCACTCTCTGCTGGAGTTCAGGTCCCTGAGTCATTCTGTGCTGGAATTCAGCTACCGGAGTCAGTCTATGCTGGAGTAAAACTCCTGGAGTCATTCTGTGCTGAAGTTCAACTCCTGGAGTCACTCTGTGCTGAATTTCAACTCTTGGAGTCACTTTGTGCTGGGGTTCAGCTCCCTGAGTCACACTGTGTTGGAGTTCAGGTCCCTGAGTAACTCTGTGCTGGATGTTCAGTTTCTGGAGTCACTCTGTGCTGGAAGTTACCTCCTTGGATTACTCTGTGCTGGAGTTCAACTGCGGGAATCATTCTCATCGAATTTAGTTCCTGGAGTCACTATGTGCTGGAATTCAGCTCCTGGAGTCACTCTGTGCTGGAGTTCAGCTCCCTGAGTCATTCTTTGCTGGAGTTCAGCTCCCTGAGTCATTCTGTGCTGGAGTTCAGCTCCCAGAGTTACTCTGTGCTGGGTTCACTTCTGCCAATCACTCTACGTGGGAGTTTAGATCCTGAAGTCACTCTGTGCTGGAGTTCAGCTCCCTGAGTCACTCCCTGCTGGTGTTCAGCTCCCGGAGTCTCTCTGTGCTGGAATTCAGCTACTGGAGTCACTCTGTGCTGACGCTCAACTCCTGGAGTCACTCTGTGCTGGAGTTCAGCTCCCTGAGACACTCTGCCGAAGTTCAGCTCCCTGAGTCACACTTTGCTGGAGTTCAGCTCCGGGTGTCACCTTGTGCTGGATATCATCTCCTGGAGACATTCTGTGCTGGAGCTTAGTTCCTGGAGTCACTCTTTGCTGGAGTTGATCTCCGGGAGTCTCTCTTTGCTGGGACTGTGCTCCGGGAGTCATTCTCTGCTGGAGTTCAGCTCCTTGAGTCACTCTCTGCTGGTGTTCAGCTACCAGAGTCATTCTGTGCGTGATTTAAACTCCTGGAGTCACTCTGTGCTGAAGTTCAGCTCCTGGAGTCACACTGTGCTGGAGTTCAGCTCCCTGAGTCACTCTGTGTGGGAGTTCAGCTCCCTGAGTCACTCTCTGCTGGTGTTCAACTCCCAGAGCCACTCTGTGTTGGAATTCAGCTACCGGAGTCAGTCTGTGCTGGTGTTCAACACTTGGAGTCACTCTGTGCTGCGGTTCAACGCCTGGAGTCACTCTGTGTTGGGGGTCATCTCCCTGAGTCACTCTTTGCTGGATGTTCAGTTTCTGGAGTCACTCTGTGCTGGAACTTACCACCTTGGATCACTCTGTGCTGGAGTTCAACTCCTGGAATCACTCTGCTGGAATTTAGTTCCTGGAGTCACTCTGTGCTGGAATTCAGCTCCTGGAGTCACTCTGTGCTGGATTTCAGTTTCTGGAGTCACTTTGTGCTGCAAGTCACTTCCTTGGATCACTCTATGCTGTAGTTCAACGTCGGGAATCACTCTCGTGGAATTTAGTTCCTGGAGACACTCTGTGCTGGAATTCAGCTCCTAGAGTAACTATGTGCTGGATTTCAGCTCTTGGATCACTCTGTGCTGGAGTTCAGTTCCCTGAGACATTCTATGCTGGAGTTCAGCTCCCTGAGTAATTCTGTGCTGGAGTTCAGCTCCCTGAGTCATTCTATGCTGGAGTTCAGCTCCCTGAGTAATTCTGTGCTGGAGTTCAGCTCCCAGAGTTACTCTGTGCTTGGTTCGCTTCTGCAAGTCACTCTACGTGGGAGTTCAGCTCTCTGAGTCACTCACTGCTGGTATTCAGCTCCCAGAGTCACTCTGAGCTGGAATTCAGCTACCGGAGTCACTCTGTGTTGACGTTCAACTCCTGGAGTAACTCTATGCTGGAGTTCAGCTCCCTGAGACACTGTGCCGAAGTTCAGCTCCCTGAGTCACCCTTTGCTGGAGTTCAGCTCCGGGAGTTATGTTGTGCTGGAACTTACCTCCTTGGATCACTGTGCTGGAGGTCAACTCCGGGAATCACTCTGATCTGGAGTCACTCTGTGCTGGAATTCATCTCCTGGAGTCACTCTGTGCTGGATTTCAGCTCCTGGAGTCATTCTCTGCTGGAGTTCAGCTCCCTGAGTCATTCTGTGCTGGGTTCACTTCTGCCAATCACTCTACGTGGGAGTTTAGATCCTGAAGTCACTCTGTGCTGGAGTTCAGCTCCCTGAGTCACTCCCTGCTGGTGTTCAGCTCCCGGAGTCTCTCTGTGCTGGAATTCAGCTACTGGAGTCACTCTGTGCTGACGTTCAACTCCTGGAGTCACTCTGTGCTGGAGTTCAGCTCCCTGAGACACTCTGCCGAAGTTCAGCTCCCTGAGTCACACTTTGCTGGAGTTCAGCTCCGGGTGTCACCTTGTGCTGGATATCATCTCCTGGAGACATTGTGTGCTGGAGCTCAGTTCCTGGAGTCTGTCTATACTGTTGTTGATCTCCGGGAGTCTCTCTTTGCTGGGACTGTGCTCCGGGAGTCATTCTCTGCTGGAGTTCAGCTCCCTGAGTCACTCTCTGCTGGTGTTCAGCTACCAAAGTCATTCTGTGCGTGATTTGAACTCCTGGAGTCATTCTGTGCTGACGTTCAGCTCCTGGAGTCACACTGTGTGGGAGTTCAGCTACCGGAGATAGTCTGTGCTGCAGTTCAACGCCTGGAGTCACTCTGTGTTGGGGTTCAGCTGCCTGAGTCACTCTGTGCTGGATGTTCAGTTTCTGGAGTCACTCTATGCTGGAGTTCAGCTCCCTGAGTCATTCTGTGCTGGAATTCAGCTACCGGAGTCAGTCTGTGCTGGAGTAAAACTCCTGGAGACATTCTGTGCTGAAGTTCAACTCCTGGAGTCACTCTGTGCTGGTGTTCAGCTCCCTGAGTCACTCTGTGTTGGAGTTCAGCTCCCTGAGTAACTCTGTGCTGGATGTTCAGTTTCTGGAGTCACTCTGTGCTGGAAGTTACCTCCTTGGATCACTCTGTGCTGGAGATCAACTGCGGGAATCACTCTCGTCGAATTTAGTTCCTGGAGTCACTCTGTGCTGGAATTCAGCTCCTGGAGTCACTATGTGCTGGATTTCAGCTCCTGGAGTCACTCTGTGCTGGAGTTCAGCTCCCTGAGTCATTCTTTTCTGGAGTTCAGCTCCCTGAGTCACTCTGTAGTGGAGTTCAGCTCCCTGAGTCACTTTGTGTTGGATGTTCAGTTTCTGAAGTCACTCTGCACTGGATTTCAGCTCCTGAAGTCACTCTGTGCTGGCCTTCAGCTCCCTGAATCATGCTGTGCTGGAATTCAGATTCCAGAGTCAGTCTGTGCTGGGTTCGCATCTGCGAGTCATTCTCTGTGGGAGTTTAGATCCTGAAGTCACTCTGTGGTGGACTTCAGCTCCCTGAGTCACTCTCTGCTGATTTTCAGCTCCTGGAGTCACTCTGTGCTGGAATTCAGCTACCGGAGTCAGTCTGTGCTGGAGTAAAACTCCTGGAGTCATTCTGTGCTGAAGTTCAACTCCTGGAGTCACTCTGTGCTGGAGTTCAGCTCCCTGAGTCACTCTGTAGTGGAGTTCAGCTCCCTGAGTCACTTTGTGTTGGATGTTCAGTTTCTGAAGTCACTCTGCACTGGATTTCAGCTCCTGAAGTCACTCTGTGCTGGATGTTCAGTTTCTGGAGTCAGTCTGTGCTGGAACTTACCTTCTTGGATCACTCTATGCTGGAGTTCAACAGGGGGAATCACTGTCGTGGAATTTAATTCCTGAAGTCACTCTGTGCTGGCCTTCAGCTCCCTGAATCATGCTGTGCTGGAATTCAGATGCCAGAGTCAGTCTGTGCTGGGTTCGCATCTGCGAGTCACTCTATGTGGGAGTTTAGATCCTGAAGTCACTCTGTGGTGGACTTCAGCTCCCTGAGTCACTCTCTGCTGATTTTCAGCTCCTGGAGTCACTCTGTGCTGGAATTCAGCTACCGGAGTCACTCTGTGCTGGAGTTAAACTCCTGGAGTCACTCTGTGCTGAAGTTCAGCTCCCTGAGTCACTCTGTGTTGGAGTTCAGCTCCCTGAGTCACTCTGTGCTGAAGTTCAGCTCCCTGAGTCACTCTGTGTTGGATGTTCAGTTTCTGGAGTCAGTCTGTGCTGGAACTTACCTCCTTGGATCACTCTATGCTGGAGTTCAACTGCGGGAATCACTGTCGTGGAATTTAATTCCTGGAGTCACTCTGTGCTGGAGTTCAGGTCCTGGAGTCACACTGTGCTGGAGTTCAGGTCCTGGAATCATTCTGTGCTGGATTTCAGCTCCCGGAGTCACTCTGTGCTGGTTTCGCTTCTGTGAGTCATTCTACGTGGGTGTTTAGATCCTGAAGTCACTCTGTGCTGGATATCATCTCCTGGAGTCATTCTGTGCTGGAGTTCAGCTCCTGGAGACACTCTGTGCTGGAGTTCAGCTCCTGGAGTCACACTGCACTGGAGTTCAGGTCCTGGAGTCATTCTGCGCTGGATTTCAGCTCCCGGAGTCACTCTGTGCTGCGTTCGCTTCTGCGAGTCACTCTATGTGGGAGATTAGATCCTGAAGTCACTCTGTGCTGGATATCATCTCCTGGAGACATTCTGTGGTGGAGTACAGCTCCTGGAGTCACTCTGCGCTGGAGTTCAGGTCCTGGGATCAATCTGTGCTGGAGTTCAATTCCGGGAGTCACTCTGCTGGAGTTCAGCTCCTGGAGTCATTCTGTGCTGGAATTCAGCTCCTGGAGTGACTCTGTGCAGGAATTCAGGTCCTAGAGTCACTCTGTGCTGGATTTCAGCTCCTGGAGTCACTCTGCGCTAGAGTTCAGGTCCTGGGATCACTCTGTGCTGGAGCTCAACTCCGGGAGTCACTCTGCTAGAGTTCAGCTACTGGAGTCACTTTGTGCTGGATTTCAGCTCCTGGAGTCACTCTGTGCTGGAGTTCAGGTCCTGGGATCACTCTGTGTTGGAGTTCAATTCCGGGAGTCACTCTGAATGGCGTTCAGTTCCTGCAGTCACTCTGTGCTGCAGTTCAGCTCCTGGAGTCACTCAGTGCTGGAGTTCAGCTCCCTGAGTTACTCTGTTCTGGATTTCAGCTCCCGGAGTCACTCTGTGCTGGGTTCGCTTCTGCGAGTCACTCTATGTGGGAGTTTAGATCCTGAAATCACTGTTAGCTGGATATCATCTCCTGGAGACATTCTGTTGTGGAGTTCAGTTTCTGCAGTCACTCTGTGCTGGAGTTTAGCTCCCTGAGTCACTCTGTGATGGATTCGGTTCTGCGACTCACTCTACGTGGGAGTTCAGCTCCTGAAGTCAATCTGTGCTGGATATCATCTCCAGGAGTCATTCTGTGCAGGAGTTCAGTTCCTGGAGTCACTCTGTGCTGGAGCTGAGCTCCTGGAGTCACTCTGTGCTGGAGTTCAACTCCGGGAGCCACACTGCTGAAGCTCAGTTCCTGGAGTCACTCTGTACTGGGGTTCAGCTACGGGAGTCACTCTTTTCTGGGATTTCAGCTTCCGGAGACACTCTGTGCTGGAGTTCAACTCCTGGAGTCACTCTGTGCTAGTGTTGTGCTCCAGGAGTCACTCTGTGCTGAAGCTCAACTTCTGGAGTCACTCTGTGCTGTACTTAAATACTGGAGTCGCTCTGTGCTGGAATTCAGCACCCTGTGTCATTCTGCACTGGAGTTCGGATCCTAAAGTCACTCTGCTGGAGTTCAGCTCCTGGAGTCACCTTGTGCTGGAGTTCAGGTCCTTCAGTCACTCTGCGCTGGAGTTCATCTAGAGTAACTCTGTGCTGGACATCAGCTCCCGTCTTTACTTTCTGCTGCAGTTCAGCTCCTGGAGTCACTCTGTACTGGATTTCAGCTACTGGAGTCAATCTGTGCTGGAGTTGAGCTCCTGGAGTCACCCTGCGCTGGATTTCAGCTCCTGGAGTCACTCTGTGCTGGAGATCAGGTCCCTGAGTCACTCTGTTCTGGAGTTCGGCACCCGGAGTCACTCTGGGCAGGATATCATCTACTGGAGTCAGTCTACGCTGGCGTTCAGCTCCGGGTGTCACTCCGTACTGGATATCATCTCCTGGAGTCACTGTTTGCTGGGATTGAGCTCCAGGAGTCACTCTGCGCTGGAGTTCAGGTCCTGAAGTCACTCTGTGCTGGGGTTCAGGTCCTGGGATCACTCTGTGCTGGAGTTCAATTCCGGGAGTCACTCTGACTGGCGTTCAGTTCCTGCAGTCACTCTGTGCCGCAGTTCAGCTCCTGTAGTCACTCCTGTGCTGGGGTTCAGCTCCTGGAGTCATTCTGAGCTGGAATTCAGCAACAGGAGTCACTCTTTGCTGGGATTTCAGCTTCTGGAGGCACTCTGTGCTGGAGTTCAACTCATGGAGTCACTCTGTGCTAGCGTTGGGCTCCTGGAGTCACTCTGTGCTGGAGTTCAATTCCTGGAGTCACTCTGTGCTGGAGTTCAGCTCCCGCAGTCACTCGGTGCTGGGTTCGCTTTTGCGAGTCACTCTATGTGCGAGTTTAGATCCTGAAATCACTCTGAGGTGGATATCATCTCCTGGAGACATTCTCTGGTGGAGTTCAGTTTCTGGAGTCACTCTGTGCTGGAGTTTAGCTCCTGGGAACACTCTGTGCTGGAGTTCAGCTACAGGAGTCACTCTTTTCTGCGATTTCAGCTCCTGGAGTCACCCTGTGCTGGGGTTCAGGTCCTTCAGTCACTCTGCGCTGGAGTTCACCTAGAGTAACTCTGTGCTGGACATCAGCTCCCGTCTTTACTTTCTGCTGGAGTTCAGCTCCTGGAGTCACTCTGTGCTGGATTTCAGCTCCTGGAGTCACTCTGTGCTGGAGATCAGCTCCTGGATTTATTTTGTGTTAGAGTTCATCTCCCGCAGTCAGTATTTGTAGGATTTCAGCTTGGGGAGTCACGATTTGCTGGACTTCAGCTCCTGGCATCGCTATGTGCTGACGTTCAACTCCTGGAGTCACTCTGTGCTGGATTTCAGCTCCTGGAGTCAATCTGTGCTGGAGTTGAGCTCCTGGAGTCATCCTGCGCTGGATTTCAGCTCCTGGAGTCACTCTGTGCTGGAGATCAGCTCCTGGATTTATTTTGTGTTAGAGTTCATCTCCTGCAGTCAGTATTTGTAGGATTTCAGCTTGGGGAGTCACGATTTGCTGGACTTCAGCTCCTGGCATCGCTATGTGCTGACGTTCAACTCCTGGAGTCACTCTGTGCTGGTGTTCAGCTCCCTGAGTCACTACTCGCTGGAGTTCAGCTCCCTAAGTCACTCTGTGCCAAAGTTCAGCACCCTGAGTCACCCTGTGCTGCAGTTCAGCTCTGGGTGTCACTCTGTGCTGGATATCATCTCCTGGAGTCACTCTTTGCTGGGATTGAGCTCAGGAGTTACTCTGTGCTGGAGTTCAACTCTCTGAGTCACCCTGTGCTAGAATTCAGCTCCCAGAGTCACTTTGTGCTGGATTCGTTTCTGCGACTCACTCTACATGAAAGTTCAGCTCCTGAAGTCAGTCTGTGCTGGGTAGCTTCTCCTGGAGTCATTCTGTGCAGGAGTACAGTTCCTGGGTCACTCTGTGCTGGAGTTCAGGTACGGGAGTTACTCGTTGCTGGGATTTTAACTCCGGGACTCACTCTGTACTGGATTTCAGCTCTTGCAGACACTTTGTGCTGGAGTTCAGCTCCTAGAGTCACTTCGTGCTGGAGTTCAGGTCCTGTAGTCACTCAGTGCTGGAGTTCATCTAGAGTAACTCTGTGCTGGACATCAGCTCCCATCTTTACTTTCGGCTGGAGTTCAGCTCTTGGAGTCACTCTGTGCTGCAGAACAGTTCCCTGAGTCACTCTGTTCTGGAGTTTGGCACCCGGATTCACTCTGGGCAGGATTTCACCTTTCAGAGTAATTCTGTGCTGGAGTTCAATTGCTGGTGTCTCTCTCTGCTAGCGTTGAGCTCCGGGAGTCACTCTGTGCTGAAGTTGAACTCCTGGAGTCACTCTGTGCTGGTGTTCATCTCCCTGAGTCACTATTCGCTGGAGTTCAGCTGCTTGAGTCATTCTGTGCTGGCGTTCAGCTCCGGGTGTCACTCTGTACTGGATATCATCTCCTGCAGTCACTCTTTGCTGGGATTGAGCTCCAGGAGTCACTCTGTGCTGGAGTTCAGGTCCTGGAGTCACTCAGTGCTGGAGTTCATCTGGAGTCACTCTGTGCTGGACATCAGCTCCCGTCTTTACTTTCTGCTGGATTACAGTTCCTGGAGACACTCTGTGCTGGCGTTCAGCTCCGTGAGTCATTCAGTGCTCCAGTTCAGCTCCTGGAGTCACTCTGTGCTGGAGTTTAACTCCTGGAGTCACTCAGTGCTGGAGATCAAGTCCCTGAGTCATTCTGTTCTGGAGTTCAGCACCCGGAGTCACTCTGGGCAGGATTACATCTACCGGAGTCAGTCTGTGCTGGAGTTCAATTGCTGGTGTCTCTCTCTGCTAGCGTTGAGTTCTGGGAGTCACTCTGTGCTGGTGTTCATCTCTGAGTCACTATTCGCTGGAGTTCAGCTCCTTGAGTCATTCTGTGCTGGAGTTCAGCTCCGGGTGTCACTCTGTACTGGATATCATCTCCTGGAGTCACTCTTTGCTGGGATTGAGCTCCAGGAGTTACCCTGTGCAGGAGGACAGCTCCCTGAGTCACCCTGTGCTGGAGTTCAACTCCCTGAGTCACTCTGTGATGGATTTGGTTCTGCGACTCACTCTACGTGGGTGTTCAGCTCCTGAAGTCAGTCTGTGCTGGATATCTTCTCTTGGAGTCATTCTGTGCAGGAGCTCAGTTCCTGGAGTCACTCTGTGCTGGAGCTGAGCTCCTGGAGACACTCAGTGCTGGAGTTCAACTCCGGGAGCCACACTGCTGAAGCTCAGTTCCTGGAGTCACTCTGTACTGGGCTTCAGCTACAGGAGTCACTCTTTGCTGGGATTTCAGCTTCCGGAGACACTCTGTGCTGGAGTTCAACTCCTGGAGTCACTCTGTGCTAGCGTAGTGCTCCAGGAGTCACTCTGTGCTGAAGCTCAATTCCTGGAGTCACTCTGTGCTGTACATAAATACTGGAGTCACTCTGTGCTGGACTTCAGCACCCTGTGTCAATTTGCTTTGGAGTTCAGCTCCCAGAGTCACTCTGCTGGAGTTCAGCTCCTGGAGTCACCCTGTGCTAGAGTTCAGGTCCTTCAGTCACTCTGCGCTGGAGTTCATCTAGAGTAACTCTGTGCTGGACATCAGCTCCCGTCTTTACTTTCTGCTGAAGTTCAGCTCCTGGAGTCACTCTGTACTGGATTTCAGCTCCTGGAGTCAATCTGTGCTGGGGTTGAGCTCCTGGAGTCACCCTGCGCTGGAGTTCATCCTCTGGAGTCACTCTGTGCTGGAGATCACCTCCTCAATTCACTCTGTGTTAGAGTTCTTCTCCCGCTGCCAGTATTTGTAGGATTTCAGCTTGGGGAGTCACGCTTTGCTGGACTTCAGCTCCTGGAGTCACTTTGTGCTGGACTACAGCTCCCTGAGTCACTCTGTGCTGGACTTTTGCACCCTGTGTCATTCTGCACTGGAGTCCACCTCCCAGAGTCACTCTGCTGGAGTTCAGCTCCTGGAGTCAATCTGTCATGGAGCTCAGCTCCTGGAGTCACTCTGTGCTGGAGATCAGCTCCTGGATTCACTCTGTGTTAGATTTCATCTCCCGCAGTCATTATCTGTAGGATTTCAGCTCGGGGAGTCACGCTTTGCTGGACTTCAGCTCCTGGCATTGCTTTGTGCTGAAGTTCAACTCCTGGAGTCACTCTGTGCTGGTGTTCAGCTCCCTAAGTCACTATTCGCTTGAATTCAGCTCCCTAAGTCACTCTGTGCCAAAGTTCAGCACCCTGAGTCACCCTGTGCTGGAGTTCAGCTCTGGGTGTCACTCTGTGCTGGATATCATCTCCTGGAGTCAGTCTTTGCTGGGATTGAGCTCAGGAGTTACTCTGTGCTGGAGTTCAACTCTCTGAGTCACCCTCTGCTAGAATTCAGCTCCCTGAGTCACTTTGTGCTGGATTCGTTTCTGCCACTCACTCTACATGGAAGTTCAGCTCCTGAAGTCAGTCTGTGCTGAGTAGCTTCTCCTGGAGTCATTCTGTGCAGGAGTCCAGTTCCTGGAGTCACTCTGTGCTGGAGTTCAGATACGGGAGTTACTCGTTGCTGGGATTTCAACTCCTGGACTCACTCTGTACTGGATTTCAACTCTTGGAGACACTTTGTGCTGGAGTTCAGCTCCTAGAGTCACCTTGTGCTGGAGTTCAGGTCCTGTAGTCACTCAGTGCTGGAGTTCATCTGGAGTAACTGTGCTGGACATCAGCTCCCGTCTTTACTTTCTGCTGGAGTTCAGCTCCTGGAGTCACTCTGTGCTGGAGAACAGCTCCCTGAGTCATTCTGTGCTGCAGTTAGCTCCTGGAGTCACTCTGTGCTGGAGTGTAACTCCTGGAGTCACTCAGTGCTGGAGTTCAGCTCCCTTAGTCACTCTGTTCTGGAGTTCGGCACCCGGAGTCACTCTGGGCAGGATTTCATCTACCGGAGTCAGTCTGTGCTGGAGTTCAATTGCTGGTGTCTCTCTCTGCTAGCGTTGAGCTCCGGGAGTCACTCTGTGCTGAAGTTGAACTCCGGGAGTCACTCTGTGCTGGTGTTCATCTCCCTGAGTCACTATTCGCTGGAGTTCAGCTCTTGAGTCATTCTGTGCTGGCGTTCAGCTCCGGGTGTCACTCTGTACTGGATATCATCTCTTGGAGTCACTCTTTGCTGGGATTGAGCCCCAGGAGTTACTCTGTGCAGGAGGACAACTCCCTGAGTCACCCTGTGCTGGAGTTCAGCTCCCTGAGTCACTCTGTGATGGATTCGGTTCTGCGCCTCACTCTACGTGGGAGCTCAGTTCCTGGGATCACTCTGTGCTGCAGCTGAGCTCCTGGAGACACTCTGTGCTGGAGTTCAACTCCGAGAGCCATACTGCTGAAGCTCAGTTCCTGGAGTCACTCTGTACTGGGGTTCAGCTACGAGAGTCACTCTTTTCTGGGATTTCAGCTTCCGGAGACACTCTGTGCTGGAGTTCAACTCCTGGTGTCACTCTGTGCTAGCGTTGTTCTCCAGGAGTCAATCTGTGCTGAAGCTCAATTCCTGGAGTCACTCTGTGCTGAACTTAAATACTGGAGTCACTCTGTGCTGGACTTCAGCACCCTGTGTCATTCTGCACTGGAGTTCAGCTCCCAGAGTCACTCTGCTGCAGTTCAGCTCCTGGAGTCACCCTGTGCTGGAGTTCAGGTCCTTCAGTCACTCTGCGCTGGAGTTCATCTAGAGTAACTCTTTGCTGGACATCAGCTCCTGTCTTTACTTTCTGCTGGAGTTCAGCTCCTGGAGTCACTCTGTGCTGGAGATCAGCTCCTAGATTCACTCTGTGTTAGAGTTCATCTCCCGCAGTTAGTATTTGTAGAATTTCAGCTCGGTGAGTCACGCTTTGCTGGTCTTCAACTCCTGGCGTCACTTTGTGCTGAAGCTCAACTCCTGGAGTCACTCTGTGCTGAACTTAAATACTGAGGTCACTCTGTGCTGGAGTACAGCTCCCTGAGTCACTCTGTGCTGGACTTCTGCACCCTGTGTCATTCTGCACTGGAGTCCACCTCCCAGAGTCACTCTGCTGGAGTTCAGCTCCTGGAGTCAATCTGTGCTGGAGATCAGCTCTTAGATTCACTCTGTGTTAGAGTTCATCTCCCACAGTCAGTATTTGTAGGATTTCAGCTCGGGGAGTCATGCTTTGCTGGACTTCAGCTCCTGGCGTCGCTTTGTGCTGAAGGTGAACTCCTGGAGTCACTCTGTGCTGGTGTTCAGCTCCGTGAGTCATTCAGTGCTCCAGTTCAGCTCCTGGAGTCACTCTGTGCTGGAGTTTAACTCCTGGAGTCACTCAGTGCTGGAGATCAAGTCCCTGAGTCATTCTGTTCTGGAGTTCAGCACCCGGAGTCACTCTGGGCAGGATTACATCTACCGGAGTCAGTCTGTGCTGGAGTTCAATTGCTGGTGTCTCTCTCTGCTAGCGTTGAGTTCTGGGAGTCACTCTGTGCTGGTGTTCATCTCTGAGTCACTATTCGCTGGAGTTCAGCTCCTTGAGTCATTCTGTGCTGGAGTTCAGCTCCGGGTGTCACTCTGTACTGGATATCATCTCCTGGAGTCACTCTTTGCTGGGATTGAGCTCCAGGAGTTACCCTGTGCAGGAGGACAGCTCCCTGAGTCACCCTGTGCTGGAGTTCAACTCCCTGAGTCACTCTGTGATGGATTTGGTTCTGCGACTCACTCTACGTGGGTGTTCAGCTCCTGAAGTCAGTCTGTGCTGGATATCTTCTCTTGGAGTCATTCTGTGCAGGAGCTCAGTTCCTGGAGTCACTCTGTGCTGGAGCTGAGCTCCTGGAGACACTCAGTGCTGGAGTTCAACTCCGGGAGCCACACTGCTGAAGCTCAGTTCCTGGAGTCACTCTGTACTGGGCTTCAGCTACAGGAGTCACTCTTTGCTGGGATTTCAGCTTCCGGAGACACTCTGTGCTGGAGTTCAACTCCTGGAGTCACTCTGTGCTAGCGTAGTGCTCCAGGAGTCACTCTGTGCTGAAGCTCAATTCCTGGAGTCACTCTGTGCTGTACATAAATACTGGAGTCACTCTGTGCTGGACTTCAGCACCCTGTGTCAATTTGCTTTGGAGTTCAGCTCCCAGAGTCACTCTGCTGGAGTTCAGCTCCTGGAGTCACCCTGTGCTAGAGTTCAGGTCCTTCAGTCACTCTGCGCTGGAGTTCATCTAGAGTAACTCTGTGCTGGACATCAGCTCCCGTCTTTACTTTCTGCTGAAGTTCAGCTCCTGGAGTCACTCTGTACTGGATTTCAGCTCCTGGAGTCAATCTGTGCTGGGGTTGAGCTCCTGGAGTCACCCTGCGCTGGAGTTCATCCTCTGGAGTCACTCTGTGCTGGAGATCACCTCCTCAATTCACTCTGTGTTAGAGTTCTTCTCCCGCTGCCAGTATTTGTAGGATTTCAGCTTGGGGAGTCACGCTTTGCTGGACTTCAGCTCCTGGAGTCACTTTGTGCTGGACTACAGCTCCCTGAGTCACTCTGTGCTGGACTTTTGCACCCTGTGTCATTCTGCACTGGAGTCCACCTCCCAGAGTCACTCTGCTGGAGTTCAGCTCCTGGAGTCAATCTGTCATGGAGCTCAGCTCCTGGAGTCACTCTGTGCTGGAGATCAGCTCCTGGATTCACTCTGTGTTAGATTTCATCTCCCGCAGTCATTATCTGTAGGATTTCAGCTCGGGGAGTCACGCTTTGCTGGACTTCAGCTCCTGGCATTGCTTTGTGCTGAAGTTCAACTCCTGGAGTCACTCTGTGCTGGTGTTCAGCTCCCTAAGTCACTATTCGCTTGAATTCAGCTCCCTAAGTCACTCTGTGCCAAAGTTCAGCACCCTGAGTCACCCTGTGCTGGAGTTCAGCTCTGGGTGTCACTCTGTGCTGGATATCATCTCCTGGAGTCAGTCTTTGCTGGGATTGAGCTCAGGAGTTACTCTGTGCTGGAGTTCAACTCTCTGAGTCACCCTCTGCTAGAATTCAGCTCCCTGAGTCACTTTGTGCTGGATTCGTTTCTGCCACTCACTCTACATGGAAGTTCAGCTCCTGAAGTCAGTCTGTGCTGAGTAGCTTCTCCTGGAGTCATTCTGTGCAGGAGTCCAGTTCCTGGAGTCACTCTGTGCTGGAGTTCAGATACGGGAGTTACTCGTTGCTGGGATTTCAACTCCTGGACTCACTCTGTACTGGATTTCAACTCTTGGAGACACTTTGTGCTGGAGTTCAGCTCCTAGAGTCACCTTGTGCTGGAGTTCAGGTCCTGTAGTCACTCAGTGCTGGAGTTCATCTGGAGTAACTGTGCTGGACATCAGCTCCCGTCTTTACTTTCTGCTGGAGTTCAGCTCCTGGAGTCACTCTGTGCTGGAGAACAGCTCCCTGAGTCATTCTGTGCTGCAGTTAGCTCCTGGAGTCACTCTGTGCTGGAGTGTAACTCCTGGAGTCACTCAGTGCTGGAGTTCAGCTCCCTTAGTCACTCTGTTCTGGAGTTCGGCACCCGGAGTCACTCTGGGCAGGATTTCATCTACCGGAGTCAGTCTGTGCTGGAGTTCAATTGCTGGTGTCTCTCTCTGCTAGCGTTGAGCTCCGGGAGTCACTCTGTGCTGAAGTTGAACTCCGGGAGTCACTCTGTGCTGGTGTTCATCTCCCTGAGTCACTATTCGCTGGAGTTCAGCTCTTGAGTCATTCTGTGCTGGCGTTCAGCTCCGGGTGTCACTCTGTACTGGATATCATCTCTTGGAGTCACTCTTTGCTGGGATTGAGCCCCAGGAGTTACTCTGTGCAGGAGGACAACTCCCTGAGTCACCCTGTGCTGGAGTTCAGCTCCCTGAGTCACTCTGTGATGGATTCGGTTCTGCGCCTCACTCTACGTGGGAGCTCAGTTCCTGGGATCACTCTGTGCTGCAGCTGAGCTCCTGGAGACACTCTGTGCTGGAGTTCAACTCCGAGAGCCATACTGCTGAAGCTCAGTTCCTGGAGTCACTCTGTACTGGGGTTCAGCTACGAGAGTCACTCTTTTCTGGGATTTCAGCTTCCGGAGACACTCTGTGCTGGAGTTCAACTCCTGGTGTCACTCTGTGCTAGCGTTGTTCTCCAGGAGTCAATCTGTGCTGAAGCTCAATTCCTGGAGTCACTCTGTGCTGAACTTAAATACTGGAGTCACTCTGTGCTGGACTTCAGCACCCTGTGTCATTCTGCACTGGAGTTCAGCTCCCAGAGTCACTCTGCTGCAGTTCAGCTCCTGGAGTCACCCTGTGCTGGAGTTCAGGTCCTTCAGTCACTCTGCGCTGGAGTTCATCTAGAGTAACTCTTTGCTGGACATCAGCTCCTGTCTTTACTTTCTGCTGGAGTTCAGCTCCTGGAGTCACTCTGTGCTGGAGATCAGCTCCTAGATTCACTCTGTGTTAGAGTTCATCTCCCGCAGTTAGTATTTGTAGAATTTCAGCTCGGTGAGTCACGCTTTGCTGGTCTTCAACTCCTGGCGTCACTTTGTGCTGAAGCTCAACTCCTGGAGTCACTCTGTGCTGAACTTAAATACTGAGGTCACTCTGTGCTGGAGTACAGCTCCCTGAGTCACTCTGTGCTGGACTTCTGCACCCTGTGTCATTCTGCACTGGAGTCCACCTCCCAGAGTCACTCTGCTGGAGTTCAGCTCCTGGAGTCAATCTGTGCTGGAGATCAGCTCTTAGATTCACTCTGTGTTAGAGTTCATCTCCCACAGTCAGCATTTGTAGGATTTCAGCTCGGGGAGTCATGCTTTGCTGGACTTCAGCTCCTGGCGTCGCTTTGTGCTGAAGGTGAACTCCTGGAGTCACTCTGTGCTGGTGTTCAGCTCCCTGAGTCACTATTCGCTTGAGTTCAGCTCCCTTAGTCACTCTGTGACAAAGTTCAGCACCTTGTTTAACCCTGTGCTGGAGTTCAGCTCTGGGTGTCACTCTGTGCTGGATATCATCACCTGGAGTCACTCTTTGCTGGGATTGAGCTCAGGAGTTACTCTGGGCTGGAGTTCAACTCTCTGAGTCACCCTGTGCTAGAATTCAGCTCCCAGAGTCACTTTGTGCCAGATTCGTTTCTGCGACTCACTCTACATGGAAGGTCAGCTCCTGAAGTCAGTCCGTGCTGGGTAGCTTCTCCTGGAGTCATTCTGTGCAGGAGTCCAGTTCCTGGAGTCACTCTGTGCTGGATTTCAGATACAGGAGTCACTCGTTGCTCGGATTTCAACTCCTGGACTCACTCTGTACTGGATTTCAGCTCTTGGAGACAGTTTGTGCTGGAGTTCAGCTCCTAGAGTCACCTTGTGCTGGAGTTCAGGTCCTGTAGTCATTCAGTGCTGGAGTACATCTAGAGTAACTCTGCTGGACATCAGCTCCTGCCTTTACTTTCTGCTGGAGTTCAGCTCATGGAGTCACACCGTGCTGGAGAACAGCTCTCTGAGTCATTCTGTGCTGCAGTTCAGCTCCTGGAGTCACTCTGTGCTGGAGTTCAGCTGCCTGAGTCACTATTCGCTTGAATTCAGCTCCCTAAGTCACTCTGTGCCAAAGTTCAGCACCCTGAGTCACCCTGTGCTGGAGTTCAGCTCTGGGTGTCACTCTGTGCTGCATATCATCTCCTGGAGTCAGTCTTTGCTGGGATTGAGCTCAGGAGTTACTCTGTGCTGGAGTTCAACTCTCTGAGTCACCCTCTGCTAGAATTCAGCTCCCTGAGTCACTTTGTGCTGGATTCGTTTCTGCCACTCACTCTACATGGAAGTTCAGCTCCTGAAGTCAGTCTGTGCTGAGTAGCTTCTCCTGGAGTCATTCTGTGCAGGAGTCCAGTTCCTGGAGTCACTCTGTGCTGGAGTTCAGATACGGGAGTTACTCGTTGCTGGGATTTCAACTCCTGGACTCACTCTGTACTGGATTTCAACTCTTGGAGACACTTTGTGCTGGAGTTCAGCTCCTAGAGTCACCTTGTGCTGGAGTTCAGGTCCTGTAGTCACTCAGTGCTGGAGTTCATCTGGAGTAACTGTGCTGGACATCAGCTCCCGTCTTTACTTTCTGCTGGAGTTCAGCTCCTGGAGTCACTCTGTGCTGGAGAACAGCTCCCTGAGTCATTCTGTGCTGCAGTTAGCTCCTGGAGTCACTCTGTGCTGGAGTGTAACTCCTGGAGTCACTCTGTTCTGGAGTTCAGCTCCCTGAGTCACTCTGTTCTGGAGTTCGCCACCCGGAGTCACTCTGGGCAGGATTTCATCTACCGGAGTCAGTCTGTGCTGGAGTTCAATTGCTGGTGTCTCTCTCTGCTAGCGTTGAGCTCCGGGAGTCACTCTGTGCTGAAGTTGAACTCCGGGAGTCACTCTGTGCTGGAGTTCAGATACGGGAGTTACTCGTTGCTGGGATTTCAACTCCTGGACTCACTCTGTACTGGATTTCAACTCTTGCAGACACTTTGTGCTGGAGTTCAGCTCCTAGAGTCACCTTGTGCTGGAGTTCAGGTCCTGTAGTCACTCAGTGCTGGAGTTCATCTAGAGTAACTCTGTGCTGGACATCAGCTCCCATCTTTACTTTCGGCTGGAGTTCAGCTCTTGGAGTCACTCTGTGCTGGAGAACAGTTCCCTGAGTCACTCTGTTCTGGAGTTTGGCACCCGGATTCACTCTGGGCAGGATTTCACCTTTCAGAGTAATTCTGTGCTGGAGTTCAATTGCTGGTGTCTCTCTCTGCTAGCGTTGAGCTCCGGGAGTCACTCTGTGCTGAAGTTGAACTCCTGGAGTCACTCTGTGCTGGTGTTCATCTCCCTGAGTCACTATTCGCTGGAGTTCAGCTGCTTGAGTCATTCTGTGCTGGCGTTCAGCTCCGGGTGTCACTCTGTACTGGATATCATCTCCTGCAGTCACTCTTTGCTGGGATTGAGCTCCAGGAGTCACTCTGTGCTGGAGTTCAGGTCCTGGAGTCACTCAGTGCTGGAGTTCATCTGGAGTCACTCTGTGCTGGACATCAGCTCCCGTCTTTACTTTCTGCTGGACTACAGTTCCTGGAGACACTCTGTGCTGGCGTTCAGCTCCGTGAGTCATTCAGTGCTCCAGTTCAGCTCCTGGAGTCACTCTGTGCTGGAGTTTAACTCCTGGAGTCACTCAGTGCTGGAGATCAAGTCCCTGAGTCATTCTGTTCTGGAGTTCAGCACCCGGAGTCACTCTGGGCAGGATTACATCTACCGGAGTCAGTCTGTGCTGGAGTTCAATTGCTGGTGTCTCTCTCTGCTAGCGTTGAGTTCTGGGAGTCACTCTGTGCTGGTGTTCATCTCCGAGTCACTATTCGCTGGAGTTCAGCTCCTTGAGTCATTCTGTGCTGGAGTTCAGCTCCGGGTGTCACTCTGTACTGGATATCATCTCCTGGAGTCACTCTTTGCTGGGATTGAGCTCCAGGAGTTACCCTGTGCAGGAGGACAGCTCCCTGAGTCACCCTGTGCTGGAGTTCAACTCCCTGAGTCACTCTGTGATGGATTTGGTTCTGCGACTCACTCTACGTGGGTGTTCAGCTCCTGAAGTCAGTCTGTGCTGGATATCTTCTCTTGGAGTCATTCTGTGCAGGAGCTCAGTTCCTGGAGTCACTCTGTGCTGGAGCTGAGCTCCTGGAGACACTCTGTGCTGGAGTTCAACTCCGGGAGCCACACTGCTGAAGCTCAGTTCCTGGAGTCACTCTGTACTGGGCTTCAGCTACAGGAGTCACTCTTTGCTGGGATTTCAGCTTCCGGAGACACTCTGTGCTGGAGTTCAACTCCTGGAGTCACTCTGTGCTAGCATAGTGCTCCAGGAGTCACTCTGTGCTGAAGCTCAATTCCTGGAGTCACTCTGTGCTGTACATAAATACTGGAGTCACTCTGTGCTGAACTTAAATACTGGAGTCACTCTGTCCTGGACTTCAGCACCCTGTGTCATTCTGCACTGGAGTTCAGCTCCCAGAGTCAGTCTGCTGGAGTTCAGCTCCTGGAGTCACCCTGTGCTAGAGTTCAGGTCCTTCAGTCACTCTGCGCTGGAGTTCATATAGAGTAACTCTGTGCTGGACATCAGCTCCCGTCTTTACTTTCTGCTGAAGTTCAGCTCCTGGAGTCACTCTGTACTGGATTTCAGCTCCTGGAGTCAATCTGTGCTGGGGTTGAGCTCCTGGAGTCACCCTGCGCTGGAGTTCATCCTCTGGAGTCACTCTGTGCTGGAGATCACCTCCTCAATTCACTCTGTGTTAGAGTTCTTCTCCCGCTGCCAGTATTTGTAGGATTTCAGCTTGGGGAGTCACGCTTTGCTGGACTTCAGCTCCTGGAGTCACTTTGTGCTGGACTACAGCTCCCTGAGTCACTCTGTGCTGGACTTTTGCACCCTGTGTCATTCTGCACTGGAGTCCACCTCCCAGAGTCACTCTGCTGGAGTTCAGCTCCTGGAGTCAATCTGTGCTGGAGATCAGCTCCTGGATTCACTCTGTGTTAGATTTCATCTCCCGCAGTCATTATCTGTAGGATTTCAGCTCGGGGAGTCACGCTTTGCTGGACTTCAGTTCCTGGCGTCGCTTTGTGCTGAAGTTCAACTCCTGGAGTCACTCTGTGCTGGTGTTCAGCTCCCTAAGTCACTATTCGCTTGAATTCAGCTCCCTAAGTCACTCTGTGCCAAAGTTCAGCACCCTGAGTCACCCTGTGCTGGAGTTCAGCTCTGGGTGTCACTCTGTGCTGGATATCATCTCCTGGAGTCAGTCTTTGCTAGGATTGAGCTCAGGAGTTACTCTGTGCTGGAGTTCAACTCTCTGAGTCACCCTCTGCTAGAATTCAGCTCCCTGAGTCACTTTGTGCTGGATTCGTTTCTGCCACTCACTCTACATGGAAGTTCAGCTCCTGGAGTCATTCTGTGCAGGAGTCCAGTTCCTGGAGTCACTCTGTGCTGGAGTTCAGATACGGGAGTTACTCGTTGCTGGGATTTCAACTCCTGGACTCACTCTGTACTGGATTTCAACTCTTGGAGACACTTTGTGCTGGAGTTCAGCTCCTAGAGTCACCTTGTGCTGGAGTTCAGGTCCTGTAGTCACTCAGTGCTGGAGTTCATCTGGAGTAACTGTGCTGGACATCAGCTCCCGTCTTTACTTTCTGCTGGAGTTCAGCTCCTGGAGTCACTCTGTGCTGGAGAACAGCTCCCTGAGTCATTCTGTGCTGCAGTTAGCTCCTGGAGTCACTCTGTGCTGGAGTGTAACTCCTGGAGTCACTCTGTTCTGGAGTTCAGCTCCCTGAGTCACTCTGTTCTGGAGTTCGGCACCCGGAGTCACTCTGGGCAGGATTTCATCTACCGGAGTCAGTCTGTGCTGGAGTTCAATTGCTGGTGTCTCTCTCTGCTAGCGTTGAGCTCCGGGAGTCACTCTGTGCTGAAGTTGAACTCCGGGAGTCACTCTGTGCTGGTGTTCATCTCCCTGAGTCACTATTCGCTGGAGTTCAGCTCTTGAGTCAGTCTGTGCTGGCGTTCAGCTCCGGGTATCATTCTGTACTGGATATCATCTCTTGGAGTCACTCTTTGCTGGGATTGAGCCCCAGGAGTTACTCTGTGCAGGAGGACAACTCCCTGAGTCACCCTGTGCTGGAGTTCAGCTCCCTGAGTCACTCTGTGATGGATTCGGTTCTGCGCCTCACACTACGTGGGAGCTCAGTTCCTGGGATCACTCTGTGCTGCAGCTGAGCTCCTGGAGACACTCTGTGCTGGAGTTCAACTCCGAGAGCCATACTGCTGAAGCTCAGTTCCTGGAGTCACTCTGTACTGGGGTTCAGCTACGAGAGTCACTCTTTTCTGGGATTTCAGCTTCCGGAGACACTCTGTGCTGGAGTTCAACTCCTGGTGTCACTGTGTGCTAGCGTTCAGCTCCAGGAGTCAATCTGTGCTGAAGCTCAATTCCTGGAGTCACTCTGTGCTGAACTTAAATACTGGAGTCACTCTGTGCTGGACTTCAGCACCCTGTGTCATTCTGCACTGGAGTTCAGCTCCCAGAGTCACTCTGCTGCAGTTCAGCTCCTGGAGTCACCCTGTGCTGGAGTTCAGGTCCTTCAGTCACTCTGCGCTGGAGTTCATCTAGAGTAACTCTTTGCTGGACAGCAGCTCCTGTCTTTACTTTCTGCTGGAGTTCAGCTCCTGGAGTCACTCTGTGCTGGAGATCAGCTCCTAGATTCACTCTGTGTTAGAGTTCATCTCCCGCAGTTAGTATTTGTAGAATTTCAGCTCGGTGAGTCACGCTTTGCTGGTCTTCAACTCCTGGCGTCACTTTGTGCTGAAGCTCAACTCCTGGAGTCACTCTGTGCTGAACTTAAATACTGAGGTCACTCTGTGCTGGAGTACAGCTCCCTGAGTCACTCTGTGCTGGACTTCTGCACCCTGTATCATTCTGCACTGGAGTCCACCTCCCAGAGTCACTCTGCTGGAGTACAGCTCCTGGAGTCAATCTGTGCTGGAGATCAGCTCTTAGATTCACTCTGTGTTAGAGTTCATCTCCCGCAGTCAGTATTTGTAGGATTTCAGCTCGGGGAGTCACGCTTTGCTGGACTTCAGCTCCTGGCGTCGCTTTGTGCTGAAGTTGAACTCCTGGAGTCACTCTGTGCTGGTGTTCAGCTCTCTGAGTCACTATTCGCTTGAGTTCAGCTCCCTTAGTCACTCTGTGACAAAGTTCAGCACCCTGAGTAGCCCTGTGCTGGAGTTCAGCTCTGGGTGTCACTCTGTGCTGGATATCATCACCTGGAGTCAGTCTTTGCTGGGATTGAGCTCAGGAGTTACTCTGGGCTGGAGTTCAACTCTCTGAGTCACCCTGTGCTAGAATTCAGCTCCCAGAGTCACTTTGTGCCAGATTCGTTTCTGCGACTCACTCTACATGGAAGGTCAGCTCCTGAAGTCAGTCCGTGCTGGGTAGCTTCTCCTGGAGTCATTCTGTGCAGGAGTCCAGTTCCTGGAGTCACTCTGTGCTGGAGTTCAAATATGGGAGTTACTCGTTGCTCGGATTTCAACTCCTGGACTCACTCTGTACTGAATTTCAGCTCTGGGAGACAGTTTGTGCTGGAGTTCAGCTCCTAGAGTCACCCTGTGCTGGAGTTCAGGTCCTGTAGTCACTCAGTGCTGGAGTTCATCTGGAGTAACTCTGTGCTGGACATCAGCTCCCGTCTTTACTTTCTGCTGGAGTTCAGCTCCTGGAGTCACTCTGTGCTGGAGAACAGCTCCATGAGTCATTCAGTGCTGCAGTTCAGCTCCTGGAGTCACTCTGTGCTGGAGTTTAACTCCTGGAGTCACTCAGTGCTGGAGTTCAGCTCCCTGAGTCACTCTGTTCTGGTGTTCAGCTCCCGGAGTCACTCTGGGCAGGATTTCATCTACCGGAGTCAGTTTGTGCTTCAGTTCAATTGCTGGTGTCTCACTCTGCTAGCGTTGAGCTCCGGGAGTCACTCTGTGCTGAAGTTGAACTCCTGGAGTCACTCTGTGCTGGTGTTCATCTCCCTGAGTAACTATTCGCTGGAGTTCAGCTCCTTGAGTCATTCTGTGCTGGTGTTCAGCTCCGGGTGTCACTCTGTACGATATCATCTCTCGGAGTCACTCTTTGCTGGGATTGAGCTCCAGGAGATACTCTGTGCAGGAGGACAGTTCCCTGAGTCACCCTGTGCTGGAGTTCAATTCCCTGAGTCACTCTGTGAAGGATTCGGTTCTGCGCCTCACTCTACGTGGGAGCTCAGTTCCTGAAGTCAGTCTGTGCTGGAGCTGAGCTCCTGGAGACACTCTGTGCTGGAGTTCAACTCCGGGAGCCACACTGCTGAAGCTCAGTTCCTGGAGTCACTCTGTACTGGGGTTCAGCTATGCGAGTCAATCTTTGCTGGGATTTCAGCTTCCGGAGACACTCTGTGCTAGAGTTCAACTCCTGGAGTCACTCCGTGCTAGCGTTCTGCTCCCGGAGTCACTGTGCTTGAGCTCAATTCCTGGAGTCACTCTGTGCTGAACTTAAATACTGGAGTCACTCTGTGCTGGACTTCAGCACCCTGTGTCATTCTGCACTGGAGTTCAGCTCCCAGAGTAACCCTGTGCTAGAGTTCAGGTCCTTCAGTCACTCTGTGCTAGAGTTCAACTCCTGGAGTCACTCCGTGCTAGCGTTCTGCTCCCGGAGTCACTGTGCTTGAGCTCAATTCCTGGAGTCACTCTGTGCTGAACTTAAATACTGGAGTCACTCTGTGCTGGACTTCAGCACCCTGTGTCATTCTGCACTGGAGTTCAGCTCCCAGAGTCAGTCTGCTGGAGTTCAGCTCCTGGAGTCACCCTGTGCTAGAGTTCAGGTCCTTCAGTCACTCTGCGCTGGAGTTCATCTAGAGTAACTCTGTGCTGGACATCAGCTCCCGTCTTTACTTTCTGCTGGATTTCAGCTCCTGGAGTCACTCTGTGCTGGAGATCAGCTCCTGGATTCACTCTGTGTTAGAGTTCATCTCCCGCAGTCAGTATTTGTAGGATTTCAGCTCGGGGAGTCACACTTTGCTGGACTTCAGTTCCTGGTATCGCTTTGTGCTGAAGTTCAACTCCTGTCATCACTTTGTGCTGGAGTACAGCTCCTTGAGTCACTCTGTGCTGGACTTCTGCACCCTGTGTCATTCTGCACTGGAGTCCACCTCCCTGAGTCACTCTGCTGGAGTTCAGCTCCTGGAGTCAATCTGTCATGGAGATCAGCTCCTGGATTCAATCTCTGTTAGACTTCATCTCCCGCAATCAGTATTTGTAGGATTTCAGCTCGGGGAGTCACGCTTTGCTGGACTTCAGCTCCCTGAGTCACTATTCGCTCGAGTTCAGCTCCCTTAGTCACTCTGTGCCAAAGTTCAGCACCTTGAGTAACCCTGTGCTGGAGTTCAGTTCTGGGTGTCACTCTGTGCTGGATATCATCTCCTGGAGTCACTCTGTGCTAGCGTTGTTCTCCAGGAGTCACTCTGTGCTAGCGTTGTTCTCCAGGAGTCACTCTGTGCTGAAGCTCAATTCCTGGAGTCACTCTGTACTGAACTTAAATACTGGAGTCACTCTGTGCTGGACTTCAGCACCCTGTGTCATTCTGTGCTGGAGTTCAGCTCCCAGAGTCACTCTGCTGGAGTTCAGCTCCTGGAGTCACCCTGTGCTAGAGTTCAGGTCCTTCAGTCACTCTGCGCTGGAGTTCATCTAGAGCAACTCTGTGCTGGACATCTCCCGTCTTTAACTGTCTGCTGGAGATCAGCTCCTGGAGTCACTCTGTGCTGGAGATCAGTTCCTGGATTCACTCTGTGTTAGAGTTCATCTCCCGCAGTCAGTATTTGTAGGATTTCAGCTCGGGGAGTCACGCTTTGCTGGACTTCAACTCCTGGCGTCACTTTGTGCTGAAGCTCAAATCCTGGAGTCACTCTGTACTGAACCTGAATACTGAGGTCACTCTGTGCTGGAGTACAGCTCCCTGAGTCACTCTGTGCTGGACTTCTGCACCCTGTGTCATTCTGCACTGGAGTCCACCTCCCAGAGACACTCTGCTGGAGTTCAGCTCCTGGAGTCAATCTGTGCTGGAGATCAGCTCCTGGAATCACTCTGTGTTAGAGTTCATCTCCCACAGTCAGTATTTGTAGGATTTCAGCTCGGGGAGTCACACTTTGCTGGACTTCAGCTCCTGGCGTCGCTTTGTGCTGAAGTTGAACTCCTGGAGTCACTCTGTGCTGGTGTTCAGCTCCCTGAGTCACTATTCGCTTGAGTTCAGCTCCCTTAGTCACTCTGTGCCAAAGTTCAGCACCTTGAGTAACCCTGTGCTGGAGTTCAGCTCTGGGTGTCACTCTGTGCTGGATATCATCTCCTGGAGTCACTCTTTGATGGAATTGAGCTCAGGAGTTACTCTGTGCTGGAGTTCAACTCTCTGAGTCACCCTGTGCTAGAATTCAGCTCCCTGAGTCACTATTCGCTTGAGTTCAGCTCCCTTAGTCACTCTGTGCCAAAGTTCAGCACCTTGAGTAACCCTGTGCTGGAGTTCAGCTCTGGGTGTCACTCTGTGCTGGATATCATCTCCTGGAGTCACTCTTTGATGGCATTGAGCTCAGGAGTTACTCTGTGCTGGAGTTCAACTCTCTGAGTCACCCTGTGCTAGAATTCAGCTCCCTGAGTCACTTTGTGCTGGATTCGTTTTTGCCACTCACTCTACATGGAAGGTCAGCTCCTGAAGTCAGTCTGTGCTGGGTAGATTCTCCTGGAGTTATTCTGTGCAGGAGTCCAGTTCCTGGAGTCACTCTGTGCTGGAGTTCAGATATGGGAGTTACTCGTTGCTGGGATTTCAACTCCTGGACTAACTCTGTACTGGATTTCAGCTCTTGGAGTCACTCTGTGCTGGAGTTCAGCTCCCTGAATTACTATGTGCTGGATTCGGTTCTGTGACTCACTCTACGTGGAAGTTCAGCTCCTGAAGTCAGTCTGTGCTGTCTATCTTCTCCTGGAGTCATTCTGTAAAGGATTCAGTTTCTGGAGTCACTCTGTGCTGGAGCTCAGGCACAGAAGTCAATCTTTGCTGGAATTTCATCTACTGGAGTCAACTTGTGCTGGTGTTCAGGTCCTGTAGTCATTCAATGCTGCAGTTCATCAGTGCTGGACATCAGTTCCTGTCTTTACTTTCTGCAGGAGTTCACCTCCTGGAGTCATTCTGTGTCGCAATTCAGCTCCTGGAATCACTCTGTGCTGGAATTCAGGTCCTAGAGTGTGCTGGATTTCAGCTCCTGGAGTCACTCTGCGCTGGAGTTCAGGTCCTGGGATCACACTGTGCTGGAGTTCAATTCCGGGAGTCACTCTGAATGGCGTTCAGTTCCTGCAGTGACTCTGTGATGCACTTCAGCTCCTGGAGACATTGTGTGGTGGAATTCAGCTCCTGGAGTCACTCTGTGCAGAAATTCAGGTCCTAGAGTCACTCTGTGCTGGATTTCAGCTCCTGGAGTCACTCTGCGCTGGATTTCAGCTCCTGGAGTCACTCTGTGCTGGAGCTCAGCTCCTGGAGTCATTCTGAGTTGGAATTCAGCTGCAGGAGTCACTCTTTGCTGCAATTTCAGTTTCTGGAGTCACTCTGTGTTGGAGTTCAACTCCTGGAGTCACTCTGTGTTAGCGTTGGGATCCTGGAGTCACTCTGTGCTGAAGCTCAACTCCTGGAGTCATTCTGTGCTGAAGTTCAACTCCTGGAGTCACACTGTGCGGGAGTTCAGCTCCCGGAGTAACTCTGTGCTGGAACTCAGCTCCTGGAGTCACTCTGGGATGGAATTCAGGTCCTAGAGTCACTCTGTGTCGGATTTCAGCTCCTGGAGTCACTCTGTGCTGGATTTCAGCTCCTGGAGTCACTCTGCGCTGCAGTCCAGTGCTGGGATCACTCTGCGCTGGAGTTCAACTCCGGGAGTCACTCTGCTGGAGTTCAGCTCCTGGAGTCACTCTGCGCTGGATTTCAGGTCCTGGTGTCACTCTGGGATGGAATTCAGGTCCTAGAGTCACTCTGTCTTGGATTTCAGCTCCTGGAGTCACTCTGTGCTGGATTTCAGCTCCTGGAGTCACTCTGCACTGGAGTTCAGGTCTTGGGATCACTCTGTGCTGGAGTTCAACTCCGGGAGTCACTTTGCTGGAGTTCAGCTCTTGGAGACATTGTGTGGTGGAATTCAGCTCCTGGAGTCACTCTGTGCAGGAATTCAGGTCCTAGAGTCACTCTGTGCTGGATTTCAGCTCCTGGAGTCACTATGTGCTGGATTTCAGCTCCTGGTGTCACTCTGCACTGGAGTTCACGTCCTGGGATCACTCTATAACGGAGCTCAACTCCAGGAGTCACTCTTCTGGAGTTCAGCTCCAGGAGTCACTCTGTGCTGGAGTTCAGGTCTTGGGATCACTCTGTGCTGGAGTTCAACTCCAGGAGTCACTTTGCTGGAGTTCAGCTCCTGGAGACATTGTGTGGTGGAATTCAGCTCCTGGAGTCACTCTGTGCAGGAATTCAGGTCCTAGAGTCACTCTGTGCTGGATTTCAGCTCCTGGAGTCACTCTGCGCTGGATTTCAGCTCCTGGAGTCACTCTGTGCTGGAGCTCAGCTCCTGGAGTCATTCTGAGCTGGAATTCAGCTGCAGGAGTCACTCTTTGCTGCAATTTCAGTTTCTGGAGTCACTCTGTGTTGGAGTTCAACTCCTGGAGTCACTCTGTGTTAGCGTTGGGATCCTGGAGTCACTCTGTGCTGAAGCTCAACTCCTGGAGTCATTCTGTGCTGAAGTTCAACTCCTGGAGTCACACTGTGCTGGAGTTCAGCTCCCGGAGTAACTCTGTGCTGGAACTCAGCTCCTGGAATCACTCTGGGATGGAATTCAGGTCCTAGAGTCACTCTGTGTTGGATTTCAGCTCCTGGAGTCACTCTGTGCTGGATTTCAGCTCCTGGAGTCACTCTGCGCTGGAGTCCAGTGCTGGGATCACTCTGTGCTGGAGTTCAACTCCGGGAGTCACTCTGCTGGAGTTCAGCTCCTGGAGTCACTCTGTGCTGGATTTCAGGTCCTGGTGTCACTCTGGGATGGAATTCAGGTCCTAGAGTCACTCTGTGCTGGATTTCAGCTCCTGGAGTCACTCTGTGCTGGATTTCAGCTCCTGGAGTCACTCTGCACTGGAGTTCAGGTCTTGGGATCACTCTGTGCTGGTGTTCAACTCCGGGAGTCACTTTGCTGGAATTCAGCTCCTGGAGACATTGTGTGGTGGAATTCAGCTCCTGGAGTCACTCTGTGCAGGAATTCAGGTCCTAGAGTCACTCTGTGCTGGATTTCAGCTCCTGGAGTCACTATGTGCTGGATTTCAGCTCCTGGTGTCACTCTGCACTGGAGTTCACGTCCTGGGATCACTCTATAACGGAGCTCAACTCCAGGAGTCACTCTTCTGGAGTTCAGCTCCAGGAGTCACTCTGTGCTGGAGAACAGCTCCCTGAGTCATTCTGTGCTGCAGTTCAGCTCCTGGAGTCACTCTGTGCTGGAGTTTAACTCCTGGAGTCAATTAGTGCTGGAGTTCAGATCCCTGAATCACTCTGTTCTGGAGTTCGGCACCCGGAGTCACTCTGGGCAGGATTTCATCTACCGGAGTCAGTCTGTGCTGGAGTTCAATTCCTGGCGTCTCTCTCTGCTAGTGTTGAGCTCCGGGAGTCACTCTGTGCTGAAGTTGAACTCCTGGAGTCACTCTGTGCTGGTGCTCATCTCCCTGAGACACACTGTGCTGGAGTTCAGCTCCCTGAGTCACCCTAAGCTGGATTCGGTTCTGTGACTCACTCTACGTGGGAATTCAGCTCCTGAAGTCAGTCTGTGCTGTATATCTTCTCCTGGAGTCATTCTGTACTGGAGTTCAGTTCCTGGAGTCACTCTGTGCTGGTGCTCAGATACAGAAGTCAATCTTTGCTGGAATTTCAGCTCCTGGAGTCACTCTGTGCTGGATTTCAGCTCCCGGAGTCACTCTGTGCTGGAGTTCAGCTCCTGGAGTCACTCTGTGCTGGATTTCAGCTCCTGGAGTCACTATGTGCTGGACTTCCGCTCCTGGTGTCAATCTGCGCTGGAGTTCAGGTCCTGGGATCACTCTGTAACGGAGCTCAACTCCGGGAGTCACTCTTCTGGAGTTCAGCTCCTGGAGTCACTCTGTGCTGGAGAACAGCTCCCTGAGTCATTCTGTGCTGCAGTTCAGCTCCTGGAGTCACTCTGCACTGGAGTTCAGGTCTTGGGATCACTCTGTGCTGGAGTTCAACTCCAGGAGTCACTTTGCGCTGGATTTCAGCTCCTGGAGTCACTCTGTGCTGGATTTCAGCTCCTGGAGTCACTCTGCGCTGGATTTCAGCTCCTGGAGTCACTCTGTGCTGGAGCTCAGCTCCTGGAGTCATTCTGAGCTGGAATTCAGCTGCAGGAGTCACTCTTTGCTGCAATTTCAGTTTCTGGAGTCACTCTGTGTTGGAGTTCAACTCCTGGAGTCACTCTGTGTTAGCGTTGGGATCCTGGAGTCACTCTGTGCTGAAGCTCAACTCCTGGAGTCATTCTGTGCTGAAGTTCAACTCCTGGAGTCACACTGTGCTGGAGTTCAGCTCCCGGAGTAACTTTGTGCTGGAACTCAGCTCCTGGAATCACTCTGGGATGGAATTCAGGTCCTAGAGTCACTCTGTGTTGGATTTCAGCTCCTGGAGTCACTCTGTGCTGGATTTCAGCTCCTGGAGTCACTCTGCGCTGGAGTCCAGTGCTGGGATCACTCTGTGCTGGAGTTCAACTCCGGGAGTCACTTTGCTGGAGTTCAGCTCTTGGAGACATTGTGTGGTGGAATTCAGCTCCTGGAGTCACTCTGTGCAGGAATTCAGGTCCTAGAGTCACTCTGTGCTGGATTTCAGCTCCTGGAGTCACTATGTGCTGGATTTCAGCTCCTGGTGTCACTCTGCACTGGAGTTCACGTCCTGGGATCACTCTATAACGGAGCTCAACTCCAGGAGTCACTCTTCTGGAGTTCAGCTCCAGGAGTCACTCTGTGCTGGAGTTCAGGTCTTGGGATCACTCTGTGCTGGAGTTCAACTCCAGGAGTCACTTTGCTGGAGTTCAGCTCCTGGAGACATTGTGTGGTGGAATTCAGCTCCTGGAGTCACTCTGTGCAGGAATTCAGGTCCTAGAGTCACTCTGTGCTGGATTTCAGCTCCTGGAGTCACTCTGCGCTGGATTTCAGCTCCTGGAGTCACTCTGTGCTGGAGCTCAGCTCCTGGAGTCATTCTGAGCTGGAATTCAGCTGCAGGAGTCACTCTTTGCTGCAATTTCAGTTTCTGGAGTCACTCTGTGTTGGAGTTCAACTCCTGGAGTCACTCTGTGTTAGCGTTGGGATCCTGGAGTCACTCTGTGCTGAAGCTCAACTCCTGGAGTCATTCTGTGCTGAAGTTCAACTCCTGGAGTCACACTGTGCTGGAGTTCAGCTCCCGGAGTAACTCTGTGCTGGAACTCAGCTCCTGGAATCACTCTGGGATGGAATTCAGGTCCTAGAGTCACTCTGTGTTGGATTTCAGCTCCTGGAGTCACTCTGTGCTGGATTTCAGCTCCTGGAGTCACTCTGCGCTGGAGTCCAGTGCTGGGATCACTCTGTGCTGGAGTTCAACTCCGGGAGTCACTCTGCTGGAGTTCAGCTCCTGGAGTCACTCTGTGCTGGATTTCAGGTCCTGGTGTCACTCTGGGATGGAATTCAGGTCCTAGAGTCACTCTGTGCTGGATTTCAGCTCCTGGAGTCACTCTGTGCTGGATTTCAGCTCCTGGAGTCACTCTGCACTGGAGTTCAGGTCTTGGGATCACTCTGTGCTGGTGTTCAACTCCGGGAGTCACTTTGCTGGAATTCAGCTCCTGGAGACATTGTGTGGTGGAATTCAGCTCCTGGAGTCACTCTGTGCAGGAATTCAGGTCCTAGAGTCACTCTGTGCTGGATTTCAGCTCCTGGAGTCACTATGTGCTGGATTTCAGCTCCTGGTGTCACTCTGCACTGGAGTTCACGTCCTGGGATCACTCTATAACGGAGCTCAACTCCAGGAGTCACTCTTCTGGAGTTCAGCTCCAGGAGTCACTCTGTGCTGGAGAACAGCTCCCTGAGTCATTCTGTGCTGCAGTTCAGCTCCTGGAGTCACTCTGTGCTGGAGTTTAACTCCTGGAGTCAATTAGTGCTGGAGTTCAGATCCCTGAATCACTCTGTTCTGGAGTTCGGCACCCGGAGTCACTCTGGGCAGGATTTCATCTACCGGAGTCAGTCTGTGCTGGAGTTCAATTCCTGGCGTCTCTCTCTGCTAGTGTTGAGCTCCGGGAGTCACTCTGTGCTGAAGTTGAACTCCTGGAGTCACTCTGTGCTGGTGCTCATCTCCCTGAGACACACTGTGCTGGAGTTCAGCTCCCTGAGTCACCCTAAGCTGGATTCGGTTCTGTGACTCACTCTACGTGGGAATTCAGCTCCTGAAGTCAGTCTGTGCTGTATATCTTCTCCTGGAGTCATTCTGTACTGGAGTTCAGTTCCTGGAGTCACTCTGTGCTGGTGCTCAGATACAGAAGTCAATCTTTGCTGGAATTTCAGCTCCTGGAGTCACTCTGTGCTGGATTTCAGCTCCCGGAGTCACTCTGTGCTGGAGTTCAGCTCCTGGAGTCACTCTGTGCTGGATTTCAGCTCCTGGAGTCACTATGTGCTGGACTTCCGCTCCTGGTGTCAATCTGCGCTGGAGTTCAGGTCCTGGGATCACTCTGTAACGGAGCTCAACTCCGGGAGTCACTCTTCTGGAGTTCAGCTCCTGGAGTCACTCTGTGCTGGAGAACAGCTCCCTGAGTCATTCTGTGCTGCAGTTCAGCTCCTGGAGTCACTCTGCACTGGAGTTCAGGTCTTGGGATCACTCTGTGCTGGAGTTCAACTCCAGGAGTCACTTTGCGCTGGATTTCAGCTCCTGGAGTCACTCTGTGCTGGATTTCAGCTCCTGGAGTCACTCTGCGCTGGATTTCAGCTCCTGGAGTCACTCTGTGCTGGAGCTCAGCTCCTGGAGTCATTCTGAGCTGGAATTCAGCTGCAGGAGTCACTCTTTGCTGCAATTTCAGTTTCTGGAGTCACTCTGTGTTGGAGTTCAACTCCTGGAGTCACTCTGTGTTAGCGTTGGGATCCTGGAGTCACTCTGTGCTGAAGCTCAACTCCTGGAGTCATTCTGTGCTGAAGTTCAACTCCTGGAGTCACACTGTGCTGGAGTTCAGCTCCCGGAGTAACTTTGTGCTGGAACTCAGCTCCTGGAATCACTCTGGGATGGAATTCAGGTCCTAGAGTCACTCTGTGTTGGATTTCAGCTCCTGGAGTCACTCTGTGCTGGATTTCAGCTCCTGGAGTCACTCTGCGCTGGAGTCCAGTGCTAGGATCACTCTGCGCTGGAGTTCAACTCCGGGAGTCACTCTGCTGGAGTTCAGCTCCTGGAGTCACTCTGTGCTGGATTTCAGGTCCTGGTGTCACTCTGGGATGGAATTCAGGTCCTAGAGTCACTCTGTGCTGGATTTCAGCTCCTGGAGTCACTCTGTGCTGGATTTCAGCTCCTGGAGTCACTCTGCACTGGAGTTCAGGTCTTGGGATCACTCTGTGCTGGAGTTCAACTCCGGGAGTCACTTTGCTGGAGTTCAGCTCCTGGAGACATTGTGTGGTGGAATTCAGCTCCTGGAGTCACTCTGTGCAGGAATTCAGGTCCTAGAGTCACTCTGTGTTGGATTTCAGCTCCTGGAGTCACTATGTGCTGGATTTCAGCTCCTGGTGTCACTCTGCACTGGAGTTCACGTCCTGGGATCACTCTATAACGGAGCTCAACTCCAGGAGTCACTCTTCTGGAGTTCAGCTCCAGGAGTCACTCTGTGCTGGAGAACAGCTCCCTGAGTCATTCTGTGCTGCAGTTCAGCTCCTGGAGTCACTCTGTGCTGGAGTTTAACTCCTGGAGTCAATTAGTGCTGGAGTTCAGATCCCTGAATCACTCTGTTCTGGAGTTCGGCACCCGGAGTCATTCTGGGCAGGATTTCATCTACCGGAGTCAGTCTGTGCTGGAGTTCAATTCCTGGTGTCTCACTCTGCTAGCGTTGAGCTCCGGGAGTCACTCTGTGCTGAAGTTGAACTCCTGGAGTCACTCTGTGCTGGTGCTCATCTCCCTGAGACACACTGTGCTGGAGTTCAGCTCCCTGAGTCACCCTAAGCTGGATTCGGTTCTGCGACTCACTCTACGTGGGAATTCAGCTCCTGAAGTCAGTCTGTGCTGTATATCTTCTCCTGGAGTCATTCTGTACAGGAGTTCAGTTCCTGGAGTCACTCTGTGCTGGTGCTCAGATACAGAAGTCAATCTTTGCTGGAATTTCAGCTCCTGGAGTCACTCTGTGCTGGATTTCAGCTCCCGGAGTCACTCTGTGCTGGAGTTCAGCTCCTGGAGTCACTCTGTGCTGGATTTCAGCTCCCGGAGTCACTCTGTGCTGGAGTTCAGCTCCTGGAGTCACTCTGTGCTGGATTTCAGCTCCTGGAGTCACTATGTGCTGGATTTCCGCTCCTGGTGTCAATCTGCGCTGGAGTTCAGGTCCTGGGATCACTCTGTAACGGAGCTCAACTCCGGGAGTCACTCTTCTGGAGTTCAGCTCCAGGAGTCACTCTGTGCTGGAGAACAGCTCCCTGAGTCATTCTGTGCTGCAGTTCAGCTCCTGGAGTCACTCTGTGCTGGAGTTTAACTCCTGGAGTCAATTAGTGCTGGAGTTCAGATCCCTGAATCACTCTGTTCTGGAGTTCGGCACCCGGAGTCATTCTGGGCAGGATTTCATCTACCGGAGTCAGTCTGTGCTGGAGTTCAATTCCTGGTGTCTCACTCTGCTAGCGTTGAGCTCCGGGAGTCACTCTGTGCTGAAGTTGAACTCCTGGAGTCACTCTGTGCTGGTGCTCATCTCCCTGAGACACACTGTGCTGGAGTTCAGCTCCCTGAGTCACCCTAAGCTGGATTCAGTTCTGCGACTCACTCTACGTGGGAATTCAGCTCCTGAAGTCAGTCTGTGCTGTATATCTTCTCCTGGAGTCATTCTGTACAGGAGTTCAGTTCCTGGAGTCACTCTGTGCTGGTGCTCAGATACAGAAGTCAATCTGTGCTGGAGTTCAACTCCGGGAGCCACACTGCTGCAGCTCAGTTCCTGGAGTCACTCTGTACTGGGCTTCAGCTACAGGAGTCACTCTTTGCTGGGATTTCAGCTTCCGGAGACACTCTGTGCTGGATTTCAACTCCTGGAGTCACTCTGTGCTAGCGTTCAGCTCCAGGAGTCACTCTGTGCTGAAGCTCAATTCCTGGAGTCACTCTGTGCTGAACTTAAATACTGGAGTCACTCTGTGCTGGACTTCAGCACCCTGTGTCATTCTGCACTGGAGTTCAGCTCCCAGAGTCAGTCTGCTGGAGTTCAGCAGCTGGAGTCATTCTGCACTGGAGTTCAGGTCTTGGGATCACTCTGTGCTGGAGTTCAACTCCGGGAGTCACTTTGCTGGAGTTCAGCTCTTGGAGACATTGTGTGGTGGAATTCAGCTCCTGGAGTCACTCTGTGCAGGAATTCAGGTCCTAGAGTCACTCTGTGCTGGATTTCAGCTCCTGGAGTCACTATGTGCTGGATTTCAGCTCCTGGTGTCACTCTGCACTGGAGTTCACGTCCTGGGATCACTCTATAACGGAGCTCAACTCCAGGAGTCACTCTTCTGGAGTTCAGCTCCAGGAGTCACTCTGTGCTGGAGTTCAGGTCTTGGGATCACTCTGTGCTGGAGTTCAACTCCAGGAGTCACTTTGCTGGAGTTCAGCTCCTGGAGACATTGTGTGGTGGAATTCAGCTCCTGGAGTCACTCTGTGCAGGAATTCAGGTCCTAGAGTCACTCTGTGCTGGATTTCAGCTCCTGGAGTCACTCTGCGCTGGATTTCAGCTCCTGGAGTCACTCTGTGCTGGAGCTCAGCTCCTGGAGTCATTCTGAGCTGGAATTCAGCTGCAGGAGTCACTCTTTGCTGCAATTTCAGTTTCTGGAGTCACTCTGTGTTGGAGTTCAACTCCTGGAGTCACTCTGTGTTAGCGTTGGGATCCTGGAGTCACTCTGTGCTGAAGCTCAACTCCTGGAGTCATTCTGTGCTGAAGTTCAACTCCTGGAGTCACACTGTGCTGGAGTTCAGCTCCCGGAGTAACTCTGTGCTGGAACTCAGCTCCTGGAATCACTCTGGGATGGAATTCAGGTCCTAGAGTCACTCTGTGTTGGATTTCAGCTCCTGGAGTCACTCTGTGCTGGATTTCAGCTCCTGGAGTCACTCTGCGCTGGAGTCCAGTGCTGGGATCACTCTGTGCTGGAGTTCAACTCCGGGAGTCACTCTGCTGGAGTTCAGCTCCTGGAGTCACTCTGTGCTGGATTTCAGGTCCTGGTGTCACTCTGGGATGGAATTCAGGTCCTAGAGTCATTCTGTGCTGGATTTCAGCTCCTGGAGTCACTCTGTGCTGGATTTCAGCTCCTGGAGTCACTCTGCACTGGAGTTCAGGTCTTGGGATCACTCTGTGCTGGTGTTCAACTCCGGGAGTCACTTTGCTGGAGTTCAGCTCCTGGAGACATTGTGTGGTGGAATTCAGCTCCTGGAGTCACTCTGTGCAGGAATTCAGGTCCTAGAGTCACTCTGTGCTGGATTTCAGCTCCTGGAGTCACTATGTGCTGGATTTCAGCTCCTGGTGTCACTCTGCACTGGAGTTCACGTCCTGGGATCACTCTATAACGGAGCTCAACTCCAGGAGTCACTCTTCTGGAGTTCAGCTCCAAGAGTCACTCTGTGCTGGAGAACAGCTCCCTGAGTCATTCTGTGCTGCAGTTCAGCTCCTGGAGTCACTCTGTGCTGGTGTTTAACTCCTGGAGTCAATTAGTGCTGGAGTTCAGATCCCTGAATCACTCTGTTCTGGAGTTCGGCACCCGGAGTCACTCTGGGCAGGATTTCATCTACCGGAGTCAGTCTGTGCTGGAGTTCAATTCCTGGCGTCTCTCTCTGCTAGTGTTGAGCTCCGGGAGTCACTCTGTGCTAAAGTTGAACTCCTGGAGTCACTCTGTGCTGGTGCTCATCTCCCTGAGACACACTGTGCTGGAGTTCAGCTCCCTGAGTCACCCTAAGCTGGATTCGGTTCTGCGACTCACTCTACGTGGGAATTCAGCTCCTGAAGTCAGTCTGTGCTGTATATCTTCTCCTGGAGTCATTCTGTACAGGAGTTCAGTTCCTGGAGTCACTCTGTGCTGGTGCTCAGATACAGAAGTCAATCTTTGCTGGAATTTCAGCTCCTGGAGTCACTCTGTGCTGGATTTCAGCTCCCGGAGTCACTCTGTGCTGGAGTTCAGCTCCTGGAGTCACTCTGTGCTGGATTTCAGCTCCTGGAGTCACTATGTGCTGGATTTCAGCTCCTGGAGTCACTCTGCACTGGAGTTCAGGTCTTGGGATCACTCTGTGCTGGAGTTCAACTCCGGGAGTCACTTTGCTGGAGTTCAGCTCCTGGAGACATTGTGTGGTGGAATTCAGCTCCTGGAGTCACTCTGTGCAGGAATTCAGGTCCTAGAGTCACTCTGTGTTGGATTTCAGCTCCTGGAGTCACTATGTGCTGGATTTCAGCTCCTGGTGTCACTCTGCACTGGAGTTCACGTCCTGGGATCACTCTATAACGGAGCTCAACTCCGGGAGTCACTCTTCTGGAGTTCAGCTCCTGGAGTCACTCTGTGCTGGAGAACAGCTCCCTGAGTCATTCTGTGCTGCAGTTCAGCTCCTGGAGTCACTCTGCACTGGAGTTCAGGTCTTGGGATCACTCTGTGCTGGAGTTCAACTCCAGGAGTCACTTTGCTGGAGTTCAGCTCCTGGAGACATTGTGTGGTGGAATTCAGCTCCTGGAGTCACTCTGTGCTGGATTTCAGCTCCTGGAGTCACTCTGCGCTGGCTTTCAGCTCCTGGAGTCACTCTGTGCTGGAGCTCAGCTCCTGGAGTCATTCTGAGCTGGAATTCAGCTGCAGGAGTCACTCTTTGCTGCAATTTCAGTTTCTGGAGTCACTCTGTGTTGGAGTTCAACTCCTGGAGTCACTCTGTGTTAGCGTTGGGATCCTGGAGTCACTCTGTGCTGAAGCTCAACTCCTGGAGTCATTCTGTGCTGAAGTTCAACTCCTGGAGTCACACTGTGCTGGAGTTCAGCTCCCGGAGTAACTTTGTGCTGGAACTCAGCTCCTGGAATCACTCTGGGATGGAATTCAGGTCCTAGAGTCACTCTGTGTTGGATTTCAGCTCCTGGAGTCACTCTGTGCTGGATTTCAGCTCCTGGAGTCACTCTGCGCTGGAGTCCAGTGCTAGGATCACTCTGCGCTGGAGTTCAACTCCGGGAGTCACTCTGCTGGAGTTCAGCTCCTGGAGTCACTCTGTGCTGGATTTCAGGTCCTGGTGTCACTCTGGGATGGAATTCAGGTCCTAGAGTCACTCTGTGCTGGATTTCAGCTCCTGGAGTCACTCTGTGCTGGATTTCAGCTCCTGGAGTCACTCTGCACTGGAGTTCAGGTCTTGGGATCACTCTGTGCTGGAGTTCAACTCCGGGAGTCACTTTGCTGGAGTTCAGCTCCTGGAGACATTGTGTGGTGGAATTCAGCTCCTGGAGTCACTCTGTGCAGGAATTCAGGTCCTAGAGTCACTCTGTGTTGGATTTCAGCTCCTGGAGTCACTATGTGCTGGATTTCAGCTCCTGGTGTCACTCTGCACTGGAGTTCACGTCCTGGGATCACTCTATAACGGAGCTCAACTCCAGGAGTCACTCTTCTGGAGTTCAGCTCCAGGAGTCACTCTGTGCTGGAGAACAGCTCCCTGAGTCATTCTGTGCTGCAGTTCAGCTCCTGGAGTCACTCTGTGCTGGAGTTTAACTCCTGGAGTCAATTAGTGCTGGAGTTCAGATCCCTGAATCACTCTGTTCTGGAGTTCGGCACCCGGAGTCATTCTGGGCAGGATTTCATCTACCGGAGTCAGTCTGTGCTGGAGTTCAATTCCTGGTGTCTCACTCTGCTAGCGTTGAGCTCCGGGAGTCACTCTGTGCTGAAGTTGAACTCCTGGAGTCACTCTGTGCTGGTGCTCATCTCCCTGAGACACACTGTGCTGGAGTTCAGCTCCCTGAGTCACCCTAAGCTGGATTCAGTTCTGCGACTCACTCTACGTGGGAATTCAGCTCCTGAAGTCAGTCTGTGCTGTATATCTTCTCCTGGAGTCATTCTGTACAGGAGTTCAGTTCCTGGAGTCACTCTGTGCTGGTGCTCAGATACAGAAGTCAATCTGTGCTGGAGTTCAACTCCGGGAGCCACACTGCTGCAGCTCAGTTCCTGGAGTCACTCTGTACTGGGCTTCAGCTACAGGAGTCACTCTTTGCTGGGATTTCAGCTTCCGGAGACACTCTGTGCTGGATTTCAACTCCTGGAGTCACTCTGTGCTAGCGTTCAGCTCCAGGAGTCACTCTGTGCTGAAGCTCAACTCCTGGAGTCACTCTGTGCTGAACTTAAATACTGGAGTCACTCTGTGCTGGACTTCAGCACCCTGTGTCATTCTGCACTGGAGTTCAGCTCCCAGAGTCAGTCTGCTGGAGTTCAGCAGCTGGAGTCATTCTGCACTGGAGTTCAGGTCTTGGGATCACTCTGTGCTGGAGTTCAACTCCGGGAGTCACTTTGCTGGAGTTCAGCTCTTGGAGACATTGTGTGGTGGAATTCAGCTCCTGGAGTCACTCTGTGCAGGAATTCAGGTCCTAGAGTCACTCTGTGCTGGATTTCAGCTCCTGGAGTCACTATGTGCTGGATTTCAGCTCCTGGTGTCACTCTGCACTGGAGTTCACGTCCTGGGATCACTCTATAACGGAGCTCAACTCCAGGAGTCACTCTTCTGGAGTTCAGCTCCAGGAGTCACTCTGTGCTGGAGTTCAGGTCTTGGGATCACTCTGTGCTGGAGTTCAACTCCAGGAGTCACTTTGCTGGAGTTCAGCTCCTGGAGACATTGTGTGGTGGAATTCAGCTCCTGGAGTCACTCTGTGCAGGAATTCAGGTCCTAGAGTCACTCTGTGCTGGATTTCAGCTCCTGGAGTCACTCTGCGCTGGATTTCAGCTCCTGGAGTCACTCTGTGCTGGAGCTCAGCTCCTGGAGTCATTCTGAGCTGGAATTCAGCTGCAGGAGTCACTCTTTGCTGCAATTTCAGTTTCTGGAGTCACTCTGTGTTGGAGTTCAACTCCTGGAGTCACTCTGTGTTAGCGTTGGGATCCTGGAGTCACTCTGTGCTGAAGCTCAACTCCTGGAGTCATTCTGTGCTGAAGTTCAACTCCTGGAGTCACACTGTGCTGGAGTTCAGCTCCCGGAGTAACTCTGTGCTGGAACTCAGCTCCTGGAATCACTCTGGGATGGAATTCAGGTCCTAGAGTCACTCTGTGTTGGATTTCAGCTCCTGGAGTCACTCTGTGCTGGATTTCAGCTCCTGGAGTCACTCTGCGCTGGAGTCCAGTGCTGGGATCACTCTGTGCTGGAGTTCAACTCCGGGAGTCACTCTGCTGGAGTTCAGCTCCTGGAGTCACTCTGTGCTGGATTTCAGGTCCTGGTGTCACTCTGGGATGGAATTCAGGTCCTAGAGTCACTCTGTGCTGGATTTCAGCTCCTGGAGTCACTCTGTGCTGGATTTCAGCTCCTGGAGTCACTCTGCACTGGAGTTCAGGTCTTGGGATCACTCTGTGCTGGAGTTCAACTCCGGGAGTCACTTTGCTGGAGTTCAGCTCCTGGAGACATTGTGTGGTGGAATTCAGCTCCTGGAGTCACTCTGTGCAGGAATTCAGGTCCTAGAGTCACTCTGTGTTGGATTTCAGCTCCTGGAGTCACTATGTGCTGGATTTCAGCTCCTGGTGTCACTCTGCACTGGAGTTCACGTCCTGGGATCACTCTATAACGGAGCTCAACTCCAGGAGTCACTCTTCTGGAGTTCAGCTCCAGGAGTCACTCTGTGCTGGAGAACAGCTCCCTGAGTCATTCTGTGCTGCAGTTCAGCTCCTGGAGTCACTCTGTGCTGGAGTTTAACTCCTGGAGTCAATTAGTGCTGGAGTTCAGATCCCTGAATCACTCTGTTCTGGAGTTCGGCACCCGGAGTCATTCTGGGCAGGATTTCATCTACCGGAGTCAGTCTGTGCTGGAGTTCAATTCCTGCTGTCTCACTCCGCTAGCGTTGAGCTCCGGGAGTCACTCTGTGCTGAAGTTGAACTCCTGGAGTCACTCTGTGCTGGTGCTCATCTCCCTGAGACACACTGTGCTGGAGTTCAGCTCCCTGAGTCACCCTAAGCTGGATTCAGTTCTGCGACTCACTCTACGTGGGAATTCAGCTCCTGAAGTCAGTCTGTGCTGTATATCTTCTCCTGGAGTCATTCTGTACAGGAGTTCAGTTCCTGGAGTCACTCTGTGCTGGTGCTCAGATACAGAAGTCAATCTGTGCTGGAGTTCAACTCCAGGAGACACACTGCTGCAGCTCAGTTCCTGGAGTCACTCTGTACTGGGCTTCAGCTACAGGAGTCACTCTTTGCTGGGATTTCAGCTTCCGGAGACACTCTGTGCTGGATTTCAACTCCTGGAGTCACTCTGTGCTAGCGTTCAGCTCCAGGAGTCACTCTGTGCTGAAGCTCAACTCCTGGAGTCACTCTGTGCTGAACTTAAATACTGGAGTCACTCTGTGCTGGACTTCAGCACCCTGTGTCATTCTGCACTGGAGTTCAGCTCCCAGAGTCAGTCTGCTGGAGTTCAGCAGCTGGAGTCATTCTGCACTGGAGTTCAGGTCTTGGGATCACTCTGTGCTGGAGTTCAACTCCGGGAGTCACTTTGCTGGAGTTCAGCTCTTGGAGACATTGTGTGGTGGAATTCAGCTCCTGGAGTCACTCTGTGCAGGAATTCAGGTCCTAGAGTCACTCTGTGCTGGATTTCAGCTCCTGGAGTCACTATGTGCTGGATTTCAGCTCCTGGTGTCACTCTGCACTGGAGTTCACGTCCTGGGATCACTCTATAACGGAGCTCAACTCCAGGAGTCACTCTTCTGGAGTTCAGCTCCAGGAGTCACTCTGTGCTGGAGTTCAGGTCTTGGGATCACTCTGTGCTGGAGTTCAACTCCAGGAGTCACTTTGCTGGAATTCAGCTCCTGGAGACATTGTGTGGTGGAATTCAGCTCCTGGAGTCACTCTGTGCAGGAATTCAGGTCCTAGAGTCACTCTGTGCTGGATTTCAGCTCCTGGAGTCACTCTGCGCTGGATTTCAGCTCCTGGAGTCACTCTGTGCTGGAGCTCAGCTCCTGGAGTCATTCTGAGCTGGAATTCAGCTGCAGGAGTCACTCTTTGCTGCAATTTCAGTTTCTGGAGTCACTCTGTGTTGGAGTTCAACTCCTGGAGTCACTCTGTGTTAGCGTTGGGATCCTGGAGTCACTCTGTGCTGAAGCTCAACTCCTGGAGTCATTCTGTGCTGAAGTTCAACTCCTGGAGTCACACTGTGCTGGAGTTCAGCTCCCGGAGTAACTCTGTGCTGGAACTCAGCTCCTGGAATCACTCTGGGATGGAATTCAGGTCCTAGAGTCACTCTGTGTTGGATTTCAGCTCCTGGAGTCACTCTGTGCTGGATTTCAGCTCCTGGAGTCACTCTGCGCTGGAGTCCAGTGCTGGGATCACTCTGTGCTGGAGTTCAACTCCGGGAGTCACTCTGCTGGAGTTCAGCTCCTGGAGTCACTCTGTGCTGGATTTCAGGTCCTGGTGTCACTCTGGGATGGAATTCAGGTCCTAGAGTCATTCTGTGCTGGATTTCAGCTCCTGGAGTCACTCTGTGCTGGATTTCAGCTCCTGGAGTCACTCTGCACTGGAGTTCAGGTCTTGGGATCACTCTGTGCTGGTGTTCAACTCCGGGAGTCACTTTGCTGGAGTTCAGCTCCTGGAGACATTGTGTGGTGGAATTCAGCTCCTGGAGTCACTCTGTGCAGGAATTCAGGTCCTAGAGTCACTCTGTGCTGGATTTCAGCTCCTGGAGTCACTATGTGCTGGATTTCAGCTCCTGGTGTCACTCTGCACTGGAGTTCACGTCCTGGGATCACTCTATAACGGAGCTCAACTCCAGGAGTCACTCTTCTGGAGTTCAGCTCCAAGAGTCACTCTGTGCTGGAGAACAGCTCCCTGAGTCATTCTGTGCTGCAGTTCAGCTCCTGGAGTCACTCTGTGCTGGTGTTTAACTCCTGGAGTCAATTAGTGCTGGAGTTCAGATCCCTGAATCACTCTGTTCTGGAGTTCGGCACCCGGAGTCACTCTGGGCAGGATTTCATCTACCGGAGTCAGTCTGTGCTGGAGTTCAATTCCTGGCGTCTCTCTCTGCTAGTGTTGAGCTCCGGGAGTCACTCTGTGCTGAAGTTGAACTCCTGGAGTCACTCTGTGCTGGTGCTCATCTCCCTGAGACACACTGTGCTGGAGTTCAGCTCCCTGAGTCACCCTAAGCTGGATTCGGTTCTGCGACTCACTCTACGTGGGAATTCAGCTCCTGAAGTCAGTCTGTGCTGTATATCTTCTCCTGGAGTCATTCTGTACAGGAGTTCAGTTCCTGGAGTCACTCTGTGCTGGTGCTCAGATACAGAAGTCAATCTTTGCTGGAATTTCAGCTCCTGGAATCACTCTGTGCTGGATTTCAGCTCCCGGAGTCACTCTGTGCTGGAGTTCAGCTCCTGGAGTCACTCTGTGCTGGATTTCAGCTCCTGGAGTCACTATGTGCTGGATTTCAGCTCCTGGAGTCACTCTGCACTGGAGTTCAGGTCTTGGGATCACTCTGTGCTGGAGTTCAACTCCGGGAGTCACTTTGCTGGAGTTCAGCTCCTGGAGACATTGTGTGGTGGAATTCAGCTCCTGGAGTCACTCTGTGCAGGAATTCAGGTCCTAGAGTCACTCTGTGTTGGATTTCAGCTCCTGGAGTCACTATGTGCTGGATTTCAGCTCCTGGTGTCACTCTGCACTGGAGTTCACGTCCTGGGATCACTCTATAACGGAGCTCAACTCCAGGAGTCACTCTTCTGGAGTTCAGCTCCAGGAGTCACTCTGTGCTGGAGAACAGCTCCCTGAGTCATTCTGTGCTGCAGTTCAGCTCCTGGAGTCACTCTGTGCTGGAGTTTAACTCCTGGAGTCAATTAGTGCTGGAGTTCAGATCCCTGAATCACTCTGTTCTGGAGTTCGGCACCCGGAGTCATTCTGGGCAGGATTTCATCTACCGGAGTCAGTCTGTGCTGGAGTTCAATTCCTGGTGTCTCACTCTGCTAGCGTTGAGCTCCGGGAGTCACTCTGTGCTGAAGTTGAACTCCTGGAGTCACTCTGTGCTGGTGCTCATCTCCCTGAGACACACTGTGCTGGAGTTCAGCTCCCTGAGTCACCCTAAGCTGGATTCAGTTCTGCGACTCACTCTACGTGGGAATTCAGCTCCTGAAGTCAGTCTGTGCTGTATATCTTCTCCTGGAGTCATTCTGTACAGGAGTTCAGTTCCTGGAGTCACTCTGTGCTGGTGCTCAGATACAGAAGTCAATCTTTGCTGGAATTTCAGCTCCTGGAGTCACTCTGTGCTGGATTTCAGCTCCTGGAGTCACTCTGTGCTGGAGCTGAGCTCCTGGAGACACTCAGTGCTGGAGTTCAACTCCAGGAGACACACTGCTGCAGCTCAGTTCCTGGAGTCACTCTGTACTGGGCTTCAGCTACAGGAGTCACTCTTTGCTGGGATTTCAGCTTCCGGAGACACTCTGTGCTGGATTTCAACTCCTGGAGTCACTCTGTGCTAGCGTTCAGCTCCAGGAGTCACTCTGTGCTGAAGCTCAACTCCTGGAGTCACTCTGTGCTGAACTTAAATACTGGAGTCACTCTGTGCTGGACTTCAGCACCCTGTGTCATTCTGCACTGGAGTTCAGCTCCCAGAGTCAGTCTGCTGGAGTTCAGCAGCTGGAGTCATTCTGCACTGGAGTTCAGGTCTTGGGATCACTCTGTGCTGGAGTTCAACTCCGGGAGTCACTTTGCTGGAGTTCAGCTCTTGGAGACATTGTGTGGTGGAATTCAGCTCCTGGAGTCACTCTGTGCAGGAATTCAGGTCCTGGAGACACTCTGTGCAGGAATTCAGGTCCTAGAGTCACTCTGTGCTGGATTTCAGCTCCTGGAGTCACTATGTGCTGGATTTCAGCTCCTGGTGTCACTCTGCACTGGAGTTCACGTCCTGGGATCACTCTATAACGGAGCTCAACTCCAGGAGTCACTCTTCTGGAGTTCAGCTCCAGGAGTCACTCTGTGCTGGAGTTCAGGTCTTGGGATCACTCTGTGCTGGAGTTCAACTCCAGGAGTCACTTTGCTGGAGTTCAGCTCCTGGAGACATTGTGTGGTGGAATTCAGCTCCTGGAGTCACTCTGTGCAGGAATTCAGGTCCTAGAGTCACTCTGTGCTGGATTTCAGCTCCTGGAGTCACTCTGCGCTGGATTTCAGCTCCTGGAGTCACTCTGTGCTGGAGCTCAGCTCCTGGAGTCATTCTGAGCTGGAATTCAGCTGCAGGAGTCACTCTTTGCTGCAATTTCAGTTTCTGGAGTCACTCTGTGTTGGAGTTCAACTCCTGGAGTCACTCTGTGTTAGCGTTGGGATCCTGGAGTCACTCTGTGCTGAAGCTCAACTCCTGGAGTCATTCTGTGCTGAAGTTCAACTCCTGGAGTCACACTGTGCTGGAGTTCAGCTCCCGGAGTAACTCTGTGCTGGAACTCAGCTCCTGGAATCACTCTGGGATGGAATTCAGGTCCTAGAGTCACTCTGTGTTGGATTTCAGCTCCTGGAGTCACTCTGTGCTGGATTTCAGCTCCTGGAGTCACTCTGCGCTGGAGTCCAGTGCTGGGATCACTCTGTGCTGGAGTTCAACTCCGGGAGTCACTCTGCTGGAGTTCAGCTCCTGGAGTCACTCTGTGCTGGATTTCAGGTCCTGGTGTCACTCTGGGATGGAATTCAGGTCCTAGAGTCATTCTGTGCTGGATTTCAGCTCCTGGAGTCACTCTGTGCTGGATTTCAGCTCCTGGAGTCACTCTGCACTGGAGTTCAGGTCTTGGGATCACTCTGTGCTGGTGTTCAACTCCGGGAGTCACTTTGCTGGAGTTCAGCTCCTGGAGACATTGTGTGGTGGAATTCAGCTCCTGGAGTCACTCTGTGCAGGAATTCAGGTCCTAGAGTCACTCTGTGCTGGATTTCAGCTCCTGGAGTCACTATGTGCTGGATTTCAGCTCCTGGTGTCACTCTGCACTGGAGTTCACGTCCTGGGATCACTCTATAACGGAGCTCAACTCCAGGAGTCACTCTTCTGGAGTTCAGCTCCAAGAGTCACTCTGTGCTGGAGAACAGCTCCCTGAGTCATTCTGTGCTGCAGTTCAGCTCCTGGAGTCACTCTGTGCTGGTGTTTAACTCCTGGAGTCAATTAGTGCTGGAGTTCAGATCCCTGAATCACTCTGTTCTGGAGTTCGGCACCCGGAGTCACTCTGGGCAGGATTTCATCTACCGGAGTCAGTCTGTGCTGGAGTTCAATTCCTGGCGTCTCTCTCTGCTAGTGTTGAGCTCCGGGAGTCACTCTGTGCTGAAGTTGAACTCCTGGAGTCACTCTGTGCTGGTGCTCATCTCCCTGAGACACACTGTGCTGGAGTTCAGCTCCCTGAGTCACCCTAAGCTGGATTCGGTTCTGCGACTCACTCTACGTGGGAATTCAGCTCCTGAAGTCAGTCTGTGCTGTATATCTTCTCCTGGAGTCATTCTGTACAGGAGTTCAGTTCCTGGAGTCACTCTGTGCTGGTGCTCAGATACAGAAGTCAATCTTTGCTGGAATTTCAGCTCCTGGAGTCACTCTGTGCTGGATTTCAGCTCCCGGAGTCACTCTGTGCTGGAGTTCAGCTCCTGGAGTCACTCTGTGCTGGATTTCAGCTCCTGGAGTCACTATGTGCTGGATTTCAGCTCCTGGAGTCACTCTGCACTGGAGTTCAGGTCTTGGGATCACTCTGTGCTGGAGTTCAACTCCGGGAGTCACTTTGCTGGAGTTCAGCTCCTGGAGACATTGTGTGGTGGAATTCAGCTCCTGGAGTCACTCTGTGCAGGAATTCAGGTCCTAGAGTCACTCTGTGTTGGATTTCAGCTCCTGGAGTCACTATGTGCTGGATTTCAGCTCCTGGTGTCACTCTGCACTGGAGTTCACGTCCTGGGATCACTCTATAACGGAGCTCAACTCCAGGAGTCACTCTTCTGGAGTTCAGCTCCAGGAGTCACTCTGTGCTGGAGAACAGCTCCCTGAGTCATTCTGTGCTGCAGTTCAGCTCCTGGAGTCACTCTGTGCTGGAGTTTAACTCCTGGAGTCAATTAGTGCTGGAGTTCAGATCCCTGAATCACTCTGTTCTGGAGTTCGGCACCCGGAGTCATTCTGGGCAGGATTTCATCTACCGGAGTCAGTCTGTGCTGGAGTTCAATTCCTGGTGTCTCACTCTGCTAGCGTTGAGCTCCGGGAGTCACTCTGTGCTGAAGTTGAACTCCTGGAGTCACTCTGTGCTGGTGCTCATCTCCCTGAGACACACTGTGCTGGAGTTCAGCTCCCTGAGTCACCCTAAGCTGGATTCAGTTCTGCGACTCACTCTACGTGGGAATTCAGCTCCTGAAGTCAGTCTGTGCTGTATATCTTCTCCTGGAGTCATTCTGTACAGGAGTTCAGTTCCTGGAGTCACTCTGTGCTGGTGCTCAGATACAGAAGTCAATCTGTGCTGGAGTTCAACTCCAGGAGACACACTGCTGCAGCTCAGTTCCTGGAGTCACTCTGTACTGGGCTTCAGCTACAGGAGTCACTCTTTGCTGGGATTTCAGCTTCCGGAGACACTCTGTGCTGGATTTCAACTCCTGGAGTCACTCTGTGCTAGCGTTCAGCTCCAGGAGTCACTCTGTGCTGAAGCTCAACTCCTGGAGTCACTCTGTGCTGAACTTAAATACTGGAGTCACTCTGTGCTGGACTTCAGCACCCTGTGTCATTCTGCACTGGAGTTCAGCTCCCAGAGTCAGTCTGCTGGAGTTCAGCAGCTGGAGTCATTCTGCACTGGAGTTCAGGTCTTGGGATCACTCTGTGCTGGAGTTCAACTCCGGGAGTCACTTTGCTGGAGTTCAGCTCTTGGAGACATTGTGTGGTGGAATTCAGCACCTGGAGTCACTCTGTGCAGGAATTCAGGTCCTGGAGACACTCTGTGCAGGAATTCAGGTCCTAGAGTCACTCTGTGCTGGATTTCAGCTCCTGGAGTCACTATGTGCTGGATTTCAGCTCCTGGTGTCACTCTGCACTGGAGTTCACGTCCTGGGATCACTCTATAACGGAGCTCAACTCCAGGAGTCACTCTTCTGGAGTTCAGCTCCAGGAGTCACTCTGTGCTGGAGTTCAGGTCTTGGGATCACTCTGTGCTGGAGTTCAACTCCAGGAGTCACTTTGCTGGAGTTCAGCTCCTGGAGACATTGTGTGGTGGAATTCAGCTCCTGGAGTCACTCTGTGCAGGAATTCAGGTCCTAGAGTCACTCTGTGCTGGATTTCAGCTCCTGGAGTCACTCTGCGCTGGATTTCAGCTCCTGGAGTCACTCTGTGCTGGAGCTCAGCTCCTGGAGTCATTCTGAGCTGGAATTCAGCTGCAGGAGTCACTCTTTGCTGCAATTTCAGTTTCTGGAGTCACTCTGTGTTGGAGTTCAACTCCTGGAGTCACTCTGTGTTAGCGTTGGGATCCTGGAGTCACTCTGTGCTGAAGCTCAACTCCTGGAGTCATTCTGTGCTGAAGTTCAACTCCTGGAGTCACACTGTGCTGGAGTTCAGCTCCCGGAGTAACTCTGTGCTGGAACTCAGCTCCTGGAATCACTCTGGGATGGAATTCAGGTCCTAGAGTCACTCTGTGTTGGATTTCAGCTCCTGGAGTGACTCTGTGCTGGATTTCAGCTCCTGGAGTCACTCTGCGCTGGAGTCCAGTGCTGGGATCACTCTGTGCTGGAGTTCAACTCCGGGAGTCACTCTGCTGGAGTTCAGCTCCTGGAGTCACTCTGTGCTGGATTTCAGGTCCTGGTGTCACTCTGGGATGGAATTCAGGTCCTAGAGTCACTCTGTGCTGGATTTCAGCTCCTGGAGTCACTCTGTGCTGGATTTCAGCTCCTGGAGTCACTCTGCACTGGAGTTCAGGTCTTGGGATCACTCTGTGCTGGTGTTCAACTCCGGGAGTCACTTTGCTGGAGTTCAGCTCCTGGAGACATTGTGTGGTGGAATACAGCTCCTGGAGTCACTCTGTGCAGGAATTCAGGTCCTAGAGTCACTCTGTGCTGGATTTCAGCTCCTGGAGTCACTATGTGCTGGATTTCAGCTCCTGGTGTCACTCTGCACTGGAGTTCACGTCCTGGGATCACTCTATAACGGAGCTCAACTCCAGGAGTCACTCTTCTGGAGTTCAGCTCCAAGAGTCACTCTGTGCTGGAGAACAGCTCCCTGAGTCATTCTCTGCTGCAGTTCAGCTCCTGGAGTCACTCTGTGCTGGAGTTTAACTCCTGGAGTCAATTAGTGCTGGAGTTCAGATCCCTGAATCACTCTGTTCTGGAGTTCGGCACCCGGAGTCATTCTGGGCAGGATTTCATCTACCGGAGTCAGTCTGTGCTGAAGCTCAATTCCTGGAGTCACTCTGTGCTGAATTTAAATACTGGAGTCACTCTGTGCTGGACTTCAGCACCCTGTGTCATTCTGCACTGGAGTTCAGCTCCCAGAGTCAGTCTGCTGGAGTTCAGCAGCTGGAGTCATTCTGCACTGGAGTTCAGGTCTTGGGATCACTCTGTGCTGGAGTTCAACTCCGGGAGTCACTTTGCTGGAGTTCAGCTCTTGGAGACATTGTGTGGTGGAATTCAGCTCCTGGAGTCACTCTGTGCAGGAATTCAGGTCCTAGAGTCACTCTGTGCTGGATTTCAGCTCCTGGAGTCACTATGTGCTGGATTTCAGCTCCTGGTGTCACTCTGCACTGGAGTTCACGTCCTGGGATCACTCTATAACGGAGCTCAACTCCAGGAGTCACTCTTCTGGAGTTCAGCTCCAGGAGTCACTCTGTGCTGGAGTTCAGGTCTTGGGATCACTCTGTGCTGGAGTTCAACTCCAGGAGTCACTTTGCTGGAGTTCAGCTCCTGGAGACATTGTGTGGTGGAATTCAGCTCCTGGAGTCACTCTGTGCAGGAATTCAGGTCCTAGAGTCACTCTGTGCTGGATTTCAGCTCCTGGAGTCACTCTGCGCTGGATTTCAGCTCCTGGAGTCACTCTGTGCTGGAGCTCAGCTCCTGGAGTCATTCTGAGCTGGAATTCAGCTGCAGGAGTCACTCTTTGCTGCAATTTCAGTTTCTGGAGTCACTCTGTGTTGGAGTTCAACTCCTGGAGTCACTCTGTGTTAGCGTTGGGATCCTGGAGTCACTCTGTGCTGAAGCTCAACTCCTGGAGTCATTCTGTGCTGAAGTTCAACTCCTGGAGTCACACTGTGCTGGAGTTCAGCTCCCGGAGTAACTCTGTGCTGGAACTCAGCTCCTGGAATCACTCTGGGATGGAATTCAGGTCCTAGAGTCACTCTGTGTTGGATTTCAGCTCCTGGAGTCACTCTGTGCTGGATTTCAGCTCCTGGAGTCACTCTGCGCTGGAGTCCAGTGCTGGGATCACTCTGTGCTGGAGTTCAACTCCGGGAGTCACTCTGCTGGAGTTCAGCTCCTGGAGTCACTCTGTGCTGGATTTCAGGTCCTGGTGTCACTCTGGGATGGAATTCAGGTCCTAGAGTCACTCTGTGCTGGATTTCAGCTCCTGGAGTCACTCTGTGCTGGATTTCAGCTCCTGGAGTCACTCTGCACTGGAGTTCAGGTCTTGGGATCACTCTGTGCTGGTGTTCAACTCCGGGAGTCACTTTGCTGGAATTCAGCTCCTGGAGACATTGTGTGGTGGAATTCAGCTCCTGGAGTCACTCTGTGCAGGAATTCAGGTCCTAGAGTCACTCTGTGCTGGATTTCAGCTCCTGGAGTCACTATGTGCTGGATTTCAGCTCCTGGTGTCACTCTGCACTGGAGTTCACGTCCTGGGATCACTCTATAACGGAGCTCAACTCCAGGAGTCACTCTTCTGGAGTTCAGCTCCAGGAGTCACTCTGTGCTGGAGAACAGCTCCCTGAGTCATTCTGTGCTGCAGTTCAGCTCCTGGAGTCACTCTGTGCTGGAGTTTAACTCCTGGAGTCAATTAGTGCTGGAGTTCAGATCCCTGAATCACTCTGTTCTGGAGTTCGGCACCCGGAGTCACTCTGGGCAGGATTTCATCTACCGGAGTCAGTCTGTGCTGGAGTTCAATTCCTGGCGTCTCTCTCTGCTAGTGTTGAGCTCCGGGAGTCACTCTGTGCTGAAGTTGAACTCCTGGAGTCACTCTGTGCTGGTGCTCATCTCCCTGAGACACACTGTGCTGGAGTTCAGCTCCCTGAGTCACCCTAAGCTGGATTCGGTTCTGCGACTCACTCTACGTGGGAATTCAGCTCCTGAAGTCAGTCTGTGCTGTATATCTTCTCCTGGAGTCATTCTGTACTGGAGTTCAGTTCCTGGAGTCACTCTGTGCTGGTGCTCAGATACAGAAGTCAATCTTTGCTGGAATTTCAGCTCCTGGAGTCACTCTGTGCTGGATTTCAGCTCCCGGAGTCACTCTGTGCTGGAGTTCAGCTCCTGGAGTCACTCTGTGCTGGATTTCAGCTCCTGGAGACACTATGTGCTGGATTTCCGCTCCTGGTGTCAATCTGCGCTGGAGTTCAGGTCCTGGGATCACTCTGTAACGGAGCTCAACTCCGGGAGTCACTCTTCTGGAGTTCAGCTCCTGGAGTCACTCTGTGCTGGAGAACAGCTCCCTGAGTCATTCTGTGCTGCAGTTCAGCTCCTGGAGTCACTCTGCACTGGAGTTCAGGTCTTGGGATCACTCTGTGCTGGAGTTCAACTCCAGGAGTCACTTTGCTGGAGTTCAGCTCCTGGAGACATTGTGTGGTGGAATTCAGCTCCTGGAGTCACTCTGTGCTGGATTTCAGCTCCTGGAGTCACTCTGCGCTGGATTTCAGCTCCTGGAGTCACTCTGTGCTGGAGCTCAGCTCCTGGAGTCATTCTGAGCTGGAATTCAGCTGCAGGAGTCACTCTTTGCTGCAATTTCAGTTTCTGGAGTCACTCTGTGTTGGAGTTCAACTCCTGGAGTCACTCTGTGTTAGCGTTGGGATCCTGGAGTCACTCTGTGCTGAAGCTCAACTCCTGGAGTCATTCTGTGCTGAAGTTCAACTCCTGGAGTCACACTGTGCTGGAGTTCAGCTCCCGGAGTAACTTTGTGCTGGAACTCAGCTCCTGGAATCACTCTGGGATGGAATTCAGGTCCTAGAGTCACTCTGTGTTGGATTTCAGCTCCTGGAGTCACTCTGTGCTGGATTTCAGCTCCTGGAGTCACTCTGCGCTGGAGTCCAGTGCTAGGATCACTCTGCGCTGGAGTTCAACTCCGGGAGTCACTCTGCTGGAGTTCAGCTCCTGGAGTCACTCTGTGCTGGATTTCAGGTCCTGGTGTCACTCTGGGATGGAATTCAGGTCCTAGAGTCACTCTGTGCTGGATTTCAGCTCCTGGAGTCACTCTGTGCTGGATTTCAGCTCCTGGAGTCACTCTGCACTGGAGTTCAGGTCTTGGGATCACTCTGTGCTGGAGTTCAACTCCGGGAGTCACTTTGCTGGAGTTCAGCTCCTGGAGACATTGTGTGGTGGAATTCAGCTCCTGGAGTCACTCTGTGCAGGAATTCAGGTCCTAGAGTCACTCTGTGTTGGATTTCAGCTCCTGGAGTCACTATGTGCTGGATTTCAGCTCCTGGTGTCACTCTGCACTGGAGTTCACGTCCTGGGATCACTCTATAACGGAGCTCAACTCCAGGAGTCACTCTTCTGGAGTTCAGCTCCAGGAGTCACTCTGTGCTGGAGAACAGCTCCCTGAGTCATTCTGTGCTGCAGTTCAGCTCCTGGAGTCACTCTGTGCTGGAGTTTAACTCCTGGAGTCAATTAGTGCTGGAGTTCAGATCCCTGAATCACTCTGTTCTGGAGTTCGGCACCCGGAGTCATTCTGGGCAGGATTTCATCTACCGGAGTCAGTCTGTGCTGGAGTTCAATTCCTGGTGTCTCACTCTGCTAGCGTTGAGCTCCGGGAGTCACTCTGTGCTGAAGTTGAACTCCTGGAGTCACTCTGTGCTGGTGCTCATCTCCCTGAGACACACTGTGCTGGAGTTCAGCTCCCTGAGTCACCCTAAGCTGGATTCAGTTCTGCGACTCACTCTACGTGGGAATTCAGCTCCTGAAGTCAGTCTGTGCTGTATATCTTCTCCTGGAGTCATTCTGTACAGGAGTTCAGTTCCTGGAGTCACTCTGTGCTGGTGCTCAGATACAGAAGTCAATCTTTGCTGGAATTTCAGCTCCTGGAGTCACTCTGTGCTGGATTTCAGCTCCCGGAGTCACTCTGTGCTGGAGTTCAGCTCCTGGAGTCACTCTGTGCTGGATTTCAGCTCCTGGAGTCACTATGTGCTGGATTTCCGCTCCTGGTGTCAATCTGCGCTGGAGTTCAGGTCCTGGGATCACTCTGTAACGGAGCTCAACTCCGGGAGTCACTCTTCTGGAGTTCAGCTCCAGGAGTCACTCTGTGCTGGAGTTCAGCTCCCTGAGTCATTCTGTGCTGGAGTTTAACTCCTGGAGTCACTACGTGCTGGAGTTCAGCTCCCTGAGTCACTCTGTTCTGGAGTTTGGCACCCGGAGTCACTCTGGGCAGGATTTCATCTACCGGAGTCAGTCTGTGCTGGAGTTCAACTCCTGGCGTCTCTCTCTGCTAGCGTTGAGCTCCAGGAGTCACTCTGCGCTGAAGTTGAACTCCTGGAGTCACTCTGTCCTGGTGTTCATCTCCCTGAGTCACTATTTGCTGGAGAACAGCTCCTGGAGTCACTCTGCACTGGAGTTCAGGTCTTGGGATCACTCTGTGCTGGAGTTCAACTCCAGGAGTCACTTTGCTGGAGTTCAGCTCCTGGAGACATTGTGTGGTGGAATTCAGCTCCTGGAGTCACTCTGTGCTGGATTTCAGCTCCTGGAGTCACTCTGCGCTGGATTTCAGCTCCTGGAGTCACTCTGTGCTGGAGCTCAGCTCCTGGAGTCATTCTGAGCTGGAATTCAGCTGCAGGAGTCACTCTTTGCTGCAATTTCAGTTTCTGGAGTCACTCTGTGTTGGAGTTCAACTCCTGGAGTCACTCTGTGTTAGCGTTGGGATCCTGGAGTCACTCTGTGCTGAAGCTCAACTCCTGGAGTCATTCTGTGCTGAAGTTCAACTCCTGGAGTCACACTGTGCTGGAGTTCAGCTCCCGGAGTAACTTTGTGCTGGAACTCAGCTCCTGGAATCACTCTGGGATGGAATTCAGGTCCTAGAGTCACTCTGTGTTGGATTTCAGCTCCTGGAGTCACTCTGTGCTGGATTTCAGCTCCTGGAGTCACTCTGCGCTGGAGTCCAGTGCTAGGATCACTCTGCGCTGGAGTTCAACTCCGGGAGTCACTCTGCTGGAGTTCAGCTCCTGGAGTCACTCTGTGCTGGATTTCAGGTCCTGGTGTCACTCTGGGATGGAATTCAGGTCCTAGAGTCACTCTGTGCTGGATTTCAGCTCCTGGAGTCACTCTGTGCTGGATTTCAGCTCCTGGAGTCACTCTGCACTGGAGTTCAGGTCTTGGGATCACTCTGTGCTGGAGTTCAACTCCGGGAGTCACTTTGCTGGAGTTCAGCTCCTGGAGACATTGTGTGGTGGAATTCAGCTCCTGGAGTCACTCTGTGCAGGAATTCAGGTCCTAGAGTCACTCTGTGTTGGATTTCAGCTCCTGGAGTCACTATGTGCTGGATTTCAGCTCCTGGTGTCACTCTGCACTGGAGTTCACGTCCTGGGATCACTCTATAACGGAGCTCAACTCCAGGAGTCACTCTTCTGGAGTTCAGCTCCAGGAGTCACTCTGTGCTGGAGAACAGCTCCCTGAGTCATTCTGTGCTGCAGTTCAGCTCCTGGAGTCACTCTGTGCTGGAGTTTAACTCCTGGAGTCAATTAGTGCTGGAGTTCAGATCCCTGAATCACTCTGTTCTGGAGTTCGGCACCCGGAGTCATTCTGGGCAGGATTTCATCTACCGGAGTCAGTCTGTGCTGAAGCTCAATTCCTGGAGTCACTCTGTGCTGAATTTAAATACTGGAGTCACTCTGTGCTGGACTTCAGCACCCTGTGTCATTCTGCACTGGAGTTCAGCTCCCAGAGTCAGTCTGCTGGAGTTCAGCAGCTGGAGTCATTCTGCACTGGAGTTCAGGTCTTGGGATCACTCTGTGCTGGAGTTCAACTCCGGGAGTCACTTTGCTGGAGTTCAGCTCTTGGAGACATTGTGTGGTGGAATTCAGCTCCTGGAGTCACTCTGTGCAGGAATTCAGGTCCTAGAGTCACTCTGTGCTGGATTTCAGCTCCTGGAGTCACTATGTGCTGGATTTCAGCTCCTGGTGTCACTCTGCACTGGAGTTCACGTCCTGGGATCACTCTATAACGGAGCTCAACTCCAGGAGTCACTCTTCTGGAGTTCAGCTCCAGGAGTCACTCTGTGCTGGAGTTCAGGTCTTGGGATCACTCTGTGCTGGAGTTCAACTCCAGGAGTCACTTTGCTGGAGTTCAGCTCCTGGAGACATTGTGTGGTGGAATTCAGCTCCTGGAGTCACTCTGTGCAGGAATTCAGGTCCTAGAGTCACTCTGTGCTGGATTTCAGCTCCTGGAGTCACTCTGCGCTGGATTTCAGCTCCTGGAGTCACTCTGTGCTGGAGCTCAGCTCCTGGAGTCATTCTGAGCTGGAATTCAGCTGCAGGAGTCACTCTTTGCTGCAATTTCAGTTTCTGGAGTCACTCTGTGTTGGAGTTCAACTCCTGGAGTCACTCTGTGTTAGCGTTGGGATCCTGGAGTCACTCTGTGCTGAAGCTCAACTCCTGGAGTCATTCTGTGCTGAAGTTCAACTCCTGGAGTCACACTGTGCTGGAGTTCAGCTCCCGGAGTAACTCTGTGCTGGAACTCAGCTCCTGGAATCACTCTGGGATGGAATTCAGGTCCTAGAGTCACTCTGTGTTGGATTTCAGCTCCTGGAGTCACTCTGTGCTGGATTTCAGCTCCTGGAGTCACTCTGCGCTGGAGTCCAGTGCTGGGATCACTCTGTGCTGGAGTTCAACTCCGGGAGTCACTCTGCTGGAGTTCAGCTCCTGGAGTCACTCTGTGCTGGATTTCAGGTCCTGGTGTCACTCTGGGATGGAATTCAGGTCCTAGAGTCACTCTGTGCTGGATTTCAGCTCCTGGAGTCACTCTGTGCTGGATTTCAGCTCCTGGAGTCACTCTGCACTGGAGTTCAGGTCTTGGGATCACTCTGTGCTGGTGTTCAACTCCGGGAGTCACTTTGCTGGAATTCAGCTCCTGGAGACATTGTGTGGTGGAATTCAGCTCCTGGAGTCACTCTGTGCAGGAATTCAGGTCCTAGAGTCACTCTGTGCTGGATTTCAGCTCCTGGAGTCACTATGTGCTGGATTTCAGCTCCTGGTGTCACTCTGCACTGGAGTTCACGTCCTGGGATCACTCTATAACGGAGCTCAACTCCAGGAGTCACTCTTCTGGAGTTCAGCTCCAGGAGTCACTCTGTGCTGGAGAACAGCTCCCTGAGTCATTCTGTGCTGCAGTTCAGCTCCTGGAGTCACTCTGTGCTGGAGTTTAACTCCTGGAGTCAATTAGTGCTGGAGTTCAGATCCCTGAATCACTCTGTTCTGGAGTTCGGCACCCGGAGTCACTCTGGGCAGGATTTCATCTACCGGAGTCAGTCTGTGCTGGAGTTCAATTCCTGGCGTCTCTCTCTGCTAGTGTTGAGCTCCGGGAGTCACTCTGTGCTGAAGTTGAACTCCTGGAGTCACTCTGTGCTGGTGCTCATCTCCCTGAGACACACTGTGCTGGAGTTCAGCTCCCTGAGTCACCCTAAGCTGGATTCGGTTCTGCGACTCACTCTACGTGGGAATTCAGCTCCTGAAGTCAGTCTGTGCTGTATATCTTCTCCTGGAGTCATTCTGTACTGGAGTTCAGTTCCTGGAGTCACTCTGTGCTGGTGCTCAGATACAGAAGTCAATCTTTGCTGGAATTTCAGCTCCTGGAGTCACTCTGTGCTGGATTTCAGCTCCCGGAGTCACTCTGTGCTGGAGTTCAGCTCCTGGAGTCACTCTGTGCTGGATTTCAGCTCCTGGAGACACTATGTGCTGGATTTCCGCTCCTGGTGTCAATCTGCGCTGGAGTTCAGGTCCTGGGATCACTCTGTAACGGAGCTCAACTCCGGGAGTCACTCTTCTGGAGTTCAGCTCCTGGAGTCACTCTGTGCTGGAGAACAGCTCCCTGAGTCATTCTGTGCTGCAGTTCAGCTCCTGGAGTCACTCTGCACTGGAGTTCAGGTCTTGGGATCACTCTGTGCTGGAGTTCAACTCCAGGAGTCACTTTGCTGGAGTTCAGCTCCTGGAGACATTGTGTGGTGGAATTCAGCTCCTGGAGTCACTCTGTGCTGGATTTCAGCTCCTGGAGTCACTCTGCGCTGGATTTCAGCTCCTGGAGTCACTCTGTGCTGGAGCTCAGCTCCTGGAGTCATTCTGAGCTGGAATTCAGCTGCAGGAGTCACTCTTTGCTGCAATTTCAGTTTCTGGAGTCACTCTGTGTTGGAGTTCAACTCCTGGAGTCACTCTGTGTTAGCGTTGGGATCCTGGAGTCACTCTGTGCTGAAGCTCAACTCCTGGAGTCATTCTGTGCTGAAGTTCAACTCCTGGAGTCACACTGTGCTGGAGTTCAGCTCCCGGAGTAACTTTGTGCTGGAACTCAGCTCCTGGAATCACTCTGGGATGGAATTCAGGTCCTAGAGTCACTCTGTGTTGGATTTCAGCTCCTGGAGTCACTCTGTGCTGGATTTCAGCTCCTGGAGTCACTCTGCGCTGGAGTCCAGTGCTAGGATCACTCTGCGCTGGAGTTCAACTCCGGGAGTCACTCTGCTGGAGTTCAGCTCCTGGAGTCACTCTGTGCTGGATTTCAGGTCCTGGTGTCACTCTGGGATGGAATTCAGGTCCTAGAGTCACTCTGTGCTGGATTTCAGCTCCTGGAGTCACTCTGTGCTGGATTTCAGCTCCTGGAGTCACTCTGCACTGGAGTTCAGGTCTTGGGATCACTCTGTGCTGGAGTTCAACTCCGGGAGTCACTTTGCTGGAGTTCAGCTCCTGGAGACATTGTGTGGTGGAATTCAGCTCCTGGAGTCACTCTGTGCAGGAATTCAGGTCCTAGAGTCACTCTGTGTTGGATTTCAGCTCCTGGAGTCACTATGTGCTGGATTTCAGCTCCTGGTGTCACTCTGCACTGGAGTTCACGTCCTGGGATCACTCTATAACGGAGCTCAACTCCAGGAGTCACTCTTCTGGAGTTCAGCTCCAGGAGTCACTCTGTGCTGGAGAACAGCTCCCTGAGTCATTCTGTGCTGCAGTTCAGCTCCTGGAGTCACTCTGTGCTGGAGTTTAACTCCTGGAGTCAATTAGTGCTGGAGTTCAGATCCCTGAATCACTCTGTTCTGGAGTTCGGCACCCGGAGTCATTCTGGGCAGGATTTCATCTACCGGAGTCAGTCTGTGCTGGAGTTCAATTCCTGGTGTCTCACTCTGCTAGCGTTGAGCTCCGGGAGTCACTCTGTGCTGAAGTTGAACTCCTGGAGTCACTCTGTGCTGGTGCTCATCTCCCTGAGACACACTGTGCTGGAGTTCAGCTCCCTGAGTCACCCTAAGCTGGATTCAGTTCTGCGACTCACTCTACGTGGGAATTCAGCTCCTGAAGTCAGTCTGTGCTGTATATCTTCTCCTGGAGTCATTCTGTACAGGAGTTCAGTTCCTGGAGTCACTCTGTGCTGGTGCTCAGATACAGAAGTCAATCTTTGCTGGAATTTCAGCTCCTGGAGTCACTCTGTGCTGGATTTCAGCTCCCGGAGTCACTCTGTGCTGGAGTTCAGCTCCTGGAGTCACTCTGTGCTGGATTTCAGCTCCTGGAGTCACTATGTGCTGGATTTCCGCTCCTGGTGTCAATCTGCGCTGGAGTTCAGGTCCTGGGATCACTCTGTAACGGAGCTCAACTCCGGGAGTCACTCTTCTGGAGTTCAGCTCCAGGAGTCACTCTGTGCTGGAGTTCAGCTCCCTGAGTCATTCTGTGCTGGAGTTTAACTCCTGGAGTCACTACGTGCTGGAGTTCAGCTCCCTGAGTCACTCTGTTCTGGAGTTTGGCACCCGGAGTCACTCTGGGCAGGATTTCATCTACCGGAGTCAGTCTGTGCTGGAGTTCAACTCCTGGCGTCTCTCTCTGCTAGCGTTGAGCTCCAGGAGTCACTCTGCGCTGAAGTTGAACTCCTGGAGTCACTCTGTCCTGGTGTTCATCTCCCTGAGTCACTATTTGCTGGAGTTCAGCTCCTTGAGTCATTCTGTGCTGGCGTTCAGCTCCGGGTGTCACTCTGTGCTTGATATCATCTCCTGGAATCACTCTTTTCTGTGATTGAGCTCCAGGAGTTACTCTGTGTAGGAGGACAGCTCCCTGAGTCATCCTGTGCTGGAGTTCTGCTGCCTGAGTCACTCTGTGATGGATTCGGTTCTGCGACTCACTCTACATGGGAATTCAGCTCCTGAAGTCAGTCTGTGCTGTATATCTTCTCCTGGAGTCATTCGGTGCTGGTGCTCATCTCCCTGAGACACACTGTGCTGGAGTTCAACTCCCTGAGTCACCCTAAGCTGGATTCAGTTCTGCGACTCACTCTACGTGGGAATTCAGCTCCTGAAGTCAGTCTGTGCTGTATATCTTCTCCTGGAGTCATTCTGTACAGGAGTTCAGTTCCTGGAGTCACTCTGTGCTGGTGCTCAGATACAGAAGTCAATCTGTGCTGGAGTTCAACTCCGGGAGCCACACTGCTGCAGCTCAGTTCCTGGAGTCACTCTGTACTGGGCTTCAGCTACAGGAGTCACTCTTTGCTGGGATTTCAGCTTCCGGAGACACTCTGTGCTGGATTTCAACTCCTGGAGTCACTCTGTGCTAGCGTTCAGCTCCAGGAGTCACTCTGTGCTGAAGCTCAACTCCTGGAGTCACTCTGTGCTGTACATAAATACTGGAGTCACTCTGTGCTGAACTTAAATACTGGAGTCACTCTGTGCTGGACTTCAGCACCCTGTGTCATTCTGCACTGGAGTTCAGCTCCCAGAGTCAGTCTGCTGGAGTTCAGCAGCTGGAGTCATTCTGCACTGGAGTTCAGGTCCTGGAGTCACTCTGCGCTGGGGTTCAGGTCCTGGCATCATTCTGTGCTAGAGTTCAACTCCTGGAGTCACTCCGTGCTAGCGTTCTGCTCCCGGAGTCACTGTGCTTGAGCTCAATTCCTGGAGTCACTCTGTGCTGAACTTAAATACTGGAGTCACTCTGTGCTGGACTTCAGCACCCTGTGTCATTCTGCACTGGAGTTCAGCTCCCAGAGTCAGTCTGCTGGAGTTCAGCACCTGGAGTCATTCTGTGTTGGATTTCAGCTACTGGAGTCACTCTGTACTGGAGTTCAGCTCCTGGAGTCACTCTGCGCTGGGGTTCAGGTCCTGGCATCATTCTGTGCTAGAGTTCAATTCCTGGAGTCACTCTGATTGGCGTTCAGTTCCTGTGCTGCTATTCAGCTCCTGGAGTCATTCTGAGCTGGAATTCAGCTCCAGGAGTCACTCTTTGCTGGGATTTCAGTTTTGGGAGTCACTCTGTGCTGGACTTCAATTCCTGGAGTCACTCTGTGCTAGCGTTACTATCCTGGAATCACTCTGCGCTGGAGTTCAGTTCCTGGGATCACTCTGTGCTGCAGTTCAGCTCCTGGAATAACTCTGTTACGGATATCATCTCCTGGAGTCATTCTGTGCTGGAGTTCAATTTCTGGAGTCACTCTGTGCTGGAGTTTAGTTCCCTGAGTCACTGTATGCTGGAATCGGTTCTGCGACTCACTCTACGTGGAAGTTCAGCTCCTGAAGTCAGTCTGTGCTGTATATCATATCCTGGAGTCATTCTGTGCAGGAGTTCAGTTCCTGGAGTCACTCTGTGCTGGTGCTCAGATACAGAAGTCAATCTTTGCTGGAATTTCAGCTCCTGGAGTCACTCTATGCTGGAGTTCAGCTCCTAGAGTCATCTTGTGCTGGAGTTCCGGTCCTGTAGTCACTCAGTACTGGAGTTCATCTAGAGTAACTCTGTGCTGGACATCAGCTCCCGTCTTTACTTTCTGCAGGAGTTCAGCTCCTGGTGTCATTCTGTGCCGCAATTCAGCTCCTGGAATCACTCTGTGCTGGAATTCAGGTCCTAGAGTCATTCTGTGCTGGAGTTCAGCTCCTGGAGTCACCCTGCGCTGGAATTGAGGTCCTGGGATCACTCTGTGCTGGAGCTCAACTCCGGGAGTCACTCTGTTGGAGTTCAGCTCCTGGAGTCATTCTGTGTTGGATTTCAGCTCCTGGAGTCACACTGTGCTGGAGTTCAGCTCCTGGAGTCACTCTGTGCTGGAGTTCAGGTCCTGGGATCACTCTGTGCTGGAGTTCAATTCCGGGGGTCACTCTGAATGGCGTTCAGTTCCTGCGGTCACTCTGTGCTGCAGTTCAGCTCCTGGAGTAACTCTGTGCTGGATATCATCTCCTGGAGACATTCTGTGCTGGAGTTCAGTTTCTGGAGTCACTCTATGCTGGAGTTTAGTTCCTGGGATCACACTGTGCTGGAGTTCAACTCAGGGACTCACTCTGCAGGAGTTCAGTTCCTGGAGTCACTCTGTGCTGGATATCATCTCGTGGAGACACTCTGTGCTGGAGATCAGTTCCCCAGTCACTATTTGTAGGAGTTCAGCTCCTGGAGTCACTCTGTGCTGGAGTTCAATTCCTGATGTCACTCTGTGCTAGCGTTGAGCTCCGGGAGTCACTCTGTGCTGAGGTTCAACTCCTGGAGTCACTCTGTGCTGGAGTTCAGCTCCCTGAATTACTCTGTGCTGGATTCGATTCTGTGACTCACTCTATGTGGAAGTTCAGCTCCTGAAGTCAGTCTGTGCTGCATATCTTCTCCTGGAGTCATTCTGTACAGGATTCAGTTCCTGGAGTCACTCTGTGCTGGTGTTCAGGTCCTGTAGTCATTCAGTGCTGCAGTTCATCTAGAGTAACTCTGTGCTGAACATCAGCTCCCGTCTTTACTTTCTGCTGGAGTTCAGCTCCTGGAGTCATTCTGTGCTGGAATTCAGATCCTGGAATCACTCTGTGCTGGATTTCAGGTCCTAGAGTCACTCTGTGCTGGATTTCAGCTCCTGGAGTCACTCTGCGCTGGAGTTCAGGTCCTGGGATCACTCTGTGCTGGAGTTCAACTCCGGGAGTCACTCTGCTGGAGTTCAGCTCCTGGAGTCATTGTGTTGGTTTCAGCTCCTGGAGTCACTCTGCGCTGGGATTCAGGTCCTGGAGTCACTCTAGGATGGAATTCAGGTCCTAGAGTCACTCTGTGTTGGATTTCAGCTCCTGGAGTCACTCTGTGCTGGAGTTCAACTCCGGGAGTCACTCTGCTGGAGTTCAGCTCCTGGAGTCATTCTGTGGTGGAATTCAGCTCCTGGAGTCACTCTGTGCAGGAATTCAGGTCCTGGAGTCACTCTGTGCTGGATTTCAGCTCCTGGAGTCACTATGTGCTGGATTTCAGCTCCTGGAGTCACTCTGGGATTGAATTCAGGTCCTAGAGTCACTCTGTGCTGGATTTCAGCTCCTGGAGTCACTCTGTGCTGGATTTCTTCTCCTGGAGTCACTCTGCGCTGGAGATCAGGTCCTGGAATCACTCTGTGCTGGAATTCAACTCCGGGAGTCACTCTGCTGGAGTTCTGCTCCTGGAGTCATTATGTGCTGGATTTCAGCTCCTGGTGTCACTCTGCACTGGAGTTCAGGTCCTGGGATCACTCTATAACGGAGTTCAACTCCGGGAGTCACTCTTCTGGAGATCAGCTCCTGGAGTCACTCTGTGCTGGAGTTCAGCTCCCTGAGTCATTCTGTGCTGCAGATCAGCTCCTGGAGTCACTCTGTGCTGGAGTTTAACTCCTGGAGTCACTTAGTGCTGGAGTTCAGATCCCTGAATCACTCTGTTCTGGAGTTCGGCAACCGGAGATACGCTGGGCAGGATTTCATCTCCCGGAGTCAGTCTGTGCTGGAGTTCAACTCCTGGAGTCTCTCTCTGTTAGCATTGAGCTCCGGAAGTCAATCTGTGCTGAAATTGAACTCCTGGGGTCACTCTGTCCTGGTGTTCATCTCCCTGAGTCACTATTCGCTGGAGTTTATCTCCTTGAGTCAGTCTGTGCTGGCGTTCAGCTCCGGGTGTCACTCTGTACAGGATATCATCTCCTGGAGTCACTCTTTTCTGCGATTGAGCTCCAGGAGTTTCTCTGTGCAGCACGTCAGCTCCCTGAGTCACCCTGTGCTGGAGTTCAGCTCCCTGACTCACTCTCTGCTGGATTCTGTTCTGCGACTCACTCTACGCGGGAGTTCAGCTCCTGAAGTCAGTCTGTGCTGTATATCTTCTCCTGGAGTCATTCTGCACAGGAGTTCAGTTCCTGGAGTCACTCTGTGCTGGTGCTCAGATACAGAAGTCAATCTTTCCTGGAATTTCAGCTCCTGGAGTCACTCTATGCTGGAGTTCAGCTCCTAGAGTCATCTTGTGCTGGAGTTCCGGTCCTGTAGTCACTCAGTACTGGAGTTCATCTAGAGTAACTCTGTGCTGGACATCAGCTCCCGTCTTTACTTTCTGCAGGAGTTCAGCTCCTGGTGTCATTCTGTGCCGCAATTCAGCTCCTGGAATCACTCTGTGCTGGAATTCAGGTCCTAGAGTCATTCTGTGCTGGATTTCAGCTCCTCGAGTCACTCTGCGCTGGAGTTCAGGTCCTGGGATCACTCTGTGCTGGAGTTCAACTCCGGGAGTCACTCTGCTGGAGTTCAGCTCCTGGAGTCATTGAGTTGGATTTCAGCTCCTGGAGTCACACTGTGCTGGAGTTCAGCTCCTGGAGTCACTCTGTGCTGGGATTCAGGTCCTGGGATCACTCTGTGCTGGAGTTCAATTCCGGGAGTCACTCTGAATAATGTTCAGTTCCTGCAGTGACTCTCTGCTGCAGTTCAGCTCCTGGAGTCACTCTGTGCTGGGATTCAGGTCCTGGGATCACTCTGTGCTGGAGTTCAATTCCGGGAGTCACTCTGAATGACGTTCAGTTCCTGCAGTGACTCTGTGCTGGAGTTCAACTCCTGGAGTCACTCTGTGTTGGATTTCAGGTCCTGGACTCACTCTGTGCTGGATTTCAGCTTCTGGAGTCACTCTGCACTGGAGTTCCGGTCCTGGGATCACTCTGTGCTGGAGTTCAACTCCTGGAGTCACTCTGCTGGAAATCAGCTCCTGGAGTCATTCTGTGCTGGATTTCAGCTCCTGGTGTCACTCTGCGCTGGAATTCAGGTCCTGGGATCAGTCTATAACGGAGCTGAACTCCGGGAGTCACTCTTTTGTGCAGCAGGTCAGCTCCCTGAGTCACCCTGTGCTGGAGTTCAGTTCCCTGAGTCACTCTGTGCTGGATTCGGTTCTGCGACTCACTCTACGTGGGAGTTCAGCTCCTGAAGTCAGTCTGTGCTGGATATCATCTCCTGGAGTCATTCTGTGCAGGATTTCAGTTCCTGGAGTCACTCTGTACTGGTGTTCAGCTTCCGGAGACACTCTGTGCTGGAGTTCAACTCCTGGAGTCACTATGTGCTAGTGTTCAGCTCCAGGAGTCACTCTGTGCTGAAGCTCAACTCCTGGAGTCACTCTGTGCTGAACTTAAATACTGGAGTCACTCTGTGCTGGAGTACAGCTTCCTGAGTTTCTCTGTGCTGGACTTCAGCACCCTGTGTCATTCTGCACTGGAGTTCAGCTCCCAGAGTCAGTCTGCTGGAGTTCAGCACCTGGAGTCATTCTGTGTTGGATTTCAGCTCCTGGAGTCACTCTGTACTGGAGTTCAGATCCTGGAGTCACTCTGCGCTGGGGTTCAGGTCCTGGCATCATTCTGTGCTAGAGTTCAATTCCTGGAGTCACTCTGAACGGCATTCAGTTCCTGCAGTCACTCTGTGCTGCCATTCAGCTCCTGGAGTCATTCTGAGCTGGAATTCATCTCTAGGAGTCACTCTTTGCTGGGATTTCAGCTCCTGGAGTCACTCTGTGCTGGATTTCAACTCCTGGAGTCACTCTGTGCTAGCGCTGCTATCCTGGAATCACTCTGCGCTGGAGTTCAGTTCCTGGGATCACTCTGTGCTGGAGTTCAACTCCGAGAGTCACTCTGCTGGAGTTCAGCTCTTGGAGTCACTTTGTGCTGGAATTCAGGTCCTAGAGTCACTCTGTGCAGGAATTCAGCTCCTGGAGTCACTCAGGGATGGAATTCAGGTCCTAGAGTCACTCTGTGTTGGATCTCAGCTCCTGGAGTCACTCTGCGCTGGAGTTCATGTACTGGGATCACTCTGTGCTGGAGTTCAACTCCGGGAGTCACTCTGCTGGAGTTTAGCTCCTGGAGTCACTCTGCGCTGGAGTTCATGTACTGGGATCACTCTGTGCTGGAGTTCAACTCCGGGAGTCACTCTGCTGGAGTTCAGCTCCTGGAGTCACTCAGTGCTGGAATTCAGCTCCCAGAGTCACTCTGCGCTGGAGTTCAGGTCCTGGAGTCACTCTGTGCTGGATTTCAGCTCCTGGTGTCACTCTGTGCTGGGTTCACTTCTGCGAGTCACTCTATGTGGGAGGTTAGCACCTGAAGTCACTCTGTGCTGGATATCATCTCCTGGAGACACTCTGTGCTGGAGATCAGCTCCTGGAGTCACTCTGCGCTGAGTTCACTTCTGCGAGTCACTCTATGTGGGAGGTTAGCACCTGAAGTCACTCTGTGCTGGATATCATCTCTCGGAAACACTCTGTGCTGGGTTCGCTTCTGCGAGTCACTCTATGTCAGAGTTTAGATCCTGAAGGCAGTCTGAGCTGGATATCATCTCCTGGAGACATTGGGTGTTGGAGTTCAGTTTCTGGAGTCACTCTGTGCTGGAGTTTAGCTCCTGGGATCACTCTGTGCTGGAGTTCAGCTCGTGGAGTCACTCTGTGCTGGATTCCAGCTCCTGGAGTCACTCTGCGCTGGCGATCAGGTCCTGGGATCACTCTGTGCTGGAGTTCAACTCCGGGAGTCACTCTGCTGGAGTTCAGCTCCTCGAGTCACTTTGTGCTGGAATTCAGGTCCTGGAGTCACTCTGGGATGGTATTCAGGTCCTAGAGTCACATTGTGCTGGTGTTCAGCTCCTGGAGTCACTCTGTGCTGGATTTCAGCTCCTGGAGTCACTCTGCGCATGACTTCAGGTCCTGGGATCACTCTATGCTGGAGTTCAACTCCGGGAGTCACTCTGCTGGAGTTCAGCTCCTGGAGTCACTCTGTGCTGTAATTCAGGTCCTAGAGTCACTCTGTGCTGGATTTCAGCTCCTGGAGTCACTCTGTGCTGGATTTCAGCTCCTGGAGTCACTCTGTGCTGGAGTTTAACTCCCGGAGTCACTCAGTGCTGGAGTTCAGGTCCCTGAGTCACTCTGTTCTGGAGTTCGGCATCCGGAGTCACTCTGGGCAGGATTTCATCTACCGGAGTCAGTCTGTGCTAGAGTTCAACTCCTGGCGTCTCTCTCTGCTAGCGTTGAGCTCCGGGATTCACTCTGTGCTGGTGTTCATCTCCCTGAGTCACTATTCGCTGGACTTCAGCTCCTTGAGTCATTCTGTGCTGGAGTTCAGCTCCGGGTCTCACTCTGTACTGGATATCATCTCCTGGAGTCAACTTTGCTGGGATTGAGCTCCAGGAGTTACTCTGTTCAGGAGTTCAGCTCCCTGAGTCACTCTGTACTGGAGTCCATCTCTGGACGTCATTCTGTGCAGACGTTCAAGTCCTTGGGTCAATCTATGCTGGAGTTCACTGTGCGCTCGTGTTTAGTTCCCTGAGTCACTATTCGCTGGAGTTCCTGTAGTCACTCAGTGCTGGAGTTCATCTAGAGTAACTCTGTGCAGGACATCAGCTCCCGTCTTTACTTTCTGCTGGAGTTCATCTCCTGGAATCATTCTCTGCTGGAATTCAACTCCTGGGGTCATTCGGTGGAGGAATAAAGTTCCTGGAGTCACTCTGTGCAGGGGCTGAGCTCCTGGGATTAGTCTGTGCTGGAGTTCAACTCCTGGAGTCACTCTGTACTAGCGTTGAGCTCCAGGAGACACTCTGTGCTGAAGCTCAAATCCTGGAGTCACTCTGTGCTGAACTTAAATACTGGAGTCACTCTGTGCTGGACTTAAATACTGGAGTCACTCTGTGCTGAACTTAAATACTGGAGTCACTCTGTGCTGGACTTAAATACTGGAGTCACTCTGTGCTGGAGTTCAGCTCCCGGAGTCACCCTGTGCTCGCTTCGCTTCTGCGAGTCACTCTACGTGGGAGTTTAGATCCTGAAGTCACTCTGTGCTGGATTTCATCTCCTGGAGTCATTCTGTGCTGGAGTTCAATTTCTGGAGTCATTCTGTGCTGGAGTTTAGGTCCTGGGATCACTCTGTGTTGAAGTTCATCTCCCGGAGTCACACTGTGCAGAGGTTCAACTCCTGGAGTCACTCTGTGCTGGCATTCAGCTCTGGGTGTCACTCTGTGCTGGAGTTCAGTTCCCTGTGTCACTATTCGCTCAAGGTCCTGTAGTCACTCAGTGCTGGAGTTCATCTAGAGTAACTCTGTGCTGGACATCAGCTCCCAAGTTTACTTTCTGTTGGAGTTCAGCTCCTAGAGTCACTCTGTACTGGATTTCAGCTCCTGGAGTCACTCTGTGCCTGGGTTCAGCTCCTGGATTCATTCTGTGCTGGTGTTCAGCTCCTAGAGTCTCTCTGTGCTGGAGTTCAGCTCCTGGAGTCATTCAGTGCTGGAAATCAGCTCCTGGAGTCACTCTGTGCTGGAGGTCAGCTTCTGGAGTCACTCTGTGCTAGATTTTAGCTACCGGAGTCAGTCTGTGCTGGAGTTAAACTCCTGGAGTCACTCTGTGCATAAGTTCAACTCCTGGAGTCACTCTGTGCTGCAGTTCAGCTCCCAAAGTCACTCTGTGCTAGATGATGACCTCCTGGAGTCATTCTGTGCTGGAGTTCAACTCCGGGAATCACTCTGCTGGAGTTTAGCTCCTGGATTCACTCTTCACTGGAGTTCAGCTCCGGGATTCAGTCTTTGATCGGATTGACCTCCGGGAGTCATGCTGTGCTGGAGATCAGCTCCTGGATTTACTCTGTGCTGGAGTTCAGCTCCCTGAGTCACTCTTTGCTGGGCTTTCAGCTCCTGGCGTCATTCTGTGCTGGAGTTCAGCTCCCGGAGTCACTCTGTACTGGAGTTCAGCTCCCGGAGTCACTCTGTACTGGAGTTCAGCTCCCGGAGTCACTCTGTGCTGGCTTCGCTTCTGCGAGTCACTCTACGTGGAAGTTTAGATCCTGAAGTCACTTTGTGCTGGATATCAAGTCCTGGAGTCATTCTGTGCTGCAGTTCAGTTTCTGGAGTCACTCTGTACTGGAGTTTAGCTCCTGGGATCACTCTGTGCAGGAGTTCAACTCTGGGAGTCACTCTGCTGGAATTCAGTTCCTGGACACAATCTGTGCAGAAGTTCAACTCCTGGAGTCACTCTGTGCAGGAGTTCAACTCCTGGAGTCACTCTGTGCTAGCGTTCAGCTCTGGGTGTCACTCTGTGCAGAAGTTCAACTCCTGGAGTCATTCTGTGCAGGAGTTCAGTTCCTGGACTCATTCTTTGCTGGAGCTGAGCTCCTGGGATCACTCTGTGCTGGGATTTCAGCTTCCGGAGACACTCTGTCCTGGAGTTCAACTCCTGGAGTCACTCTGTGCTAGCGTTCAGCTCCTGGAGTCACTCTGTGCTGAACATCAACTCCTGGAGTCACTCTGTGCTGGAGTTCAACTCCCGGAGTCACTCTTTGCTGGAGTTCAGCTCCCTGAGTCACTCTGTTCTGGGATTCAGTTCACTGAGTCACTGTGTGCTGGATTTGGTTCGGCGACACTCTCTATGTGGGAGTTCAGCTCCTGAAGTCAGTCTGTCCTGGATATCATCTCCTGGAGTCATTCTGTGCAGGAGTTCAACACCCGGAGTAAGTCTGTGTTGGAGTTCAGCTCCCTGAGTCACCCTGTGCTCGATGTTCAGCTCCTGGGGTCATTCTGTACGGGAGCTTCGCTCCTTGGTTCACTCTGTGGTGGAGTTCAACTCCGGGAATCACTCGGCTGGAGTTTAGTTCCTGTAGTCACTATGTGCTGGAGTTCAGCTCCCGGAGTCACTCTCTGCTCGGGTTATGCTCCCGGAGTCACTCTGTGCAAACGTTCAACTCCTGGTGTCACTCTGTGGTGAATTCAACTCCTGGAGACATCCTGTGCTGGAGTTCAGTTTCTAGAGTCACTCTGTGCTGGCATTCTGCTCTGGGTGTCACTCTGTGCTGGAGTTCAGTTCCCTGTGTCACTATTCGCTCGAGGTCCTGTAGTCACTCAGTGCTGGAGTTCATCTAGAGTAACTCTGTGCTGGACATCAGCTCCCATCTTTACTTTCTGTTGGAGTTCAGCTCCTAGAGTCACTCTGTGCTGGATTTCAGCTCCTGGAGTCACTCTGTGCCTGGGTTCAGCTCCTGGATTCATTCTGTGCTGGTGTTCAGCTCCTAGAGTCTCTCTGTGCTGGAGTTCAGCTCCTGGAGTCATTCAGTGCTGGAAATCAGCTCCTGGAGTCACTCTGTGCTGGAGGTCAGCTTCTGGAGTCACTCTGTGCTAGATTTTAGCTACCGGAGTCAGTCTGTGCTGAAGTTAAACTCCTGGAGTCACTCTGTGCATAAGTTCAACTCCTGGAGTCACTCTGTGCTGCAGTTCAGCTCCCAAAGTCACTCTGTGCTAGATGATGACCTCCTGGAGTCATTCTGTGCTGGAGTTCAACTCCGGGAATCACTCTGCTGGAGTTTAGCTCCTGGATTCACTCTTCACTGGAGTTCAGCTCCGGGATTCAGTCTTTGATCGGATTGACCTCCAGGAGTCACGCTGTGCTGGAGATCAGCTCCTGGATTTACTCTGTGCTGGAGTTCAGCTCCCTGAGTCACTCTTTGCTGGGCTTTCAGCTCCTGGCGTCATTCTGTGCTGGAGTTCAGCTCCTGGCGTCACTCTGCGCTGGAGTTCAGTTCCTGGAGTCACTCTGTGCTGAAGCTCAACTCCTGGAGTCACTCTGTGCTGGAGTTTGGCTCCTGTTGTCACTCCGTGCTGGACTTCAGCTCCCTGAATCATTCTGTGCTGGAGTTCAGCTTCCGGAGTCACTCTGTGCAGGAATTCAGCTCCCTGAGTCATTCTGTGCTGGAGTTCTGCTCCCAGAGTCACTCTGTGCTGGCTTCACTCTATGTGGGAGTTTAGATCCTGAAGTCAGTCTGTGCTGGAGTTTAGCTCCTGGAAACAATCTGTGCTGGAATTCAGCTACAGGAGTCACGCTTTGCTGGGCTTTCAGCTCCTGGAGTCACTCTGTGCCAGAGTACAGGTCCTTCAGTCACTCTGCGCTGGAGTTCATCTAGAGTAACTCTGTGTTGGACATCAGCTCCCGTCTTTACTTTCTGCTGCAGATCAGCGACCGATTCAGTCTGTGCTGGAGTTCAACTTCTATTGGCACTCCGTGCTGAAGTTCAACTCCTGGAGTCACTCTGTGCTGGAGTTCAACTCCTGGAGTCACTCTGTGCTGGAGTTCAACTCCTGGAGTCACTCTGTGCTGGAGTTCAATCCCTGAGTAACTTTGTGCTGGAGTTCGGCTCACTGAGTCAACCTGTGCTGGAGTACAGCTCCCTGAATCACTGTGTGCTGCAGTCGGTTCTGCGACTCACTCTATGTGGGAGTTCAGCTCCTGAAGTCAGTTTGTATTGGATATCATCTCCTGGAGTCATTCTGTGCAGGAGTTCAATTCCTGGACTCATTCTGTGTAGGGGCTGAGGTCCTGCGATCAGTCTGTGCTGGGGTTCAGCTACGGGAGTCACTCTTTGCTGGGATTTCAGCTTCCGGAGACATTGTGTCCTGCAGTTCAGCTCCTAGAGTCACTCTGTGCTGGATTTCAGCTCCTGGAGTCACTCTGTGCTGGAGATCAGCTCTTGGATTCACTCTGCGCTGGAGTCCAATTCCCCAGTCACTATTTGTAGGAGTTCAGCTCCTGGAGTCACTCTGTACTCGAGTTCGGTTCCCGGAGTCACTCTGTGCAGGAGTTCAGCTCCCTGAGTTTTTCTGTGCTGGAGTTCAGCTCCCGGAGTCACTCTGTGCTGGCTTCGCTTCTGCGAGTCACTCTACGTGGGAGTTTAGATCCTGAAGTCACTCTGTGCTGGATATCATCTCCTGGAGTCATTCTGTGCTGGTGTTCAGTTTCTGGAGTCACTCTGTGCTGGAGTATAGCTGCTGGGATCACTCTGTGCTGGAGTTCAACTCCGGGAGTCACTCTGCTGTGGTTCAGCTACCGGAGTCACTCTGTGCAGAAGTTCAACTCCTGGAATCACTCTGTGCTGGAGTTCAGCTCATGGAGTCACTGTGTGCTGGAATTCCCTTGGTCACTCAGTGTTGGAATTCATCTAGAGTAACTCCGTGCTGGACATCAGCTCCCATCTTTACTTTCTGCTGGATTTCAGCACCTGCAGTCACTCTGTGATGGAGTTCAGCTCCGGGTGTCACTCTGTGCTGGATATCTTCTCCTGGCGTCACTCTTTGCTGGGATTGATCTCTGGGAGTTACTCTGTGCTGGAGTTCAGCTCCCGGAGTTACTCTGTGCTGGCTTCGCCTCTGCAAGTCACTCGACGTTGGAGTTTAGATCCTGAAGTCACTCTGTGCTGGATATCATGTCCTGGAGTCATTCTGTGCTGCAGTTCACTTTCTGGAGACACTCTGTGCTGGTGTTAAGCTCCCTGAGTCACTCTGTGCTGGAGTACATCTCCCTGAGTCACTCTGTGCTGGTGTTCAGCTCCCTGAGTTTGCTGGATTAGGTTGTGCGACTCACTATACGTGGGAGTTCAGCTCCTGAAGTCAGTCTGCGCTGGATTTCAGCTCCTGGAGTCACTCTGTGCTGGCGATCAGCTCCTGGATTCACTCTGTGCTGGAGGTCAGCTCCTGGAGTTACTATGCGCTGGATTTCAGCTCCTGGAGTCATTCTGTGCTGGCGATCAGCTCCTGGATTCACTCTGTGATGGAGGTCAGCTCCCGCCGTCACTATTCGTAGGAGTTCAGCTCCTGGAGTCACTCTCTGCTGGAGTTCAGCTCCTGGAGTCACTGTGTGCTGGAATTCAGCTCCTGGGGTCACTTTGTGCTGGATTTCAGCACCTAGAGTCACTCTGTGCTGGAGATCAGTTCCTGGATTCACTCTGCGCTGGTGTCCAGCTCCCGCAGTCACTATTTGTAGGTGTTCAGATCCTGGAGTCACTCTGTGCTGGAGTTAAGCTCCCTGAGTCACTCTGTGCTGGAGTTCAGCTCCTGTAGTCACTCTGTGCTGGAGTTCAGCTCCTGGAGTCAATTTGTGCTGGAGGTCAGCACCTGGAGTCACTCTGGGCTGGATTTCATCTACCGGAGTCAGTCTGTGCTGGAGATGAACACCTGGAGTCACTCTGTGCTGAGGTTTATCTCCCTGAGTCACCCTGTGTTGGGGTTCATCTCCCTGAGTCACCATGTGCTGGAGTTCATCTCCCTGAGTCACTCTGTGCTGGAGTTCATCTCCCTGAGTCACCCTGTGCTGGAGTTCAGTTCCCAGAGTCACTCGATGCTGGAGTTCAGCTCTCTGAGTGACAGTGTGCTGAATTCGGTTCTGCGGTGCACTGTACGTGGGAGTTCAGCTCCTGAGGTCAGTCTTTGCTGGATATCATCACCTGGAGTCATTCTGTGCAGGGGTTTCAGTTCCTGGAGTCAGTCTGAGCTGGAGATGAGCTCCTGGGATCACTCTGTGCTGGAGTTCAACTCCGGGAGTCACACTGCTACACTTCAGTTCCTGGAGTCACTCTGTGCTGAAGTTCAGCTACAGGAGTCACTCTTTGCTGGGATTTCAGCTTCCGAGGTCATTCTGTGCTGAGGTTCAACTCCGGGAGTCACTCTGTGCTGACGTTCAACTCCTTGAGTTACTCTGTGCTGAAGTTCAGCTCCTGGAGTCATCTGGTGCTGGAGATCAGCACCTGGAATCAATCTGGGCTGGAGTTCATCTACCGGAGTCAATCTGTGCTGGAGATTAACTCCTGGTGTTACTCTGTGCTGGAGTTCATCTCCCTGAGTCACCCTCTGCTGGAGTTAAGCTCCCTGAGTCACTCTGTGCTGGAGTTCATCTCCCGGAGTCACTCTGTGCTGGATATCATCTCCTGGCGTCATTCTGTGCAGGGGTTCAGTTCCAGGAGTCACTCTGTGCTGGAGCTGAGCTCCTGGGCTCAGTCTGTGCTGGAGTTCAACTCCGGGAATCACATGGCTGCAGTCCATTCGTGGAGTCACTCTTTCCTGGAGTTTCAGCTTCCGGAGTCATTCTGTACTGGAGTTCAACTCCTGAACTTACCCTGTGCTAGCGTTCATCTCCGGGAGTCACTCTGTGATGAAGATCAACTCCTGGAGTCACTCTGTGCTGGAGATCAGTTCCCTGAGTCAGTCTGTGCTGGATGTTCAGTTCGTGGAGTCACTCTTTGCTGGGATTTCAGCTTCCGGAGTCATTCTGTGTTGCAGTTCTACTCCTGGAGTCACACTGTGCTAGCGTTCAGCTCCAGGAGTCACTCTGTGCTGGAGTTCAGCTCTCTGAGTAACAGTGTGCTGGATTCGGTTCTGTGGCGCACTGTACGTGGGAGTGCAGCTCCTGAAGACAGTCTTTGCTGGATATCATCTCCTGGAGTCTGTGCAGGGGTTCAGTTCCTGCAGTCAGTCTGTGCTGGAGTTCAGATACAGGAGTCACTCTTTGCTGGGATTTCAGCTTCCGGGGTCATTCTGTGCTGGAGTTCAAATCCTGAAATCACTCTGTGCTAGCATTCAGCTCCGGGAGCCACTATGTGATGAAGATCAACTCCTGGAGTCACTGTGTGCTGGAGTTCAGATGCCTGAGTCACTATGTGCTGGAGTTCAGCTCCCATTGTCACTGTGTGCTGGGGTTCAGCTCCTGGAGCCACTCTGTGCTGGAGTTCAGCTCCCTGAAACACTCTGTGCTGGAGTTCAGCTCCCTGAGACACTCTGTGCTGGAGTTCAGCTCCCTGAGACACTCTGTGCTGGAGTTCAGCTCCCTGAGACACTCTGTGCTGGAGTTCAGCTCCCTGAGTCACTCTCTCCTGGAGTTAAGCTCCCGGAGTCACTCTGTGCTGGAATTCAGCTCCTGGGGTCACTTTGTGCTGGATTTTAGCTCCTGGAGTCACTCTATGGTGGAGATCAGTTCCTGGATTCACTCTGCGCTGGAGCCCAGCTTCCGCAGTTACTATTTGTAGGAGTTCAGATCCTGGAGTCACTCTGTGCTGGATTTAAGCTCCCTGAGTCACTCTGTGCTGGAGTTCAGCTCCTGTAGTCACTCTGTGTTGGAGTTCAGCTCCTGTAGTCACTCTGTGCTGGAGTTCAGCTCCTGGAGTCATTTTATGCTGGAATTCAGCACCTGGTGTCACTCTGTGCTGGAGTTCAGGTCCCTGAGTCACTCTGTTCTGGAGTTCGGCACCCGGAGTCACTCTGGGCTGGGTGTCATCTATCGGAGTCAGTCTGTGCTGGAGATGAACTCATGGTGTTACTCTGTGCTGGAGTTCAGCTCCCTGAGTCACTCTGTGCTGGAGTTCAGCTCCCTGAGTCACTCTGTGCTGGAGTTCAGCTCCCTGAGTCACTCTGTGCTGGAGTTCAGCTCCCTGAGTCACTGTTTGCTGGATTCGGTTCTGCGACTCACTCTACGTGGGAGTTCAGCTCCTGAAGTCAGTCTGTGCTGGATATCATCTCCTGGCGTCATTCTGTGCAGCGGTTCAGTTCCAGGAGTCACTCTGTGCTGGAGCTGAGCTCCTGGGCTCAGTCTGTGCTGGAGTTCAACTCCGGGAGTCACACTGCTGCAGTTCAGTTCTTGGGAGTCACTCTTTGCTGGGATTTCAGCTTCCGGAGTCATTCTGTATGGAAGTTCAACTCCTGAAATTACTCTGTGCTAGCGTTAATCTCCAGGAGTCACTCTGTGATGTAGATCAACTCCTGGAGTCACTCTGTGCTGGAGATCAGCTCCCTGAGTCACTCTGTGCTGGATTTCAACTCCGGGAATCCCTCTGCTGAAGTTTAGTTCCTGGAGTCACTCTGCTCTGGAATTCAGCTCCGGGTGTCAGTCTTTGATGGAGTTCAGCTCCCAGATTCACTCTGTGCTGGAGTTCAGCTCCCGGAGTCACTCTGTGATGCAGTCCATCTCCTGGAGTCACTCTGTACATAAGTTAAACTCCTGGAGTCACTCTGTGCTGAATTTCAACTCCGGGAGTGACTCTGTGCTGGATATCATCTCCTGGAGTCACCCTGTGCTGGAGTTCAGCTTCCTGAGTCACTCTTTACTGGAGTTCAGCTCCTTGAGTCATTCTATGCTGTTATTCAGCTCGGGGAGACACTCTGTGCTGGATTTCAACTCCTGGAGTCATTCTGCTCTGGAGTTCAGCTCCAGGAGTCAGTCTTTTCTGGGATTGAGCTCCAGGAGTCACTCTGTGCTGGAGTTCAGCTCCCTGAGTCACCCTGTGCTACATGTTCAGCTCCTGGAGTCATTCTTTGCTGAAGTTCAGTTCCTGGAGGCACTCTGTACTGGAGCTTAGCTCCTTGGATCACTCTCTGCTGGAGTTCAACTCCGGGAATCACTGTGCTGGAGTTTAGTTCCTGGAGTCACTCTCTGCTGGAGTTCAGCTCCCAGAGTCACTCTCTCCTGGGGTTCAGCTCCCGGAGTCATTCTGTGCAAATGTTTACTGCTGGAGTCACTCTGTGCTGAAGTTCATTTCTGGAGTCACTCTGTGCTGAAGTTCAACTCCTGGAGTCACTCTGTGCTGGAGTTCAGCTCGCTGAGTCGCTGTGTGCTGGAGTTCAGTTCCCTGAGTCACTATTCGCTGAAGTTCCCGTTGTCACTCTGCGCTGGAGTTCATCTCCGGGAGTCAGTCTTTGCTGGGATTGAGCTCCGGGAGTCACTGTGTGCTGGAGTTCAGCTCCCAGATTCAATCTGTGCTGGAGATCAGATCCCGGAGTCACTCTGTTCTGGAGTTAAGCTCCCTGAGTCACTCTGTGCTGGAGTACATCTCCCTGAGTCACTCTGAGCTGGTGTTCAGCTCCCTGAGTTTGCTGGATTAGGTTGTGCGACTCACTATACGTGGGAGTTCAGGTCCTGAAGTCAGTCTGCGCTGGATTTCAGCTCCTGGAGTCACTCTGTGCTGGCGATCAGCTCCTGGATTCACTCTGTGCTGGAGGTCAGCTCCTGGAGTCACTCTGCGCTGGATTTCAGCTCCTGGAGTCACTCTGTGCTGGCGATCAGCTCCTGGATTCACTCTGTGCTGGAGGTCAGCTCCCGCAGTGACTATTCGTAGGAGTTCAGCTCCTGGAGTCACTCTCTGCTGGAGTTCAGCTCCTGGAGTCACTCTCTGCTGGAGTTCAGCTCCTGGAGTCACTCTGTGCTGGAATTCAGCTCCTGGGGTCACTTTGTGCTGGATTTCAGCTCCTAGAGTCACTCTGTGCTGGAGATCAGTTCCTGGATTCACTCTGCGCTGGTGTCCAGCTCCCGCAATCACTATTTGTAGGTGTTCAGATCCTGGAGTCACTCTGTGCTGGAGTTAAGCTCCCTGAGTCACTCTGTGCTGGAGTTCAGCCCCTGTAGTCACTCTGTGCTGAAGTTCTGCTCCTGGAGTCATCTGGTGCTGGAGATCAGCACCTGAAGTCAATCTGGGCTGGAGTTCATCTACCGGAGTCACTCTGTGCTGGAGTTCAAATCCCTGAGTCACCCTGTGCTGGAGTTCATCTCCCTGAGTCACCCTCTGCTGGAGTTAAGCTCCCTGAGTCACTCTGTGCTGGAGTTCATCTCCCGGAGTCACTCTGTGCTGGATATCATCTCCTGGCGTAATTCTGTGCAGGGGTTCAGTTCCAGGAGTCACTCTGTGTGGAGCTGAGCTCCTGGGCTCAGTCTGTGCTGGAGTTCAACTCCGGGAATCACACTGCTGCAGTTCAGTTCGTGGAGTCACTCTTTCCTGGAGTTGCAGCTTCCGGAGTCATTCTGTACTGGAGTTCAACTCCTGAACTTACCCTGTGCTAGCGTTCATCTCCAGGAGTCACTCTGTGATGAAGATCAACTCCTGGAGTTACTCTGTGCTGGAGTTCAGCTCCCTGAGTCAGTCTGGGCTGGATGTTCAGTTCGTGGAGTCACTCTTTGCTGGGATTTCAGCTTCCGGAGTCATTCTGTGTTGCAGTTCTACTCCTGGAGTCACACTGTGCTAGCGTTCAGCTCCAGGAGTCACTCTGTGCTGGAGTTCAGCTCCCGGAGTCCCTAAGTGCTGGAGTTCAGCTCTCTGAGTAACAATGTGCTGGATTCGGTTCTGTGGCGCACTGTACGTGGGAGTGCAGCTCCTGAACACATTCTTTGCTGGATATCATCTCCTGGAGTCTGTGCAGTTCAGTTCCTGGAGTCAGTCTGTGCTGGAGTTCAGATACAGGAGTCACTCTTTGCTGGGATTTCAGCTTCCGGGGTCATTCTGTGCTGGAGTTCAAACCCTGAAATCACTCTGTGCTAGCATTCAGCTCTGGGAGTCACTATGTGATTAAGATCAACTCCTGGAGTCACTGTGTGCTGGAGTTCAGATGCCTGAGTTACTGTGTGCTGGAGTTCAGCTCCCATTGTCACTGTGTGCTGGGGTTCAGTTCCTGGAGCCACTCTGTGCTGGAGGTCAGCTCCTGGAGTCACTCTGTGCTGGAATTCAGCTCCTGGTGTCACTTTGTGCTGGATTTCAGCCCCTGGAGTCACTCTGAGCTGGCGTTCAGATCCTGGAGTCACTCTGTGCTGGAGTTAAGCTCCCTGAGTCACTCTGTGCTGGAGTCAGCTCCTGTAGTTACTCTGTGCTGGAGTTCAGCTCCTGGAGTCAATTTGTGCTGGAGGTCAGCACCTGGAGTCACTCTGGGCTGGAGGTCAGCACCTGGAGTCACTCTGGGCTGGATTTCATCTACCGGAGTCAGTCTATGCTGGAGATGAACACCTGGTCTCACTCTGTTCTGAAGTTCATCTACCTATCACTCTCTGCTGGAATTCAGCTCCTGGGGTCACTTTGTGCTGGATTCGAGCCCCTGGACTCAATCTGTGCTGGAGATCAGTTCCTGGATTCACCCTGCGCTGGAGCCCAGCTCCCGCAGTCACTGTTTGAAGGAGTTCAGCTCCTGGAGTCACTCTGTGCTGGAATTCAGCTCCTGGGGTCACTTTGTGCTGGATTTCAGTTCCTAGAGTCACTCTGTGCTGTAGATCAGTTCCTGGATTCACTTTGCGCTGGTGTCCAGCTCCCGCAGTCTCTATTTGTAGGTGTTCAGATCCTGGAGTCAGTCTGTGCTGGAGTTAAGCTCCCTGAGTCACTCTGTGCTGGAGTTCAGCTCCTGTAGTCACTTTGTGCTGGATTTCAGTTCCTAGAGTCACTCTGTGCTGGAGATCAGTTCCTGGATTCACTTTGCGCTGGTGTCCAGCTCCTGCAGTCTCTATTTGTAGGTGTTCAGATCCTGGAGTCACTCTGTGTTGGAGTTAAGCTCCCTGAGTCACTCTGTGCTGGAGTTCAGCTCCTGTAGTCACTCTGTGCTGGAGTTCAGTTCCTGGAGTCAATTTGTGCTAGAGGTCAGCACGTGGAGTCACTCTGGTCTGGATTTCATCGACTGGAGTCAGTCTGTGCTGGGGTTCAGCTCCCTGAGTCACTCTGTGCTGGAGTACATCTCCCTGAGTCATTCTGTGCTGGAGTTCAACTCCCTGAGTCACCCTGTGCTGGAGTTCGTCTTCCTGAATCACTCTGTGCTGGAGTTCAGCTCCCTGAATCACCGTTTGCTGGATTCGGTTCTGCGACTCACTCTACGTGGGAGTTCAGCTCTCATTGTCACTGTGTGCTGGGGTTCAGCTCCTGGAGTCACTTTGTGCTGGAGTTCAGCTCCTTGAGTCACCCTGTGCTGGAGTTCAGCTCCCTGAGTCACTCTGTGCTGGAGTTCAGCTCCTTGAGTCACCCTGTGCTGGAGTTCAGCTCCCTGAGTCACTCTGTGCTGGAGTTCAGCTCCCTGAGTCACTCTGTGCTGGATTCGGTTCTGTGACTCACTCTACGTGGGAGTTCAGCTCCTGAGGTCAGTCTTTGCTGGATATCATCTCCTGGAGTCATTCTGTGCATGGGGTTCAGTTCCTGGAGTCAGTCTGAGCTGGAGCTGAGCTCCTGGGATCAGGGTGTGCTGGAGTTCAACTCCGGGAGTCACACTGCTGCAGTTCAGTTCCTGGAGTCACTCTGTGCTGGAGTTCAGCTACAGGAGTCACTCTGCTGGGATTCCAGCTTCTGGGGTCATTCTGTGCTCGAGTTCAAATCCTGAAATCACTCTGTGCTAGCGTTCAGCTCCGGGAGTCATTATGTGATGAAGATAAACTCTTGGAGTCACTCTGTGCTGGAGTTCAGATCCCTGACTCACTGTGTGCTGGAGTTCAGTTCCCATTGTCACTCTGTGCTGAGGTTCAACTCCTGGAGTCGCTCTGCGCTGGAGTTCAGCTCCTGGAGACACTCTGTGCTGGCGATCAGCTCCTAGATTCACTCTATGCTTTAGTTCAGCTCCCGCAGTCACTATTTGTAGGAGTTCAGCTCTTGGAGTCACTCTGTGCTGGAGTTCTGCTCCCTGAGTCATTCTCTGCTATAGTTCAGTTCTTGGAGTCACTCTGTGCTGGAATTCAGCTCCTGGGGTCACTTAGTACTGGATTTCATCTCCTGGAGTCACTCTGTGCTGGAGATCAGTTCCTGGCTTCAATCTTTTTAGGAGTTCAGCTCTTGGAGTCATTCGGTGCTGGAGTTCAGCACCCGAAGTCATTCTGGGCTGGATTTCATCTACTGAAGTCAGTCTGTGCTGGATTTGAACTCCTGATGTCACTCTACGCTAGCCTTGAGCTCTGGTAGTCACTCTGTGCTGAAGTTCAAATCCTGGAGTCACTCTGTGCTGGAGTTCAGCTCCTGGAGTCACTCTGTACTGGAATTCAGCTCCCTGACTCACTCTGTGTTGGAGTTCAAAGCCCAGAGTCACTATTCGCTGGAGTTCAGCTCTTTGAGTCATTCTGTGCTTGCGTTCAGCTCGGGGAGACACTCTGTGCTGGATATCATCTCCTGGAGTCATTCTGTGCATATATTCAAGTCCTGGAGTGATTCTGTGCTGGAGTTCAGCTCCCTGAGTTACTGTGTGCTGGACTCCAGCTCCCAGATTCACTTTGTGCTGGAGTTCAGCTCCCGGTGTCACTCCCTGCTGGGGTTCAGCTCCCGGAGTCACTCTGTAATGGAGTTCAGCTCCTGGTGTCACTCTGTGCTCCAGTTCAACTCCTGGAGTCACTCTGTGCTGAAGTTCAACTCCGGGAGTGACTCTGTGCTGGAGTTCAGCTTGGCGAGTCACTCTGCGCTGGATATCAACTCCCGGAGTCACTCTGTGCTGGAGTTCATCTCGAGTAAATCTGTGCTGGATATCAGCCCCCGTCTTTACTTCCTGCTGGAGTTCAGCTCCTGGAGTCATTTTGTGCTGGATTTCATCTCCTGGAGTCACTCTGCGCTGGAGTTCACCTCCAGCAGTCACTATGTATAGAAGTTCAGCTCCTGGAGTCACTCTGTTCTGTATTTCATCTACCGGAGTCCGTCTGTGCTGAATTTCAACTCCTGGACTCACTTTGTGGATAAGTTCAACTCCTGGAGTCACTCTGTGCTGGAGTTCAACTCCCTGCGTCACTCTGTGCTATAGTTCAGCTGCTGTAGTCACTCTGTGCTGAAGTTCAGTTCCTGGAGTCACTCTATGCTGCAGTTTAGCTCTGGGAGTCAGTCTTTGCCGGAATTGAGGTCCTGGGGTCATTCTGTGCTGGAGCGCATTTTTTGGAGTCACTCTGTGCTGGAGTATGGCTCCTTGGATCAGTCTGTGCTGGATTTCAACTCCGGGAATCACTCTGCTGGAGTTTAGTTCCTGGAGGCACTGTGTGCTGGAGTTCAGCTCCGGGTGTCACTCTGTGCTGGATATCATCTCCTGGAGTCATTCATTGCTGGGATTGAGTCACTGTGTGCTGGAATTCAGCTCCCAGATTCACTCTGTGCTGGAGTTCAGCTCCTGGAGTCACTCTCTGCTGGGGTTCAGCTCCTGGAGTCGCTCTGGGATGGAGTTCAACTCCTGGTGTCCCTCTGTGCTGGATTTCAACTCCTCGTGTCACTCTGTGCTTAAGTTCAACTTCTGGAGTCACTCTGTGCTGGTGTTCAGCTCCCTGAGTCACTATTCGTTGGAGTTAAGATCCTTGAGTCATTCTGTGCTGGCGTTCCGCTCCCTTAAACACTCTGTGCCGAAGTTCAGCTACCTGAGTCACCCTGTGCTGGAGTTCAGCTCCGGGTGTCACTCTGTGCTGGATATCATCTCCTGGAGTCACTCTTTGCTGGGATTGAGCTCCGGGAGTTACTGTGTGCTGGAATTCAGCTCCCGGAGTCATTCTGGGCTGGATTTCAGCTACCGGAGTCAGTCTGTGCTGGAGTTCAACTCCTGGAGTCACTCTGTGCATAAGTTCAACTCCTGGAGGCCCTCTGTGCTGGAGTTCAGCACGCCTAGTCACTCTGTGCTAGATGTTCAGTTCCTGGAGTCACTCTGTGCTGGAACTTAGCTCCTTCGATCACTCTGTGCTGGAGTTGAACTCCAGTAATCAGTCTGCTGGAGTTTAGTTCCTGGAGCCACTCTGCACTGGAGTTCAGCTCCAGGACTCAGACTTTGCTGGGATTGAGCTCTGGTAGTCACTCTGTGCTGGAGCCCAGCCCCCAGATTCAATCTCTGATGGAGTTCAGCTCCCGGATTCACTCTCTGCTGGGGTTCTGCTCCCGGAGTTACTATTCGCTAGAGTTCCTGTTGTCACTCTGTGCTGGAGTTCCACTAGAGTAACTCTGTGCTGGACATCAGCTTCCATCTTTACTTACTGCTGGAGTTCATCTGCTGGAGTCACTCTGTGCTGGAATTCAGTTTCTGGAGTCACTCTGTGCTGGATTTCAGCTCCTGGAATCACTCTGTGCTGGATTTCAGCTCCTAGAGTCACTCTGTGCTGGAGTTACACACCTGGCAGTCATTCTATGCTGGAGATTGGCTCCCGGAGTCACTCTGTGCTGGGGTTTAGCTCCGGGAGTCACTGTATGCTGCAGAACAGCTCCCGGAGTCAATCTGTGCTGGAGTTCACCTCCTGGAGTCACTATATGCTGGAGTTCAGTTCCCTGAGTCGCTTTTCGCTGGAGTTCTTGTAATCACTCAGTGCTGGAGTTCATCTAGAGTAACTCTGTGCTTGACATCAGCTCCCATCTTTACTTTCTGCTGGAGTTCAGCTCCTGGAGTCATTCTGTGCTGGATTTCAGCTCCTGGAGTCACTCTATGCTGGAGTTCAGCTCCTGGAGTCACTCTGCGCTGGAGTTGAGCTCCCGCAGTCACTATGTGTAGGAGTTCAGCTCCTGCAGTCACTCTCTGCTGGAATTCAGCTCCCGCAGTCACTCAGTGCTGGAGTTCAGTTCCTGGAGTCACTGTGTGTGAGAGTTCAGCTCCGGGGGTCATTCTGTGCTGAGATTCAGCTCCAGGAGTCACCCTGTGCCCTATTTCAGCTCCAGAAGTCACTCCGTGCTGGAGTTCAGCTCTGGGAGTCTTTCTGTACTGGAGTGCAGATCTGGGTGTCACTCTGTGCTGGAGTACTGCTCCAGGAGTCACTCGATGCTGGAGTACTGCTCCAGGAGTCTCTCTGTTCTGGAGTACGGCTCCAGGAGTCATTCTATGCAGGTGTTCAGCTCCAGGAGTCACTGTGTCCTGGAGTTCAGCTCTAGGAGCCACTTTCTGCTGGAGTTCAGCTCCAGGAGTCACTCTATACTGGAGTGCAGCTCCGGTAGTCATTTTGTGCTGGAGATCGGCTCCGGGAGTCACTCTGTGCTGGGGTTCAGTCCGGGAGTCACTCTGTGCTGGAGTTCAGCTCCGGGAGTCACTCTGTTCTGGAGTGCAGCTCCGGTAGTCTTTCTGTGCTGGAGATCGGCTCCGGGAGTCATTCTATGCTGGAGTTCATCTCCGGGTGTCAGTCAGTGCTGGACTTCAGCCCCGGCAGTCACTCTGTTCTGGGGTTGAGCTCGGGAGTCACTCTATGCTGGAGTGCAGCTCCGGTAGTCATTTTGTGCTGGAGATCGGCTCCGGGAGTCACTCTGTGCTGGGGTTCAGTCCGGGAGTCACTCTGTGCTGGAGTTCAGCTCCGGGAGTCACTCTGTTCTGGAGTGCAGCTCCGGTAGTCTTTCTGTGCTGGAGATCGGCTCCGGGAGTCATTCTGTGCTGGGGTTCAGCTCCGGGAGTCACTCTGTCCTGGAGATCAGCTCCCAGAGTCAATCTGTGCTGGAGTTCACCTCCGGGAGCTACAATGTGCTGCACTAAAACTTCAATCACTTTACAGTATTGGTCCACATCTGACCTTGACAATGCTACAGCAGCTGTGGAACTCACAGCGACACGAGGGTAACACGTATGTCATTGCATCAATACCTACATGTGAACAGGAGGAGGCCATTCAGGCCTGCACCCCATTCAGTTAAATTGTGGCTGCTCTATACCTTAATTTAATTTGCTCATCTTGACTCCTTAATCCTAATACCCTTGCCTAACACAAATCTTAGCTTTTAAATTTCCAGTTGACTCCTAGTCTTAGCAGCTTTATGGGGGAGAGTTTTCCAGATTTCCACTACCATTAGTGTGAAGTTGTTTTCCCTGTCATCAGTCCTGAATGGCCTGGCTCGAATGTTAAGGTTCTGCCCCCTTGTTGTCACTCTCCCACCAGAGGAAATAGTTACTGCACACCCTATGACCAGGTGCCTGCCTAGCTGTCAGAGTAATAGAGCCATTATGACACAGAAGGAGGCCATTTGGCCCATTGAGCCTATGCCAGCTCACTGCAGAGCAATCCAATCAGCCCAATTACCCCCATTCTAACCCCATAACACCCTGCAAGTTTATTTCCCTCAAGTGTCCGTCCAACATCCTTTTAAAATCATTGATCATCTCCACTTCCAGTACCTTCCTAGGCAGCAAGTTCCAAATCATTATCCACAGCAATGCAGTTGACTCTTAAATGTCCTCTAAAATGGCCTAGCAAGCTACTCAGTTGTATGAAGCTGCTACAAAATAGGAATAATATTGAACGGACTACCCACCCTACACCTAGGCACCAGAAACAACAACACACCCAGCCCTGCCGACCCTGCAAAGTCCTCCTTACTAACATCTGGGGGCTTGTGCCAAAATTGGGAGAGCTGTCTCACAGACTAGTCAAGCAACAGCCTGACATAGTCATCCTCACGGAATCATATCTTACAGACAATGTTCCAGACACCACCATCACCATCCCTGGGTATGTCCTGTCCCACAGGTAGGACAGACCTAATAGAGGTGGCGACACAGTAGTATATAGTTGGGAGGGAGTTGCCCTGGGAGTCCTCAACATCAACTCTGGCCTCCATGAAGTCTCATGGCATCAGGTCAAACATGGGAAAGGAAACCTCCTGCTGATTACCACCTACTGCCCCCCTCAGTTGATGAATCAGTGTTCCTCACCACTTGGAGGAAGCATTCAGGGTGGCAAGGGCATAGAATGTACTCTGGGTGGGGGATTTCAATATATATCACCAAGAGTAGTTTGGTAGCACCACCAGAGACTGATCTGGCCGAGTTCTAAAGGACATTGCTGCTAGACTGGGTCTGCGGTAGGTGGTGAGGGAACCAACAAGAGGGAAAAACATACTTAACCCCATCCTCACCAACTGCCTGCCGCTGATGCATCTGTCCATGACAGTATCGGTAGGAATGACCACCGCACAGTCCTTGTGGAGAAAAAGTTCCATCTTCACTTTGAGGACTCCCTCTATCATCATGTGTGGCACTCCCTCTAACATCATGTGTGGCACTCCCACCATGCTAAATGGAATAGATTACAAACAGATCAAGCAACTCAAAACTGGGTACTCATGAGGCGCTGTGGGCCATCAGCAGCAGCAGAATTGTAATCTACCACAACCTGTAACCTCATGGCCTGGCATATCCCCCTCTCTACCATTACCATCAAGCCAGGGGATTAACTCTGGTTCAATGAAGAGTGTAGAAGCAGAGAGCAGTGGAGACTGGGTTATTGAATATATTCAAGGCAGAGTTTAACATTTTTGATCTACAAGGGAGTTAAGGGTTATGGGGCACAGGCAGGAAAGTGGGGTTAAGAGGACTTGATTGGTAAGGGGATCAAAGGTTACGGGGAGAGGGTGGGAGAATGGGGTTGAGAAACTTATCAGCCATGATTGAATGGCGGAGCAGACTCAATGGGCTGAATGGTCTAATTTCTGCTCCTATGTCTTCTGGTCTTATGGTTTTAAGGCCACAGCTTGATCAACCATGAATGGCGAGCAGGGTCAATGGGCCAACTGGCTTGCTCCTGCTCCCATTTCTTATGATCTAACGAGGAGGGAATGCCAGGAGCAGCACCAGGCATACCTATAAATGAGGTGTCAACCTGGTGAAGCTACAATATAGGACTACTCGCATGCCAAACAGCAAAGACAAGCATGCAACAGACAGGGCTAAGCGATCCCACAACCAACGGATCAGATCTAAGCTCTGCAGTCCTGCCACATCCAGTTGTGAATGGTGATGGACAATTAAACTTCAGCCAGAAATGCCAGGTGGATGATCCATTTTGGCCTCCTCCAGAGGTCCCCAGCATCATAGTCTTCAGCCAATTTGATTAATTCCATATGACATCAAGAACCAGCTGAAGACACTGGATACTGCAAAGGCTCTGGGTCCTGACAACATTCAGGCAATAATACTGAAGACTTGTGCTCCAGAACTAGCTGTGTCCCTGGCCAACCTGTTCCAGCACAGCTAAAACACTGGCATCTACCCGGCAATTTAGAATTTTTTTCCCCAAAACTATATTCATCAAATTTCTAAAAGTACATTACGTACCAGTTCCAATTGGACATAACATATTCTGCATTATAGATCACTTTCAGTACGGGACATGAGGTGCCTCATTACACTTGCCAATACAGGTTATATTTACAATGTACATTTACATTTCATGTCCAAAACATTCTCTGGTGCATACAGCCTGAGAGGCTTTACATGGATTCCTGGCCTTTCCCTGTTAAGCCTCTGTGGCAGTGACCCAAGCTTTAGTGTCCCTCAGGACATAGTCCTGGACCCTGGAATGTGCCAGTCTGCGACACTTGGTTGTCGACAATTCCTTGCACTGGAAGACCAAAGTGTGCCTTTCATCAAGTTGATGATCCTCCAGCAGTAGTTCATGTTTATCTCTGTGTGCGTCTCTGGGAACAGCCGTAAAGCACAGAGTCTTGCATCACGGAGAGGCTCGGGATAAACCTCAACACAAACCACTGCATCTTTTTCCAGAACTGCTTTGCAAAGGCACATTCCAGAAGGACATGGACAACAGTCTCTTCCCCATCACAGCCATCTTGAGGGTAAGGTGCAGAGGAAGGATCTGACAGGGAGTGTTCTTCTCACCACCAGCCAACCTACATCTTGGTGCTTGTTTGAAAGTTCTGGTGCTGAGGCATTCTGCCAAATGTCTTTGACAGTCTGCTCGGGGAACCATCGGACAGGATCCACCACCTCCTTTTCCTACTAGGCCTTGAGGAAGTTACATGTGGATCATTGCCTGATGGACTTGTGAGCAAAGGTGTTTCTGAACAAATATTCCCATGAGGGACAGGTGGAACAGCACATTCTGACTGCTTGGAGCGTTCTGCATCAACATGGTCAGATCCATCCTTCACATCAGGGAAAATGTGGAAAATTGTTCAGGTATGTTGTGTCCTCAAAAAGCAGGACAAATCCAAACCAGACAATTACCACCCCATCAGTCTACTCTCGATCATCAGCAAAGTGATGGAAGGTATCATCAAGTGTTATTAAATAGCGCTTAATCAGCAATAACCTGCTCACTGATGCCCAGTTTGGGTTCCGCCAGGGCCAACCAACTCCTGACCTCATTACAACCTTGGTTCAAACATGAACAGAAGAGCTCAACTCCCGAGGTGAGGTGAGAGTGACTGCCCTTGACAACCCAGCAGCATTTGACTGAATATGGCATCAAGGATCCCCAGCAAAACTGGAGTCAATGGGAATCAGGGGGAAAGCTCTCCACTGGTTGGAATCATACCTAGCACAAAGGAAGATAGTTGTGGTTGTTGGAAAGTCAGCCCAGAACATCCAGTTGAAAGGCAGTTTCAGTTGTTGGGACATATAGAGATAAGCCTGTCATTTGCTTCCTGCAGTGTAAGGGACCCAGGCAAATCAATGACTTAGTACCTGGTAATGAAGTGGATAGGTCAATACATCAAACAATGGCTACCATCTGGATGAGTGTAGATCTGACAAGAAGCAGCTCAACACCATCTGAAACACATTAGATAGAGGTGTTTATAATCATGAAGGGTTTAGATGGAGTAATTAAAGAGAAACTGTTTCCAGTGATTGAAGAGTTGATAACCAGAGAGTCCAGATTTAAGGGAAAACAACCAGAGGCAACACGAGGAAAATCTTTGTTCTGCAAATGAGTGGTTAGGATTTGGAATGTACTGCCTGGGAGGCTGATCAATCCAGATTCAACAGCAACCTTCAACAGGGAATTGGATAAATACATGAAGGAGAAAAGAATGCAGGAGGATGGAAAAGAACCAGAGATTGGGACTAACTGGATTGTTCTTCAAAAGAACCCCTTCTCTGCTGTACTATTCTATAACTGCATGACGGTACAGAAAGATTCAGAACAGAAAGAAGAGGTAGAGAAACGACAGGGACAGAAAAGATGGCTACACCTGCACCAAAGGGCTGCAAAATTTGGCTCTATGGTCCAGTTGCTCCTGGTTTTGCCAGAACAGTCCTGGATTTTCATTGAACATCCTGATGACCTGACAATGTCCTCAAAATTGTTCAAATTGTCCTTTTTCCCTTTATTCTTTCATGGGATGTGGGTGTCACTGGCAAGACCAGCATTTGTTGCCCATCCCTAATTGCCCTTGAACTGAGTGGCTTGCTAGGCCATTTCAGAGGGCAGTTAAGAGTCAACCACATTGCTGTGGGTCTGGAGTCACATGTAGGCCAGACCAGGTAGGGATGGCAGATTTCCTTCCCTAAAGGGCATTAGTGAACGAGATGGATTTTTACAACAATCAATGATAGTTGTCATGGTCACATTACTATCTCATTACCATAATTATTAACCCATTATTCTACATCTGCTACTTCTTGGAACCAGACCTGAGCCTCAGAGCAGGGTGAGGATGGCACTGCCAGTGTCTGTAAATGTGACTGTAGCTGTGAATTTCTTCATGCTGGGATCCTTCCAGGCTGGCAGCAGAAATGTATCAAACATCTCCCAGTTCACCATCCACTGCTGCATCAGAGAGGTGACAGAGGCTCTTCATACCTGGAGAGTGGAGTTCATTGTGTTTACTCTGAATGAGAGAAGAATGTGGAAAGTGTACTGGCTTTGCTGGGATAGTGACTTACCCATGGTACAGGGTGCCAGTGACTGCACACATGTGTCTTTGTGGGCACCACATTTCAATTCTGAGATGTACTATAACCATAAAGATTACCACTCACTGAATGTGCAGTGTGTGTGTGTACCCATACTCAGGACATCGTGCTGGTGAATGCCAGTGCCAGTCCCCCATTCCCTCCATCTTTCAGCCACCACATCAAACCAGAGGCTGGCTGCTGGATGACAAGGGCTATCCGCTTTACTCTGGGTGAGATTCCCCTCCACAACCCAACCACACGTGACCAGTACATGTGCAATGAGAGTCACAAGTAACCTCATTGAACACACCATCTGCATGCTGAAGCAACAATTCCAGTGAGGGCCCTGATTCATTGTGGTCTGTTGCATCCTAAACAACCTCAAAATCATGAGGGCACAGCCCTGACACCAGGGATTCAACAAGAAAGAGGAGGAGAAAGAAGAAGAGAAGGAAGAAGGGAAGATGAGGGAGGGGAGGATGAGGAAGGGAGGAGGAGGAAAGAAGGGAGGATGAGGAAGGGGAGGAGGGGAAAGGGGGAAGGCAGTCGGCAGATCACTGTTTGGGCCAGGTTGCTTGTGAGTGACTCATTCAACTCCAGTTTCAATCCCAAATCCTCTTTGGACAACAGTCCCACACATTAACATTTCCTCTTTTACTCACCATCACAACAATCTCTTTATCACATTCCTGAACTAAAATCCACCACAAAACAACCAATCCATACCAACTTTATCCAACAAATGCTCCAATATTCCACATAAAACTCCATTATTCACCCTGTGCAGGATGTCCTCGAGCAGCTCTGGATCTTGTGGACCTTGCTTCAGACTACACCATCATGACATGGACAGCAGCAGCCTGGGCTAGTTTGTGAAAGGCATTAGCAGGGACACTGGATGAATGCTGTCAGCCTGAGAGAGGGCAACGTGTTAATGCTCCATGGAGGCACTGCCACTCCCCCATGATCTTTTGGTGTAATCCGTAGAGGACAAATTGCTGGAATGCCACAAGAGCCTGCCAACCCCTTTGAACAACATCTCACTATACACTGAACCCTCCTCTACACTACTTCTAAATTACACACAGTGTCAGTTATCTGGTGGTTGTGGGTGTCAGGTCAAGTGGCAATGTTTATTCTGCATCAGTCTCTTTCCTCTCTAGGACTTCAGCCTCCTACATAATACACTGGCTAAGCAGCAGTTCTTGAGTACTTGGGGGGGGTGCTGGGTGGGGATCTTGAGGTGCATGCTTACGCTATCTGCAGCTTGTTAATTATAACAAGTTGTGGGATATGGGGGAAGTAGTATGTGAGAAGAGGAATAGATATGTGCATTCTGTCATCCTCTGTAATTTCAGCCCCTACCTTGGTAATGGCATCAGTCATGGCATCACCAAGGATTAGCAGCACACTCTCTTCCAAGAGAGTGAAGGTTCATGGCTATGGTTGTCCTGCTGGTTAGGTGCCACTTTTTCTGATTATTGGTTACCTTGTCCTGTGTGTGGGGATGGGAGTGTGAGGTATGGGGTGTGATTGAGAGAGATTGTTAGGAGGTGAGTAAACGGAGCAATGTATGAGTCTGGTGGTGCAGTTAGAATTTGACATGTGAAGATACATTCACCACTGGTGTGAGGTCATTAAACTTCTTTCAGCTGTGTCCAGGTCCTCAATGCTAGACTGCTGGCATTGACCACAATGACAACCTGCTCCCACTGCCACTGCCTAGTGGAAGAGGCCTTCTCTCCTCATGTCCAAGGGACACCTTTCCCTACTCTCTTTGTGCTTCCTTCTCCCTATTCCTGTCTCTATTTCCCTTTTCACAGAAATAAATCGGATAAAAGCAAAAACAGTGTGAGACACCAGCCCTAGATCACTAGGCCACTTCTTTCACATCTACACCCATAGACCTTGCACACAGAACCAAAGAATTGTTACAGCGCAGAAGAAGGCCATTTGGCCCTTCATGTCTGTACCGCTTCTCCAAATGAGCAGGTTCAACGGGACAGTCCGGCCAGGGTGATGGTTGGGACCAGCTCTGAAGAAATCATACCGACTCGAAACGTTAACTGTTTCTCTCTCTCTCTCCACAGATGCTACGAGACCTGCTGAGTATTTCCAGCATTTTTATTTTTATTTCAGATTTCCAGCACCCGCAGTATTTTGCTTTCAAGGTGATTTTTGGGGAAAGTTTAATTCTTTTGAAAGCTCTTCTTTGACTTCCCTCCTTCTCACCATCCCACCCCTCAACTCTCTATACCCTGAGTCCGCAGTTTTTTTTGTTTTTTTGTTTTTACCTCTATATCCTGATCCGGCCTTCCCGCCACCCTTTCCTTTATATTTCTATTAATTTCTCTGCTCCTTTCATATCTTTCCATCTCGCTTCTGCTCAAACGTTTTTCCCCTTTACACAGAAATAAAACAGATTTTTGATGTTAAAATTCCAGGTAAGGCCCCAGCGAGATTTGAACTCGCGACCCCTGGTTTACAAGACCAGTGCTCTAACCCCTGAGCTATGGAGCCGGTTCGATTAGCAATAACAAAACCGGACCTGAAGGAGCTGAGGAACCGGCAGTCCTTGGTTTGATCTCTAGGGGGCAACATCGTCGGAGACCATAGGCCCACCGCCGGCATATTCGCGGAATATGCCGTTTCGCGGAGATGCTGCGATCAGGAGAATGGAAACTGTGAGGGACTTTTCCTTTAAATTGCAAGTCGGGCCTAAAAGGCCGCTCCCTGCATAGTCTTCATCATTCAGTCGGTAAAATCAGCCATTCGCAGCCCGCACACAGAATCCGGACACCTGCCACGCACTAAAATGGCAGCATTACCCACTGCAAGCAGCAACAGTACACACACTCGCCCCGCTTCAATATGGCGAATCAATCCTCGCTCCGGTTCGACATGGCGGACCCACCCGTGCCCCGCTGCAACATGGAGGATCGACGCTCCCCCGGTTCAATATGGCTGACTCACGTTCGCCCCGCATAAACATGGTGGACCCAATCGCGCTCTGAGCAGCGGAAGCGGCAAGGATGCCTCGCACAAAGATGATGACAGGACTACCTCCTGTGCGGCTTTGCCCCGGAAGTGACGCATGGGTGATTTCCAGTGAGAGCTGAGAGGCCGGCAGGGGCGGCTGGAGGTCCGGTTACCATGGGAGCGAGTGGAGAAGGCAGCAGCCCGGCTGGAGGCCTCCCGGAACCTGAGCAACCCGGCACGGTGAGGAGCGGGGCCCGGCCTGGGCTCGTTTCCGATCAACAAACCCCCACCCCAGAGCAGCTCTGCCCTGGGGAAGAGAGCGTGAAACCCCGGCGAGGTGGGGGGGGTGGTGGGGGGTGGATGTCGGGAGGGGCGGGGAGATATCCGGGGTGGTTGTTGGAGGGGGGAGAGGGGGGAGGAGGGGGGAGAGTGTCTGGGATGGGGGCTGCAGGGGTGGGGGGAGGGGGTTCCTTTTCAGGGCACTTGTGGCTTCCTTACTCCAGAGAGGTGGTGTCTGTGTTGATATTGGGTGCTGTGTGGTTGGCAGGTAGCACTGTGGTATTTGAAGAGTTGGATTATTGCAGTGAGGAGCCCAGTGTTAGGGTTGGTACCCATTGAGATTTATATTTATTTCTGGTTCATGGAATCAACTCACTGCAGCAAAAAAAAATCATTGAAGGCAAGCACACAATTCTATCAGTGTAAGATTTCCATTGCTCCACAATTGGCTGTCATACCTGGGCATTAAGCTCCAGAATTCCGTCCCTAAACTTCTCTGCCTTGCTCTCCATGAAACCTACCCCTACACCGAGCTTTTAATCACTCTTCAATTGTCTCCTCATCTAATTCAGTGTCATCTTGTCTGTAAATGCACTGTGAAGCACCTGGGATACTAAGGTGCTATGTAAATGCAAGTTGTTCTATTTTATTCACCCATTACTGCCGACAGCTTGTCAGAGAAAGCTTTGCAGCTCAGTCACTTCCCTTTCTAACCAGGGAGTGACAATCATTTATGTTGTACCCTCAATCTGGAAGAAAACGGAAAATGCTGGAAATACTCAGCAAGCCTGGTAGCATCTGTGGAGAGAGATCAAGCTCTAACATTTCTCTGCGCTTTCATCAGAACCCAGTTGGTCATAGATCTGCCATTAACTCTGTTTCTCTCTTATAGATGCTGCCTGATTTGCTGAGATTTGCAACATTTTTAATTTTATTTATTTCAGATTTCCAGCATCTGTTGTGTTTTATCTTGATCTATAAGATATGTGAATGTTCTGAATGTAAACTGAATTGCCTGCTCCTGGTGACAGTGAAACAGATTTGTTTTTTGTGCCTCAAGTGTGTGCGCGCACACTCTGGTTTGAGGGTCTCTGTCAGTCCAGCTATCAGCTGTAGCTCAGTGCATCACTCTGGCCTATGACCTGGATGGTTGTGAGTTGAAGCCACATTCCAGGTTGGCACTCCAAGTGCAGCACTGAAGGAGTGTTACAACAAGCACCGATGCATTGCTGTGTGTTTGCCTTCGATGTGTTTTTTTTGTATTCACATTGCACCCTTAAAATAGTAAAATGTTCCAAGCAGTTTAGCAGGGGCATTATCAAACAACATTTGACACTCAGCCACGTAAGCAGACTTTAGAACAGATGAGGAGAGGCTGAGTTAGATAGATTTTTGACCTACATGGGAGTTGATGGTTATGGGGGACAAGCAGGAAAGTGGAGTTAAGGCCACAATCAGATCAGCCATGATCTTATTGAGTGACAGAGCAGGCTCGAGGGGACGAATGGCCTACTCCTCCTATTTCTTATGTTCAAAGAGGTAAATTTTAAAGAGTGTCTTAAAGGAGTAAAGAGAGGTGGCAAGGTTTAGGAAGGGAATTCCAGAGTTCAGAGTCTAGGCAACCGAAGGCACAGTTGCCAATGGTGGAGTAACGCACTAGAGGTTAGGATCGTTAAACTGAGCTCTTGAGTTCACCTCCCTGCACATTTTTGATTCAGGCTGTGTGTTTTAAAATGTCACCTGGCTCAGTATGCTGCTAGTTTTCCTCCCTTCTCCTTACTGGAGTGCCAGCTATAACACCTGGTACTTCATTCATCATATCATGTGTAAGCCTGAGGCCATAATAGTGACAGGCTGTGCAATCTGGGAATGCTTCACAGCTCTGACGACGAGCAATGATGGGCTGTATGATCCGAGAGTGCTTCACAGCTCTGAGCAGTGACAGCCGAGATGGGAGGAGTGCACTGTCTGTCTCTAGTTCCACTACTCCGTGGGCCAGAGCATATGTTCAAATGATTTCTCCTGCTAGTTATATGGCCAAATATGTGTTTTACCTATGAATCGCAGAATGACAACGCGATGCCCAGGTTTGTTCAGTAAACAAATTTTTAAATTTATTATAAAACAAGCCTTTTCAAGTAGAAAGGCAAAGCTCATTAACATACAATATGAAAGTATAATAATTGTTCTTTCTAAATACCCTAACACTCTCTCTCACACACACAATAAAATAAAATATAAGAGTTCTGCCAAATGGTTAAAAGTCAATGGTTCAAGGGAAAAGGATAGATGATGGAGTCCTTGAAATGGCATCCGGGTTATACAATTTCCAACAATTTCCAGTTCCCTGGCCCCAACCGCTTCCTCTTCACCATGGACGTCCAATCCCTCTACACCTCCATCCCCCACCAGGATGGTCTGAGGGCCCTTAGCTTCTTCCTCGAACAGAGGCCGAACAATCCCCATCCACCACTACTCTCCTCTGTCTGGCTGAACTTGTTCTCACGCTGAACAATTTCTCCTTCAACTCCTCTCACTTCCTCCAAATAAAAGGTGTGGCTATGGGTACCCGCATGGGCCCCAGCTATGCCTGTCTCTTTATGGGGTATGTGGAACATTCCTTGTTGCAGTCCTACTCCGGCCCCCTTCCACAACTTTTTCTCCGGTACATCGATGATTACTTCGGTGCCGCTTCATGCTCTCGTCGGGACTTGGAAAAATTTATTAATTTTGCTTCCAATCTCCACCCCTCCATCATTTTCACGTGGTCCATCTCTGACACTTCCCTTCCCTTCCTTGACCTCTCTGTCTCAATCTCTGGTGATAGACTATCCACCAATATCCATTACAAACCCACCGACTCCCACAGCTACCTCGACTACAGCTCCTCTTACCCCGCTTCCTGTAAGGACTCCATCCCATTCTCCCAGTTTCTTCGCCTCCGTCGCATCTGTTCCGATGATGCTACCTTCAAAAACAGTTCCTCTGACATGTCCTCCTTCTTCCTTAACCGAGGTTTTCCACCCACGATCGTTGACAGGGCCCTCAACCATGTCCGGCCCATCTCCTGCGCATCCGCCCTCACGCCTTCTCCTCCCTCCCAGAAACATGATAGGGTCCCCCTTGTCCTCACTTATCACCCCACCAGCCTCCGCATTCAAAGGATCATCCTCCGCCATTTCCGCCAACTCCAGCATGATGCCACCACCAAACACATCTTCCCTTCACCCCCCTTATCGGCATTCCGTAGGGATCGCTCCCTCCGGGACACCCTGGTCCACTCCTCCATCACCCCCTGCTCCTCAACCCCCTCCTATGGCACCACCCCATGCCCACGCAAAAGATGTAACACCTGCCCCTTCACTTCCTCTCTCCTCACCGTCCAAGGGCCCAAACACTCCTTTCAAGTGAAGCAGCATTTCACTTGCATTTCCCCCAACTTAGTCTACTGCATTCGTTGCTCCCAATGTGGTCTCCTCTACATTGGAGAGACCAAACGTAAACTGGGCGACCGCTTTGCAGAACACCTGCGGTCTGTCCGCAAGAATGACCCAAATCTCCCTGTCGCTTGCCATTTTAACACTCCACCCTGCTCTCTTGCCCACATGTCTGTCCTTGGCTTGCTGCATTGTTCCAGTGAAGCCCAACGCAAACTGGAGGAACAACACCTCATCTTCCGACTAGGCACCTTACAGCCTTCCGGACTGAATATTGAATTCAACAACTTTAGGTCGTGAGCTCCCTCCCCCATCCCCACCCCCTTTCTGTTTCCCCCTTCCTTTTTTTTCCAATAAATTATAAAGATTTTCCTTTTCCCACCTATTTCCATTATTAAAAAAAAACAGCACCCCCACTAGAGCTATACCTTGAGTGCCCTACCATCTATTCTTAATTAGCACGTTCGTTTAGATAATATCACCAACTTTAACTTTAACACCTATGTGTTCTATTGTACCATTGTCGTTGACATCTTTTGATGATCTGCTTCTATCACTGCTTGTTTGTCCATACAATCACACCCCCCCCACCTCTCTCTCTCTCTATCTCTCCGCCCCCCACACACACACCTTAAACCATCTTATATTTCAAGTCTTTCTTGGACTCGAACTCAAGTTCTGTTGAAGGGTCATGAGGACTCGAAATGTCAACTCTTTTCTTCTCTGCCAATGCTGCCAGACCTGCTGAGTTTTTCCAGGTAATTCTGTTTTTGTTCCGGGTTATACAGTTGGTTTCTCAGCACTGGCCTGTGAAACAATTGATGACTCTTGCATTACTTTACAGGCGGACTTCAAGGAAACCTTGCAGTCAGTCAGTTTCAGAACGTAAAGCGACTTTGGAGCAACTTTCATTCACTTTTTGCTTTTGACTTGGTCTGAAGATTCAGGAGCTATTGTCTTTCCCTAAGCAGTTGATCTGCCTTGTTTTCTGCCAAAGCAAAACCAGCTTACCAGCTTTTAAACATGGTTTAAAACCACAACCTACCAGCTTTTAAACATGTCTTAAAACCAGCCTACCAGCTATTAAACACGGCTTAGAACCCCTACCAGCTTTTAAACACAGCTTAGAACCCCTACCAGCTTTTAAACACGGCTTAGAACCAGACTACCAGCTTTTAAACACAGCTTAGAACCCCTACCAGCTTTTAAACACAGCTTAGAACCAGACTACCAGCTTTTAAACACAGCTTAGAACCCCTACCAGCTTTTAAACACAGCTTAGAACCAGACTACCAGCTTTTAAACATGGCTTAGAACCAGACTACCAGCTTTTAAACATGGTTTAGAACCAGACTACCAGCTTTTAAACATGGTTTAAGAACCAGACTATCAGCTTTTAAACATGGTTTAGAACCAGACTACCAGCTTTTAAACATGGTTTAGAACCAGACTACCAGCTTTTAAACATGGTTTAGAACCAGACTACCAGCTTTTAAACATGGTTTAGAACCAGACTACCAGCTTTTAAACACAGCTTAGAACCCCTACCAGCTTTTAAACATGGTTTAGAACCAGACTACCAGCTTTTAAACATGGTTTAGAACCAGACTACCAGCTTTTAAACACGGCTTAGAACCCCTACCAGCTTTTAAACACAGCTTAGAACCAGCCTACCAGCTTTTAAACATGGTTTAGAACCAGACTACCAGCTTTTAAACACGGCTTAGAACCAGACTACCAGCTTTTAAACACGGTTTAGAACCAGACTACCAGCTTTTAAACACGGCTTAGAACCAGACTACCAGCTTTTAAACACGGCTTAGAACCAGACTACCAGCTTTTAAACATGGTTTAGAACCAGACTACCAGCTTTTAAACACGGCTTAGAACCAGACTACCAGCTTTTAAGCACGGCTTAGAACCAGACTGCCAGCTTTTAAACACAGCTTAGAACCAGCCTACCAGCTTTTAAACACGGCTTAGAACCAGACTACCAGCTTTTAAACATGGTTTAGAACCAGACTACCAGCTTTTAAACACGGCTTAGAACCAGACTACCAGCTTTTAAGCACGGCTTAGAACCAGACTACCAGCTTTTAAAACAAAAACAGAATTACCTGGAAAAACTCAGCAGGTCCGGCAGCATCAGCGGAGAAGAAAAGAGTTGATGTTTCGAGTCCTCATGACCCTTCGCCAGCTTTTAAACACGGTTTAGAACCAGCCGACCAGCTTTTAAACACGGCTTAGAACCGGCCTACCAGCTTCTAAATGCAGCTTTCTAGGCATAACTTTTTTTCAAAGCCATAAATCACCATGTGACCCTTTTGTAAACAGTCCAACGGGGCCAAGAGGTTTCCAGTTTCTTTAAAACTGCTCAGTTACCTTTTCTTGTAAAATGCTGTCTTTTCCAGGAACAGCAGCAACCAGAGTCCTTGCATTAACCCTTTAAGGGACAGTGTCTTTTAAAATACAAATTCTTCCAGAATGTTCTTAGCCCTTGAAAATGAGTCATTTTCTGTGACACTTCCCGCCTTGGAGAAATTAAAAGCCAGGTTTATGTGTTTCATTACAAAGCATAAAAATACTAAAGTATATCCAGACACTCATTCATTCACTCCTTACACAAAACTGACAGCTATTCTTGGTATCATTTTGGCCTTTATACAATTTGAAGCAAAGTTAAATTCTAGACAGAGCGTTGGCAATTACATTGTTTTTCCCTGCAATATGGGCAATCTATAAGTGATAAGGCTGTAATAATAAACTCCATCAAAATAGTCTGGCATTCTGGTTTTTAATTTTTTCCACAAAGGCTAAGGGATTGTAATCAGTATACACCAGTGTCTCCCTGTATCCATGGTGGACATACACATTAAAATGATTAAGAACTAAAAGCAAGCCAAGGTTTCCTTTTCCACTGTAGAGTATCTTTTTTGGTGCTGATTTAGCTTTTTGGAAAAGTGTCCCACTGGCCTTTCTTTGCCTGATTCTTCATAATGCACCGAGACTGCACCTCCCCCCAGGTCACTAACATCAATTGCTACTTTGAAGGGTTTAGTGAAATTTGGAGCAGTCAACACTGGTTCATTGTTCAAAATTGTTTTCAGCCTTTCAAAAGATGCTTGGCACTCCCCTGATCACGCTATCTTGGCTTTCTTTTGTAGCAGTGGAGCCGCTATAGTGCTGAAATCTGGCACAAATTACAGTAAAGCCCACACCTACCCAAAAACATCATGATCTCCTGCTTAGTTTTAGGGGCAGGGAACTCCACCAAAACCAGTACTTTTGCTGTTCTTGGCAGCACTTTGCTTTCCCTACTATGTGCCTGAGGTATGTTACCTGCGCTTTCTCAAATTCACTTTTGGCAAGGTTTATTACCATGTCAGCTGACTGTAGTTTTCTAAACAAAGCTTCTAATATTTTTAACTGTTTCTTCCAAGTGTCACTATATATCAGTACAGTAAAGTCCTGCCATTCAGGGGGTTATGTTCCCGTGATATCTCGCAAACGGCAACATTGCAAATGAGGAACATGTTTTTAAATAGGATTCAATTAGATTGGTTCCAGCCTTGCGAGGACAGCACTGGACTCCCTCGCAAAAAATGTTGTGCAGTCCTGTAAAGGACAGTACCTGAATAGGGGGAGCTTCTGAGCAATATACCAGTGAAGTTTTAATATTGAATAGAGCTGTTATTGTAGCTTCAGACCCAGCAATTCTGACATTTCTGGGCTAACCCCTTCATTCAGGCTGTATTGCAGCTGAAACTATTTCAGTCTCAGCTCTGTCATGGCTGTCATCACCCCAGGAAAAGGAAAGAAAGAAGGAACTGCAGATAAGCGAGAATTTCTCACGTGGTGAGTGATGCTGTCTACAAAGTAAAAGCGCAGGTGAGTGAATTCGCAAACAAGGTGGGACTTTACATCATCAAGATAACCCACGCAGTTAGGAACACTGGCTACCCCTTGGTTCGTTAGTTTCTGAAAAGTTGCTGGGGTGATTTTTGCCTGAATGAGCATCACTTAGCATTGGAAAAGACCGTCTGGTGTGACAAAGGCTCATATTTCTTTAGCCTAGGGTGTTAATATCCCTTCAGCAAATCTGTTTTGGTAAGAAACATGGCAGTGCCATGTCAGCGCAGTCTTCCAAGCAAGAACTGGGTAGGAAAATGCTTTTGTGACTGCATTGTGATGCAGAATCTGGTTGAACCATCTGGTTTAGCACTAACACAACTGGTGAACTCCAGCTCCTTTGGCTGGGTTCAATGAGGTGATTTTCCAACATGTATTGGATCTCTGCTTTTACCTGAGTCTGTTTCTCTGGTCCTCAGCGGTAAGGATGCTGTTTTATAGGAGAGGATTCTCCTCCATCCACATCATGTATGGCTGCATTTGTATATCCTGGTTTGTTCCTACAGACTTCTTTAAACGCGGTGAGAAGCCTTGTTAGGTGGTCTTGGCAGAAATTGTTCTCAAGGGAAATGGCTTAGAATAACCATATCCAATATGAACTAATATATACTGGCATCCCATTTTTGTTTTCGGTAATGGTCCCACACAGTCGACCAACACCTTACTAAATGGTTCTACAAAAACTGGCATGGGAATTAAAAGTGCTGGTTTGATTGCAGGTTGTGGTTTTCCCACCATCTGGCATGTATGGCATGTTTTACAAAACTTCCAAGTCCTTGTGGAGACCTGACCAGTAACAATGCTGACTTATAAGTGCTTAAGTCTTTCGGATCCTTACATGTCCTGCCATTGGAATCTCATGAGCTATCCTTAACATTTCCTGATGATATTTGGGTTGTACCACCATCTGATGAACAACCACCCACTCTTCATCCACAGGTCTGCGAGGAGGTCTCCACTTCCTCATCAGAACCCCATTTTTAATATAGTAGCATTAATATAGAACCCCTTCTGCTTCAGCTTTGGTTTGAACTGATTGTGTCACTTTACTTAACCCTGGATCAGCTCTCTGAGCCTCAATCAGACACGACTTATTGAACATTTCCCTCGTATTGTCCATATCCTCAAAGAAAGTTTCAGTTAGCTTTGTGGTGATAGTTTTACCTCTGACGATGGAACTTGTTTAGCCATTGCTCCGGTCACTACGCAAGAAAGAAAATTCCAGGAAGCTTTTCCTGCAACTGCTCTGTCTCCTTGACCTCACTTGGTCTTTCCATAACTACTGGAAAAGCTACTGCTTTCGCTCTGGCCAAATCATTTCTGAGGATGAAGTCCAGTCCGTCGATAGGTGAACAATGAAGAACTCCTACTGTTATCATTCCAGACATCAGGTCACACCTGATACAAAGGTACAGGTATATACTCCCTGCCAATTCCATTCACTAAAACCTTCGCATTTAGTGAACTCTCTGGTAGAAAAGTCAGGCCTTTCCCCAGCAAAAGAGTTTGGGTAGCCCTTGTATCGCTAGGTATAACAATAGATTTACCTGCTATATTTGAGGGATAAGGAGTTCACCTCCCCCGTACTCAGCAGATTTTATACTTGGCTTTACAGCTGCAGTCAGAGCTACAGCCTGGTCTGCAGTACTTTTGGTTTGGGTCCCTTTCTTTACACCGGTTTTGTGTACTCCAGTAAGTCCCATAGATTTACCCCGTAACTTGCAGCAATTTGCAAGAAGGTGTCCTACGTTGTGGCAAGGAAACATTTAGGCCTTTGGACATCACTACCACCTTCAGAACTTTCCTTTTTGGTCTGAGGTGGAGATTTCAGCACATTCCCAGTATATTTTGCCATTCCTTCATGTTAGCTACATCCTACGATTTGATCATCTGCAAGTTTTGAAATTATACTTCTGATTCCAGGGTCCAAGTTGTTCACGTAAATAGCGGCCCCAGCACCAATCCTGGTGGAACTCCTCTTCTCACCATTTGCCAATCTTAGTAATGCCCTTTCACCCTTATTCCGTTTTTATGTTTTTGTTATCAGCTTGCTTTTCGTTCTGATTCTTGTTCACTGACTCCATATGTTCTGACCTTAGCCATTAGTCAATTCTGTACCTCATTGAAGGCCTTTTGAAAACCCAAATGTATTGTGTGTGAGGATGGATGTTATTTTTAAAAATATTTTTGAGGAATATTGTATCATTCTGTAAAGAAGGCTGTGTGTGTGTAAATTATTAAGCTGGGTAAAGGTTAATAGAAACAACTTGTCTGGGGGAGTTGAGAGGTAAAAGGGGTAAATGTGCTAAATGCATGCCGATGTAATAATAAGTGGTGGTAAAGTGGATTTATAAGGAAATAGGTTGGGTTTAGAAATTTGCATTGAGGTAGATAATGACTTGGTTTTTCAGCTGTTAAATTTCAAAGGGGGTAGGCACTTTTACATCTTAAAGATTTCATAAGTAAAAGGAAGGTTATTAAATTTTATTTGTCAAAAGGGGAAGCAATAGGGAAGTGTGAAAGATTTTTATGTTTTGGAAAAGTTGAGTTCTAAGAGGTGCTGAGGGCAATGGAATTAAAGATGAAAGGGAAAAAGGATATTGAAGAAAAGATGTTGAACTGAGTTGTGTTGGCTGCGTGGGGGAGGTACCCTGGGACCAGATCTGTGCTAAAAGGTGTGAAGTTTGAAACAGCCATCCAGTAATCAGAAAAGTCTGTTTCAGGAAGCAGTCTTGTTTCGAATATTCTTGGATTTCCACAGCAAAGTGCAAGAGAGTGAGAAGTTGTGTTGTGTACCTTTACAAAAGTAACAGCAGTTTTGCCTTGGGTAATATTACTGGGTTTTTAGAGTTAAAACTGTATAAGGGAGTGTTGCAAAGAAGGTGTTCTTTGAGAGTTCTGACAAAGCGGGTTCTTTAGGGAGCGTGTTGTAAGACTGTTTTAACTGTGTAACTTTAACCTTGTGTGCTTAAGTTTTCTTTTCTTCTTAATTTAATTTTTAAAAATCCCAGTAACACTTTTGGGATCTATGCTTCTGGGATCAGTAGGTTACTCCTCGTTTTCATAATATACAAAAAGGTTATGATCAGTAAGACAAGTTTCCCCCTGGGGTTTGGCTTGCTCAGTGAATAAAACCAGCTGTGGTCATAACATATGTTATTGTATTACCCTTATCTAACCTTTCTTTTACTACCTCAGACTTCAGCAAGATTTGTTGAAATGTATAAACAATGAGGATAGAAACAGACTTCAGGAGAACATAGGTTAGTAAAATGGGCAAATACAGGTCAGATAAAATTTAATGTCGAGCAGTGTGAAATGATGTATCTTGGCAGGAAGAATGAGGAGAGGTATATAAATAAGGAATGTAAATGAGGTGGTGTACAGTTTTAAAGCAGGTGCAGAACAGAAGTTGGGGTGGTGATGGTTGGTGTACATGAAGGTGGCACGGCAAGTTGAGAAGTCTATTAAAAACCATATGGGATTCTGGGTTTTATAAATAAATATAAAGCACAAAAACATTAAAGGTCTGGGTGACCTTTATAAATCACTAATTAAAGCTCAATTGCAGTATTATGTCCAATTCTGGGTACCACATTTTAGGAGGAATGTCAAGACACCAGAGAGGGTGCAGAGGAGATTTACTAGAATGGTACTAGGAATGAGGAACTTCTGTTATGTGGAGAGACTGGAGAAATTGAGAATGTTCTCCTTAGAACAGAGATGTTTAAGGGGGGGGGGGGGGTTTATTAAATGTGTACAAAATCAAGAAAATGATTTGAATGAGTAAATAAGAAGAAAGTGTTTCCATTGCCGGAGGGCCAGTAACCCAGTGTGTGCAGATTTCAGATCATGAGCAAAAGAAACCAGAGGAGGAATACAATGTTTTTTTAAAACCGCAATTTGTTGTGATCTGGATTGCACTGCTTAATAAAAGGACACAAAGCAGGTTCAATAGTAACTTTAAAAACAAAATTGAGTAAATACTTGAAAGATTTGCAAGAAAGTAGGGGAAGTGTTTGATGGGGACAATGTAGAGGGATCTTTACTCTGTATCTAACTCCGTGCTGTAACTGCCCTGGGAGTGTTCGATGGTGACAGTGCAGAGAGAGCTTTACTCTGTATCTAACACCGTGCTGTACCTGCCCTGGGAGTGTTTGATGGGGGCAGTGCAGATGGAGCTTTACTTGGTATTTAATCCCTAGCTGTGCTTGTCCTGGGAGTGTTTGACATTGAAACTGGGTGTCTAACATGGAAAGTGTTACACTTCCATAGAGTCAGAATTATATAGCACAGAAACCGGCCCTTCGGTCCATCATGTCTGTGCCGGTCATCAAGCACCTATCTATTCTAATCCCATTTTCCAGCACTTGGCCCGTAACCCTGTATGCTATGGCGTTTCAAGTGCTCATCTAAATAATTTTTAAATGTTGTGACGGTTCCTGCCACTGCCACCCCCTCAGTGTTCCAGATTTCAATATTTCCTCAAACCCCCTCTAAACATCCTGCCCTTACCTTAAACCTGTGCCCCCTGTTTATTGACACCTCCGTTAAGGGGAAAAGTTTCTTCCTATCTATGCCCCTCATAATTTTGTAGCCCTCTACTAGTTTCCCTTTCAGCCTTCTCTGCTCTGAGGAAAACAACCCTAGCCTATCCAGTCTCACTTCATAGCTGAAACGCTCCAGCCCAGGCAACATCCTGGTAAATCTCCTCTGCACCCTCTCCAGTGCAGTCACATCCTTCTTATGGTGTGGCGACCAGAACTGCACACAATACTCCAGCTGTTTTATACACCTCCGACATAACCTCCCTGCTCTTATATTCCATGCCTCGGCTAATAAAGGCAAGTATCCCATATGCCTTCTTAACCACCTTATCTACCTGTGCTCCTGCCTTCAGGGATCTATAGACAAGTACACCAAGGGCCCCTCTGATCTTCTATACTTCGTAGGGTCCTACCGTTCATTGTGTACTCCCTTGTTTAAGTCCTCCCAAAATACATCACCTTACATTTCTCAAGATTAAATTCCATTTGCCACTGCTCTGCCCATCTTACCAGCCCATCTATATAGAAACTAGGAGCAGGATTAGGCCATTTGGCCCTTCGAGCCTGCCCCGTCATTCAATATGATCATGGTTGATCCTCTATCTCAACGCCATATTCCCGCTTTCACTCCATTGTCCTTGATACGTTTAATATCCAAATCAGTTTCTTTATTGAATATACTCAGTGACCTGGCCTTTAGAGCCTTCTGTGGAAGAGAATTCCACAGGTTGACCACCCTCTGAGTGAAAAAATTTTTCCTCATCTCAGTCCTAAATGACCTGCCCTGTATCCTGAGACTGTGGCCCCTGGTTCTAGACTCCCCAACCAGGGGAAACATCCACCCTGCATCCATTCTGTCTAGCCCTGTTAGAAGTTTTACGTTTCAATCAGATCCCCTCTTATTCTTCTAAACTCTAGTGAATACAGGCCCAGTCAAACAATCTCTCCTCACGACAGTCCTGCCATCCCCGGTTTCAGCCTAGTGAACCTTTGCTGCACTCCCTCTATGGCAAGTATGTCCTTTCTTAGGTTGGGAGATCAAAACTGCATGCAGTACTCCAGGTGTGGTCTCACCAAGGCCCCGTATAACTGCAGTGAGACATCCCTGCTTCTGAACTCAAATCCTCTTGCCAGGAAGACCAACATACCATTTGCCTTCTTAAATGCTTGCTGCACCTGCCTATTTACTTTCACTGGTGTAAAAGGACATCCAGATCCCTTTGTACATCCACATTTGCCAAAATACCACCATTTAAATAATACTCTGCCTTTCTGTTTTTCACACTGAAGCGTATCAATTTATTTATCCATGTTATACTGCATATGTCATGTTTGCCCACGCACACAACTTGTCTAAATTGCCCTGAAGCCTTCTTGCATCCTCCTCACAACCCCGCCCAGTTTTGTGTCATCAGCAAACTTGAAAATATTGCACTTGGTTCCCTCATCCAAGTCATTTATGTATTTCATGATTGGCTGGGGCCCAAGCACTGATCCCTGCGGTACACCACTAGCCACTGCCTGCCATCCTAAAAAAGACCCATTTATTCCTATTCTCTGTTTCCGGTCTGTCAACCAATTCTCGATCCATGGTGTATATTACCCCCAATCCAATGTGCCTTAATTTTGCCTACCAGCCTTTTATGTTGGACCTTATCAAAAGCCTTCTTGAAATCTAAATACATCACACCCACTGTTTCTCCCTTATCTATTCTACTAGTTACATCCTCAAAGCTCCAGTAGATGAGTTAAGCATGATTTCCCTTTCATAAACCCACGCTAACTTTGTCTCACCCCGTTAATGCTTTCCAAATGTTCTGTTACCACCTCTTTTATAATAGACTCTAGCATTTTCCCTACTACTGATGTTAGGCTAACTGGCCTGTAATTCTCTGTTTTTTCTCTCCCTCATTTTTTAAATAGCGGTGTAACATTTGCCACCCTACAATCTGTAGGAACTGCTCCAGAGCCTATAGAATTTTGGAAGATAAGCACGAATGCATCCAATATTTCCAGGGCCTCTCCCTTTAGTACTCTGGATGTAGATTATCAGGCCCTGGGGATTTTTCAGCCTTTAACCTCATTAATTTCTCCAGCACCATTTTTTTGCTGATACTTATTTTCTTCAATTCCTCCCTTTCACTAGACTCTTGGTTCCCTAATATTTCTGGGAAATTATTTGTGTTCAAATCTTCTGCCATTTCTTTGTTCCCCATTATAATTTTCCCTGTTTCTGACTGTAAGGGACGTACATTTGTCTTCGTTAATCTTTATCTCATCACATTTTTATTGAAGCTTTTACAGTCAGTTTTTATGTTCCTTGCAGAGTTACACTCATACTTCATTTTCCCCTTCTTGATCAATCTTTTTGTCTACTTTTGCTGAATTGTTAACTGCTCCCAGTCCTCAAGCTTGCTCCTTTTTCTGGCAATTTTATATTTTTGGATCTAATACTATCCCTAATTCCTTTTGTAAGTCATGGTTGAGCCATGATTTATTTTTGTGCCAGACAGGAATGAACAATGGTTGTAATTCATGCATACATTCCTTAAGTATTAGCCATTGCCTATCCACCATCAACCCTTTTAGTAAAGTTCCCCAATCCATCATTGCCAACTCGCATCTCATACCCTCGTAGTTCCCTATATTTAGTTTCAGGGCCCTAGTTTCCGATTCATTCATCCTAATGAACAATTCTATCATTTTATGGTTGCTCTTCCCCAAGGGAAGGCACAACAAAATTGTTAATTAATCCTTTCTCATTACACAATTCCCAGTCTAGGATAGCCTGCTCTCTAGTTGGTTCCTCAACTTATTGAGGAGAAACCATCATGTACACACTGCAAGAAATTCCCCTCCGCAGTATTATTGCTAGTTTGGTTTGTCCAATCTATATGTAGATTAAAGTCACCCATGATTACAGTTGAAACCTTATTACATATGCCTCTAATTTCCTGCTTAATGTCTTTCCTTACATATCCATTACTGTTTGGGGGCCTATAGACAACCCCCACTAACGTTTTCTGCCCCTTGGTGCTTCTTATCTCTGCCCAAACAGATTCCACATCATGACTTCCCGAGCCAATGTCCTTCCTCGCTATTGCATTGATTTCTTCCTTTAATAACAGTGCTACCCCACCTCCTTGCCCTATTTGTCCTTCCTAAATATTGAATATCCCTGGATGTTCAGTTCCCATCCTTGGTCACGCTGTAGTCATGTCTCCATAATTGCAAATATGTTATAACTGTTTATATCTATTTGCGCTGTTAATTTATCTACCTTATATTGAATGCTCCGTGCATTAAGGTACAATGCTTATAGATTTGTCTTTTTAACTTTGTTAGTCATCTTCGATTTATTTTGCACTATGACCTCATATGTTTTTCGCCCTTGTCTTTTCTGCCTTCCGCTTTTGCTTCTCACTTTTCTGTCTTTTGATTCTATCCTTGTTTCCTCCTGCTCGGTCTCCCTGCTCAGGGTCCTATACCCCTGCCATTTTAGCTTACACCCTCCTCGACCGCACTAGCAAACACCGCCCCCACCTCGGCCCTCCAAGCCTGCGCTGGTCATATTGCCTGTCAAACTAAAACATTTTGCCTTTCCAAGTTCCGTATCCCTCTATTCTCATCCTATTCATGTATTTGTCAAGCTGCCTCTTAAACATTACTATTGTACCTGCTTCCACCATCTCCTCTGGCAGCGAATTGCAGACACTCAGTACCCTCTGCCTAAAAAACAATCTGAGCTTCTCCAACCTCTCCTCATAGCTAATAACCTCCAGACCAGGCAGCATCCTGGTAAACCTCCTCTGCATCCTCTCCAACACTTCCATAGCTTTCTTGTAATGTGGCGACCAGAATTGCAAGCAATATTCCGAGTGTGGCCTAACCAAGGTTCTGTACAGCTGCAGCATGACTTCCCACCTTTTATACTCAATCCCCCTGCCGATGAAGGCAAGCATGCCATATGCCTTCCTGACTACCTTATCCACCTGCGTTGCCACTTTCAGTGACCTGTGGACCTGTACACCCAGATCCCTCTGCCCGGTGATGCACTTAAGGGTTCTGCCATTTACTGTATAATTCCTACCTGTATTAGACCTTCCAAAATGCATTACCTCGCTTTATATATTCATCTGATATATCCTGTTATTTCTACTCGCTAACACGTGGCACTGGTAGTAATCCTGAGATCACTACTTTTGAGGTACCATTTTTTTATTTATGGCCTAATTCCCTATATTCAGCTTGTAGGGCCTCATCCTTTTTCTTACCTATGTCGTTGGTATCAATATGTACCATGACACTGGCTGTTCACCCTCGGCCCATCAGAATGCCCCGTAGCCTCTCCGAGGCATCCATGACCCTGGCATCAGGAAGACAACATACCATCTTGGAGTCTCTTTGCAGCTGCAGAAATGCCTGTCTATTCCCGTTACTATTGAATCCCCTATCACTATAGCCCTGCCATTCTTCTTCCTCCCCTCTTGTACAGGAGGGCCACCTATGGTGCCATGGATTTGGCTCCTGCTGTTTTCCCGAGAAGTCATCTCCCCCAACAGTATCCAAAATGGTAGTTCTGTCGAAGGGTCATGAGGACTCGAAACGTCAACTCTTTTCTTCTCCGCCGATGCTGCCAGACCTGCTGAGTTTTTCCAGGTAATTCTGTTTTTGTTTTGGATTTCCAGCATCCGCAGTTTTTTTTGTTTTTATCTCTGTGTTTAATTGACTGCCACTGCTCTTCAAGAAATGCCTACCTCCTTGAAGAAGTTCTGTTCCTCTCTACGACAAGATTTCCGTATCTCTCTGTTGCCTTGTTCACCTTCTTTGCTTTCCATTTCCCTCCAAAATAGTATATCTGTTAGAGAGGAGGACGGCCACAGGGGACTCCTGTACTATCCACCTTCCTCTATTCTGCTTAGTGGTCACCCGTCCCCTTTCTGCCTGTTCAGCCTTTACCTACTGTGTGACCATCTCTGTGTCCTCGCGCTGTTTTCAGCCCCAGTCTCCCCGGAACTCTGGCTCTGTCCTCGCGCTACTTTCAGCCCCGAGTCTCTCTGGAACTCTCACTCTGTCCTTGCACCTCTTTCAGCCCCCAAGTCTCCCCGGAACTCTCACTCTTTCCTCGTGCCGCTTTCAGCCCCACGTCTCCCTGTAACTCTTGCTCTGTCCTCGCGCCGTTCTCAACCCCGAGTTTCTCCGGAACTCCCACTCTGTCCTCGCACCGCTTTCAGCCCCGAGTCTCCCCGGAACTCTTGCTCGGCTCAGAGCTGTGACGCACTCCCAGGTTGCACAGCCCATCACTGCTAGAGGTGTGACACACTCCTGGGTGACACAGCCTGTCGTTGCTCACTGTCAGAGCTGTGACGCACTCCCAGGTTGCACAGCCCATCACTGTTCACTGTCAGAGTTATGACGCAGTCCTGGGCTCTATAGCCCGTGTCATAAACGTTTTAATTACTAAACTTGAAGAATGGGCAAATGGAACATTAATTTTGCTGTAACTGAGGTGGTCTATTTCGGTAGGAAGAATTAGTAGGCCATACACTCTTTAGAAAATAAATAGAGTACAGGAACAGGGGTCTTGGAGGTACAGCCACACAAATCACAAAGTAGCAACCCGGGTGAATAAGATCTTTTTTTAGTAAAGCCAACAAAGCGCTAGAATTAAAAACAGAAAATGCTGGAAATGCTCAGCAGATCAGACAGCGTCTGTGGAAAGAGGAACAGAGTTAACATTCCAGATTGCTGATCTTTTATGGAACTGGGAAAACTGGGGCGGAGGGCACCTTTTGGGGCCCAAGGGTGCGGGGCAGAGGGTGCCTCGTGGGACATGTTTTTGCTGAGGCGGGGGGAGGAGGGTGCTTGATGCTGGAGGAGTTGTTGTTCCGGTGATCTTACCATGTTTCCTTGTTTTGCAGAACCCCTGGAACATCATGATTAAGCACCGCCAAGTTGCTCGAAGGGGTCGGAGATCACAGATGGCAGTGAGGTAAGGCATCTTTATTGATCTCAGTGCTTGTGAGTGCACTGACTTCATGATCCTGGACCCAGAGATCTGTGGATTGGATGCCAAGTTGGGAAGTAGAGCTACTAATAAATTAGTTCTGGCAGGCACCGTTAAATGACAAAGTTACCAGATTGTTCTTAAAAACCTAACTGGTCCACTAATGCCCATTTTTAATGGTGATCTGCTACCTTTACTTGGTATGGTGTAAATGTGACTCCAGTCACACACTGCGGTTGACTGTCAGCTCACTTCAAGGTAACAAGGGTTGGACAATAAATAGTGTTACAAGTGCCTCTCATGTCCAGGAAGCCGCACATACATTCAGCCTTTGTATCTCTCTGTATCATGTAGCCATCATTTGTTGGTGTGTGTGAATCTTTCTTTGCAGTTGAAATCTTCAGGCTTTGGAACCTTTTAATTTTTATCTAAAAAGGAAGAATGTGCAGGGTTATGGGGAGAAGGCAAGAGAATGGCACTAAGTGAATTGCTCATTTGGAGAAGCAGTGCAGACACACTGGCTCTGATTCTGTAATCCAGATGAGGAGGTTAATTGGGACATATCAATCCAGGGTGCGCTCGACCCTGCTCTCTCTCTGTCTCAACCTTTATTGATACTCTGCTCTTCATTGCCTCTCAGAACCTCCCTCTCCTCAGCTAGAATAATTCTTGTGTGCTCTTCATCCTTACATTTCATTGTTGAAATCAAAAGTCCTTGAACTGACTCGATCTCATTCTTCAGCAGAGACTAAAAACATTGAATTCCTGAACTCCCTCAACTCCTCTCCTCTTATAGCCTGTAGCTTTTCGAACCCAAGCTTGGCAGCATCTAAATACTACTTGGCCAACCTTGTCTTTTCTTTTCAACCATGGTGTCATTTTTACTTTGGATTGAGGCAAAAGCACCTTATGCAGATCATCAAATCCTTTGAAAGGGGACACATTGTTTAACTTGGATTACATGAGACAGACTCTCATTAGGATAGCCCCTTCTGTGTTCAGACTGCCTCCACATTTCCAGTAGGTCTTTGTAACATTAGGTTGGTGTCTTGGATTTGGTGGAAGTAAAACTGATGACTGCCTGTGAGCACTACAGGATGGGAATGAAATAACACACATTCACCTGCAGGTTACTCGTGATTCTGTAGGAACTGTGGGCTTTCAGGGCCTTTGAATATACTATTAAATGTTTTTTTTTGCCATAGAATTTACAAAGATGAAATATCACACTGTTTCCTTTTGTCAGCTTCACCAATCCAAACATATCCATGGATCTATTGCGAACTGTTCTGCAGCCTCACATCAATGAGGAGATTCGCGCTGTGATCAGCAAGTATACCAAGGTAAGCTCTTCCAGCCCACTGCATTTTACATTACAATGTGTGGGTAAAATTCTGTCTACCTTGCTCACCCTGTGGGTTGCTGGGTTAACTGCCACATACCAATTTCAGATTTAGGGGTATATTTGGCATTTTTTTATATACCACCCACTGCTTCTGTGGCTTCAACCAATAAAGTTTTTGACCAGTTTGCTATTGTCAGTCTCTCTCATCTCTTTAAAGTTATCCTCACCAAAATCTGAAATCTTAATAACTGTTAAGATTTTGCTTTACAAATTTAACACAAAATTTGATCATGTTATGATGGCACCGTTAGATAAATGTCCCTTACTGTTAGAACTAAGTCTGGCTCATCACTAAATCTACAATGGCCTGCTGTCACATTGACAGTAGAGCATATTGCTCCAGAAAATTTTCTTGAATGCACTCAGGGAATTTGCTTGAGTGACTCTGCTTTTATATACCAGTTCTTATAATCTTAGCATTATATAACAATTGAAGTCTCCCCTTAAAACAATTTTGCTTTTGCTACAAACCTCTCTTATCTTGGAATTAATATATTTTGTCAGTTCATTTCTGTTTTGAGGAAGGATGTAGATAACTCCCATAACAGATTTAAACCCTTCCTTGTTACTCAATTCTAATCATTCTAATCTGCTGATGGCTGACCATTACTAATTTTAAAATACCATGTTCCATTTGTGTCCTTAATCAATGATGGTAATTTTTCTCCCCTTCCAGTTTCCATCTTCTTTCTAAAGACCTTATCAACTGGATTTTTTTTTGTTCACAGCATGTGGACAATGCTGGCATGACCAGCATTTATTGCCCATCCCTAATTGGGAAGGTGGTAGCGAGCTGCCTTCCCGAACTGCAGTGGTCCATTTGGTGATGGTACTGATGGTACTCCTATAGTGCAGTTGGTTAGGAAGTTCCATGATTTTGACCCAACAAAGAAACCTAGAGGTCCAGGCTCATAGATCATTAAAACAGGTACAATAAAAAAATCAAAAAGGCTAATGGAATGCAGGCATATTTTAATAGATGACTAGAATACAAGGGAGTAGCAGTCATGCTGCAGTTATATGAAGCACTGGTTAGACCACACCTGGAGTTACTGAGAGCAGTTCTGGCCACCACACTTTAGGAAAGATCTATTGGCTTTGGAGATTTGGTTGGCAGAATGTGATGAGTGGAGTGCCACAGAGATCAGAGGTGGGACCTCAACTCTTTACAATTCATATAAATGACTTGGATGAAGGGACTGGTGGTATGGTTGCTAAATTTGCTGGTGACACAAAGATAGGTAGGAAAATAAGTTGGGAAGAGGATATAATGAGGCAGCAAAAGGATATAGGTTAGGTAAGTGGGCAAAGATCTGGCAAATGGAGTATGATATAGAAAAATGTGAAGCCCATTTTGGCAGGACGAATAAAAAGGTGGCATATTATCTAAATGGTGAGAGGATGCAGAGGGATCTGGGTGTCCTAGTGCATGAATCGCAAAAGGTTAGCCTGCAGGTACAGCAAGTAATTAGCAAAGCTAATAGAATGTTATCATTTATTGTGAAGGTAATTGATTATAAAAGCAGGGAGGTTATGCTTCAGTTATACAGGACATTGGTGAGACCAAATCTGGAGTATTGTGTACAGTATTGGTCTCCTTATTTAAGGAAAGATGTAAATGCATTGGAAGCAGTTCAGAAGAGGTTTACTAGACTAATATCAGGAATGGGCAGGTTGTCTTATGAGGAAAGGTTAGGTTTGTATCCACTGGAGTTTAGATGAGTAAGAGGAGACTTGATTGAAACCTTTAAGTTCCTGAGAAGGCTTGACAGGATGGATGTGGAGTGGATGTTTCCTCTTGTAGGAGAATCTAGAACTTAGAGTTACTGTTTCAAAATAAGGGGTCACCCATTTAGGATAGAGATGAGGAAAACATTTCTTCTCTGAGGGTTGAGAGACTTTGGGATTCTCTTCCTCAAAGGGTAGTTGAGGCAGAGTCCTTGAATATCTTGAACGCAGAGATAGGTAGATTCTTGATAAGCAAGGGGGTGAAAGGTTATTGGGGGCAAGCAGGAATATAAGGTTAAAATCAGGTCAGCCATGATTTTATTAAATGGTGAAGCAGGCAGGCCCGGCTAAGTGTCTACCTTTCCTAATTCGTATGTTCACATGAGGGTGTACAGTGTAGATTTACCAGAACAATACCCGGAATTCAAGGGTCAAGTTACAAGGAGAGATTACACAAACTAGGATTGTATTCCCTTAAATTTTGAAGTTTAAGGGCTGACTTGATTAATGCCTTAAAGATATTAGGGGGAACAGATAGGTTAGATAGAGTGAAACTTTTCTTGTTGGTTGCTGAGTTAGGACTAGGAAGCAAAGTCTAAAATTTAGAGCCAGACTTTTCGGGAGTGAAATCAGGAAACACTTCCACACACAGGTATGTAGAAGTTTGGAACTGGCTTCTGCAAATGGCAATTAAAGCTAGAAGAGTTGAAAGTTTTAAACCTTAGATTAATGGATTTTTGTTAGCCAGAGGAAATGAGGAAAAGGCGTGGGTATTTGCAGTTAGGCTTTTGATCAGCCTTGATCTCATTAAATGGCAGAACAGGCTCAATGTGCTAATTGGTCAACTCGTATTGCTATGTTCCTATGAATGTTGTCCAGGCCTTGCTGTGTGCAGACATGAGCTGTCATTATATGAGGAGTTGCAAATGGAACTAAACACGGTGTAGTCAACAACCAGGCTTGTGCTATGTGTGATTCTAACCAGTGGAAAGTTTCCTCCTTGATTTGATTGACTTCCGTTTTGCTAGGACTCCCTTCGTGTGGCACTCAGTCAAATGCTGCCTTTGTCAAGGGCAGTTACTCTCACCCTACTTTTTGGAATCAAGCTTTTTGCCCATGTTTGGACCAAGGCTGTAATGAGGTCAGGAACTGAGTGGCCCTGGTGGTACCTACACTATGCATCAGTGAGCAGGTTAATGCTTTGTAAGCGCCACTTGATTGCACTGTCGACAACCCCTTCCGCCACTGTGCTGATGATCAAGAGGAGGCTGATAGGGCAAGAATAGTGAGCTTCTATAAATATTTAACAAGGAAAAGAATAACTAAAGTGAGCTATGGTCCTGCAAAGACTGAGAATGGGAAATAAGAAAATAGTCTTTTGGTATTAAAAAAAGTGCTGGAGAAACTCAGCAGGTCTGGCAGCATCTTTGGAGAGAGTAACGGATTTAACGTTTTGAGGTCCGTATGACTTCTTCAGAACTTTTGGTTGTATAGAACTTGAGTATTGCTGAAAAAAGACTTTGTCGAAGCTTTTCTTCTTGCACTCATCAGGACAATCGCAGGAATACCAATGTCAGGGGAAGCAATGACTTTATACTATGAGAAGAGAGTACTGATTGGTTGGCAAGTGGACTCTCATTGGTAGAGGTGTGCCATGGAGAATGCACCAGCTAATGGTGACTGACAGTTAACTGCCAAGCATTGTTTGAAATTTAAACCAGGCAGCTTAACTCTGAATGGTCAAGGCATTGCCCTGAGGAATGAACCAGCAAATGGACTATCACTAATTTTGTTTAGCTGAAACAGGCACAGTATGTGTATATGTTCTTTCTGCCTGCAAGGAGCAAAGGCCTGTGTATTGATATACGTAGCTTCCAGTTCTTTGCATACGGAACATGTATACACATTGTGTCTGTTTCAGCTAAACAAAATAAGCGATAGACATTCGCTAGTTCATTCCTCAGGGCCTTCGCCTTGACCAATTGAGTCAAGCTGCCTGCTTTAAATTTCAAACAATGCTTGGCAGTTAACTGTCAGTCATCATTAACTAGTGTATTCTCCATGGTGCGCCTCTACCGATCAGAGTCCATTTGCCAACCAGCCGGCACTTTCTTCTCATACAGTATAAAGTTGGTGCTTCTCCTGACTTTGGTATTCTTGCATTTGCCCTGGTGAGTGCAATGCAAAAAGCTTCGACAAAATGTATTTTATCAGCAGTACTCAAATAAGGAAATGGCCGATGCACTGAATAAATATTTTGTCTGTCTTCACTGTAGAAGATACAAATAACATCCCAAAAACACTTGTAATTCAAGAGGTGAAAGGGAGGGAGGAATTTAAAACATTTACAATCACCAGGGAAAGGGTACTGTGAAGATTATTAGAACCAAAGGCTGACATGTCCCCAGGTCCTGATAGACTTCATCCTAGGGTCTTAAAAGAAGAAGCGACTGCTGAGATAGTAGATGCCTTGGTTGTAGTTTTCCAAAATTCCCGAGATTCTGGAAACGTCCCATCAGTTTGGAAAATAGTGAATATAGCTCTCTTCAAGAAAGGTGGGAGACAGAAAGCAGGAAACTATAAACCAGTTGGCTTAACGTCGGTCATAGGAAAAATGCTAGAATCCATTATTAAGGAAGTTATAGCAGTGCACTTAGAAAATCTCAGTGCAATCAGGCAGAATTAACATGGTTTTGTGAAAGGGAAATAGTGTTTGACTAATTTATTGCCGCTCTTTGAGGAAGTAACAAGCAAATGTGGATCAAGGGGGACCTGCGGATGCAGTGCACTTGGAGGCAGCACATCAAAGGTTATTTCACAAAATAAGAGCTCATGGTGTAAGGGGTTATATATCATGGATAAAGGATTGGTTAGCTAACAGGAAGCAGAGAGTAGGGATAAATGGGTCATTTTCGGGTTGACAGGATGTAACGAGCGGAGTGCCACAGGGATCAGTGCTGGGGCTGCAACGATTTACAATCTATATCAATGAATTGGATGAAGGAGCCTAGTGTATTGTAGCCAAATTTGCTGATGACACAAAAATAGGCAGGAAAATAAGTTGTGAAGAGGATATAAGGAATCTGCAAAGGGATTTAGATAGGTTAAGTGAGTGGGAAAAAAATTGGCAGATGAAGTATAATGTGGGAAAACGTGAACTTGTCCATTTTGACAGGAAGAATAGAAAAGCAGAATATTAAATGGAAAGAGATTGCAGAACCCTGTTGTACACAGGGATCTGGGTGTCCTGGTAAATCAGTTACAAAAGGTTAATATATAGGTGCAGCAAGTGATCAGAAAGGAAAATGCAATGTTGACATTTATTGCAAGGGAAATGGAATATAAAAGTAGGCAAGTTTTGCTACAGTTGTAGAGGGTATTGGTGAGACCACATCTGAAGCACTGTGTATAGTTTTGGCCTCCTCATTTTAGAAAGGATATAATAACATTAGAAGCAGTTCAGAGAAGGTTCACTGTACTGATACTTGAGATGGGGGAGCTACAGGTTGGGCCTGTATCCATTGGAATTTAGAAGAACACGAGGTGATTTTACTGAAACCTATAAGATCCTGAGGGGACTTGCCAGGGTGGATATTGAGAAGATGTTTCCCCCGTGGGAGAGACTGGTACTAGGGGACACATTTTAAAAATAAGGAGTCTCCCATTTAAGATGGAGGCACAGAGAATTTTTTTTCTCTCAGAAGGTCCTTAGTCTGTGGAATTCTTCTCCCCAGAAAGCAGTTGAGACAGGGTAATTGAATATTTTTAAGGCTGAGTTAGATTCTTGATTAACAAAGAAGTCAAAGGTTAAGGGGACTGGACAGGAAAGTAGAGTTGGCACCACAATCAGATCAATCATGTTCTTATCAAATTGTGGTGCAGGCTCGAGGGGCTGAATGGCCTATTCCTAATTTATATGTTCATATGTATGTTCACATGTTTGTAATTGCTTGGATTACCTGGGCTATTTTCCACATTGTTGGGTAGATGCCAGTGTTGTAGCTGTACTGGAACAGCTTGGCTAGGGGCGCAGCTACTTCTGGAGCACAAGTCCTTAGTATTATTGCAGGGATGTTGTCGGGCTCATAGCTTTTGCAGTATCCAGTGTGTTCAGCCATTTCTTGATATCAGGCTGGTGCTGCTCCTGGCATACATTTCTGCAATTCCAATCATGACAAGCTTTCTGCCACATTTCAGTAATGTCTTCACAGCTATATTTGAGCCTCTGATTCACTTGATTTATATCTTACTCTCCTTGCCTTAGTATATAAAACACTTATTTAGGTCTAATCTCTAAGCTGTCCTCTTGCCCTGATGTTACCTTTCTCACACCATTTAACTTAAAAGGTTTCTTATTTGTCACTCCTTTAGCTTTTGTTATTTTAGTATTCTCTTCACCTGGGTCTGTAGGCTGTTATGTAGAGTCTGTGCCCTGGTCTGAGTGGGTTGGTCGGTTCAAATGAACTTTTTGCTCACTGGGTTGAAGTGCTACTGTTTAGGTGCAGAACAGTCCCTGAAGTCTTTTTGCATGTTTTACTGCTGACTGAATCTGTTTTCAGTTTTTTCAGAAGGCTGCATGGAATGTGAAGGAGAATATTGGGGAAGACGTGGATCCTGAGCAACTAGTGCAGGAAACCTGTAAAAACTGTTTGGAACAGGTAGGGAAATTATGGGAGGAGAGGAGAGAGCTGCTTGTTACACATAATGCCTTCACTTGGATTTCTAATTATATTTTACAGTGCAGGGACTATCTGGGCTACATCTGGATCTTTCCAGCACATAGAGTCAAACTCTAGTATTCATGCTGGAAGCAGAAAATAAAAGGAAAATAATCTTTATTCAAATGTATGGTTATGAGGGTCCAGAATCTTTCCAATGTTAAAGAATGGATGTTATTAAACTATTCTGCAGGATTATGGGGTTTAAAACTATATATTAACCTTCTTTGAATTAAGAATATGAAGTTAACCATTGCTAGCAATAATGACACACTCGGGTTCACACTTACAATTCAATGTACTGGAGAATTCACCTCGGAGGTCAAGTCTTGGCAAGTTCTGAAGTATTTACTCTAACACCCCTCTTTTGCTTTAGTACAGATTCATATGTTATCAAAGGATTGCCTCAGAAGCCCCTATCAATACTTTGACTTGACCAAATTCCCAAGCGATGCTCTTGGAGAAGTTGATATTTAAAACCATAGTTCCTCAACTTGATGGCCAAAACATAGCCATGGATATCTCACTGCTGGAAGACCTGAAAGCTGAGTGAACAGTGATAGATTTAGCCTCTGTTGTCTTGCTTTTGCTTTTTTATTTCACAAAAATGGAGACTGAAACCAACATTTCCAGCCTTCTAATGAAAAGCTACTTAACATACAAAAATTAGAAGTTAGTGTTTAAGAATTAACCACTTCTTCACACTGATTAATGAAGATTATCAATCATAATGTTTGAGGAACTTGGGTAAGCAGTCAAGAAAATGCAGTTAGGCTGGAGAGCTCCAATGGATGCACAAACAGGATGGGTCGAGTGACTACCTCTTGTGCTGTAATGTCTGATGATGTCATTGCATGCTGGCGAATTACTTGGATGGGAGAGGGCTCTTTGTTCTTTTTGTGTGTACTAGTAATTGTGAGCCAATACCTCACTGTCTTATCCCCTCTCCCTGCTGCAGGCTAAGATGATGTATGCAGATGGAGGGAAGATGATTACTAAACCAGTTGGAGAGCTTTCTGCCATAAAGGTAGGCATAGATTTTAATTCTGAGCACAGGACAACCAAATACAATTAATACCCTGCTCCACTGAATGTCAGGCCAAATCTGGAATAATCACAATGCTGTTCCTTTCTGTTGTTATGGACAGGAGGGGGGTTAATTCAATCAGCACTCATTTTTCCACTCCCCACCCATCCGTCTACAGCTGCTTTTGGTGCATTTCCCTCTATAAGTGATGGTGTATTTTCCAACCCCATGGTTTTGGTGCATTCCAATTTTCTATTAATAACCCCCAAGCAAACTTGGGATAGGATGAACTCAAAGGATTAGTTTATTTGTGTGCATTCAAAATGCGAAACGTTGCAAGTTTGCCTCCACACTCAGACTGTAAAGAGGGAATAGAGAAAAGAAAGATTTACAATGCAGAGACCACAGATAAAAGAAATATTGTTTCATATGGGTTCCAAAGCCTAGAATCAAAGTCTAATGAGGAATTCCTTCTCTGAGTTCAGACAGTTGAAAACTGATGCTGGATAATTCACTTTTCCGGTGGTGTTGACTTCACATGATGAGATAGGCATGAGAGATGAATCAGTCTTGTAGGTGATGGTACAAAATTTCCATCCGAAGCAGTGTAGCTGGGGCCAGGCGTTCAACCTGGGCAGAGCTCTTCTGTCATGCGGCCAGTTAGATGGGAAACAGCAGACTGAGCTTTTCAGTTCAGCAAGGCAAAATATTACTGGTTCCACAAACCAGAGGCCAGTGCCGCATGGCTCCCACCTCTCCACACTGTCTTTGACAAGGGATATGTATCCGTTGTCTGGTCCCTGAGTTTAAATGTCTCAACCATTAAGAATGGAAAGGGAAGTTGTGGGGCTCTTTGTCTTAGCAGATGAGCGGACTCCTGTTGGCCAGCCTGGGTTATGAAATGCAGATGGCCTTTGTATAACTCTTTGAATTTGGCTTGTGCAGCCCACAGGGGAGTCGTTAGTGGCTCCCCAGGGATAACGATGTGTGAGCTTCCCCGATAGTGCCAGGTAGCTTCCTTTGTTTGGGATGGGTGGGGGGGGGGGGTCACAGTCAGACATAGTTTCAGCCATTTTTAAAGGTCTTTGTCCAGTTTTTTAAAGTTTTGAAACAGCCAAGAGGATATCTATATATGATAAAAATATACAGGGATCTTAGTCACCTCACACTGTACAGAATATTCGCTAGCCATTTGATCGTTGGCAGAGAGCTGGACACTGTACCGAGCTGCCACCATTCAGACCTGCTAAACCAGCCTTCAATAATTCCATCTAGGTCAGGTCTACCTGTTATCAGGCATGCCACAGGGAAGAATTGCTGCAGCGGCCTTTCCTGTTAGTCTGAGAACATTATCAGTCAGCTTGGTGAAGTCTGCAGTCTGGACACCTTCCTTACAACTGAAGGAAGAGACAAGTCTTGGGAAGTAAAAGGACTCTGAGCCTGTACTCTAAGGGGACTTTGAAAACTAACAGGTTGAGCCATGTACCTGATGACTGATTATTCCTGTTGTAATAATTGTTTAAAATTCTTTTTATCTTGTTAAACCTTGGGAAATTTCAATTGATTCAGCTTTATTTTGACTTCCAAAGATGTGGTTTCAAAGTTGAATGTATTCTTCAATCTTGCCAGAGAGCTTTTGGAGAGATTCATCTATCAGTTTGTTAGTGACCTGAATGCAACAGTGGGACATCACTCAGCCCGTCATTTGTACTGTGTTTCAGTACACTGTTAGTACATTTCCCATGGCATTGCTTGCAGGCTGGCACAGGTTGTAGGTGAAGCTTCAGCACCACCTCATGATTGCAGCCTGTAATTACAACATGATCAGGACCTGTTTACATAGGGGATTACCACTTTATGTACATTTTCAATGCGAGACGTTGACTAATGTTAAAAACCGCGACAACCAGAAATTGTGTGTGCAGACAGGAAATGTCTGCACCCCTATTTTTATGGGTACTCAATGAATTACTACACTTTTTTTCTTTCTTTTCCTCTCATGAATACACTGCTCATGAGAGAGCGTAGTTTCCCATATGCTCTAGCTCATAGTGAGCTAGACAGTTCTGTCGAAGGGTCATGAAGACTCGAAACGTCAACTCTTTTCTTCTCCGCCGATGCTGCCAGACCTGCTGAGTTTTTCCAGGTAATTCTGTTTTTGTTTTAGACAGTGAATGTTGGCAGGCTAATTCACAATAGAGGTCATGAACACCATACCAATTCTATCTATACACCTGGGTTGCCAATAGGGGTCAATAGATAACAAGCAAGTGTGAAAGACTTAGCCGTTTTGATTTGACTGCATGATAGTCCAGGAATGCTGAGGCTAAAGGGTATGGAAACTTAGTTCAGTGAAATGGGATGACAAGGTCGTGGATCCTCTGGTTCAACTCAGACAGTTCCCAGGGAGTGGAGTGAGTCAGGGGTTAGAGGATGGATTTTGTGACTGTAACCCTGTTTATTCTGTGGCACTATTTTGAAGAAGAGCAGGGCAGTTCTCCTCAGTGTTCAGGCCAACATCTATCCATCAACCAACGTCTATCCTTCATCCAGCCTCACTATAACACATTGCCTGTTCATGATCATCTACCTGATTGTGGGTTCTTGCAATGTGTAAACTGGCTTCTCCATTTCCTACTTGATAACCGTGAGTACACTTCTAAAGTACTTCATTGTCTGTGAAGTGTTTAAGATGGCCTGAGGTCTTGAAAGATGCTGTATAAATACAAGTTATTTTGTCCTACTTTTTCATTTTCAGCTTGAAGACAACCAATGTGATATTTTAAAGTAAAATGTGTCTTATTACAGCGCTCACGACAAATGGAGGATGACCTGAGCCAGAGAGGGAGTCCAATCCCAAAGAAGGTCAGCATGAGTGATGTTGGACAAGAGAAGCTGAATGAAGGACAAATCTAGTAGTTTGGAGTTTGTAGGAATTTAGGAATGTGGTAGTCCCTGCTAGGCAAGATACTAAGATTGCTTTTCCAGGGTTTTGCACTGTCCCTTCTGAAGGCATTGCTCCTAATCCTTGCTAGGGATGGCAGCTTAATGGTTATGTTGTGGGATGAATAGTCCAGAGTACTGGACCAAAAATCTGAAGGCATGACTTCAAATCTCACCTGGAAATTTATATTCAGTTAACTCAATTTGCCTGCAACGCAACATCCTGTGATTGAATTAAAAAGGATGGAGCCTGGGTGCTGATTGCCAGCCTGTAATTTATCTGAATGACCATTCTTCATGTGTAAGTCCAAATGGTGAGGGCTTGGCAGGCTTTATGACCAAGGGACACATCACAGTGTGAGCCACTTTGTAGCAAAGGCAACCAGGCAAAGCCGTAGGGCATTGAGGCAAGTGATAGGACCCAACTGCTAGCCCAGATTAGACCATGTAACTTGACCCCAGCCCAGGAACTGAAATGGAGATATTCTGATCTGTATGGGTTAGGTGTCATGGTAATACAGTAATGGAATAAGAAGGTACCACACAGCTGCTACAAAACGTTCAGTATCTTGCACATCAGAAAACCTGATCCTCCTTTCCCAGCAGTCATTGACCTCAGAGTGCCCCCCATGTCGACAAGCAGTTTTTAAATACTGGGCTAATATCACCGTAAGGTGCAGTTTGTACATATTAGCATAGTGACTATGGTATTGGACTAACAGCACAGAGTCATGATTTCAAATCCTATGGCAAATTGAATTCACTTAATCCTGTTTTTTGCTATTTTGCTGTAGAAATCCAACTAGTTCACCAATGTCCTTCAGCCCTGTCAGCCTTACCAGCGTGGTTTGCCTGTAACTCCAATCCCACACCATGTGGCTGAAACCTTATGCCATTGGTCATAAATGCTGCCTCGCCTGTGTCACCCATATCCCAAGAACAATGTATTGCCCTTTCACTTACCTCCCTAACTGACCACGGTCTGAGATTGCCTCAGTAATTGGTTTGTCTGTTGAGACAATCCCAAAAACTGGATCTCCTTAGAACCCTGGACAATCCACAATTCCAGGGCATTTTGCCCACTGGACTTCAGGAACAATGGTGTCATGTCCAGTAAGGATCTCCCACTGTGCCTCAGGTGAAGGGTATATTATTAATGTAACAACAGAGAGCATAGAGCAGATGATGACTAAGCTGAGCAGGACCTAAGTACATTTCCAACCCTACTCCTTCCCATACAAAGATGTAGTAGAAGCTGGAAACTGTGAAGGACTCAATGTTTTAAATAAATTGCACTCGTACTTTTGCAGAGAAAAGGACGACCACCAGGACATCTGATTTCATTTGACCGGACGACCCCAAGTGCTACTGTGTGAGTACAGCTCCTCTGCAGTGCGTGTAACCTGTGACATTTAGTGTTGGAGGGGACTTGGTTAAACTGTTGTCCTCCAACTGACTGCTTTTCCAGCAGATTAACTTTGCTCAGGAATGATTGTAAATCTACAATGATGGCACATGTCTTTTCCTCAGCTTCACTGCCTGGGTAACAGTTACTTGTCCCTACAAGAGCAAAATGACAAAACTGCAAGGTGGGAGGAAAGGAGAGGGAGGCATCTTCCTCATTCCGGGTTCCAGTGTCCCGTGGTTAGGGAAGGGGTTGGTGGGACACAGTCAGAGAACCATGCCTTCAGGGCCAATGAATGCTTTGAGCATTTACTATAACTCTGCTACAGTAGCATTGTGTACAGTATGAATATACTGCCAAGCTTGAAGCTAACCTTTCATAAACAGTCATGCTCAGACCTTGTGTTTGGTGCTGAGTGATGCCAGTAGCAGCCTCCTACCACCACTGCTCAATGCAGTCAATGCAGGTATTATAAAATATACCTTTTCCAAACAAAAATCTATATCTTGTTTCAGTTGCAATCTCCAGTACTATACATCCTTCAGTTGCTTAGCCCCTAATCCCTGGGTTTTGCTGATAAACATCTGCTCCTCTATTCCTTTTCCCCTTTAAGACACATGATCGGTGGGCCCGGGAGCGGCCAGGGAAAGGTCCGTCGCCTGCAATCGGCCTCTGATTACCATTCCACGCTGGCTGGCCAATTAACGGCCAGTCAGTGTGAAGCGCATGCCGAAATGCTCAGCACTGCTGGGATGGCGGCGGGAGGAGGGTGGGCGCTGACGTCGGTGCAAGCAAGCACTGAATGGAAGCTCTCTGAAGGCAGAGAGCTGCCTCAGGTAACTGAAGACTTCAGATGTATTAAATAAAGATTTTAAAATCAGAACAAAAATGTCCAAGCATCACAAACAGTCACCTGAACATATACTTTATAAAAATTCTGTCCAGAGGTTTTAATTTTTAAAAATTTAATAACAGAAACCTCATCCCAACCTTGGATGAGGTTTCATGAAAAATGCAAAGGCCGCCTGGCTGATTCGCCCATCAGCCAACTGAGGTTACGTGGGCCACAAAAAAATGGGGACGGTTACAACTTTAATGGACTTAATTGCCCTCTTAATTGTCGGCGAGCACGTTTCCAACTTTTACGTGCATGCACAGACTGAAATATCATGCAAGCATGGGCTGACGTCATGATGACATCGGGCAAGCATACCGTGCTATTTCACGCTCGAGCAGGTCGGGTGCGCGCCTGCACACAGACCTGAAAATTGTGCCCCTGGAAACCTCCTTTGACCAAGCTTTTCGTCATCTGCTCTAACATCTCCTTATGGGGCTCAGTGTGAAGTTTTGTCTGATAATGCCCTATTTGACTCTGGAATGCATCATGTCAACACCCAATCACAGTTTGGTGTGAGACAGGAACAGGGTTGTTTGAATTCAAAAATGGTATATATATATATATATATATATATATATATACATATATATAGAAAACCCAAAGCACTGTTATCAGAAAGGCTGTAACTTGTTAACCTCTCTCTCAGCTCAAAGGTGAAGTATACTGAGCCAATCAAACGGGAAGGACCTAAGGTAATGTTTTCAGTTTGTGTTCTCTCTCTAATTGGATTTTGAAAAGTTACTTTTTGTCACAAATAAAAGTTGCCAATTCCTTTCACCAATCACTCTTGTTGGAGCGCCCTCGATTGCTCTTGGATATCTCCCTATTTTGAGCATGAATAGTGGATGTGACTGTAGAGGGCAGTGTCGAGTTTTGTCCTCGGCTGTTGGCCACTTTCTTGTTTCCCAAGGGTTAATGAAAGCAGATGTGGAGTAGGAGCTCTGGCTGATTTCCTCTTCCTCACCAGCATTGGAAGCCTGTTACCATTTCGCAGCTTATCTCTGGCTGAGTAAAGAGGGAATTGAGGCAAAGAACTCTAGGATGGCTCAGTATAACATTAGGCATTGCCTTCATCTACATTTCTCTCCTTAAATGTGTCAGAGATGAGAAGTGCTTCAAAGCCACTATGGCATCACACTCTGTAGACACTGCAGAGAACCACAGTTAACCCATTTGAGTTTGGATGGCATTGGATCACAGTCCACCCCAGGTAGTTCACCATTCCCTCATATGGGTGACGGCACTGACTGGTCACCCTGCTGGGATCAGAGGTAGCCCAGGAGACTTGCAGCCTTGCCCACAGCCCAGCTGTTTATGTTGGAGCAGGCAACTCTCACTGACCCCTTTTGCTGGAAGTGAAAAATGGGCTGTGTTGGGAGACTGAAGGGAATAACGGATATAAGTGATGTACTAATTGTTTTTGCGTTCTATATCTTCACAGTGGGACCCATCCAGGCTGACTGCATCAACCACATTTGTGCTTGGGTCACGTGCTAACAAGTAAGCTACCAGTTTGCATGTTTTGCACACCCTCACTCAGAGATCACAGTCTTTCTCACATCAGCCGTGTCTAGAGGTTCACCTATGGTGCAGGTTAATAAGACCCAAATTGAAGTGAAGAGATTAGGAACTCCTGCCCCCTGAGCTGGGTGTTGCAGCATTCCTGCTCCATACTCTGATGTCCTACAACCCTCATTGTATTTACTTGGCACGAGAAATTGCATAGTAGAATACATTATTCTTTGTGTCTGTGTTTGACCTGTGATTTCTTGCATCCTCAAAGTGAGGATATCATTATTGGAGACTGGAATATCTTTAATTATTTGAACGCTGTCCCCACCAAATGCTCCCAGGGCAAGTACAGAATGGGGTTAGATACAGAGTAAAGCTCCCTCTACACTGTCCCCATCAAACATTCCCAGGACAGGTACAGCATGGGGTTAGATACAGAGTAAAATTCCCTTTACATTGCCCGACAAACCATTGCAGGGCAGGATAAAAAGAGTAACAGTATGGGTTAAATGCAGAATAATGCTCCTTGTACTCCATGTACTAAGCTTATGCCATAAAGATGGATCCCAAATGTAGCAAGACTGATGTGACTAGGTGCAAACCACTTCAAAACAGTTTTGTTTCTGTGGCTTAGCTGCTGTTGCCCTTTCTTTTCCAGGGCCTTGGGAATGGGCGGCACCCGTGGAAGAATCTATATCAAGCACCCTGAATTATTCAAGGTAAGAGTAAGTGAACCCTGACCCTCAGCACCTAGTGCTAGGAGGCTTGCTATATAATTTAAATAATCACACTCATTACCTTTTGGCAGAGCATAAGTGAAGAGTGTTACAGTTACAAGTAACATTCATGCCATACAAGTGTCAGGCAATATCCATCTCCAACAAAAGAGAATCTAACCATCGCCCCTTGATGTTCAATGGCATTACTATCACTGAATCCCCTGCTATCAACATCCTGGGTGTTACCACTAACCAGAAACTGAACTGGAATACTGTAGCTGCAAGAGCAGGTCAGAGGTTAGGAATCATGCGGTGAGTAACTCACCTCCTGACTCCCCAAAGCCTGTCCACTATCAACAAGGCACAAGTTAGGAATGTGATGGAAACTCTCCACTTGCCTGGAAGAGTATAGCTCCAACAACACTCAAGAAGCTTGACATCATCCAGGACACAGCAGCCAGCTTGATTGGCACCATATCCACAAACATTCACTCCCTCCACCACTGACGCACAGTAGCAGCAGTGTGTACCATTTACAAGATGCACTGCAGGAACTCACCATGGCTTCTTAGACAGCACCTTCCAAACCTGTGACCTCTACCAACTAGAAGGACAAGGGCAGCAGATAGATGGGAACACCACCACCTGGAAGTTCACCTCGAAGTCACACACCATCCTGGTTTGGAAATATATCACCATTCCTTCACTGTTGCTGGGTCAAAATCCTGAAACTCCCTCCCTAACAGCACTGTGGGTGTACCTACACTGCAGTGACTGCAGTGTTTCAAGAAGGTAGCTCATCACCACCTTCTCAAGGGCAATTAGGGATGGGCAATAAATGTTGGCCTAACCAGTGACGCCCACATCCCATGAAAGAATAAAAAAACATCCAGGCTTTTCCCACAATGTTTCTGAATCTATACTGACCAAAACTATAAACTTATTAGCTGAGAAAGGATTAGTGCTGCCCAGGTTTCAGGGTTAAGTTTCAGTCACAGTAAATGGTCTACTGGAGAATCATAGAATGATTACAGCACAGAAAGAAGCCATTCAGCCCATTGATGTCTGTTTGCAAGAGCAATACAGCTGCCCTTCCCCATAGCCCTGCAGTTTGTTCCCCTCAGGTATTAACCATTTCCCTTTTGAAAGTCACTATTGTATTTGCCTCGACCCCACACTCAACCATTGCATTCCAGATCATAATGACATGCTGAATAAAAAATATTTTCCTCATGTTGCCACAAGTTAAAGATGATTGATAAAAGAATTAATGGCAGCTTGAGAAATATATTTTTTCTAATCTACCCATGTAACTCATCGCTGGAACCATTCTTTTCTGCGCCTTCTCTGAAGCCTTCACATCCTCCCTAATGTGCAGTACTCAGAATTGGACACAATACTCAGTTGAGCACAAACCAGTGTTTATACAAGTTTATTGCACTGTCCTTGCTTTTGTACTTTGTCTCTATTTATGAAACCCAAGATCCAGTGTGTCTTTTTAAACACTTTTCTCAGTCTGTCCTACTATCTTCAACGATTTGTGCACTTATACCTACAGGTCTCTGGTTCCTACACCCTCTTTAGAATTGCATCCTTTATGTAGCCTTTCCTTGTTCTTGCTACCGAAATGTATCACTTTACATTTCTCTACGTTTAATTTCATCTACCATGTCACTGTCCATTCCACCAGCCTGTCTATGTCCTATCAAGCCTATCACTATCCTCTTCACAGTTCACTATGCTTCCACGATTTGGAACGTCTGCAAAGTTTGAAACTGTGCCATGTATATTCAAGTCTAGGTCATTAATATAGATCAAGAAAAGCTCCTAATACCAACCTCTCGGGGAAACCCCATTGTATACCTTCCTCCAGTCTAAAAATCAGCCATTCTGTTCTCTTTCACTTGACCAAGCTTTGTATCCATAGGTTTTCCAGCAGTGATGAAGCCTATTATGTGGTACATTATAAAATGTCTTTAGAAGTCCATGTACACTACATCAGCTGAGTTATCCTCATCAACCTTCTCTGTTCCCTCTTCGAAAAACTCGGCTAAGTTAGTTGAACACAATTTGCCTGGAATAAATCCATGTTGAATTTCTTTAATTAATCCACATGTCCAAGTGAGTGTTAATTTTGTCCCAGGTTATCGATTTGAAAACCCTTCCCCTCACTGAAGTTAAACTGACAGATCTTTAGTTGCAGGGTTTATCCTTGCACCCTTTTTTGAGCAAGGGTTTAATATTTGTAATTCTCCAGTGCTGTGGCACCATTCCTGTACCTAAGGAGGATTGGAAGATTATGGCCAGTGTCTTTACAATTTCCACGCTTGCTTCCTGCAGCATCCTCAGATACATCCTGTCAAGTCCTAGTGACTTAACGACTTCTAAGTACAGCCAGCCTTTCTAATTTATTAATTTTTAGCCCATTCAGCCTCTCAGTTCTTAAAAGGCAAAGGTGGCTGAGCCTTTCTTTGTAGCTCTCTGCAGACTGCTCCAGGTCTCTTCTAAGTTTTGGAGTAAAAGGATTTCAGTATCAGAGAACCAGTTTCAGTCACGTGGCCAGTGGCCATTGATATACAATAAAAGGTAGATGGTGGTCTTCCACACTTCTGGATAATTAGTTTTATGAGCTTTCCTTTGTTACATTGTAAACCTGGAGACAGTGTCTAGGAGTCCATTGACTGTGTTTTTGAGTAAGCTTTGAACAAGTGGCAAGTGTGAATTCCACAAAGGAGTGCTGTTTACGCATGCCCATTCAAAGGGGAAAACCCCCACCCAATATGATTCATTTCGGAACTTTCTGGAAGATTGATAGTCTGTGTTGAGGTTGCAAATTTCATCTGCCATCCTTGGCAGCTATTTTACAATTCATCAGTGTCCATTTTTAAATAAAGGCAGGTTCCAGAAGTCCATGTTTAAAGTAATGAATATGGCATGCCTTTTTCTGGGCATGACACTAAAGACACTTAAATGCTGACCCAGACCTGTCTAATGTGCAGTAAAAAAAGTAAGTCTTGCTGTGTTTTACATAAAAAAGCACAAGAAATAGAAGTTTGGCCTTTCAAGCCTGCTCCCCCATTAAACAAGTTCATGGCTGACCACCTACCTCAACTCCACTCCCCTGCACTATCTTCATATCCTTTAATTCCTATCAGTACCCAAAAATCTATCAACTCTGTCTTGAATATGCCCATGATGGAGCATCCACAGCTCCCCTGGATAGAAAGATCTAAGCATTCACAACGCTCTTAGTGCATTTGTGTTCAGTGTGTATCAGAATTGTGTTTAACCCTGTGTGTGTTTAGTATGGATCAGAGCTGTGTCTTACGCTGTGTATGTGTTCAGTGTGTGTCAGAATTGTGTTTAACCCTGTGTGTGTTTAGTGTGACTCAATGCTGTGCTTTACACTGTGTGTCTTTAGTGTGAGTCAGTGCTGTATTCTATCCCGTGTGTGTGTAAGTGTGGGTCAGTGCGTTTGACCCATTGTAGTTTGGTGCTGTGTTTAACATTGTGTGCGCTCAGTGTGTCAGTTCTATGTTTTACCCTGTGTGTGTTCGATGTGGGACAGTGCTGTGTTTTACCCTGTATGTGTGTTCAGTTAGGGCAAACCACCGCATTGAGCCACACTGAGTACTCACAGAGCAAAACACAGTACTGGCACAGTGCATATTCAGTGTGAGTCAGTGCTGTGTTTTATTGCTTGTGTGTATTCAGTCTGCATCAGTGCTGTGTTGTAGTCTGCGTGTTTTTAGTGTGGGTCAGTGCTGTGTTTACCCTGTGTTTATTCAGTGTAGGTCAGTGCTGTGTTTTATCCTGTACGAGTGTTCATTTTGGGCCAATACTGTGTTTTGCCCTGTGTATATTCAATCTGCGTCACTGCTGAGTTTTACCCTGCAGTACCCAACTAGAATGGCAGGGGGATGGGAACCTGAGCAGGGAGACCAAGCAGGGGGAAACAAGGATAGAAACAAAAGACACAAAAATAAGAATCAAAAGTGGAAGGCAGAACAAACAAGGGCAAAAAACAAATAGGGTCATAGTGCAAAATAAAGCTAAGATGACTAACAAGGTTAAAAAGGCATTGTATCTTAATGCGCGAAGCATTCACAATAAGGTAGATGAATTAACAGTGTAAATAGATATAAACAGTTATGATATAGTTGCAATTATGGAGACATGGCTGCGGGGTGACCAAGGATGGGAACTGAACATCCAGGAGTATTCAATATTTAGGAAGGACAGACAAATAGGGAAAGAAGATGGGGTAGCATTGTTAGTAAAGGAGCAAATCAATGCAATAGTGAGGAAGGATATTGGCTCAGAAAATCATGATGTGAGTATAGGAGGTATGATTAGTAAGTTTGCAGATCACATGAAAATTGGTGGTGTCGTAAATAGTGAGGAGGAAAGCCTTAGATTACAGGACCAGAGCGGGACCGGGAGGCAGTGCGAGAGGAGTGGCGGCCTTGGCAAGACTTAAAAAGAGCGGGAGCAGAGAGAGCGGAGATTTAAAAAGACCGAGAGCTGGACTTGGGACTGAAAGTAGCACGAGGACAGAGCGAGAATTCCAGGGAGGTTCAGGGCTAAAAGCGGCGTGAGGACAGAGCGAGAATTTCAGGGAGATTCAGGGCTAAAAGCGGCGTGAGGACAGAGCGAGAGTTCCAGGGAGACTCGGGACAGAAAGTGGCACGAGGACAGAGCGAGAGCTCCAGGGAGACTCGGGACAGAAAGCGGCACGAGGACAGAGCGAGAGTTCCAGGGAGACTTGGGGCTGAAAGCGGCGTGAGGACAGAGCGAGAGTTCCAGGGAGACTCGGGACAGAAAGCGGCACGAGGACAGAGCGAGAGTTCCAGGGAGATTCAGGGCTAAAAGTGGCGCGAGGACAGAGCGAGAATTCCAGGGAGACTCGGGATAGAAAGCGGCTCGAGGACAGAGTGAGAATTCCAGGGAGACTCGGGATAGAAAGCGGCTCGAGGACAGAGTGAGAGTTCCAGGGAGACTCGGGACAGAAAGCGGCTCGAGGACAGAGTGAGAGTTCCGGAGAGGCACGGGGCTGAAAGCGGCGCGAGGACAGAGCGAGAATTCCAGGGAGACTTGGGGCTGAAAGCGGCGCGAGGACAGAGTGAGAGTTCCAGGGAGACTTGGGGCTGAAAGCGGCGTGAGGACAGAGTGAGAGTTCCAGGGAGACTTGGGGCTGAAAGCGGCACGAGGACAGAGCGAGAGTTCCAGGGAGACTTGGGGCTGAAAGCGGCGTGAGGACAGAGCGAGAGTTCCAGGGAGACTTGGGGCTGAAAGCGGCACGAGGACAGAGCGAGAGTTTCGGGGAGATGAGGGGCTGAAAGCGGCACGAGGACAGAGCGAGAGTTCCAGGGAGACTTGGGGCTGAAAGCGGCACGAGGACAGAGCGAGAGTTTCGAGGAGACTTGGGGTTGAAAGCGGCACGAGGACAGAGCGAGAGTTTCGGGGAGATGAGGGGCTGAAAGCGGCACGAGGACAGAGCGAGAGTTCCAGGGAGACTTGGGGCTGAAAGCGGCACAAGGACAGAGTGAGAGTTCCAGGGAGATGAGGGGCTGAAAACGGTGTGAGGACATAGCGAGAGTTTCGGGGAGACTCGGGGTTGAAAGTGGCGCGAGGACAGAGTGAGAGTTCCAGAGAGACTCGGGGCTGAAAACAGCATGAGGACACAGAGATGGTCACACAGCAGGTAAAGGCTGAACAGGCAGAAAGGGGATGGGTGACCACTAAGCAGAATAGAGGAAGGTGGATAGTACAGGAGTCCCCTTGGCCGTCCTCCTCTCTAACAGATATACCATTTTGGATACTGTTGGGGGGGATGACTTCTCGGGAAAACAGCAGGAGCCAAATCCATAGGTGGCCCTCCTGTACAAGAGGGGAGGAAGAAGAGTGGCAGGGCTATAGTGATAGGGGATTTAATAGTAACGGGAATAGACAGGCATTTCTGCAGCTGCAAAGAGACTCCAAGATGGTATGTTGCCTCCCTGGTGCCAGGGTCATGGATGTCTTGGAGAGGCTACGGGGCATTCTGATGGGGGAGGGTGAACAGCCAGTGTCATGGTACATATTGATACCAACGACATAGGTAAGAAGAGGGATGAGGCCCTACAAGCTGAATATAGGGAATTAGACCATAAATTAAAAAGTGGTACCTCAAAAGTAGCGATCTCAGGATTACTACCAGTGCCACGTGTTAGCGAGTAGAAATAACAGGATATATCAGATGAATATATAATGCGAGGTAATGCATTTTGGAAGGTCTAATACAGGTAGGAATTATACAGTAAATGGCAGAACCCTTAAGTGCATCACCGGGCAGAGGGATCTGTGTGTACAGGTCCACAGGTCACTGAAAGTGGCAACGCAGGTGGATAAGGTAGTCAGGAAGGCATATGGCATGCTTGCCTTCATCGGCAGGGGGATTGAGTATAAAAGGTGGGAAGTCATGCTGCGGCTGTATGGAACACTCGGAATATTGCTTGCAATTCTGGTCGCCACATTACCAGAAGGATATGGAGGTGTTGGAGAGGTTGCAGAGGAGGTTTACCAGGGTGCTGCCTGGTCTGGAGGTTATTAGCTATGAGGAGAGGTTGGAGAAACTCGGATTGTTCTCACTAGAGTGACGGAGATTGAGGGGTGACTTGATAGAAGTTTAAAAAATTATGAGTGGCATGGACAGAGTAGATAGTCAGAACCTTTTTCCCAGGGTGGAAGATTCAATTACTAGGGGACATAGATTTAAGGTGAGAGGAGAAAACTTTAGAGGAGATGTGTGGGGCAAGTTTTTTACGCTGAGGGTAGTGAGTGTCTAGAATTCGCTGCCAGAGGAGGTGGTGGAAGCAGGTGCGATAGTGGTGTTTAAGATGCAGCTTGACAAATACATGAATAGGATGGGAATAGAGGGATATGGAACCTGAAAGTGCAAAATGTTTTAGTTTGACAGGCAATATGACCGGCGCAGGTTTGGAGGGCCGAGGTGGGGGGGGTGGAGGTGGGGGCGGTGTTTGCTAGTGCGGTCGGGGAGGGTGTAAGCTAAAATGGCAGGGGGATGGGACCCTGAGCAGGGAGACCGAGCAGGGGGAAACAAGGATAGAATCAAAAGACAGAAAAGTGAGAAGCAAAAGCGGAAGGCAGAAAAAACAAGGGCGAAAAACATATGAGGTCATAGTGCAAAATAAATCGAAGATGACTAACAAGGTTAAAAAGACAAATCTATAGGCATTGTACCTTAATGCACAAAGCATTCAATATAAGGTAGATAAATTAACAGCGCAAATAGATATAAACAGTTATAATATATTTGCAATTATGGAGACATGACTGCAGCGTGACCAAGGATGGGAACTGAACATCTGGGGTATTCAATATTTAGGAAGGACAAATAGGGAAAGGAGGTGGGGTAGCGCCGTTATTAAAGGAGGAAATCAATGCAGTAACGAGGAAGGACATTGGCTCGGAAAATCATGATGTGGAATCTGTTTGGGCAGAGATAAGAAGCACCCTTCTATAGGCCCCCAAACAGTAATGGATATGTAAGGAAAGACATTAAGCAGAAAATTAGAGGCATATGTAATAAGATTTCAACTGTAATCATGGGTGACTTTAATCTGCATATAGATTGGACAAACCAAACTAGCAATAATACTGTGGAGGGGAATTTCCTGGAGTGTGTACATGATGGTTTTTACTCAATAAGTTGAGGAACCAACTAGAGAGCAGGCTATCCTAGACTGGGAATTGGGCAATGAGAGAGGATTAATTAACAATTTTGTTGTGTCTTCCCTTGGGGAAGAACGACCATAAAATGATAGAATTGTTCATTAGGATGGAACGAAGAAGCTGAATTCAAAACTAAGGTCCTGAAACTAAATAAAGGGAACTACGAGGGTATGAGGTACGAGTTGACAATGATGGATTGGGGAACCTTACTAAAAGGATTGATGGTGGATAGGCAATGGCTAATACTTAAGGAATGTATGCATGAATTACAACCATTGTTCATTCCTGTCTGGCACAAAAGTAAAACAGGAAATATGACTCAACCATGGCTTACAAAAGAAATTAGGGATAGTATTAAAATATAAAATTGCCAGACAAAGGAGCAAGCTTGAGGACTGGGAGCAGTTAACAATTCAGCAAAAGTAGACAAAAAGATTGATCAAGAAGGGGAAAATGAAGTATGAGTGTAACTCTGCAAGGAACATAAAAACTGACTGTAAAAGCTTCAATAAAAATGTGACGAGATAAAGATTAGCGAAGACAAATGTTTGTCCCTTACAGTCAGAAACAGGGAAAATTATAATGGGGAACAAAGAAATGGCAGAAGATTTAAACACTTCCCAGAAATATTAGGGAACCAAGGGTCTAGCGAAAGGGTGGAATTGAAGAAAATCAGTGTTAGTAAAAAAAAATGGTGCTGGAGAAATTAATGAGGTGAACGTGCTGAAAAACCCCCAGGGCCTGATAATCTACATCCAGAGTACTAAAGGAAGTGGCCCTGGAAATATTGGATGAATTTGTGGTCATCTTCCAAAATTCTATAGACTGTGGAGCAGTTCCTACAGATTGGAGGATGGCAGATGTTACCCCACTATTTAAAAACAGAGGGAGAGAAAAAACAATCACAGATCAGTTAGTCTAACATCAGTAGTAGGGAAAATGCTAGAGCCTATTATAAAAGACATGGTAACAGAATACTTGGAAAGCATTAATGGGATTAGACAAAATCAGGCTGGGTTTATGAAAGGGAAATCATGCTTAACTAATCTATTGGAATTTTTTGAGGATGTAACTAGTAGAATAGATAAGGGAGAGCCAGTGGATGTGGTGTATTTGGATTTTAAGAGGCTTTTGATAAGGTTCCATATAAGAGGCTAGTGGGCAAAATTAAAGCACATGGGATCAGGGGTAATATACCTGCATGGATTGAGAATTGGTTGACCGACTGGAAACCAAGAGTGGGAATAAATGGGTCTTTTTCCGGATGGCAGGCTGTGACCATTGGTGTATTGCGGGATCAGTGCTTGGGCCCCAACTTTTCATGATATATATAAATGACTTGGATGAGGGAACCAATTGTAATAATTCCAAGTTTGCTGATGACACAAAACTGGGTGGGGTTGTGAGGAGGATGCAAGGAGGCTTCAGGGTGATTTAGACAAGTTGTATGTGTGGGCAAACATATGGCAGATGCAGTATAATTTGGATAAATGTGAAGTGATACGCTTTGTTGTTAAAAAATAAAGGCAGAGTATTACTTAAATGGTGATATATTGGGAAATGTGGATGTACAAAGGGATCTGGATGTCCTTGTACACCAGTCAATAAAAGTGAATAGGCAGGTGCAGCAAGCAATTAGGAAGGCAAATGGTATGTTAGTCTTCATTGCAATGCAAGAGGATTTGAGGTCAGAAGTAGGGATGTCTTACAGCAGTTATACAGGGCTTTGGTGAAACCACACCAGGAGTATTGCATGCAGCTTTGATCTCCCTACCTCAAAGGATATACTTGCTATAGAGGGAGTGCAGCAAAGGTTCACTAGGCCGATACCTGGGAAGGCAGGACTGTCGTATTCACTAGAGTTTGGAAGGATGAGAGGGGATCTGATTGAAACGTGTGAAATCCTGACAGGGCTAGAGAGACTAGATGCAGGGAGCATGTTTCCCCTGGTTGGGGAGTCTAGAACCAGGGGCCACAGTCTCGGGATATGGGGCAGGCTATTTAGAACTGAAACAAAAACAAAAACAGAATTACCTGGAAAAACTCAGCAGATCTGGCAGCATTGGCGGAGAAGAAAAGAGTTGACGTTTCGAGTCCTCATGACCCTTCGACAGAACTTGAGTTCGAGTCCAAGAAAGAGTTGAAATATAAGCTGGTTTACAGTGTGTGTTGGGGGGGAGGGGGGTGGTGGTGGTGGAGAGAGAAGTGGAGGGGGTTGGTGTGGTTGTAGGGACAAACAAGCAGTGATAGAAGCAGATCATCAAAAGATGTCAACAACAATAGAACAAAAGAACACATAGGTGTTAAAGTTGGTGATATTATCTAAACGAATGTGCTAATTAAGAATGGATGGTAGGGCACTCAAGGTACAGCTCTAGTGGGGGTGGGGAGAGCATAAAAGATTTTAAAAATTTTTTTAAAATAATGGAAATAAGTGGGAAAAGGAAAATATATATAATTTATTGGGGAAAAAAGGAAGGGGGAAACAGAAAGGGGGTGGGGATGGGGAAGGGAGCTCACGACCTAAAGTTGTTGAATTCAATATTCAGTCCGGAAGGCTGTAAAGTGCCTAGTCGGAAGATGAGGTGTTGTTCCTCCAGTTTGCGTTGGGCTTCACTGGAACAATGCAGCAAGCCAAGGACAGACATGTGGGCAAGAGAGCAGGGTGGAATGTTAAAATGGCAAGCGACAGGGAGGTTTGGGTCATTCTTGCAGACAGACCGCAGGTGTTCTGCAAAGCGGTCGCCCAGTTTACGTTTGGTCTCTCCAATGTAGAGGAGACCACATTGGGAGCAATGAATGCAGTAGACTAAGTTGGGGGAAATGCAAGTGAAATGCTGCTTCACTTGAAAGGAGTGTTTGGGCCCTTGGACGGTGAGGAGAGAGGAAGTGAAGGGGCAGGTGTTGTATCTTTTGCGTGGGCATGGGGTGGTGCCATAGGAGGGGGTTGAGGAGTAGGGGGTGATGGAGGAGTGGACCAGGGTGTCCCGGAGGAAGCGATCCCTACGGAATGCCAATGGGGGGGTGAAGGGAAGATGTGTTTGGTGGTGGCATCATGCTGGAGTTGGCGGAAATGGCGGAGGATGATCCTTTGAATGCGGAGGCTGGTGGGGTGATAAGTGAGGACAAGGGGGACCCTATCATGTTTCTGGGAGGGAGGAGGAGGCGTGAGAGTGGATGCACGGGAGATGGGCTGGACACGGTTGAGGGCCCTGTCAACGACCGTGGGTGGAAAACCTCGGTTAAGGAAGAAGGAGGACATGTCAGAGGAACGAACTGTTTTTGAAGGTAGCATCATCATCCCCCTCCTATGGCACCACCCCATGCCCACGCAAAAGATGCAACACCTGCCCCTTCACTTCCTCTCTCCTCACCGTCCAAGGACCCAAACACTCCTTTCAAGTGAAGCAGCATTTCACTTGCATTTCCCCCAACTTAGTCTACTGCATTCGTTGCTCCCAATGTGGTCTGCTCTACATTGGAGAGACCAAACGTAAACTGGGCGACCGCTTTGCAGAACACCTGCGGTCTGTCCGCAAGAATGACCCAAATCTCCCTGTCGCTTGCCATTTTAACACTCCACCCTGCTCTCTTGCCCACATGTCTGTCCTTGGCTTGCTGCATTGTTCCAGTGAAGCCCAACGCAACCTGGAGGAACAACACCTCATCTTCCGACTAGGCACTTTACAGCCTTCCGGACTGAATATTGAATTCAACAACTTTAGGTCGTGAGCTCCCTCCCCCATCCCCACCCACTTTCTGTTTCCCCCTTCCTTTTTTTTTCCAATAAATTATATAGATTTTCCTTTTCCCACCTATTTCCATTATTTTAAAAAAATTTTAAAAATCTTTTATGCTCTCCCCACCCCCACTAGAGCCATACCTTGAGTGCCCTACCATCCATTCTTAATTAGCACATTCATTTAGATAATATCACCAACTTTAACTTTAACATCTATGTGTTCTTTTGTTCTATTGTTGTTGACATCTTTTGATGATCTGCTTCTATCACTGCTTGTTTGTCCCTACAACCACACCCCCACTCCACTTCTCTCTCTCTCTCTCTCTCTCTCTCTCCGCACCCCCCCCACACACCTTAAACCAGCTTATATTTCAACTCTTTCTTGGACTCGAACTCAAGTTCTGTCGAAGGGTCATGAGGACTCGAAATGTCAACTCTTTTCTTCTCCGCCGATGCTGCCAGACCTGCTGAGTTTTTCCAGGTAATTCTGTTTTTGTTTTTGTTTTGGATTTCCAGCATCCGCAGTTTTTGTTGTTTTAATCTCTATTTAGAACTGAGATGAGGAAAAATTTCTTCACTCAGAAGGTGGTCAACCTGTGGAATTCTCTACCACAGAAGGTTCTGGAGGCCAGGTCACTGAGTATATTCAAGAAATAAATTGATAATTTTTTGGATATTAGGTGCATCAAGGGGTATGGAGAGAAAGCGGGAATATGGCGTTGAGATAGAGGATCAGCCATGATCATATTGAATGGCAGAGCAGGTTGGAAGGGCTGAATGGCCTACTCCTAGTTTCTATGTTATTGTGGTTCAGTGTGACTCATTGCTGTGTTTTACACTCTGCATGTTTAGTGAGAGTCAGTGCTATGTTCCACCCTGTGTGTGTTAGTGTGGGTCATTGTGGGTTGGTCCTGTGTTTAACCTTGTGTGTTTAGTGTGGTCCAGTGCTGTGTTTTACTGTTCGTGTGTGTCAGTCCAGTGCTGTGTTATCCCCAGTGTGTGTTCAGTCGGCATCAGTTCTATGTTTTAGCCTGTGTTCAGTGTGGGTCAGTGCTGTGTTTTACCCTGTGTATATTCAGTGTGAGTCAGTGCTGCATTTTACCCTGTTCAGTTTGGGTCAGTGCTGTGTTTAACCCTGTGTGGGTAGGTGCTGTGTTTAACCCTGTGTGTTCAGCATGGGTCAGTATTTTACCCTGTGTTTTCAGTGTGGTCAGTACTATGTTTTACCATGTGTGTGTAAAACAAAGTGCTGTGTTTTACACAATTTATGTTCAGTGTGGGTCGATTCTACATTTTACCCTGTGTGTCTTTAGTATGAGTCAGTGCTGCATTTTCCCCAGTGTGTTCAGTCACTCTGTTGTGTTTACCCTGTGTGTTTATTGTGGGTCAGTGCTGTGTTCTATCCTGTGTGTCTGTTAGTGTGGCTGTTGGACCCTTTGTAGGTTGGTGCTGTGTTTAACCCTGTGTCTGTTTAGTGTGGGCCAATGTGTTTTGTCCTGTGTTCAGTGTGAGTCAGTGCTGTTCTTTGTTCAGTTTGGGTCAGTGCTCTGTTTACCCTGTGTGTTCAGTGTGGGTCTGTTTTACGTGTGTTCAGTGTGAGTTAGTGCTGCGTTTTACCCTGTGTTTAGTGTGAGCTAATGCTGCGTTTTACCCTCTGTTCAGTGTGAGTTAGTGCTGCGTTTTACTCTGTGTTCAGGGTAAGTCAGTGCTATGTTTTACGCTGGATGTGTTCATTGTGGGACAGTGCTGTGTTTTACCCTGTGTGTGTTCAGTGTGCATTTTCCTCTATGTGCCTTAAGTCACCATCAGTGCTGTGTTTACCGTGTGTGTGTCTAGTATGGGTCAGTGCTATGTTCTACCATGTGTGTTCAATGTGGGTAGGTGCTGTGTATGTTCAGTGTGGGTCAGTGCTATGTTTTACGATCTATATATTCAATGTGGGTCAGTGCTGTGTTTTACCCTGTTCTGTATTCAGTATGGGTCAGAGATGTGTTGTATGCTGTGTGCATCAGTGGTGTTTTATCCTGTGTTTTCAGTGTGGATCAGTGCTACATTTTACCCTCTGTGTTCAGAGTGGACCAGTGCTATGTTTTACCCTGTGTGCATTCAATATGGGTCAGTGCTTTGTTTTATATTGCGTGTGTTCAGTGTGGGTCATTGCTGCTTTTTACCCTGTCTTTGTTCGATGTGGACAATGCTGTGTTTTACCCTGTATGTGTTCAGTTTGGGCTAGTACTGTGTTTTGCCTTGTGTGTATTCAGTGTGGGCCATTGCTGTGTGTGAACAGTGTGTGTCAGTGCTATATTTTCACCAGTATGGGTCAGTGCTATGTTTGACCTTGTTGTATATTCAGTGTGGGTTAGAGCTATGTTTTATCCTGTGAACAGTGTGGGTCAGTGATAAATTTTACATTGTATTAATTTTGGTCAGTATTGTGTTTCTCAGTGTGGGTCAGTGCTGTGTTTTGCCATGTGTGTTGTGATTAACCCTGTGTGTGGTCATTGCTGGGTTTTCCTTGTGCGTGGGTCAGTGCTGTTTTTTGCCCAATGTGGGTCAGTGCTGTGTTTTACCCTGTGTGTTAAGTGTGAGTCACTGCTGTGTTTTACATTGTGTTTTCAGTCTTCATCAGTGCTGCGTTTTACCTTGCGTGTGTTCATTGTGGGTCAGCACTGTGTTTTACCCTGTGTCTGTGTTTTGTCTGTCAGTGGTGTTTAAAACCCTGTATGTGTAGGTGCTGTTTTTAACCCTGTCCAGCATGGGTGACTACTATATTTTATCCTGTGTTCAGTGTGTGTCAATGCTGCGTTTCGCCCTGTGTGTAACTGAGTGTGGGTCAGTGCTGTATTTTACAGTGTGTGTGTTCATTTTGGCCAGTGCTGTATTTCACCCTCTGTGTGTTCAGGGTGAGTCATTGCTACCTTTTATCCTACGTGTGTGTATCCAGTGTGGTTCAATGCGGCATTTGACCGTGTGTGTTCAGAATGGGTCAGTGCTGTGTTTTACCCTGTGTGTATTCAGTATGGGTCAGTGCTGTGTTTTATACTGTGTGTGTTCTGTGTCAGTCAGTGATATGTTTGACATTTTGTGGCTCAGTGCGGCGTTTCACGCAGCGTGGCTCGGTGCGGCGTTTCACGCGGCGTGGCTCGGTGCGGCGTTTCACGCGGCGTGGCTCGGTGCGGCGTTTCACGCGGCGTGGCTCGGTGCGGCGTTTCACGCGGCGTGGCTCGGTGCGGCGTTTCACGCGGCGTGGCTCGGTGCGGCGTTTCACGCGGCGTGGCTCGGTGCGGCGTTTCACGCGGCGTGGCTCGGTGCGGCGTTTCACGCGGCGTGGCTCGGTGCGGCGTTTCACGCGGCGTGGCTCGGTGCGGCGTTTCACGCGGCGTGGCTCGGTGCGGCGTTTCACGCGGCGTGGCTCGGTGCGGCGTTTCACGCGGCGTGGCTCGGTGCGGCGTTTCACGCGGCGTGGCTCGGTGCGGCGTTTCACGCGGCGTGGCTCGGTGCGGCGTTTCACGCGGCGTGGCTCGGTGCGGCGTTTCACGCGGCGTGGCTCGGTGCGGCGTTTCACGCGGCGTGGCTCGGTGCGGCGTTTCACGCGGCGTGGCTCGGTGCGGCGTTTCACTCAGTTTGGTTCCACCAGGGTCACTTGGCTTCTGACCTCATTGCAGCCTTGGTTCAAACACAGGCAAAAGGCCTGAACTTGAGGTGAGGTGAGAGTGACTGCCCTTGACATCAAGACATCTTTTGACTGAGTGTGTCATCAAGGAGCCCCAGCAAAACTGGAGTCAATGGGAATCGGGGGGTGGGGGGGGGGAAACTCCGCTGGTTGGAGTCATAGCTAGCATAAAGGAAGATGGTTGTGGTTGTTGGAGGTCAATCATCTCAGCTCCAGGACATCACTGCAGGAATTCCTCAGGATAGTGTCCTCGGCCCAACCGTCTTCAGCTGCTTCACCAATGACTTCCTTCCATCATAAGGTCAGAAGTGGGGATGTTCGCTGATGATTGCACAATGTTCACCATTCACGACTACTCAGATACTGAAGCAGCCTGTGTCCAAATGCAGCAAGACCTGGACTATTTCCAGCCTTGGGCTGACAAGTGGCTAGTAACATTGGCGCCACACAAGTGTCAGGCAATGACCATCTCCAACACGAGAGAATCCAACCATCGCCCTTAACATTCAATGGCATTACCATCACTGAATCCCCCACTATCAACATCCTGGGGGTTACCATTGTCCAGAAACAACTGAACGAGCCACACAAATACTGTGGCTACAAAAGCAAGTCAGAGGCTGGGAATCCTGCAGTGAGTAACTCACCTCCTGACTCCCTAAAGCCTGTCCACCTACAAGGCACAGGTCAGGAGTGTGATGGAATACTCCTAACTTGCCTGGACGTGTGCAGCTCCATCAACATTCAAGAAGCTTTACACCATCCAGGGCAAAGCAGCCCACTTGATTGACACTCCTTCCACAGACATTCGGTCCCACCACCACCAATGAACAGTAGCAGCAGTGTGTTTCATCTACAAGATGCAATGCAGAAACTCACCAAGCCTCCTTAAACAGCACCTTCCAAACTCATGACCGCTACCATCTAGAAGGACAAGGGCAGTAGAAAGATGGGAACACCACCACCTGGAAGTTCCCCTCCGAGACACTCACTGTCCTGACTTGGAAATATATCGCCGTTCCTTCACTGTTACTGGGTCAAAATCATGGAACTCCCTTCCTAATAGCACTGTGAGTGTACCTACACCACAGAGACTGCAGCGGTTCAAGAAGGCAGCTCACCACCACCTCTTCAAGGGCAATTTGGGATGAGCAATCAATGCTGGCCTAGCCAGCAACACCCCATATCCCGTAAAATGAATTTTTAAAAAAAGTGTGGGCCAGTGCTGTGTTTAACCCTATATGTTCAGCATGGTTCAGTGCTACATTTTACCCTGTGTGGATTCAGTTTGGGCCAGTGCTGTGTTTAACTTTGTGTGCTTGTGTGTTCAGTGTGGGTCAATGCCACGTTTTACCCTGTGTGTCCTTTCTGTGTCAGTGTTGTGGTCAGTGTATGTATTCAGTGTGGGTCAGTGCTGTTTACCCTGTGTGTTCAGTGACAGTCAGTGATATGTCTACTGTGTGTGTGTTCAGTATGTGGCAAAATTGTGTTTAGCCCAATGTGGATCAGTGCTGTTTTTTGCTGAATATGTATTCAGTGTGGGTTAGTGCCGTGTTGTAACCTGTGTATGTTCAGTATGTGTCAGTATCGTGTTTAACCCTAAGCATGTTCAGTCTGCGTCCGAGCTGTCTTTTACCCAGTGTGCGTTCAGTGAGAGTCAGTGCTACGTTTTACTCTCTTTATTGTGGGCTAGTGCTGCGTTTTACTGCATGTGTATGTGTGTGTGTGTGACACCCCCTGTGTGTTCAGTGTGGGTCAGATTTGTGTTTAACCCTGTGTATGTTTAGCCTGCATCAGTGCTACGTTTTGCCCTGCATGTGTTCAGTGTGGGACAGTACTGTGTTTTAGCTTGTGTGTGTCAGTGCCAAATTTTAACGTGTGTGTTCAGTGTGGATCACTGTGTGCTGTGTTTTATCCTGTGTGCGTTTAGTCTGCATCAGTGCTGTGTTTTACCTTGCGTGTTCAGTGTCGGCCAATGCTGTGGTTTCCCATGTGTATGTTCAGTGTTTTACCCTCAGTATTCGGTGTGAGTCATTGATGTGTTTTACATTGTATTCATGTGTGTCAGTGCTGTTTTTTCCCGTTTGTTTTCTTTGTGGGTCTGTGCTGTATTTCACCCTGAGTGTGTGTCAGTATTGTGTTTTACCCTGTCTGTATGTTCAGTGCAGGTCAGTGCTATGTTTTACTCTGCCTTTATTGTGGGCCAGTGCTGTGTTTTACCGTGTGTGTGTCAGTATTGTGTTTAACACTGTGTTCAATGCTGTATTTTACCCATGTGTATTCACTGTGGGTCAGTGATGTGTTTGACCTTGTGTGTGTTCAGTGTGGGCCAGTGCTGTTATTTAGTTTGTGCGTGTGTATGTATGTGTTTTCAGTTTGTCTGTATTGTTTAATCCTGTGATAAAAGCAAAATACTAGATACTGGAAATCTGAAATAAAAACAAATGCTAGAAAATCTCAGCAGGTCTAACAGCATCTGTTTGTGCATCAGTTTAACCCTGTATGGGTTGGTTCTGTGTTTTTCTCTCCACAGATGTTGTTAGACCTGCTGAGTTTTTCCAGCATTTTCTGTTTTTGTTTAATCCTGTGTTTGTTCAGTGGAGGTCAGTACTATGTTTTACCCTATGTGTGATCAGTTTTGGCCAGTGCTGCGTTGAACCCTGTATCTGTTCAATATGGGTCAGTGCTGTGTTTTACCCTGTGTGTGGTCAGTATGGGTCAGTGCTGTGTTTTACCTTGTATGTGTTTAGAGTGGGTCTATGCAGTGTTTAACCCTGTGTGTGTTTGTTTCATCCTCTGGTGATGTGTGAGTGATTTGTTTCAGTGTTTAAGTTGTGTATGTTCTCATTTGTACTCTTGTCTTTCTTTTCAGTATTCTGCAGACTCGCAGGACAAGCACTGGCTCGGGGAGAAGCATCACATGCCAGCCACAGGGGGCAAGATGGTGAGTATTGATGCTCAAAGCAGCATAAGCAGCTCACCAGTCTCAATTTTACCTTGAGCGAAATGTTCCATCTCTGCCATCATGTTCGGTCCCTCATTGTATGTATTGGTGTGTTTGTTTTGCAGGTGCACCTTTGACTGTCAGTGTGTGAATGTGTTTGTGGGTGTCTGTGCATGGATGTGTGTGTGTGTGTGTGTGTGTGTGTGTGTGTGTGTGTGTGTGTGCGTGAATGAATCTGTTGGTCTGTGGTTGTCCCACATGCAAGGGTGTGTGTGTTTAAAGGTGCATCTGTGGCTGTATGTGTCTGTTTTTGTGAATATCTCTGGATGTTGGTGTGCCTGTTTTTGACTATTTGTGGGTGTGTATGTGTGTGTGGGTGTGTGTGTGTGTGTGTGTGGCTGTCAGCCTGCATGCAAGAGTGTCTCTGTGACTTTTTTGATGTATATGTTTGTGTGTGGCTAATTGCACTGATAGCTTCCTCCCATTTTGTGTAATTTTTGCCCTTTCCATGTGCCACTACTTCTGCCAGCACTGCTGTGCAGAAGTTGCTAGGAGGCTGGTGATTCAACTGATGAAGGGTTTGGGTTCCTTGCTCCCTCCCAATGAGAAGCTGCCTTTCTGTTGCCCACTCACCACTTGCTTACCTCGTGTTCATGGCTAAGAGCAGCTCCATTAAGCAAATGGAGCCTCATATGAACTGAAAGCTGTCGGCTTTGTGCTTGCTGCATATTGGGTGGCAAGCCAAGTGTTCACAATACCCACCCCGAGTCATGGTTTATCATTCTCTGGCAAACATATAAGATGGTCACCATGTCTCCCTGCCACCTTTACAAGATGGAAACAAACCGCCATTAAACCCATGTATAAAGGACAATCAACTGGCTTAGCATTTACTTACAGGTTAAATAACACACACAAGACAAAGTACACTGTAATATACTGAAACTGCAAAACAATAGCAATTATTATTTAAATTATTATATACCATATTTAGATTGGTATTTCTGAGTGTTTGTTCAGTAGCAGAACTTTGGGTGAAACAGTCACATTTTCTCTTGAAGTTTAGCTGTTATATGTGAGCCCATGGTATTTGGATGACTGGCTGCAATTATAGCTTAGCAACGAATGATGTGGTTATACCAGGAATCTCCATTCACCTTCTGATTGTTAGTTCTGAAAATTCCAGGGTCTGAGGCAAGTACAGTAAAATAGTTCAATTTACTGAGTGATACACATGAACTTGTTGAGCAACACTCTGAACTCCGACACTTGTGGTAGAACACGTGATTATGGCATTACAGATTACATGGGCCAGCAGTCAAAGAGCTAGTCAGAAACAATGATTCAAAATCAATCTAAAATTTATTGCTGTGTTTCAAACCCTGTCAATTTGCATGAGTGTGGGATCATAGATCTGTTTTACAAAAAAAATTTCCAAGAGGAAATCAAAACAAAAATTAAAAAGCAGAAAAAAGAACCTAGGAGAAGTCACAATGTCCAGACTTTCAAAAAAAAAAGCCCCTGCAGTTTCTGGGAGGTTTTCTACAGGAAAAGAAGCCACCATTGGGCAGTTCTAGCCTGTTTTTAAACAAATAAGTAAACTCACTGAAAATTCAACATGTTTTACACCTTGAGGCATTAATACCGAGGAATTGCTGTTTCCCCCTCATATTCCCTTATACAGGGCTTAACACTTGCAGAGGACTTTGCAAATGGCTAAGTGTTGAGAGTGGTGTTGGAGTGTTACACCAGAATCTACCAATACACACAGATTAATATGGTAGTTACTTACTCGGTTGGTTTCTCAGTAAGGCTATTTGCTTTCCCATATACAGACAGGACCAGCATTTTCTCATTGATGATACAGGGATTGTATATTTAGCCCAATGTCTATCATTTTCAGAAATTTGTGAATTTTACTGAGGAATGATAGCTTCCAGTCCAACTCAAACTTACATTTTAGCTAACTATTTCAATAACTGTAAATTGAGACAAAAATTCCACTGTTTGCTGGGCTTCAATCCTCACTCAGCCACCAACTTGCCTTTTGAATGCATTACTTAATCGAGAATCCGAGGAAGGGATATAAATCTCGTACATGTCTTTCAACTGAACTTAATCTCCAATTGACTTTTCACAACTCTGAATTATTTTATAGATTACTTTAAAATGCTTATGACCTGTGCATGTTTGGTCTCCTTGGACACTCATATGCCTCCTTAGTTCTCTGGAGAGGGAACATATCCTGCAGTCTGTATTTCCGAGGAACACACTTACCTGTACACAAACTGAACAGGGATTCCTTTGCATGAGATGTAAATGATGGTTGGGGAGTCCAGTGGGAGTGCATACTGACTGCAATGTATTTATTTTTAAGGCTTACCTGCTAATAGAAGATGACATTCGAGAACTGGCTGCCAGTGATGACTACAGGTGAGAACCTTAGCAATGAGACAACTGACCATTTCAAACTAGTCCTGTTGAGGAAGGTGTGGCACTGAGAAGCTGGGAGGTCAAAGAAGAGTGTGATGCTTTGCATAATTGTAAATGATGATGTAACATTTAGTCTCGACCTTGGTCCAAAAATTGATGCAGGAAGTTGAAGGGTGTATGAGAAATAGGTGAAAAGGTGTATAGAATGAATATCACACTCCATGGTAAAAGTCTGCTGCCACGCAGCCTGGGCCGCAGGGAGGATAAGAATTGACTTCTGAAGAGACATGTGAAGGGGGAGGAGAGAATAACCTCTGCTGGAGGCAGTCTGTCGTGCATGCCCATGCAGAATCAGACAGTCCCAACGGATAACCCAGAGTTCGTTTGGACTCTGATGAATGAAGCAGTATCAAGCAAGAGGACAGATGTTCCTCAGGAGATGAGCACACAAGCTGTTGAAGGGATAGTTATTCCAATTCAGCTCAGCGTGGGTAGAACATGTACCTTAATACAAGAGTAAAAGGTAAATGTAATAGTTCAGTGCAGAAGCACTGCATGCATGTCTCAGTGTCGGCGCGTTGCTCTGGCGTGGCTCTGACGGCGCGTTGCTCTGGCGTGGCTCTGACGGCACACCGCTCTGGCGTGGCTCTGGCGGCACACCGCTCTGGCGTGGCTCTGGCGGCACACCGCTCTGGCGTGGCTCTGACGGCACACCGCTCTGGCGTGGCTCTGACGGCACACTGCTCTGGCGTGGCTCTGGCGGCCACACCGCTCTGGCGTGGCTCTGGCGGCACACCGCTCTGGCGTGGCTCTGGCGGCACACCGCTCTGGCGTGGCTCTGGCGGCACACCGCTCTGGCGTGGCTCTGGCGGCACACCGCTCTGGCGTGGCTCTGGCGGCACACCGCTCTGGCGTGGCTCTGGCGGCACCACCCGCTCTGGCGTGGCTCTGGCGGCACACCGCTCTGGCGGCGCGCCGCTCTGGCGTGGCTCTGGCGGCGCGCCGCTCTGGCGTGGCTCTGGCGGCGCGCCGCTCTGGCGTGGCTCTGGCGGCGCGCCGCTCTGGCGTGGCTCTGGCGGCGCGCCGCTCTGGCGTGGCTCTGGCGGCGCGCCGCTCTGGCGTGGCTCTGGCGGCGCGCCGCTCTGGCGTGGCTCTGGCGGCGCGCCGCTCTGGCGTGGCTCTGGCGGCGCGCCGCTCTGGCGTGGCTCTGGCGGCGCGCCGCTCTGGCGTGGCTCTGGCGGCGCGCCGCTCTGGCGTGGCTCTGGCGGCGCGCCGCTCTGGCGTGGCTCTGCGGCGCGCCGCTCTGGCGTGGCTTCTGGCGGCGCGCCGCTCTGGCGTGGCTCTGGCGGCGCGCCGCTCTGGCGTGGCTCTGGCGGCGCGCCGCTCTGGCGTGGCTCTGGCGGCGCGCCGCTCTGGCGTGGCTCTGGCGGCGCGCCGCTCTGGCGTGGCTCTGGCGGCGCGCCGCTCTGGCGTGGCTCTGGCGGCGCGCCCGCTCTGGCGTGGCTCTGGCGGCGCGCCGCTCCTGGCGTGGCTCTGGCGGCGCGCCGCTCTGGCGTGGCTCTGGCGGCGCGCCGCTCTGGCGTGGGCTCTGGCGGCGCGCCGCTCTGGCGTGGCTCTGGCGGCGCGCCGCTCTGGCGTGGCTCTGGCGGCGCGCCGCTCTGGCGTGGGCTTCTGGCGGCGCGCCGCTCTGGCGTGGCTCTGGCGGCGCGCCGCTCTGGCGTGGCTCTGGCGGCGCGCCGCTCTGGCGTGGCTCTGGCGGCGCGCCGCTCTGGCGTGGCTCTGGCGGCGCGCCGCTCTGGCGTGGCTCTGGCGGCGCGCCGCTCTGGCGTGGCTCTGGCGGCGCGCCGCTCTGGCGTGGCTCTGGCGGCGCGCCGCTCTGGCGTGGCTCTGGCGGCGCGCCGCTCTGGCGTGGCTCTGGCGGCGCGCCGCTCTGGCGTGGCTCTGGCGGCGCGCCGCTCTGGCGTGGCTCTGGCGGCGCGCCGCTCTGGGCGTGGCTCTGGCGGCGCGCCGCTCTGGCGGGGCTCTGGCGGCGCGCCGCTCTGGCGTGGCTCTGGCGGCGCGCCGCTCTGGCGTGGCTCTGGCGGCGCGCCGCTCTGGCGTGGCTCTGGCGGCGCGCCGCTCTGGCGTGGCTCTGGCGGCGCGCCGCTCTGGCGGGGCTCTGGCGGCGCGCCGCTCTGGCGTGGCTCTGGCGGCGCGCCGCTCTGGCGGGGCTCTGGCGGCGCGCCGCTCTGGCGGGGCTCTGGCGGCGCGCCGCTCTGGCGGGGCTCTGGCGGCGCGCCGCTCTGGCGGGGCTCTGGCGGCGCGCCGCTCTGGCGTGGCTCTGGCGGCGCGCCGCTCTGGCGGGGCTCTGGCGGCGCGCCGCTCTGGCGGGGCTCTGGCGGCGCGCCGCTCTGGCGGGGCTCTGGCGGCGCGCCGCTCTGGCGGGGCTCTGGCTGGCGGCGCGCCGCTCTGGCGGGGCTCTGGCGGCGCGCCGCTCTGGCGGGGGCTCTGGCGGCGCGCCGCTCTGGCGGGGCTCTGGCGGCGCGCCGCTCTGGCGGGGGCTCTGGCGGCGCGCCGCTCTGGCGGGGCTCTGGCGGCGCGCCGCTCTGGCGGGGCTCTGGCGGCGCGCCGCTCTGGCGGGGGCTCTGGCGGCGCGCCGCTCTGGCGGGGCTCTGGCGGCGCGCCGCTCTGGCGGGGCTCTGGCGGCGCGCCGCTCTGGCGGGGCTCTGGCGGCGCGCCGCTCTGGCGGGGCTCTGGCGGCGCGCCGCTCTGGCGGGGCTCTGGCGGCGCGCCGCTCTGGCGGGGCTCTGGCGGCGCGCCGCTCTGGCGGGGCTCTGGCGGCGCGCCGCTCTGGCGGGGCTCTGGCGGCGCGCCGCTCTGGCGGGGGCTCTGGCGGCGCGCCGCTCTGGCGGGGGCTCTGGCGGCGCGCCGCTCTGGCGGGGCTCTGGCGGCGCGCCGCTCTGGCGGGGCTCTGGCGGCGCGCCGCTCTGGCGGGGCTCTGGCGGCGCGCCGCTCTGGCGGGGCTCTGGGCGGCGCGCCGCTCTGGCGGGGGCTCTGGCGGCGCGCCGCTCTGGCGGGGCTCTGGCCGGCGCGCCGCTCTGGCGGGGCTCTGGCGGCGCGCCGCTCTGGCGGGGCTCTGGCGGCGCGCCGCTCTGGCGGGGCTCTGGCGGCGCGCCGCTCTGGCGGGGCTCTGGCGGCGCGCCGCTCTGGCGGGGGCTCTGGCGGCGCGCCGCTCTGGCGGGGCTCTGGCGGCGCGCCGCTCTGGCGGGGCTCTGGCGGCGCGCCGCTCTGGGCGGGGCTCTGGCGGCGCGCCGCTCTGGCGGGGCTCTGGCGGCGCGCCGCTCTGGCGGGGCTCTGGCGGCGCGCCCCGCTCTGGCGGGGCTCTGGCGGCGCGCCGCTCTGGGCGGGGCTCTGGCGGCGCGCCGCTCTGGCGGGGCTCTGGCGGCGCGCCGCTCTGGCGGGGCTCTGGCGGCGCGCCGCTCTGGCGGGGCTCTGGCGGCGCGCCGCTCTGGCGGGGCTCTGGCGGCGCGCCGCTCTGGCGGGGGCTCTGGCGGCGCGCCGCTCTGGCGGGGCTCTGGCGGCGCGCCGCTCTGGCGGGGCTCTGGCGGGCGCGCCGCTCTGGCGGGGCTCTGGCGGCGCGCCGCTCTGGCGGGGGCTCTGGCGGCGCGCCGCTCTGGCGGGGCTCTGGCGGCGCGCCGCTCTGGCGGGGCTCTGGCGGCGCGCCGCTCTGGCGGGGCTCTGGCGGCGCGCCGCTCTGGCGGGGCTCTGGCGGCGCGCCGCTCTGGCGGGGCTCTGGCGGCGCCGCCGCTCTGGCGGGGCTCTGGCGGCGCGCCGCTCTGGCGGGCTCTGGCGGCGCGCCGCTCTGGCGGGGCTCTGGCGGCGCGCCGCTCTGGCGGGGCTCTGGCGGCGCGCCGCTCTGGCGGGGCTCTGGCGGCGCGCCGCTCTGGGCGGGGCTCTGGCGGCGCGCCGCTCTGGCGGGGCTCTGGCGGCGCGCCGCTCTGGCGGGGCTCTGGCGGCGCGCCGCTCTGGCGGGGCTCTGGCGGCGCGCCGCTCTGGCGGGGCTCTGGCGGCGCGCCGCGTCTGGCGGGGCTCTGGCGGCGCGCCGCTCTGGCGGCGGCCCTCTGGCGGCGGCGCGCCGCTCTGGCGGGGCTCTGGCGGCGCGCCGCTCTGGCGGGGCTCTGGCGGCGCGCCGCTCTGGCGGGGCTCTGGCGGCGCGCCGCTCTGGCGGGGCTCTGGCGGCGCGCCGCTCTGGCGGGGCTCTGGCGGCGCGCCGCTCTGGCGGGGCTCTGGCGGCGCGCCGCTCTGGCGGGGCTCTGGCGGCGCGCCGCTCTGGCGGGGCTCTGGCGGCGCGCCGCTCTGGCGGGGGCTCTGGCGGCGCGCCGCTCTGGCGGGGCTCTGGCCCCCGGCGCCGCCGCCCTCTGGCGGGGCTCTGGCGGCGCGCCGCTCTGGCGGGGCTCTGGCGGCGCGCCGCTCTGGCGGGGCTCTGGCGGCGCGCCGCTCTGGCGGGGCTCTGGCGGCGCGCCGCTCTGGCGGGGCTCTGGCGGCGCTCCGCTCTGGCGGGGCTCTGGCGGCGCGCCGCTCCTGGCGGGGCTCTGGCGGCGCGCCGCTCTGGCGGGGCTCTGGCGGCGCGCCGCTCTGGCGGGGCTCTGGCGGCGCGCCGCTCTGGCGGGGCTCTGCGGCGCGCCGCTCTGGCGGGGCTCTGGCGGCGCGCCGCTCTGGCGGGCTCTGGCGTCTCGCCGCTCTGGCGGGGCTCTGGCGGCGCGCCGCTCTGCGGCTCTGGCGGCGCGCCGCTCTGGCGGGCTCTCGGCGGCCAGCGCTCGCTCTCGGCGCTCGGCTCTCGGAACGCTGCTCCTCTCTCTGGCGGGCTCGGGACACCTGTCTCTCTCTCTCTCTCTCTCTCTCTCTCTCGGGAACACCTGTCTCTCTCTCTCTCTCTCTCGGAGACCTGTCTCTCTCTCTCTCTCTCTCTCTCTCTCCCGGAACACCTGTCTCTCTCTCTCTCTCTCTCTCTCTCTCTCTCTCTCTCTCTCGGAACACCTGTCTCTCTCTCTCTCTCTCTCTCTCTCTCGGAACACCTGTCTCTCTCTCTCTCTCTCTCTCTCTCTCTCTCGGAACACCTGTCTCTCCTCTCTCTCTCTCTCTCGGAACACCTGTCTCTCTCTCTCTCTCTCTCTCAGGAACGCTGTCTCTCTCTCTCTCTCTCTCTCTCTCGGAACGCCTGTCTCTCTCTGTCTCTCGGAACACCTGTCTCTCTCTCTCCTCTCTCTCTCTCTCTCTCTCTCTCGGAACACCTGTCTGTCTCTCTCTCTCTCTCTCTCTCTCTCTCGGAACACCTGTCTCTCTCTCTCTCTCTCTCTCTCTCTCCCGGAACACCTGTCTCTCTCTCTCTCTCTCTCTCGGAACACCTGTCTCTCTCTCTCTCTCTCTCTCTCTCTCTCTCTCTCTCGGAACACCTGTCTCTCTCTCTCTCTCTCTCTCTCTCTCGGAACACCTGTCTGTCTCTCTCTCTCTCTCTCTCTCTCTCTCGGAACACCTGTCTCTCTCTCTCTCTCTCTCTCCCTCTCGGAACACCTGTCTCTCTCTCTCTCTCTCTCTCGGAACACCTGTCTGTCTCTCTCTCTCTCTCTCTCGGAACACCTGTCTGTCTCTCTCTCTCTCTCTCGGAACACCTGTCTGTCTCTCTCTCTCTCTCTCTCTCTCTCGGAACACCTGTCTCTCTCTCTCTCTCTCTCTCGCTCTCTCTCTCGGAACACCTGTCTCTCTCTCTCTCTCTCTCTCTCTCTCTCTCTCGGAACAACCTGTCTCTCTCTCTCTCTCTCGGAACACTTGTCTCTCTCTCTCTCTCTCTCTCTCTCTCGTGAAACACCTGTCTCTCTCTCTCTCTCTCTCTCTCTCTCTCTCTCTCTCTCGGAACACCTGTCCTCTCTCTCTCTCTCTCTCGGAACACCTGTCTCTCTCTCTCTCTCTCTCTCTCTCTCTCTCGGAACACCTGTCTTCTCTCTCTCTCTCTCGGAACACCTGTCTCTTCTCTCTCCATCTCTCTCTCTCTCGGAACACCTGTCTCTCTCTCTCTCTCTCCTCTTCGGAACACCTGTCTCTCTCTCTCTCTCTCTCTCTCTCTCGGAACACCTGTCTCTCTCTCTCTCTCTCTCTCTCTCTCTCTCTCGGAACACCTGTCTCTCTCTCTCTCTCTCTTCATCTCTCTCTCTCTTTCGGAACACCTGTCTCTCTCTCTCTCTCTCTCTCTCTCTCTCGGAACACCTGTCTCTCTCTCTCTCTCTCTCGAACTCCTCTTTCTCTCTCTCTCTCTCTCCTCGGACAACCTGTCTCTCTCTCTCTCTCGGAACACCTGTCTCTCTCTCTCTTTCCGGAACACCTGTCTCTCTCTCTCTCTCTCTCTCTCTCTCTCGGAACACCTGTCTCTCTCTCGGAACACCTGTCTCTCTCTCTCTCTCTCTCTCTCTCTCTCTCGAACACCTGTCTCTCTCTCTCTCTCTCTCTCTCTCTCTCTCGGAACACCTGTCTGTCTCTCTCTCTCTCTCTCTCTCTCTCGGAACACCTGTCTCTCTCTCTCTCTCTCTCCCTCTCGGAACACCTGTCTCTCTCTCTCTCTCTCTCTCTCGGAACACCTGTCTGTCTCTCTCTCTCTCTCTCTCGAACACCTGTCTGTCTCTCTCTCTCTCTCTCTCTCTCTCGGAACACCTGTCTCTCTCTCTCTCTCTCTCGCTCTCTCTCTCGGAACACCTGTCTCTCTCTCTCTCTCTCTCTCTCTCTCTCTCGGAACACCTGTCTCTCTCT